>CP136054.1:243614160-244828088 GCA_032464435.1 Aegilops umbellulata | reverse complement strand
GAATACCGTGTCCATGGTAATGGATGTTCAGACTTATATCCTGATCTATTATAACTAGAACTGGTTACTTGAGACATGTGATGGATATGTGGCTCCGGGATTGCTTTCTCGTAGGGAGTCGAGGAAGGATCTCTGGTCGTTAATGCTACAACATGTTTGCTAAATATAAACTTATATTATTTACTCTTCTACATGCTGCAAGATGCTTGGATCTGCTTGAAGATTTAGTCTTCGATAGGCTAGGCCTTCCCCTCTATTCTGGCATTCTGCAGTTCAGTCCACAGATACAACCCTTCCATTTGATATCAATGCATACTTAGTATAGATCCGATGCTTGTCAGTACTTTGGATGAGTACTCACGGTTGCTTTGCTCCCCCTTTTCCCCCTTCTTCCTTCCTTCCGGTTGTTGTAACCAGATGGTGGATCCCTGGAGCCAGATGCCACCGCCGACGGATACTACTACGTGAAGACCGCCGATGACCAGGAGTAGTTAGGAGGTCCTAGACAGGAGGCCTTGCCTCTTCGATCATTGTTGGTTTTGTGCTAGCCTTCTTAAGGTAGTCTTGTCTAACTTTATGTCTGTACTCAGATATTGTTGCTTCCGGTCACGCTTGTGTATCGAGCTTGTCTTCAAGCCCTCGAGGCCCCTGGCTTGTAATATGAAGCTTGTATTATTTCAATTTGTGTCTAGAGTTGTGTTGTGATATCTTCCCGTGAGTCCCTGATCTTGATCGTACACATTTGCGTGTATGATTAGTGTACGAGCGAATCAGGGGCGTCACAAGTTGGTATCAGAGCCGACTGCCTGTAGGAACCCCCTTTACAACTCCTTGGCCGAAGTTGAGTCTAGTCTTTCAAAAACTGATTTACTAACATGGCTGTGTGGCTTACGGGCCCACGTCGCCAATGGGTGGTATTAGGATATTTTACTCCTCGTCTATACTCTGGGGCTCTAACCTCTCCTCTATTCGGGTTAAATGATTTTGCTAACTCTAACTCCAGGTTCTCGTAAATACTTTCTCCCGGAGAGCCCCTCACTCCAGATGATTGCTTGGTGCACCAAAAGATTCTGAAGATACTCTCCGATGTTTTCGCGAGACCCTTGTGCCCTTCGCCGCTATGATCCCTACCCCTAATGAATCCTTATGCGTAACTACCTACATTGTCGTTCATACCTTCATCACCAGTTGCTCTTGTTATTACAAGATGTTCTGAAATACTCTCTGATGTTCTGAGAATCCTTTATGCCTACTGCCCTGCAGTTCCTTGCCGCATGAATACCCCAACAGATAATTACTCGTGCTTGCCGAGTATCCGTTCGTCCATAGTTGTTCATGTGTTTCACAAAATTCTTTGGAATGCTATTCAATCTTCCAAAAATCCTCGGTAGCCTTTTACTCTTGTTCCTCCTTACCTTCTTACATTATGGTTATTTCCATATGTCTAGCAATATTCATTAAAATACTTTGCGATTGACATCCTTACCCTATTGTTTCAATATGTGTGTGAATGCACACAATCGTCAATTGTTCCCTGGAATTGTCCTTCCGGCTCAGACGTCACCCCTAACATGAGCTGGTGTTTGACAAATCAAACATTGATTGATTGTTGTTCTATGTCTATTCAACTTACTTGTCTTTGATCAGAGCCTCTGCCTCTGATCCCTTGATTTGGGAATCATAATTCTCTTTGCATTCGAGCTTAGAATTAGTCGGTTGTTTCTATAATATGATCTCCTTGCATTCTTTCGTCTTCTGGTTGAGTACCGATACTCACATCAGATCCCTTGTGGACCACCAGATCCTTTGTTCGGTTTTATCCGACGACGTCCTTCATATTTAGTAACCTTGTGAGATTTTACTCGGATACATAATGCCTTTGGTAAATTGTATCCCTTGCTTTTGTCAACCATGCTCTACTTCCGAGCTTGAGTTATTTATTCCTAAAGTTTGAGGTATATGTTCCTAAGATGTCCCTATGGGTTGAATCTATTTCTTCCCTAGATCCTTGTGAACTCGAAAGTTATGCGGTTTATACTCTACTGGCATTTTGTCAGATAAAATTTCAACGCTACAACTTCTCCGAATGTGAGAAGTGAATGGAAAGTTGTGCATTAGAGAAGTGGGAGTCGACCTTGAACCTTTGTGTTCGTGCCCATGGACCTGATGTGGGACTTATCATGGAAGCTTCTTGTAATAATAATAATCCCCTTGTGATAAGTTCATCTTGTATCTATATTTGGTCCCTTGCAACTTTGGTTCCAACCATATTGTTCTTCTTTGATCCCGTTTCTCGGATAAGTTGAAGTACTTGTCTTCTGCAGATCATTTCACTTGTCCAACCTGTACTCTGCTCTACCCTCGAGTACTACCCTCTGGTATCTCAAGAATATCATGGAACTACATAACTTATCATGAGTTCTTCATCAACTATTATATCTCGCCGATTTCAATTTTCCACGGGTTCTGAGTTATTAGACACTCGAGAACACCAATAACTGATTCGAGTCTACACTTTCCCTTCCATTGTTTTTTAACCTTTCTTGTGATTAAATTGATCTAAGCAGTAACACTAATCTGCTTATGTATACACCTCGGTGTACAAACTCTGTCAGTAAGACCTTGTTACTACTGTTGATGACATTCCGGTAGCCACCGATGGACGAGAACTTTGCCTATTGGTCCGCCTCGCTTTGCGAGAAGGAAAATGGTTCTCTTCGTCCCTCTCCCTTGGTACCAACGTTGTTGCCAACATAATTGACACGCTATCCTCTGACTTGCCTTGCTTCCATGACCGTGCAAAATGATTAGCGCCTTCCTGCTTTTAACCCACATGGTGGGCCCATGACCCACAGTTCCACATGATCGAAACCTGACTCTCATGTACACCCCTGTTTCTAAAGTTATTTCTCACGTTTGGCTTCATATGAAAATCATGATCCACCTTCCGGGAGATCATCTATTCTGGAATCAGACACAATACTTATTCCCATCGCTCTGAACCCCTTTTCACCCTCTGTTTCAGGCAACGAACAATTGCCTACCCGATTGAAGCTTCTTGTTGCTCCTCCTTACCTTGCTCTCGATGACTTTCTTGAATTTCAACTCGAGAGATGCCTCTATGCCACGTTCAGCGAGATAGCCCCCAGGTACCTATCTCACGTTGAGCTCCGTCCTTCCCGAGTCTTTCCCCATTACTCCACCCCTTAAATCTCAGGATGAGATTTCTTGTAGTGGAGGGGAATTGTGACGCCTGGATAGTTAAGCTACAGTAATCCTCTGCTAATGGTTCCTTGTCATCACATTACTATTGCTAATCCTCGCTTGATTCAAATCCTCGTTCAAATTCAATTTCAAAATAAACTCAAATAAATCTCAAAAAGTGTGGCAGATAATCCCTTGATATTTGTCATGTTGGAACCAACCTCTTTTGAATTCCCAAAAAGCCCCTAGGAATTAATTTTTGGTCCAGCAACATTTAAATTGGCCTTTTCAATTTCTAAAAATGGTTAGACAACTCCTTTTGACCCCCATACTTTCAGTTCCATCTCAGTATATTGTGTTAGAATTATGTGCCATGTTTTGTTCAAAACAAAACTCATTTGGTACTAAAAGAAAATGCAAAACTGAGGTTAAAAATAATAAACACAAGAGATAAGGGAGAGAAAAAAAGCAAAACAAAACCTTCCCCCTCACCCTGGGCCGCTTGGCCCAGCTGCCACAGCCGACCAGACCGGCCCACCTACCTTTCCCTCCCCCACCGGTTGTCCTGTTCCCGCGACCGCATCGCTATAGGGGCGCGGTCGCCACCGAACCACCTCGCCGGCGCCGACGCCGGGAGGGGATAAGGACGACCCCTCGGGCTCCTTCCCCCTACTCCACCCACTCCCCCCACTTGCCACACTCGTCAATCCTCATCTCGTCTCTCTCACCCAGATTCAGCCGCGCCTGACGCGGTCGTCACCGAGTCGCCGTCGTGCACCTGGCCACCGACCCTCCCCCGCCACTCCGACGAGCCCTGGAGGACCGTCATCGTCTACCTCACCCTCTACGACACTGGATTGGAGCCAAGATCCCCCATCTCCATCGCCCACATCGTCTTCGTCTCGATTCATCACCGTCGGCCGTCTTCGATCCGCTCCACCCCGAGCCTCTCCGGCATCCCCGAGCTCGCTTTTGCACAACTACAGGGCCCCGTGAGCTTCTCCCCCTCCTTTCCCTCTCCATTTGATGTAGCGCGCCTCCTAGCTTGCCCGCCGTCACCCAAGAGAATTGCTGCCGACGAGCTCGGCAGCGTGGTCATGGTCGCCGTCACATGCGGCCGAACGCCGTATCGTGCTCCTGGGGTTCATAGGGGCCCAACATGCGCGTCTGCTGCTCTTGCCGAGCCCCGTAGCCTGATCCCGGCCAATGCCCGTTTCGGCCTTCCGCGCCGCTCGACGTCGTCGTCGTTGCAGCCCGCCCCAACCCGAGCTAAGGCCGCAGTTGGATGCGCCGCTCCTCCCGCGTCCGAACGAGCCCGACCACGCTCGAAACGGCCCTCTGTGGTGCGTTTCCGGTGAGGTCCGAGCCGTGCTGCCACGTTTGGCATCGCCGGCGTTGAGCCGCCGGCCACCGCCGATGTGGCACACCTAGGGCCACCCCCTGGGTTGCTGCCAGCGGGACCCATGGGCCCTAGTTGACTAGGTTGACCCAGTCAACTGCTGACTGGGCAGCCTAGTACCACTGACATGTTGGCCCCACCACATAATTAAGCTAATTAAAATGTATTTATAATTAGAAGTAATTAGTAATCTAATCTGGCACTAACATGTGGGGCCCAGCTATTAATTAACCTCATTTTAGTTAGTTTAATCCAGTGTTAGGCTAACAGAGGCTGACATGCGGGTCCCACTGGACCCACAAGCCAGGTTTGACCTAGTTAGCAAGTCTGTTGACTGCTGATGTCATCCCCATACAATGCTGACATCATAATTCTATTTATGTTAATTTAGATAAATTCAGAAATGTTTAAATCTTTTAAAATTCGTAGAAAATAATCTGTAACTCGGATGAAAAAGTTTTATACATGAAAGTTGCTCAGAACGACGAGACGAATCTGAATAGGCCGTCTGTTTGTCTGTTGCATGCCCCTAGCATAGTGAACATGCAACCTTTCCCCTCCGGTTCGTTTGTCCGAAAATGCCAAACTTCGGGAAACTTTCCCGAATGTTTCCCCCTTCACCTGTATCATGTAGCACCGCGTTAGAACATGTCTAGCTCTACCTGTTGTCCTGTTATGATCATGCTTGCTATGTGTTTACTGTCCCCCCTCTTCTCTTCGATAGACCCCGTGACGGCTGCCGATGTCGCTGTGATCGACTACGTCGACGACGACCCTTCTTCCCTTTCACCGGAGCTTCCGGGAAAGCCCCCCTTTGATCATCCCGATATCGCCCATTCCATTCTCTCATGCTTGCATTAGATTTTGCTACTGTAATTGGTTGCTCCTATTCTGATGCATAGCCTGCTTTTGTAACCTGCTCATTGTACCTTACCTGCTTATCCTAAACTGCTTAGTATAGGTTGGTTAGTGATCCATCTGTGACCCCCACCTTGTCCTTGTTGCCCCTGCTTCATCATCGATGACTCGATCAACGTGATCGACGACCTGAGCACGACATCTCACATCGCATCATGCCCCTTTTGTTGCTCGACTCTGCAGAGCTACTATCGAGTGCCGGGGGTGAGACCTCACAACGCACTCCCGATGACAACTCTGTAGTGTAGCTATTTGGTCGTCGTCAATGAGGGTGGTTACTCGTTCACCCCTTCCGATACGGCTCTGTCGTGTAGCCCCTCAAGTGTGAACCTCAAGGGTGGTTCCTCTTACGTTCACCTTGATGATTACATTGAGTGGAATTCACCGGGGGTGATTCCTCGGGTTTTCCCCTTGATGTTTGGACACATGGTTACCCGGACTTTACTTGAGACCATTGTTGAAGTCGGGTCAGCCCTGAGGGGTACCCGCGAGTTGATGTGAAAGTTGGGCAGGCCCGTAGAGCACCCGCGAGTTTTCTACATGGCATGGCCGGGAAGTCTGAGCCCTTGCCGTAAGTCCATGAGACGGGGCGACAGGGTCACATTATCCTGAGTCTCTGCTCGTCTCCGCGAGCCCCCAATGCATTAGCAGGTTTGGGTATTTGTTCTGAGTTGGCCTCTGGCCTTTACGCACTAACCACCACGCGAGAATAGATATGGGCCTCGACGTCGTAGTATTGGCCGAAGCTTTGTCAGGCATCCAGTTCAGCATTATGGCACAGTCAGACCGTGCTAGCCATCCGAGGCGGTGCTAGTATCCACCCTGCACACAACGACCCGGAATGCAACGGGTGATGGGCCCAAGACCCCGGAGTGCTTAGGATGTAGACCGGTGGGGACCTCTCTACTGAGCCTAGGTAGGGCTACGACGTGTTGATCTTCCGAGGCCGGGCATTGATCCCAGAAAGGTGTGTCCGGCCAGAGTAATCAATCGTGTTGGGTAATGTTGTGCACCCCTGCAGGGAAGTTATATATTCGAATACCGTGTCCACAGTAATGGACGTTCAAACTTGTATCCTGATCTATTATAACTAGAACTGGTTACTTGAGACATGTGATGGATATGTGACTCCGGGATTGCTTTCTCGTAGGGAGTCGAGGAAGGATCTCTAGGCGTTAATGCTACAACATGTTTGCTAAATATAAACTGCTATTATTTACTCTTCTACATGCTGCAAGATGCTTGGAGCTGCTTGAAGATGCTAGTCTTCGATAGGCTAGGCCTTCCCCTCTATTCTGGCATTCTGCAGTTCAGTCCACAGATACAACCCTTCCATTTGATATCAATGCATACTTAGTATAGATCCGATGCTTGTCAGTACTTTGGATGAGTACTCACGGTTGCTTTGCTCCCCCTTTTCCCCCTTCTTCCTTCCTTCCGGTTGTTGTAACCAGATAGTGGATCCCTGGAGCAAGATGCCACCATCAACGGATACTAATACATGAAGACCATCGATGACCAGGAGTAGTTAGGAGGTCCCAGGCAGGAGGCCTTGCCTCTTCGATCGTTGTTGCTTTTGTGCTAGCCTTCTTAAGGTAGTCTTGTCTAACTTTATGTCTGTACTCCGATATTGTTGCTTCCGCTGACGCTTGTGTATCGAGCTTGTATTCGAGCCCTCGAGGCCCCTCGCTTGTAATATGAAGCTTGTATTATTTCAATTTGTGTCTAGAGTTCTGTTGTGATATCTTCCCGTGAGTCCCTCATCTTGACCGTACACATTTGCGTGTATGATTAGTGTACCATCGAATTGGGGGCGTCACACCCTCCTGGGACCCAGGCTGGGGCTGTGTGCGATCGGGCGAGGCATCGAAACCCAATCATTTCGGTAGGTATGTACATCCCACATGGTGAGTCCCAGAAAATCATTTCCGTAGGTATGTACATCCCACATGGTGAATCCCAGAAAATCATTTCCGTACGTATGTACATCCCACACGGTAATCCGAGAAAACATTACCGTAGGTATGTACATCCCACACAGTGAATCCCAGAAAAACATTTCCGTTCGTATGTATATCACAAACAGTCAATCCAAGTAATATGTTTCCATTCTTATGTACATCTCACACAGTCAATCCAGGGAAAGCATTTCCGTTTGGACGTACATCCCACACAGTTCTATGTGTAGGATCATGTGTGAAAGGTGTAACTATCGAACACGGTCTTCCTTGGTTAGCGGTTTTCTTTTATCAACTATATTACACACGATTTGATGAAGAAAACTGTGTGGCATTGTGCTATCCATCGCAAGCACTTTTACTGTTAGAATCGTTTGCAAATGTCCATGACACATTTAGCAGGTTTATTAGTTTACAATTAATAATTCCAGTATTACGCAAATTCACATTTCATATCGAACAGTTGTTTGCCAATTTCATATCAGGCACATAAATATATTATAACATCACAGTATGGTAGCTACATGAAAACAACATAGTACAACATATAGCTAGTTCAACTTCATAAGAACAATATATTCATTTCCCTAATCAAGATCATCCAGGCTCGTCTTATCCACCTCTGCTTTCAGTTCAGTAAGAACCCGTTTTGCACGGGCCAACTGGGAAAGTGCCTCCTCCTTCGCCAACACCATCTTAGCAAAGTCTGATTTAAAAAATCTAAGCTCATTCTCCACCTTCAACTTTTTATCCCGCGTCATGAAATATGCTTCAGCGTTGACAACAGTTTCTCTAAGCCTACGTGTGTTCTCTTCCGCATACATGCTACAGAGCTTCGCTAGGCACGTCTTCAAAAACTATGGCCACTCTTGATCAACCCACTCCAAGTAAGAACACTTCCATTCATCCTATAATATTTAAAACTAGATCAGTAACAATTGTAGGGGAAATGGGTTTATAGCAACATAGAAAATCACCAATGCTTATTTTAAAAAACTGAAGAAACATGTTAATTATGACATATCTTCTCAAAAAGATCAATGTGCAAATGAAATAATTGGTACTAAGACAACAACCAAATTATGGAACATCAGAAGCTATAATTAACTACAACGACGCTACTAGTTCTTACTCATGTACAATTAATAACAAATTGAACATTTTATGAGGAAGGTAAATGTAACTGCAGCAGCATAGTGATAGTGTTTGGATGACAGCAAATTGATACTAACAGGTGTGTACATGCACAAATTTAGTAACATAGAACTAATAGCACTAAGGCCGTCCACTATGTATGCCAAAACTGGGGTAAAGACAACTGTTGCTACATCTCGCGCCGGTGCCCTGCACTCGCGAGCCGATGAAGCGGAAAAAATCAGGGACCCGTACTCCAGAGCACGTAGTTGCTCCGGTGCCCAGTTCCTTCGTGCCATAAAGATTTAGTATTTTAATGGTTGGCTGCTTGGATGTGTGGACCAAAGTTGGCTGCACAAACTGCTGAAGCGGTGCCAACTAATTTTCTAATGGCACCGCTGATGAGATGGCAACAATTTAAGATACTAGGTACAAACTGTGACACTGTCTTAGGATGCGTTTGGTTGAAGGTCTGGTATGATGGGTTGGGGCCGTGGCAGTGTCTGAATAACATCTAACAAATGATTTGTAACAACGAAAGAGGGTCTAACCTTCTCTGCACATGCCAGAAACTTCCTCCCACTGTCCACAGAATCTAACACAACTAGCTTCATGATACGTCCATTTTGCATCATGCTTTTATATCGATATTTATTGCATTATGGGCTGTTATTTCACATTATGTCACAATACTTATGGCTATTCTCTTTTATTTTACAAGGTTTACATAAGGAGGGAGAATGCCGACAGCTGGAATTCTGGGCTGGAAAAGGACCAAATATTAGAGACCTATTCTGCGCAACTCCAAAAGTCCTGAAACTCCACGGAATATCTTAAAAGAAATAAAGAAAAATCCTCGCCAAAGATGAAGGCCAGGGGGCCCACACCCTGCTCACGAGGGTGGGGGCGCGCCCCCTACCTCGTGGGCCCCCTGGTGGCTCTACGACGCCCATCTTATCCTATATGAAGTCTTTTGATGAGAAAAAATAAGAAGCAACTTTTCGGGATGAGACTCCGCCGGCACGAGGCGGAACCAATCTAGAGCTCCGACATAGCTATTCTGCCAGGGATACTTCCCTCCGGGAGGGGGAAATCATCACCATCGTCATCACCAATGCTCCTCTCATCGGGAGAGGGCAATCTCCATCAACATCTTCACCAGCACCATCTCATCTCCAAACCCTAGTTCATCTCTTGTATCCAATTCTTGTCTCCAAGTCCGGGATTGGTGCTAGTAGGTTGCTAGTAGTGTTGATTACTCCTTGTAGTTGATACTAGTTGGTTTATTTGGTAGAAGATCATATGTTCAGATCCTATATGCATATTATTACCCCTCTGATTATGAACATGAATATGCTTTGTGAGTAGTTACGTTTGTTCCTGAGGACAAGGGAGAAGTCTTGCTATTAGTAGTCATGTGAATTTGGTATTCGTTCGATATTTTGATAAGATGTATGTTGTATAGCCTCTAGTGGTGTTATGTGAACGTCGACTACATAACACTTCACCATTATTTGGGCCTAGAGGAAGGCATTGGGAAGTAATAAGTAGATGATGGGTTGCTAGAGTGACAGAAGCTTAAACCCTAGTTTATGCGTTGCTTCGTAAGGGGCTGATTTGGATCCACATGTTTCATGCTATGGTTAGGTTTACCTTAATACTTTTGTTGTAGTTGCGGATGCTTGCAATAGAGGTTAATCATAAGTGGGATGCTTGTTCAAGTAAGAACAGCACCCAAGCACTGGTCCACCCACATATCAAATTATCAAAGTACCGAACGTGAATCATATGAACGTGATGAAAACTAGCTTGACGATATTCCCATGTGTCCTCGGGAGTGCTTTTCCTATTATAAGAGTTTGTTCCGGCTTGTCCTTTGCTACAAAAAGGATTGGGTCACCTTGCTGCACTTTATTACTTTTGTTACTTGTTGCTCGTTACAATTTATCTTGTCACAAAACTATCTGTTACCACTTATTTCAGTACTTGCAGAGAATACCTTCCTGAAAACCGCTTATCATTTCCTTATGCTCCTCGTTGGGTTTGACACTCTTACTTATCAAAAGGACTACGATAGATCCCCTCTACTTGTGGGTCATCAAGACTCTTTTCTGGCGCCGTTACCGGGGAGTGTAGCGCCTTTGGTAGGTGGAATTTGGTAAGGAAAAAATTATATAGTGTGCTGAAATTTACTGTCATTTGTTACTATAAAAAGTAATTCTCTGAGGGGCTTGTTCGGGGTATCTTCACCCCGTCCAGTACAAAGAGTTGCTCCTCAACCTACTGAACCTATTGAAAATGAAACTCCTTTTTAATTTCATTCGGGTATGATGGAAAAACTGCTAGCTAATCCTTTTACAGGAGATGGAACAAAGCATCCTGATGAGCACTTAATATATGTGGATGAAGTTTGTGGATTATTTAAGCTTGTAGGTATACCCGATGATATTGCTAAGAAGAAGGTCTTCCCTTTATCTTTGAAGGGAGACGCATTGATATGGTATAGGCTATGTGATGATATGAGATCATGGAACTATAAAAGATTGAAATTGGAATTTCATCAAAAGTATTACCCTATGCATCTGGTTCATCGTGATCGCAATTATATATATAATTTTTTGCCTCGCAAAGGAGAAAGCATCGCTCAAGCTTGGGGGAGGCTTAAATCAATGTTATACTCATGCCCCAATCATGAGCTCTCGAGAGAAATAATTATGCAAAGTTTTTATGCTTGGCTTTCTCATAATAATCAAACCATGCTCGATACTTCTTGTGTCGGATCTTTTATGATGAAGACTATTGAATTTAGATGGGATTTATTGGATATAATTAAACGCAACTCTGAAGATTGGGACCTCGACGAAGGTAAGGAGTCAGGTATGACACCTAAGTTTGATTGTGTTAAATCTTTTATGGGTACCGATATTTTCCGTAAGTTTAGCACTAAATATGGACTCTGAGATAGTAGCTTCTTTCTGTGAATCTTTTGCTACTTATGTTGATCTCCCTAAGGAGAGGTGGTTTAAATATCATCCTCCCATAGAAGTAAAAGTAGCTGTACCTATTAAAGTTGAAGAAAAGACTGTCACTTATAATGATCCTATTGTTCCTACTTCTTATGTTGAGAAACCACCTTTCCCTGTTAGAATAAAGGATCATGCTAAAGCTTGAACTATTGTTCGTAAAAGCAATATTAGAACTTATACACCTCCTGAGCAAGTTAAAGTAGAAACCAATATTGCTATCGTTAAAGATCTCTTGTCTGATAATATTGATGGGCATGCTATTCAGTTCGATGGTGAAACTGCTAGAATTGCTAAGCCTTGTGCTAAAGATAAACATAGACCTGTGGTAGGCGTGCCTGTTATTTCTGTTAAAATAGGAGATCATTGTTATCATGGCTTATGTGATATGGGTGCTAGTGCTAGTGTTATACCACATACTTTATACGAAGAAATTAAGAATGAAATTGCACCTGCTGAGTTAGAAGGTATTGATGTCACGATTAAGCTTGCCAATAGAGATACTATTTCACCAATTGGGATTGTTAGAGATGTTGAAGTCTTGTGTGGGAAAACTAAATACCCTGCTGATTTTCTTGTTCTTACTTCTCCACAAGATAGCTTTTGTCCCATTATATTTGGTAGACCCTTCTTGAACACTGTTAATGCTAGGATAGATTGCGAAAAGAACATTGTTACTATTGGCTTGGATGATATGATTCATGAGTTTAATTTCTCTAAATTTAGTAAACAACATCGTGAGGAAGAATTGACTAGTAAGGATGAAATTATTAGTCTTGCTTCTATTGCCGTACCTCCTAGTGATCCTTTAGAACACTATTTGCTAGACCATGAAAATGATATGTTCATGAATGAAAGAAGGGAAATAGATGAAGTATTCTTTAAACAGGAACCTATTCTGCAACACAATTTGCCTGTTGAAATTTTAGGGGATCCTCCTCCACCCAAGGGTGATCCCGTGTTTGAGCTTAAACCGTTACCTGATAATCTTAAATATGCTTATCTTGATGAAAAGAAGATATATCATGTTATTATTAGTGCTAACCTTTCAGAGCATGAAGAAGAAAGATTATTGAAAACTCTAAAGAAGCATCATGCCGCTATTGGATATACTCTTGATGATCTTAAGGGCATTAGTCCCACTCTACGTCAACATAAAATAAAATTGGAAGCAGATGCCAAACCAGTTCGTGATCCTCAACGACGTCTAAATCCTAAAATGAAAGAAGTGGTAAGAAAAGAAATATAAAGCTTCTGGAGGCAGGTATAATCTATCCCGTTGCTGATAGTCAGTGGGTAAGCCCTGTCCATTGTGTCCCTAAGAAGGGAGGTATTACTGTTGTTCCTAATGATAAAGATGAATTGATCCCACAAAGAATTATTAAAGGTTATAGGATGGTAATTGATTTCCGCAAATTAAATAAGGCTACTAAGAAAGATCATTACCCCTTACCTTTTATTGATCAAATGCTAGAAAGATTATGCAAACATACACATTATTGCTTCCTAAATGGTTATTCTGGTTTCTCTCAAATACCTGTGTCGGCTAAAGATCAATCAAAGACTACTTTTACATGCCCTTTTGGTACTTTTGCTTATAGACATATGCCTTTTGGTTTATGTAATGCACCTGCTACCTTTCAAAGATGCATATGGCTATATTCTCTGACTTTTGTGAAAAGATTTGTGAGGTTTTCATGGATGACTTTTCCGTCTATGGTTCCTCTTTTGATGATTGCTTGAGCAATCTTGATCGCGTTTTGCAGAGATGTGAAGAAACTAATCTTGTCTTGAATTGGGAAAAGTGCCACTTTATGGTTAATGAAGGTATTGTCTTGGGGCACAAAGTTTCTGAAGAGGTATTGAAATTGATAAAGCCAAGGCTGATTATTGAAAAGATGCCATGTCCCAAGGACATCAAAGGTATAAGAAGTTTCCTTGGTCACGCCGGATTTTATAGGAGGTTCATTAAGGACTTCTCAAAAAATTCTCGACCTCTGACTAATTTATTGCAAAAAGATATACCATTTGTCTTTGATGATGATTGTGTAGAAGCATTTGAAATACTTAAGAAAGCATTAGTCTCTGCACCTGTTGTTCAGCCACCTGATTGGAATTTACCCTTTGAAATTATGTGTGATGCTAGTGATTATGTTGTAGGTGATGTTCTAGAGCAAAGAGTTGATAAGAAATTAAATGTTATCCATTATGCTAGTAAGACTCGAGACAATGCTCAAAGAAATTATGCTACTACTGAAAAAGAACTTTTAGCAGTTGTATTTGCTTGTGATAAGTTCAGACCCTATATTGTTGATTCTAAAGTAACTATTCACACTGATCATGCTGCTATTAAATATCTTATGGAAAAGAAAGATTGTAAACCTAGACTTATTAGATGGGTTCTCTTGCTGCAAGAATTTGATTTGCATATCATTGATAGAAAGGGAGCTGAGAACCCCGTTGTAGACAACTTGTCTAGGCTAGAAAATGTTATTGATGACCCACTACCTATTAATGATAGCTTTCCTGATGAACAATTAAATGTTATAAGTACTTCTCGTGTACTCCTTGGTTTGCTGATTATGCTAATTATATTGTTGCTAAGTTTATACCGCCTAGCTTCACATACCAGCAAAAGAAAAAGTTCTTCTATGATTTGAGACATTACTTTTGGGACAACCAACATCTTTATAAAGAAGGAGTAGACGGTGTTATTAGACGTTGTGTACCTGAGCATAAACAGGAACAGATTCTACGCAAGTGTCACTCCAAAGCATATGGAGGACACCATGCTGGAGACAGAACTGCGCATAAGGTATTGCAATCCGGTTTTTATTGGCCTACTCTCTTCAAGGATGCCCGTAAGTTTGTCTTGTCTTGTGATGAATGTCAAAGAATTGGTAATATTAGTAGACGTCAAGAAATGCCTATGAATTATTCACTTGTTATTGAACCATTTGATGTTTGGGTCTTTGATTATATGGGACCTTTTCCTGCCTCTAATGGATACACACATATTTTAGTTGCTGTTGATTACGTTACTAAGTGGGTAGAAGCTACTCCAACTAGTAGTGCTGATCATCACACTTCTATTAAAATGCTTAAAGAAGTTATTTTTCTAAGGTTTGGAGTCCCTAGATATTTGATGGCTGATGGTGGTTCGCATTTTATTCGTGGTGCTTCCCGTAAAATGCTTGCTAAATATGATGTTAATCATAGAATTGCATCGCCTTATCACCCGCAGTCTAGTGGCCAAGTAGAATTGAGTAATAGAGAGCTCAAATTAATTTTGCAAAAGACTGTTAATAGGTCTAGAAAGAATTGGTCCAAGAAACTTGATGATGCATTATGGGCTTATAGAACTGCATACAAAAGTCCTATGGGTATGTCTCCGTATAAAATGGTTTATGGAAAAGCATGTCACTTACCTCTCGAACTAGAATATAAGGCATATTGGGCTATTAAAGAGCTCAACTATGATTTCAAACTTGCCGGTGAGAAGAGGTTATTTGATATTAGCTCACTTGACGAATGGAGAACCCAAGCTTATGAAAATGCCAAATTGTTTAAAGAAAAAGTTAAAAGATGGCATGACAAAAGGATACAAAAGCGTGAGTTTAATGTAGGTGATTATGTATTGCTATACAACTCTCGTTTAAGATTTTTTGCAGGAAAACTTCTCTCTAAATGGGAAGGCCCCTACGTTATCGAGGAGGTCTATCGTTCTGGTGCCATAAAAATCAACAACTTCGAAGGCACGAACCCGAAGGTGGTGAACGGTCAAAGAATTAAACATTACACCTCAGGTAATCCCATAAATGCTGAAACCAATATTATTGAAACCGTAACCCCGGAGGAATACATAAGGGACACTTTCCAGACCGTTTCAGACTTCGAAAAGGAATAGGTATGTGGTACGGTAAGTAAACCGACTCCAAAACAATTTTTATGGCAATATTTCTCCGTTTTGGAATATTTAGAAAAATAGAAAAATAAGAAGCAGTCCGGGAAGGATACGAGGGCCCCACAAGGGTGGTGAGCGCACCCTACCCCCCTGGGCGCGCCCCCTACCTCGTGAGCACCTCATGTGCCCTCCGGACTCCGTTTTCTTGCACGATACATATTTTGGTCGGTAAAAATTCACTATATATTCTCCCGAAGGTTTTGACTCCTGTATCACGCAAATCTCCTCAGTTCTTGTTTCGAGCTGTTTTTCTGACAGATCTAGGTTATCATGACAGCCCCAAGCGCTTCCAAGGACAAGTTCTTTGAGAAGGTCATCAATCCCTAACTCGCGGAGGTGCTGCGACATCCTCAAACCATTGAGTTGCGTGATGGGTTGCTGCACATCCGCGATGAAGAGGGACCAAAGGGGACCGGAAGCATGGAGACGAGGCTCGAAGCTGTGGAGCAACAAGTTTTCAAGCGCCAAAAATATTACACCAACAACAAAGAAGGAGACATAATCACATGGGTATGGGCACTCCCCTTGGCAACTTCCAAGCTTGGGGGAGGTGCCCCGGTATCGTATCACAATCACAACTCCTATCTTTATCGTTTTTCTTAGTTCGATCCTATTAGTAGTATCTTGATCTAGTAGAATAAAGTTTTGGCATGATCTAGTTTTGAGTTTTTGCTTTATGATCTCTATATGTAATCGAGTCCGTGAGCTATATAATAAAGATTAGTGTTGAGTCAAGGGCTTGATTATTTTGCCATGATCTTGGGTAAATAAAAGAAAAGAGAAAAAGAATAAAAAGAAACAAAGAGTTCATATTGATCTTATCAAGAGTAATGACTTCACATAGAAAGAGTATGATGATTAAAAGTTGATGGGAGTTGGCAGACATAGTTTTGGTCATCATTGCAATTAATAGGAAGTAATAAGGAAAGAGAGGTTTCACATATAGATATATTATCATTGACATCTTTTATGATTGGGAGCACTCATTAAAATATGACATGCTGAAGAGTTGATGTTGGACAAGGAAGACAACATAATGAGTTATGTTTTCTTATATCTGAGATAAAGTATGTTGTCATGGATCCTCTAACGTGTTGAGCTTGCCTTTCCCCCTCATGCTAGCCAAATTCTCAGCACCAAGTAGAAATACTACTTGTGCTTCCAAATACCCTTAAACCAGTTTTGCCATGAGAGTCCACCATATCTACCTATAGATTGAGTAAGATCCTTCAAGTAAGTTTTCATCGATGCAAAGCAATAAAAATTGCTCCAAATATGTATGATTGATTGGTGTGGGAGAAATAAGCTTTATATGATCTTGTGATGTGGAAGTAATAAAAGCGACAGACTGCATAATAAAGGTTCATATCACAAGGGGCAATATAAAGTGAAGTTCTTTCGCATTGAGATTTTGTGCATCCAACCATAAAAGCGCATGGCAACCTCTGCTTCCCTCTGCGAAGGGCCTATCCTTTATTATTATCTTCTACCTTATGTGTAACGCCCTCGATGCGGCTATATCTCCCACGTGTCGAAGCACGACTTAGAGGCATAACCGCATTGAAAGCAATGTCGCAAGTGAGGTAATCTTCACACAACCCATGTAATACATAAGGGAAAAAGATACATAGTTGGCTTACAATCGCCACTTCACACAAATACATGAATAAAACATTACATCATACAGTTACAATCAGGGCCCGACTACGGAGCCAAAAATAAAAGAAGAAACCCCAAAAGCAACAAAGGACCAAGATCGACCCCAACTGGGCTCCACTACTGATCGACTAGAATGAAACAACAAAAGGACAAGATCTCCCTCGAACTCCTCCTTGAGCTCGAGTGCGTCACCTGCACGGTCTCATCGGCACCTGCAAACTGGTTTTGGAAGTAACTGGTGAGTCACGAGGACTCAGCAATCTCACACCCGCGAGATCAAGACTATTTAAGCTTAAAGGTAGGACAGGGTAGTGAGGTGGAGCTGCAGCAAGCGACTAGCATATATGGTGGCTAACATACGCAAAAGAGAGCGAGAAGAGAAGGCAAAAGCACGGTCGTGCAACTATGATCAAGAAGTGATCCTGAAACTACTTACGTCAAGCATAACTCCAACAACCGTGTTCACTTCCCGGACCCAGCCGAGAAGAGACCATCACGGTTACACACGCGGTTGGTGTATTTTTAATTAAGATCAACTTCGGGTTTTCTACAACCGGACATTAACAATTCCCATCTGCCCATAACCGCGGGCACGGCTTTCGAAAGTTCAAAACCCTGCAGGGGTGTCCCAACTTAGCCCATGATAAGCTCTCGCGATCAACGAAGGATATTCCTTCTCCCCGGAAAGACCCGATCAGTCTCGGAATCCCGGCTACAAGACAATTCGACAGTAATAAAACAAGTCCAGCAAAGCCGCCCGATGCGCCGACATCCTGATAGGAGCTGCACATATCTCGTTCTCAGGGCAACACCGGATAAGCTAAGCGTACAGGTACCAACATAACCCAAGTTGCCAAGGGACGGTCCCGCACGATGCTCTAGTTTGGACCAACACTTAGACAAGCATTGGCCCGGGGGGGCTAAATAAAGATGACCCTCAGGCTGATCAGGCCCAAGGGAAAGGGATAGGTGGTAGGCAAATGGTAAAACCAAGGTTGGGCCTTGCTGGAAAAGTCTTATTCAAAGCGAACTGTCAAGGGGGTCCCATAAATCACCCGACCGCGTTAGGGACGCAAAAATTCGGGAACATAACACCGATATGACGGAAACTAGGGCGGCAAGAGTGGAACAAAACACCAGGCATAAGGCCGAGCCTTCCACCCTTTACCAAGTATATAGATGCATTAATTTAATAAGATATATTGTGATATCTCAACAAGTAAAATGTTCCAACAAGGAACAACATCTCCATGTTCCAACAAGGAACAAACTTCATCTTCACCTGCAACTAACAACGCTATAAGAGGGGCTGAGCAAAGCGGTAACATAGCCAAACAACGGTTTGCTAGGACAAGGTGGGTTAGAGGCTTGGTTTAACAATATGGGAGGCATGATAAGCAAGTGGTAGGTATCGCAACATAGGCATAGCAAAAGAGCGAGCAACTAGCAAGCAAAGATAGAAGTGATTTCGAGGGTATGATCATCTTGCCTGAGATCCCGCAAGGAAGGAGAACGAGTCCATGAAGAAGACAAACGGACGTAGTCGAATGGATCCTCACATCTCCGGAACGAAACCGAAGCTGATGAGAGAAGCAACCCGGAAACAAACAAACAACATAGTAAACAACCGTCACATGAATATGGCATGATGCACAACCAAGTATGATGCATGTCTGGTTTAAAGATGCATGGCATGGCAATGTGCAACAAACAACACTACAAATTAAGTGGAGCTCAATATGCAATGAGTTGCATATTGGCGAAACACCACAACAATTATTTAGTTCTCTCTTGTTTATGTACCCAACAATATTAAATGTTGATTAACATGGCAAGGGGTGAAGCACAACAAAACTACCTATCTAGGCAATTTAAATGAGGCCGGAACAACAAACAACAATTCCGGAAACTCCTCATATGCATATTTTAGATTTGGTACTGTTCTGCCCTAAACATAATTTTAGAGTTATTAAACATGCAAATGAAGTGCACCATGTTAAACTATGCAAAATTCTACCCCATTTACATATATAATTTATTAAATTCCGAGTTACGGTTAATTAGTTATGAATTAAATCATTTTAACATGGCATAGGAGCAAGTTTAATCAAACATCATTTTAAACATTTTAAACATGGGTGAAAGTTGCAAATTATTAAACTACACAAAATTCTGAGCAAGTTTCATATATAATTTATTTTAATCTGATGCATGTTTTGTGAGTTATTATATGAATGAAGCTCGGGGTCCAAACTGTAAATATGCAGGGCACTGGTTTAAATAGCAAATCGCTCCGCGGAAAAAAAAACATGAGTTGGGCCGAAACTGGCTGGCCCAACAGTGCACAGGGCAGAGGGGCTCGAGGGGGCTGCTCACCCAGTGGGCCTTGGCCCAGGAAGGAAGGAGGCCGGCCAGCGGGACGAGGGAGATGGGCCGTGGGGAGGCCCACGCGGCTGGTGAAGGGCGCTGGGCCTGGGAGGCCAAGGCGGCGTCCTCGTCTCGCCCGAGCAGAGGACCAAGGCGGCGGCTTCGGCAGGGCCGGCGAGGCGCCCCTGGACGGCGGGGAGGCCGGGCGCTGGCGGATCCGGAGGAGGGCGAGGCCGGGGACCCGTTCCCGGCGTCAGAATGGGTCAGGGCCACCGGTGGTGGAGCTTGGAGCGCGGCGGCGGCGTTCTGCAGAGAGAGAGAGAGATCTGAGAGAGAGAAGCAAGAAGGAGAGGACGACGGGGAGGCACGAGCTCACCGGGACAGCGGCGGCACCGGCGCGGCGCTCGCCGGCAGTGGCGAGGCGGCGGGGTAGAGGGCAACGAGGCAGAGGCGCCGGTGAGGTCGGGCGGCGCGAGGAGATCGGGATCGGGCTCCTCCCGATCCGGTTCGAGCGGGGCAACGGGGAAGCGGGGAGAGCCAGGCGGCGGCGGGGTTCGGGTCCGTCTGGGCCCGGCGCGGACCGACGTGGGCCGGGCGGGCCTCGGCGGCGGGGAAGCCAGGGGGGCGCGTGGCAACGCCTGGGTGGCTGCGGGCGTCGGCTGGAGGCGGCGCGCCCACTGGCGACTCGCCAAGTGGCGCTGAGGAGGTGGACGGCGCCGGAAAATGAGGGGGAGGTGGTTGGATGTGGCTGGCGGCGCGGATTTCGAGGTGGCGGCGGCGGCTGATCCGAGGGGGGAGGCTAGAGGTAGGTGGAGGGGCTAGGGATGCCCAATTTGGAAGGGGGGTGTATATATAGAGAAGGTTAGGGTTTGAGGGGGGTTTAGGAGGGGTTTCGGACCCTCCGATCTCGATCGGATGGCACCGGACGCGAGGAGGGGGTTAGATAGGTGGCTAGTGGGCTGTGAAGAGAGGTTGGGCTGAGATGAGAGGAGAGGAGTGCAGCCCGGCAACTGTTTCCGGAGACCGAAAACGTCCGACGTTTGCGCGGCTATAATGCCGCTATAGTTATCCGTTGGGGCACCAAACGGACTCCGAATGCGATGAAACTTGGCAGGCGGCCTACCTACAACAAAACAACACCACATGCCAACTTTCATCCCATTCCGAGAACATTTCCCGGCCACTTATAAAATAATATTTCGGACATGCCGCGGGCGCGTGCAAGTGTGGCTGGGCTCAGAACGGGCAACGGAGGGAACAAAGAGACCGGGACGGATGCAAGTTTCGAAAACATGATGATGCAATGCGGATGATGACATGGCAAGATGCGACACGCAAGCAAATGACAAAGCAACAACAGCGAATAACTGGAGGACAACTGGCGCATCAGATCCAGGGCGTTACAACACTCCACCACTACGAGAGGATCTCGTCCCGAGATCTAGAATGGCACCGGAGGGAAAACGGAAGAGAAAGAGAAGAGGTAAAACTAAGTTGCTTCTTTGACAAACGAGTGAAACCAACGAACCTTGAGAGGTTGAGCAAAATGAAAGAACGAAAACAACGAAGATGAACAAAGATGAAAACACTCTGTTAGAAAAGAGGAACGTGGGATATGACGAGAACCCACCGGTTTAGTGACAAGGTAGATATTGAAATCACTCCGGTTAAAACAAGATAGAGAAGGAATAAGAATGATATGATTTGGGCAGCACTCCGATTGAAAAGAGAAGAAAAAAAACTTGATGAGATGAAAAGATATTGAAGAGATGATACAACACTCCGGTTAAAACGAGATGTACAAAGAACGATAATGATCAATTACGATAACGCTCCGGTTGGAAAATGGAAGGGATCGAATATGAACTTGAGAAGATGGGATGATACTTGACGAAATCGACAACACACTGCCTCGAAAACAATTATAAGAATGACACAAGGGGTAAGAATGATTCCAAACAGCACTCCGGTTGAGAAGAGAGGATAAACATGATAAGATGATAGAACTTGAATGAAGGACACGACACTCCGGTTGAATAGATAAGCAAGGAAAAGGACACGATCCTCACAATTTGATATGATGGGTTGAAGAAAAACATCACAATGCCTCCGGAAGAAAGAATAGAAAAATTGATCGTTGGGATAAGGGACGAAGAAGAAAATGACAACTTCTGCCACAAAAGAGCTTGGAAAGCACCCTTGCAAGAGGGTTATCACGGAGTTGTTGAAAAATCAACAACGAGACGAATAAGCTTGGAGTGGACTTATGAAAACATCTCAACATTATGAGGTGAGCTTCTGCCACCAACGAAAACAAATGATTGGACTGATATCAACAAGGAGACGAGAGGCTTATTTCACCGGGAGGATAAATGAAGGACTTGGGTCATTTATAAGCACCATAAAAGCAACAATCTTTAGGGAAAGCTTTAGGTGAAGTATACCCCAAGATAACTCCAAGGAAGAGATTGATGGATTTAAAATACCTCATTCTTGACAACATGTGAGTCATGAGACATGAACTCCAATTATCAAGAATGACATAATACCACTTCGAATGATATGGTTGACAGGATTGCACTTTAAAATGCAAGATAAAGAATACTTGAGCTCCTCTGAAAAGAATCTCGATAAACACTTTGAGAAGGAATTAAATCCTTGATGAACCATCATGTAGAGCCTCCATGAAGAACTCCGGTAAGAAAAGGATGATAGGAAGAAAGAGAAATTGAAAAACACAAGGTGAAGCCTTGCAGTGATAAGATGAAGCTTTGAAAAGATATAACCGAGAAAAATTAGGAACTCCGGAAAGAAAGATGAACAAATGAAATCAAGAATTTGAAGAACCTCTGGAATAGGGAATTGAATTTACTCGATGAAACAAGAATAAGAATTACATTATGCGTATCCTTCACCAATTTAAATTGATGGCAAACAATGGATTTGGCATACTACTTATTCTCGTAGAAAAGATTAAGAGAGATATAGCACAAACTTGAGAAGGTCTTCAATGAACCACCGGTAACAACGGAAGAGAACTTGGAAAGAACGAATGAATTGATACGATAACAACGGAAGAGAATTTCTTGAAAGAACCACCGTAAGAATTGAAAATGAACGAAGAAACTTGAGAGAATTTAGATATAAATGAACGCAGAGATCATGAACTGATTAGAGGATACTTGAACGATGCACCGGTGAGATTTGGAGAACGAGAGCTGAAAACTGAGAATGAATAATACTGAGATGATGGGCTTCGAAGAATGAAACTGAAAAGACTCCTGAAATGCTCTGGATGGGTGAAAAGAATTCTCACAATCGAAAACAATTATGAGAGGATGGCATCGAGGTAGAACCATGAATCTTGAAGAGAACGGGCAAGGTTTGAGGGAAACTCTTCTTCGGTCTTCAAATGTTGAGAATGACGACGAGAAACACCACCATGAATTTTTGAGGCACTCCGGAATGAAAATTTGAAAGGTTGAACCAACGATGAAAAGAATTGAAACGATTCTTGGAGAAGGAATATGACTGATGATAATTCATTCTTACGCCAAACTTTGAAAAGAATTTGAGAATGACCCCGGGAAAATAAGAAGAGTCAGGTAAGATCCTGGGAAAAGACCTGTGGGTTAGGGCCCACTCATAAAAAAAACACCGTTGAAAGAATTGCTTAGGAAGAGAGATTACACCGGTTGAATTAAATGACTTGAATGAGATAGCATCCTCAAAAGAAATTGAGTGAAATGAGAATGGGAACTTGGATCTTCTGATATATCTTCTTCACCCCGGAACAAAGAATAGCGAGAGGTGAAAGATTAAGAGGTGCACCGGTACGAGAAAAACATTAGAAACGAGGAAAAGAATACGATCAACACTGAAAGCTTGACTTGAATCCATCGGAGAAGAAATAGAACGAAGAATGATGAACTTGAAGCTCCTTTAGAATCTTCATGATAATCACCGGATAAGAACATTGAAGGAAAGAATGAAGAAACTTCCATCAATAAAGGTTACTTGAATGAGAAATCTGAGTCCTTGAAGAAAGAGGGTGGGAGGGCGGGAAAACAAAGACAACTTGGAACGGATGAAGCAAACACCGTTGAGAAAAACTGATAATTGATCTGGCAGAAATTGAACGAATATGATGAACTTGAAGGGAAGCACACTGGTCGAAAAAGGATTGACATGACAACCTCAATGATCAAGAAGGATTAGTATCCACATAGGAATATGAGAACACCACGTAGAAAAGGTATGGAATCAACACTTGACATTGAAGCAACTCGAATACCACAAAACAAACAAAACAAAGGATTGGCTTGCAGAATAAGCCGGAAACAAACATATGATAGATCCCATATCGTATCATGTGTCTGTTGGAAAGATATCCTACGAGATACTTGAATTCCCACTTATAAACTCCCGAAACTTTCTGGTTATGCAATCAGGTGTTGGGGATACAGGGGAAGCATAATATCTCACCCAAACTAGCAAATCCTACAACCAGCTGTATCCATCCTTCAACACATAACCAAGAAATCTTCGGAAATCATCTACCTCAACCTTCGAAAAGCATCCATTATACGAGTCATGGCAATACTCCCGCACTCGCCTCAGTACTGGGCTATCAGGGTTATCTCACCAACAACTGTACAAAAGAGATTTTCGATGTCGGCGTACTAAACTCAGGTATTCCAAAACCGTAACGATAAAATTATGACGACAACACCTCGGAGCTCAACTCCCCGGGACACTGCCACAACCCCTAAATGTCAGGAGGCAACCAAGACAATGTTGTCATCATAAAACCATCGGAACGATTCTAAGATACCCGCGTGATCCTAAAAATTTTTTTTAGTGAAATTTGAGAAGAGAAGAGTCAAAACTCTACGTCAGGATGCCTTACCAGAGCGATGAGGAGACTGGGAAGTAAAAAGAATTCCTAAACTCTCTGATATATAATTCCTAAATGACTCAAAACATTTTTCTAGACACAACTCGGCCACTAAAAACAATCAATCAGTGGGGGTTCCTAAGGTCGGGGAAGGCTCTGATTACCAACTTGTAACGCCCTCGATGCGGCTATATCTCCCACGTGTCGAAGCACGACTTAGAGGCATAACCGCATTGAAAGCAATGTCGCAAGTGAGGTAATCTTCACACAACCCATGTAATACATAAGGGAAAAAGATACATAGTTGGCTTACAATCGCCACTTCACACAAATACATGAATAAAACATTACATCATACAGTTACAATCAGGGCCCGACTACGGAGCCAAAAATAAAAGAAGAAACCCCAAAAGCGACAAAGGACCAAGATCGACCCCAACTGGGCTCCACTACTGATCGACTAGAACGAAACAACAAAAGGACAAGATCTCCCTCGAACTCCTCCTTGAGCTCGAGTGCGTCACCTACACGGTCTCATCGGCACCTGCAAACTGGTTTTGGAAGTAACTGGTGAGTCACGAGGACTCAGCAATCTCACACCCGCGAGATCAAGACTATTTAAGCTTAAAGGTAGGACAGGGTAGTGAGGTGGAGCTGCAGCAAGCGACTAGCATATATGGTGGCTAACATACGCAAAAGAGAGCGAGAAGAGAAGGCAAAAGCACGGTCGTGCAACTATGATCAAGAAGTGATCCTGAAACTACTTACGTCAAGCATAACTCCAACAACCGTGTTCACTTCCCGGACCCAGCCGAGAAGAGACCATCACGGTTACACACGCGGTTGGTGTATTTTTAATTAAGATCAACTTCGGGTTTTCTACAACCGGACATTAACAAATTCCCATCTGCCCATAACCGCGGGCACGGCTTTCGAAAGTTCAAAACCCTGCAGGGGTGTCCCAACTTAGCCCATGATAAGCTCTCGCGATCAACGAAGGATATTCCTTCTCCCCGGAAAGACCCGATCAGTCTCGGAATCCCGGCTACAAGACAATTCGACAGTAATAAAACAAGTCCAGCAAAGCCGCCCGATGCGCCGACATCCTGATAGGAGCTGCACATATCTCGTTCTCAGGGCAACACCGGATAAGCTAAGCATACAGGTACCAACATAACCCAAGTTGCCAAGGGACGGTCCCGCACGGTGCTCTAGGTTGGACCAACACTTAGACAAGCATTGGCCCGGGGGGGCTAAATAAAGATGACCCTCAGGCTGATCAGGCCCAAGGGAAAGGGATAGGTGGTAGGCAAATGGTAAAACCAAGGTTGGGCCTTGCTGGAAAAGTCTTATTCAAAGCGAACTGTCAAGGGGGTCCCATAAATCACCCGACCGCGTTAGGGACGCAAAAATCCGGGAACATAACACCGATATGACGGAAACTAGGGCGGCAAGAGTGGAACAAAACACCAGGCATAAGGCCGATCCTTCCACCCTTTACCAAGTATATAGATGCATTAATTTAATAAGATATATTGTGATATCTCAACAAGTAAACATGTTCCAACAAGGAACAACAGCTCCATGTTCCAACAAGGAACAAACTTCATCTTCACCTGCAACTAACAACGCTATAAGAGGGGCTGAGCAAAGCGGTAACATAGCCAAACAACGGTTTGCTAGAACAAGGTGGGTTAGAGGCTTGGTTTAACAATATGGGAGGCATGATAAGCAAGTGGTAGGTATCGCAGCATAGGCATAGCAAAAGAGCGAGCAACTAGCAAGCAAAGATAGAAGTGATTTCGAGGGTATGATCATCTTGCCTGAGATCCCGCAAGGAAGGAGAACGAGTCCATGAAGAAGACAAACGGACGTAGTCGAACGGATCCTCACATCTCCGGAACGAAACCGAAGTTGATGAGAGAAGCAACCCGGAAACAAACAAACAACATAGTAAACAACCCTCACATGAATATGGCATGATGCACAACCAAGTATGATGCATGTCCGGTTTAAAGATGCATGGCATGGCAAAGTGCAACAAACAACACTACAAATTAAGTGGAGCTCAATATGCAACGAGTTGCATATTGGCGAAACACCACAACAATTATTTAGTTCTCTCTTGTTTATGTACCCAACAATATTAAATGTTTATTAACATGGCAAGGGGTGAAGCACAACAAAACTACCTATCTAGGCAATTTAAATGAGGCCGGAACAACAAACAACAATTCCGGAAACTCCTCATATGCATATTTTAGATTTGGTACTGTTCTGCCCTAAACATAATTTTAGAGTTATTAAACATGCAAATGAAGTGCACCATGTTAAACTATGCAAAATTCTACCCCATTTACATATATAATTTATTAAATTCCGAGTTACGGTTAATTAGTTATGAATTAAATCATTTTAACATGGCATAGGAGCAAGTTTAATCAAACATCATTTTAAAAATTTTAAACATGGGTGAAAGTTGCAAATTATTAAACTACACAAAATTCTGAGCAAGTTTCATATATAATTTATTTTAATCTGATGCACGTTTTGTGAGTTATTATATGAATGAAGCTCGAGGTCCAAACTGTAAATATCCAGGGCACTGGTTTAAATACCAAATCGCTCCGCGGAAAAAAAACATGAGTTGGGCCGAAACTGGCTGGCCCAACAGTGCACAGGGCAGAGGGGCTCGAGGGGGCTGCTCACCTAGTGGGCCTTGGCCCAGGAAGGAAGGAGGCCGGCCAGCGGGACGAGGGAGATGGGCCGTGGGGAGGCCCACGCGGCTGGCGAAGGGCGCTGGGCCTGGGAGGCCAAGGCGGCGTCCTCGTCTCGCCCGAGCAGAGGACCAAGGCGGCGGCTTCGGCAGGGCCGGCGAGGCGCCCCTGGACGGCGGGGAGGCTGGGCGCTGGCGGATCCGGAGGAGGGCGAGGCCGGGGACCCGTTCCCGGCGTCAGAATGGGTCAGGGCCACCGGTGGTGGAGCTTGGAGCGCGGCGGCGGTGTTCTGCAGAGAGAGAGAGAGATCTGAGAGAGAGAAGCAAGAAGGAGAGGACGACGGGGAGGCACGATCTCACCGGGACAGCGGCGGCACCGGCGCGGCGCTCGCCGGCAGTGGCGAGGCGGCGGGGTAGAGGGCAACGGGGCAGAGGCGCCGGTGAGGTCGGGCGGCGCGAGGAGATCGGGATCGGGCTCCTCCCGATCCGGTTCGAACGGGCCAACGGGGAAGCAGAGAGAGACAGGCGGCGGCGGGGTTCGGGCCCGTCTGGGCCCGGCGCGGACCGACGTGGGCCGGGCGGGCCTCGGCGGCGGGGAAGCCAGGGGGCGCGTGGCAGCGCCTGGGTGGCTGCGGGCATCGGCTGGAGGCGGCGCGCCCACTGGTGACTCACCAAGTGGCGCTGAGGAGGTGGACGGCGCCGGAAAACGAGGGGGAGGTGGTTGGATGTGGCTGGCGGCGCGGATTTCGAGGTGGCGGCGGCGGCTGATCCGAGGGGCTAGGGATGCCCAATTTGGAAGGGGGTGTATATATAGAGAAGGTTAGTGTTTGAGGGGGGTTTAGCAGGGGTTTCGGACCCTCCGATCTCGATCGGATGGCACCGGACGCGAGGAGGGGGGGTAGATAGGTGGCTAGTGGGCTGTGAAGAGAGGTTGGGCTGAGATGAGAGGAGAGGAGTGCAGCCCGGCAACTGTTTCCGGAGACCGAAAACGTCCGACGTTTGCGCGGCTATAATGCCGCTATAGTTATCCGTTGGGGCACCAAACGGACTCCGAATGCGATGAAACTTGGCAGGCGGCCTACCTACAACAAAACAACACCACATGCCAACTTTCATCCCATTCCGAGAACATTTCCCGGCCACTTATAAAATAAAATTTCGGACATGCCGCGGGCGCGTGCAAGTGTGGCTGGGCTCAGAATGGGCAACGGAGGGAACAAAGAGACCGGGACGGATGTAAGTTTCGAAAACATGATGATGCAATGCGGATGATGACATGGCAAGATGCGACACGCAAGCAAATGACAAAGCAACAACAGCGAATAACTGGAGGACAACTGGCGCATCAGATCCGGGGCGTTACATTATGCAAGAGTCATGGTGATCTTCACCTTTCCTTTTTCATTTTATCCTTTGGCAAGCCCAGCATGTTGGAAAGAACATTATATATATATATATATATATATATATATATATATATATATATATATAGGGTGGGTCTATTCTCATAACACCCCTTAAGACCTTATTCTCCTAACAAAAACCTTATTCTCCTAACACCCCTCCCCCTCCACTCCCCGCTACCTAGCGCCAGCGCCCGACGCCGGGCGTCCTCCCCCACCCCTCCCCGCCTCCTAGCGCGGGAGCGCCCCGGCGGCCGACGTCCTCCCCCACCCCTCCCCGCCTTCTAGCGCGGGAGCGCCACGGCGGCCGGCGTCCTCCCCCACCCCTCCCCGCCTTCTTCCGCGCCCAGCACCGCGGCGGCCGGCGGCGACCCGCACCCCTCCCCGCCTTCTTCCATGCCCAGCACCGCGGAGCGCGCGCCAAGCGGCCGGCGATGCAGTCCGTCCATGATGATATTTCCGCGGTGGCGTTTAGGAAGCGACGCCGCACCTCACCTTCGCCCCAACACCACCTGGGGGATCCGCCGCTGAAGCATCCAGCCTCAGTCATGCATGACAAGGGAAAGCGAACTGCAAGGATGACTACTCCATCGCATTCGTCGTGGATGCGAACTGCAATGGTGCACGTCCAGCCTTCTCCCGCAACAATGGCGAATGTGGAAAAAGCGCATGAGTTCCTACAGTGGAGGTGGACTGCACGCCAACAGCAGCAAGAGCTGCATCTGCAGAAGGGGGGAACTGCATATAAGGTAAGAAAATCACATACCAAACCCCCACATCCAGTTTGCAGTGCCGTTTTTATACCCATGCAGTGCCCCATCTTGCGTCGACTGCAGTCACATGTGTCTCCAAAGTAGAAAAACAGAAAAGGATACTTTGAAAAATAAAAAACGCTATATGGATCAAAATTGCGGTCCACAATGACTTAAATATGTAGAGCGCTGTGCCTAGAACTGAAGTGCATTGTTTCTTCATGTTAACTAACAGTGCCCCTGCTGTAGAATGACAAATAGAAGTGCAATTTCTTACAGTTGCAAAAATATAATGATATATAGTACGAAAGATGCAGTTCATTTCACTGTTGACGTGCATAAAAAAAGCTTTGGCTTAATAACCTGTAGGAATTTACTATGCCTCAAAAACAGAAGATGCCTCGAATCATTTACGACCCCGAGCCCCTGAACTACATTGGAAGAGAAGAGTGGGAGATGCCTGGATGGATAACACCTGAAATACCTAGGGGTTTCTTTAACACAACAAACAGAACTGCATACTCCGTGGAGGAAGATGTAGAGGATAAAGATGAAAACAGTGAACCAAACATCATTCGAGATGGAGAAGGCAGTGAAACAAAAAACCCGCAGGATGAGAAGGAGGACGACGATGATCTGGTCTTCATAGGGGAGCACGCGCAGAAAAATGATGATGAGGAGGATGATGACGAAGAGCAAATCATAACAGTTATGTAGCCAAGGTACATGCGTGTCTTTGAAACATTTGGTCAGCGGATCAGAACGGATGATATAGCACCTCCAGAAGCCGATGTTGAAACCCAGCAAGTTCGGCAGGTCCATGAGCAAACGATTCGTCGACAAAGGGACAGTGGAATTCCACCAAGGCCGCCTACTGCCCAACAAAAGAATCGGAAGCAGAATCAAGGAGGGCCGCAAGCAACCAAAAAAGTAAAGTTCTCCACACTCCTGCCTCCTCGCGATCCTCAATTACACAGATCTATTGTCACCCCTCCATTCCCAATAAACATCGGTGAGCTGCAAACACCGTTAGAAGAAAAACAGTACACGCACGTAAGCATCCTTACCTAATTACTGCAGTTCACTTATGACGCATTCTTTCAGCTTGTGCATTCTCATTAACAAAAAAAACATTCCATATTGTGTGTGTGCAGGATGAGAACATGCTCCAAGAACTTGTGCCTGTGAAAGGTATGCAGTTCACATCACAAGATGCGGCGCGAGAATTCTACAACACGTATGCGAGGCATGCAGGCTTCGGCACACGCAAAAACGGCGGATACAGAACAAAAAGATACATCGTGTGCTCAAAGGAAGGCAGAAGCAAAGAAACTGTCACAGATTATGACAGAAAGCGAGAAAAAACATCAAAGAGGACTGGCTGCAAGGCGGGAATGAGATTGAAAAAAATCAAGGATGTGTTTGTGATAGCAGAGATTGAGCTCAATCACAACCACAGGATGATTGACAGCCCGGCGATGCTTCTGCACATGCACTCGCATAAGACGGATGATCCGTTGCTCGATAAACTAGTGAAGGACATGCAGAGCGACAACCTGACGCACACGCAGATGATGTCAACCCTGTCAAGGATGTCAGGAGGGCTACACTTTATGGGGCGCACCAGTCATGACTGGGTGAACAGGTACATTCACTAAAACAAAAAAAAACGATATATCGTCTATTTCATGCAGTCCGCTTTGTGCATTTTCTGTATGTCCATAATGCTGCAAGTATATTGTTATTTCGAACTGCAGGAAGCATCAATTCGCGAGGGAGGAAACAGAGGATGATGTGAAGAAACTCCTGGCTTTCTTTGAGAAGATGCAGCAAATAAACCCGGAGTTCTTCTATGATTACGACAAAGATGTCGATAACCATGTGCGGAACATATTCTGGGCGAACGCCAGCTGCAGGGGATCGTACGAAGATTTTGGAGATTGTGTCACATTTGACACGACCTACAAGACCAACAAGTTCCACATGCCTCTCGCCGTCTTCGTTGGAGTCAACCACCACCTCCAAAGTACAATATTCGCTGTGGCTCTCATGAGAGACGAAACAATACCGACTTTCGAGTGGGTGTTCCGGACGTTATTGCGTTGCATGAACAACAAGCGGCCAATCTGCATACTCACAGGTATGCTGAAAAAAAAGAGTGAAATTAAATAACAATGCAGTTCACTGCCAACTTTTGTAGTCCATTTCTTACATCCAATGAAAAAAAGAAAAAAAGAAGAAAAAGGATATGCAATTCTCTCAATAACTCGCTGCTTGGTTTTTTTTCAAAAACATGCAGATCAATGCCCCTCCATGGATGCCGCGATAAAAAGTACGCTAATAGGCACGCTGCACAAGTTATGCCGTTGGCATATACTGAAAAAATACAAGGATCACCTGTCCTTGCTGTACAAAGCGTATGAGAAATTCAACGATGAGCTGACCTCCGTTCTCAACCACCCGCTGATGCCATCAGAGTTTGAACGCGCTTGGCATGAGCTCATGGAAAAGTATAACCTGCAAAATAATGAGATTATGAAGGCGCTCTGGACAGACAGAAAAGAATGGATATCGGCTTACTACAAGGAGGTGTTCTGTGCACGGATGACGTCGACACAGAGAAGTGAAAGCATGAACCGGATCTTGAAGAGGAACTTTGTCAAGGAAAGACACGACCTACACATCTTTGCGTCGCAGGTGGACAGGTGCATCCAGACAAGGAAGGGCGTCGAGCACGCGGAGACCATAGCTAACGAGGTATATAAACAGAGCAAAGTTTTTAAGATGGATGAGCAATTAATAAAAAACACTACTCGCTTTCTTGATTTTTACTGCGAAAAAGACAACTACTTAACTGGTTTTCTTTGTTTCACAGATGGAAATAAAGACTACTACTCAGTTTGGTTTCGAGGTTCAGCTCTCCAAGATTTACACCAGGGCGGTCTTTGCTGACTTCAAGCAAGCGCACTACCGCAGCACTGCATTCAGATCAGAGCAGTCCACTGACAACCCGACGAAATATTTGGTGCGCCACTACAACCGGTCTGATGATTTTTATTGGGCAAGACACGAGTTCCAGGTGGTTGCTGATGCGACGAACGGTATCTACGAATGCGAATGCAAGCTGTGGACACACACAGGTAAGTGAGACAGGAAACCAAAAAAATAAGAACACATAAAACATAATGAAGTTCACTTATTGCTGGTAGCAAAAAAGAGATGAAAAACAAAAAAATATTTAGTGAAGTTCACTATAGCAGCAGACCCAGGACCTATTTATAATGCAGTTCACAAAACCAAAAAAATGAAAAAATGTTGCCTATTTATGTGAAGTTTGCTGGCACGAATAACCCAAAAATTTTCTTTTGCTGCAGGCCTGTTCTGCGTGCACATCATTTGCATGTTGGATTAGCTGCGGGTGGACAAGATACCTGAAGAGTACATATTGAAGAGATACACACGGAACGCACGCCAAAATCCAACTTTTGACCGCAGAGACTATGAGCAAACTGCTCCAGATGGGAGTTCGATGTTCTGCCATAGGAGACTACTTGCAGAAACTGCAATGGACCTGGCGAACCGAGGTGTCAAATCGGATAGAGGGTACAACAGAGCTTTAGCTGGGATGAGAGAACTCATACAAGAAATGAGCGTAATAAACAAAGAAGAAGAGGCAGAGAAGATCATGGATGCGCGGGGTGAAGAACAAGGAAAGGAGCGCGAGCATGCTGCTGATGGTGCAGTTCATAATATGGATGACACAATTCTTCCCCCGCCTGTTTCAAACACAAAAGGGAGAAAGAAAGAGAGCAAATCAGCCAATAAAAAAGCTGCAGCAAATGAAAAAAGCCCTGAAAAAAATAGCAGGCCTGAGCCAGAACTGGACAGCGGAGGAAGACCACTGGGGGTAAGGATGTGTAAATCATGCAATAAGATTGCGGGACACAACTCAAGAACATGTAAGGAGAGGCTGAAACAAAACCAGGCTGAAAATGCCACCACAAATCACCGAGCTGACCAACAAGATGATACGACAAAGAGAAGACTATGTAGCGTCTGCAACAAGAGAGAGAAGCATAACGCGAGAACTTGTCCAAATAGAACAAAGGAAAAATATGAAGAAGATGACGAAGAAGATGCTGACAAAGAAGAGAGCGAGGAAGCGAGCGAAGCTGATGAAACCGAGGAGGAAGATGAGGAAGAAGAAGAAGAATATGAGGAAGAAGAAGAAGCAGATGAAGAAATCGAAGAACCATCATCAAAAACGAGTGGGAGAGACAGAACGCAGAATCCAGCGCGTAGGCAAGCATCGCGGTCGCACGGTCCCGTTACGAGGGGTAATGCGAACAACAAGAGCAAGACAGAAGCAGCAACAACCATTGAAACAAATGCAGTGCACAATCTGAGAAGAAGCACCAGGAAAAGGACGTAGATCAACACATATGCAGTTTTACATTTTAAAAAACGTATTAACTTCATCCTTTATATATATCGTATCGTATATAATATATATAGCTTGTGTTCAGTGGACTGCAAAAAAAAGAATTCAACATGTAATACTGAAGTTAAAAAATGAAAAGATACAACATATGCCATACATACTTTGTGACCAATGTGCTGCGGGGGGGGGGGATGCTTGATAAAATGCAGTTCTCTTCTATATGAAAAGAAAATAAGATGAGAATGCCACTCTCAGAATGCGGTTCTCTTCTGTATGAAAAACCTGAGATCGGAATGTCATTTTGAGAGTGCAGTTCTCTTCGTCGTATAGAATCTGACATGACCGTGAATCAATACAGAAATGCAGTTAGAAAAGAAAAAAATGTAGAGTCAGACTAGGATTCACGTACACTGCAGTGTGTGCATGGTGCGTTTAAAGCTTGCAGTGCAGTACGCTTCGAGTACACAGTGCAGTGCGCTTAGTGCAAAAAAATGTAAAAAAAACTTGGCTGCAGTGCGGATGAATTTTGAAACTCGACGACAAACACGTTGAATTCGTCTTTGCAGTCCCATGTGATAAGGTGAGATGCAGTGCGGATGCGTGTATTTAAAAAAAACTTGGCTGCTACTCATATGAGAGAATGCAGTGCGCTGCGAACATGTTACAACTCACAAGGAGGAGTTGGCTGAAAGCTCCATTATGTACATATTTGACATTGTCACCATCTGCCACCAAAAAAAACACAAAAACTAACTAGACCGGTATATACAAAAGCACACAGCATGGTGTTAACAGTTTTGCACATTGAGAACTACACACAGCGACCATACATTACTGTTTACATAAAGTTCTGGAGCACACACGAAAAAGACATCAACACACATAGAAAAAGATCTGCTATCATTTATGCCTCATCCTGCTCCTGCGAATGCAGTCTTGGAGAGAAGCCAAGAGAAATGCAGAGATTTCTTAGATCCTCTGGGAACTCGGTGACAACGACCATGTTTTCTGGGTGGAACAGAATCTGGAACAAAAACTCAGCCTTCCAATCCTGAATAACAGCTTCCTGCGATGAAGAAAAAAATAAAATAAACAAATATACAACATCATCTACAGAAAAAGAAACTGACGAAAAAATATCAAGGAATGAGGAGATATTGCTGGGTTAAAAAGAAGATACTTACACTACGCTTTGCGAATTTCACAACAAAGGTTTTGCCGTCGTAATACTGAGCCATCTTCAGAACATAAAAGACGCACTCGTTGGGGCCCTGCTCAGGGGTGCCCAAATAGCTAGCTTTCTTTGAAACATCGACCCAGTCTACCGACTCCTTTCTCTTGTACTCCTTTTCTCCATAAACCTTCTTCAACAATGCAGTCATCCTGATCATCTGGTGGAAAATAAAAAAAACAAAAATACACATCACAACAAATATTGTTCAACACACACACGCATGAAAAAAACAAGAAAGGTGAAAAAAGGAAAAAATTTACCATTTCAGTGCGGTCGCTGTGGTATTCAGACTTATGCCACCTCGTCGTTTGATCAAACGGTCCGCTGTACCTCCTAGTGTCATGAATGTCAAGGGTCTCGCGGTGCCTATTCATCGTGTATAGCGAATAATGCTGGTCTTTCATGCGTGGTCACAGAATCTGATTTTGTTTCATCAAATTTGTTATGGGTTTGATGAGTGAAAAAGGATTACTGGGAAAAATAGGGAGAGAAAATAAATACAAAAAGGCTGAACAAAAGCAAATCTGATAACTTACTAATTTGCAATCAAGAAGGTTCTCGTCATCACGAACATAAAATTTGAACTGCTGTGCTGCATCTTCGACGTTAAACTTGCCGTGGACAAAAGGCAACACAACATTTCCATCTTCATCTCTATCCGCGTGATCAATCATTTGAAGCACATACTGCGTGTGGGTAATTCACAAAAAGAACGTTAATGCAGTTCACCTTAAGATGTTCGCTCCGATGCTTAATAAAAAAACGGATCACGCTTCTCTAAAAAACAGTATGCAGTTCACAAAATTCTCACCGTAAATTTGTTTCGTTTGAGATGCATGGGTTAAGACACAAAAAAAATGTATGCAGTTCAGTACATTCTAAAAACGAATTATTATACACTATTTACTGCAGTTCACTCGAGCAGAAAAAAAAATAAGAAAAAATAGAAATACCGTGATAAACAAAGGGGACAGCAGAACGCGTTCCCCAGATCGATAAACCACATTCATACTCTCGTCATTCTTCCAGAACCTGATGATATGATCCATCAATTCCGAGTCCATAAAACCACCTTTGGTGAAAGTTAGGAACATGTAGTCCACAGTCACGGTGTAGACTTTGATAGGATTCCTGTGCGTGAAAAGCGCGCACCTGCACAAAAGAAACGACGAAGGTGGGGGGGTTAGTAGCACAAAAGAAAAAACACAGAAAAGAACATTACACACATTAAAAATCAAAAAAATATAAAAACTAACGAAAAAAGAACTGACTCGCTGTATTTCTGCCTGAATTGTGTGCTCGTGATGAGTTGCAAGACTTTCCTCATCTCCACAAGATAGCTGAATCTCGCAGGATTCAACTTCTGTACAGGAGATCGAAACTTTGATGGCTTCTGCACAGGCCTCCTATTTGATAGAATTAGTGCCTCGCTGACCGTCAGGCGTTCCACAACTGCACTCCTGGTCCTCCTAGGCACTAGCGGTGGCCTCTCAAAATCATCATCGCTATCTTCAGCATTAGGAGGGCTCGCAGCTTTCTTCCCATGCTTGACATTGACAGGAGATTTCTCAAGAGATTTTTCATTCGAAGTGCCGGCGCCACTCCTCAACATCTTACACACAGGTTCTTTCACAACCTTAATGAGGGGTTCATCAAGGACAACTTTCTGAATAGTTGGAGTATGAACCTGAGTTTCAAACAAGGAAATACCACCTTGGTGTGCGCCTTCATCAAAGCCTGCACAAAAAAATGGATAATGAGCAAAATGAAAAAGAATCATCAAGTTCCCTAAGGAAAAGTCATTTTAAACACACAAATGGGGTTCTACTAAAAAGCTTAACAAAAGTAGTGGACCTCCCCTCTCTGTACCAATGAAGTACACTTAATAAAAAAGGTGTGTGACTGGAAAAAAAATGTAATAACCTTCTTTAAAAATTAAAAGTGAAGTCAGGTCCAGACAGCAATGCGACGAGGTCAGCCAACTATAGAGCATAGCCTTCCTGATGTAGCCAATGTGCTCCTTCCCAAACTTGGCAATCGTTTCACCATCCCAGGTCTGCATGAATTGGAACATGTAAAATCCACAATCATGCCTGCAAAATAAAACCAACACAAAACACATTAATAATGCAGTTCACTCAGTAATGAAAGAGCTACTCATGTTAGTAAAACAATGCAGCTCCATACACACAAGAGACCGAGGGAGAACAACCAATAACACATTAGTAATGCAGTTCGCTCAAGGGAAAAGGTGCTTCTAATTTAGTAAAAACAATGCAGCTCACTTACACACAAAAAATGAAGGAGGAAAAAGAAAAAAGGAGAACAGGTACACACCCGTTTCCCTGTTGCGGGACATTAATATGAGTCAGCGCAAAGCCGTCCAGGGTGGGAGGGTTCAACGGCTCATCGCAGCTTGCGCTGCCATCTTTCCAGACTTTTTTGATGTTCCTGACCATTTTCCTGAAGACAACATTTGCATCAGCGCTGTCTCCTTCATTCAATGAGTCGAGAATCTCAAAACGCTTCTCTCACAGGTTCAAAGTGACCAAGCAGTAGTGGCCTATCGCGTCCTTCATTGTTGCGGGAGGAGGGTCAAATGTTGCAAACATAATCTGAAATAAAAAAAGAATAAAACAAACCAGATGAGAAAAAATAGAAAAAACAGAAAATTTATTTTCAAGATGATGAAAAATGGTCAAGATGCGTTACCAAGTTTTTCTTGTCCACATGTTCCTCTGCGCTTGAAGAAAACATCTTTTTCAAAGCCCTATTTGTGGCACCGCCGTTCCAAATGGAATTTTGCAAAAAAGACAAAACCAGAGAGTTAATGAAAAATGGTTATAGCACAAATAAAAATTGGACGAGGGGATAAAATATAAATTAATGAAAATGCTTACACATAGGTTGTACGGGACAATCATAGTTTCAGATCCTTTGAACCTTTCAGCTAGCATAGACACACCAATGTTTGCGAGGCGCGTGCTCAGCGTTCCATATGACCAAAAAGACTCGCCAACATGACCGATAGTAATATCACCAAACTCGCCCTTGAACGCAACCAGATGCCTTCAGACAAGAAGAAAAAAGCACAGCAAAAAGTGATAAGATGGGAGCGTCCCTGAAAAAATAACATATTAATTAACCGGGGCGTAAGACAAAAAATGTCGTACTGCTTCTTCTTGTCCCTCCTAGCCCTCATAACAGCGTCATACAACTCATTGTATCTTCTCATAAGAGCTGGATCAATCCTTGAAGGAGTAACAACAGGTAATTCCTCATCTGCATACAGAGTGGGAACGATATCAGATGATAAAACACACAAGGTCCATTTCGCCCCTGGGAAAAAGAACAAAAATAATGCAGTTCGCTTACCTTCGGTTTCAGAATAAACTTCCTTCTGCTGCTCATATACATCTTCGCTGAGCGTCAAGTGCTCTAGCCCGGTAATATCATCGTCAAGCGGCGCTTGATTGCTCATGTCCTGAGAAAGTCTTGGCTGTTCCTCTTCGGAATCAATCGAAACTGTCTCAGGTGGGACTTTGGTTGTATCGGCTGGGAAAGCCAGATTGCCGACAGATTGCTCGGGGGCGCGAGGGACCACACAAAATTTCTCAGGCACCTCGTCGCCAACCAACAAAACAGTAGGCACAACAACACCATCGATGCCAGCGGATGTCCCGGCATCGTCAAATCCGAGTCTACGAGTTCCTTCTGTCTCTTCTGCAACTTCAACTATAACACCAGGAGCTCCTTCTTTCTCTTCATGCTTATCACAATCCAGGATATCCTCCCTTCCTTCTCTCTCTTGTGCCTTATCAGCCTCAACAGGACACTCCCCTCCTTATCTACCTTCTGCCTTATCAACCTCCGCATCAGGCACCTCCCCTCCTCTCCCTTCCACATTATCATCCCCAATGTTGCGCTCCGCTTGGATTTCAACATTTAATCCGCAGTTCTGATGAGTTAAAAAATAAAACACATTACACAAAAAAGATAGAATGCAGTTCACTAATAAAACAGACCATGAAGCTCCCACGAAAAATAAAAAATAAAACACAAAAATGCAAAAATTCTCTATACTCACCAGGGAAGCGTCGTCGCCTTCCATCTCTTTACACTTGTCAGCCTCCTCATCCTTGCCAGCATCGTCACCATCTGCCTCCTTCACATGTATCTCCACGTTTGATTCGGCAACCTAAAAAACACTAAAACATAAATAAAACTATTATCCAAATCTGCAGTTCTACAACTAAAAAACCAACACCAGATCATGCAGTTCACTGCTAAAAAAAAGATGATGCTTCTTCTCTAGACAACAACTGCAGTGCACTACCACTTCTGGTGCATAAAAATACAAAAAAAGTTAAAAACTGCAGTTCGCTGCCACTGCTGGTGCAAAAAAAATATGATTGTTTGTTTTGGACACTACAAAAACATCAAACAATGAAGTTCACTGTAACAAAAAAAAAGGAAGAAATCAAACCTTGTCGATGACGACTTCGTCAATAGGATTGTCTTTGGCAGCTTCGTCAACGGGGGATAATGGCCTGTCAAACAAGTAATCAGAATCAACACCGTCGTGGTCCTGGTGGTCATCCACACGACAAGCGTTAGCCTTGGAAGATTCTCCAACACACTGCGAAAAGAACAAAAGGATAGAAAAAACAAATAGTCAATGCCACAAATGCCCGGAAAAAATAGATAACAAAATATGGGTAAAAAAAACTGTTCACATATGGAAAAAAGACATACATCTACGGGGTCGAGCAAAGAAGGCCCGACAACATCTTCATGCCTGTTCATTTCCTTCACGATTGCATCCGCTTCCTGCTCATACGTAGCACACCTGTCATCCTGAGACTGCTTAAACTGAACGAATGAAGATCTGATATTCGTTATAGCCTGCTTAAGGAATTCAAGCTGCCCACGGTCAAAGTTATGAGCGGCCTCGATTTCTGCTTCAGAAGGGCCTTTGCCTTCAGGAAACAACCCGGCAATATTCCTCATCCTGGAACCGGATGTTGGGAAATCACTAGTTATATTGATGACCCTATCGAGAAGCTCATCGACCTGAACAAATTTATTACGATCAGCAGAAGCATGGCCAGAAAAACCTCCAGCAGCCGCCCTAGCAAAACCACGACCCCGTCGAATTGGAGCCGCCCTAAAAAGAGGCTCACAAAACATTTCAGGGGCTTCGGCAATTGCAGTCCGCTTGTACACAATATCCGCTTCCGCCTTCCACTGAAAAAATTAACAAAAAAAAAGAGATGCAGTTCACAAAAAAAAGTACATAAGAGGTTCACATTTAGCATGCGCGAAAAAAAAGGAATAAAAACAAAAACAAAGCATGGCTATGCACTCACCGGCAGCTTGGCAAACTTGTAAGAGTCCAGGTGTATCTTTCCCCTGACAACGATGTCGGCGTTGTGAATCTTCTTCAACTGCACATGGGACAGTATTGCGGCGCATGGAGTGCGTTTATCCATCACCGATACTTTTCGAGGATTCAAGGAATCCAGGTACATGAACAGGGGAACGATGGTGCAACCCTCAGCGCAGTTCTGCTTGCTCCCTTTAGAATTCCACTTGTACACAGCGGCCTGCAGCTCGTCGACAACAAGCTGACAAAAGTCCATGCTAGCCATAGATGCAATATCCAAGTTTTCAACCATAGCAGCTACCCTGGACAACCGAGTTGCGGGACTAGGACAAAGCAAGCACTGGAAGACAATGAGAAAAAAACCTTCACCGTCTTATCAACCTTCGCAGGGTCAGCAGCCAGCGTGCGAAGTAAGGTAAGCAGGTCCTTCGCATCTATGCTACGAGAACGGTTGAAACCGAGTTCATCCTTCAGATGAGTCAGCGAATCATCATGGCCGCTGGCAGCAGGCCTGGGAGCAGTGTGAGAACCCATAGGGAAGTCAAAAATGTGATGGACAGCCTCGCGATTGATTTCCAGAACCTTGTTTGGCCCACAGTCCAATCTCATCGTGTCGGGGTCGATCTTTCCCATCAGCTTGCACATCAAAACACGAGAAACATTCTTCTCTAATTTCAGGTCAAAGACAATGCCAAAACCTGCTTGCCGCACCAAAGTTCTGTGCACCTCACCCAGCAAAGCGACAGCTTTGATTACATTTGGAATGGACAGCCGAACAGTCTTGTTGAAACGCCATTCATGCGCAACATCATCTTCAGACCTCTTCCTCTTCGTACTCTTAGCAGCCTACAAAAACAAAGAATAAAAAATGCAGTTCACATCAGCAAACTCATGCCAAAACAACTTAAAAAAATAGAAGAAAAAGTAAATAAACAGCGTATACCTTACTAACATCAACATCCTCCTCATCAGAATCGCTGTCCAGAGCTTCTTCAGCTGCATTTTCCCACGCAAGCTTACATCGACGCTCAGAATCAACACCAGAGTGATCGTCCGCATGTCTCCGCTTTCCTTGAATCCCACCCACATCAACCTCAGCGTAATTAGGTCTCTTTGAGTAATCAACACGATGGCTCCGGCGTGGAGAACTTAAACCTTGCTCTGCGACAGTGTTGAGTTTCCTCTTCACAGGATTCTTTGCGGGGGCAAATTTAGCAGACTTCTTTGAATCTGCAATCCTCCTTCCTATCTCCTTACCCTCCCCTAACTTTACTTGCTTCGCCCTATGAGCCTTCACGAAAGTATTACCAAGCGCAATAGCTTTCTGCCTTCTCCTCTCAACATCGGCTGCAATCTGATCAGGGACCATCCAATCCTGTGTAACTGGCTCTGTGCCATCAACAGATTGCGACTGGGTTTCACTCAATTCAGGTGGAATGTTGACCCGATCAGATGTACCACCACCGACAACATCGGCTGTGAAATAACGTGTAATCAAATAGTTAACGCCACCACCCCCTGACCCACCAGGAGATAAAACTGTGGGTGAGAAAAAACATAAGAAAAGATGTGTGTGTGAGATGAAGACCTAAACTTAATGCAGCTCATATCAACTTGGAAAAACAAAAAAAATGTAGAAATGCAGTGCACTTTTCCAGCAGTTTATGTTTAACAATTAAAAACATAACAGTAAACCTAAAAAATGCAGTTCATGTCGCTTGAAATATCATATTCACGCGTGTCTGAAAGTGGACATTGGTACAGGGATATATGATGCAGTGCACTAATTCGTTCAAGTGACCAATTGATCGCATATAAAAAAAAGAAGTGCGCTTAGATATGCAAAACAAAACAAATTCATGCAGTTCTGTGAGAGGCAAAAACTAAAACTTAATGCAGCTCATATCGATTTCGCAAACCGCATAGTGGATAGACAAAAAAAATACAAAGCAGTGTCCAAAATGCAGTGCTCTTTTAGCAGTTTATGTTTAATAAAAAAACATAACAACTAACTTAATGTCCTTCCAAAAAAGTAAAAAACAATTAACTTGACGCAGTTCATATCAGTTTGCCACACGTGTCTTAAAAAAAGGCCTTACTAAAAAAGAATCTAAGATGCAGTGCACTATTTCGTTCAACAAAAAGAAGTAAATTGACCCTGAATGAAAACTGCAGTTCACTTTGATGTAGTTACCAGATGGAGAAGCCGTTCTAACTGGTGACGCATCAATTGGGGAGGAAGAAGCCATATTGTGCCTCCAATCAGCAAGGGATAATAATTAAACCCTAGACAGCAAACCCCAAATTCAGGCAGAGAAAAACTTTCAATCCATAGGACGTTGCAATTTCAAGCATACAAAACAACCTTAAGAAGAGAATGCTGGCACGAAAAATAACCCTAGCACAAGATCTGGAACGGATTAGGGGCGATTTGGGGCTCACCGTGGGACGAAGTGACGGCCGGACGAGGCGGGTGCGGACGGCAACGGCGGAGGAAGCGCCCTACGGACGGCGGCGGCTACGGGCGTCATCGCCCTCCACCACAAGAGAGCCCCTACGGACTGCGGCGGCTGCGGGCGTCGTCGCTCTCCACCACGAGAGCACGAGGGCGGGGGGTATTTCTATGCGGGCACGGGGGAGAGTGAAGCGGAAGCGGGCAAGGGGGCTGCAAGAGAGACTTAATGAATAAAAGCCCGACCGACAGGCCCACAGGTCATGGACAAAAAATAAAAAAATGTCTCGGTGTTGTAACACAATGCAGTTCGCTTGCGGAAAACCGCCTCGGCTTCTGAAGCGTTGCAGTTCGTTTACGGGAAACGATTCCGCTTCTGAAGCGATGCAGTTCACTTACGGCGGACGATTCGGTTCGCCTGCCCTAAAATAAATGCGCCCACTATCGCCCGAAGCGCCGCGCCCCCCTCCTCTATCCCGCCGGTTGCACGCCGCACGAACGCCACGATCATCACGAACCCACGATCGCCAACACGGTTGGGAGACGAGATCGTGGCCTCGACAGAAGTTGCTGCCGCTCCCATTTAAATCTCGCGCTCCATCAACCAGACCGTCCGCACAAAACACACGACGCTGCCCCTTCCTCCTCCTCTTCCTCCTCTTTGCAGCCATGGGGTTCAGCAGGACCTACGACGACATCCATGCGCACGGGAACACGAAGCTGAAGGTGATCTACACCACCGACGTCGCCGCCATGGCAACGTACGTCGAAGAGTTCAAGACAGTTCTCCAGCGGCGCCGCCAGAAGATCGTCGGCATCGACGTGGAGTACACACCCGACCACGACAGGGCGGCCCTGGTTCAACTATCCATCGGCAAGTACCACCCAGTGCTTCTTTTCCAGGTATGTGGTACATTGGGCAGGAGATGCATCCCCTTCGACAGGTTCCTCGGCGACCCAAGGTAAGCAATTCTCTCTGCCGAGTACGTGTTGCAGTTCTATATGCCTATGTATGCAGTTCCGAAAGGTATAACTTGCGGTTCACTTTCCTTAGGTTCGAGTTCGCTGGCTTCGCCATCAAGCAGGACAAGTAGAAGCTCGCACGCTGCAACCTCCACATCCCCAACTTCGTCGACATCCAGACGAACTGGAGGGTGCCTGATGGAACGAAGCCACTGGACTCGCTTGGCGATGTAGCTGCTGCCATCATCGACGACGAGTACGCAGACATGAAGACGAAGATGTCAGACCACGACCACAGCCTGTGGACTTCGATTCTCAGCACCAGGCACATCGAGTATGCTGCCAAGGACGCCTACACTGCGTTCGAGATATGGAACCGAATCACCACAATGAAGAAAGGTCTCGCGCGCGCTGAAACAGAGAAGACCAGGAAGCGCCCGAGGTCATCCTGGAGGGGGTGGGGCAAGGGGGCATCAACTTCCACCTCCAACTCCAACGGGTGGAACTAGTGAAGCAGGCCAGATGCTGAAAGCCAAGGATTCCCTGTCGCAAGTGCTCGATTAGTTTCCCTCTGCGTATGTAGATTAGTTTGCTTTCGTTGTAGTTTGCTTTGGGACAATGTTTGCTTATGTTGCGTTAGTTTGCTTGATGATGCACTATGTTAATTATGAGCGCAGAACCTTGGTTTCTATCTATCAACTATATGCAGTTCTCAGTAGTCTGTTTTCAGTATGTATATTGCTTCAAAACTGCTGCTGTAGCTAGGATACACATGAAAAACAAAACTATCAGAGCAGTTCACATAGAGTATTCTTTCACAAAACTGTTGCTATTAAGAAGGTTGATGCAGTCCTCTTTTATTAAAAAAACTCTAGTTCCGAATGTGGGTTAAAAAAAAGGAAAAGCTCGATGGGGGTTTCCAGTATGGATGTTCTTCAACTGCTGCTGCTGATAGGATGCACATGAAAAACTATATGTAAAAAAGCAGTTCACTTATACTCAGAATTCTCATAAGAAAATACACTAGAAGCCACGCAAAAAATGTCAAATTATTACAACAAAAATGTCTCATGCTGCTGCTGCTCAAGCAAGATTGATCTAAAGCAAATTTAACTTGATTTCCAAACACTTTGCATGCCTATAAAACATAGCCATAACAACATCCCCAGCCTGAAGACCAGCTTCCTCCACAAATTCCTTCCAGCCATCTTTTAGAACCAAACAATCATCAGAGCCAACAGAATACATAACATCAACATCATGATATCCATTCTTGCTGACCAACACCAAATTAACACAGCTTTCTGTTACCCTAACTAGACCAGAAGGGAATTTCTGCAAGCAAAACAACAAGAACAGAAAAAAATAAGAACAAATAAGGAAAAGATTACAATCTTTCAGAAACTAAATTGCTGCTACAATCTTCATAAAAAAATATTGATGTCAACACATAATAATATTGACTAGACAAAATTGCTGCTGCTCCTACAATGTTCATAATAAAACTTTTGTGTGAAAAAGCAGTTCACTTATACTTAGTGAAAAAATATTTCTTCAGAAACTAATACTACTACAAAAATTCAGATAGTGTTAACTACAAACAATACATGAAAAAGAATATGTGAGAAATACATACCCATGAAACACTGACATCATCGTCAGTCATCTGATGGACGAATGGAGCCCGAAATCCAATACCTGAAGAATATAGAAGGGAACAGAGCGCGCTGTGCCGCTGCCTCTGGTTCAGAACCAAACCTTCGGAAAAAACGCATGTCTCCAGCATGGGCTCCAACCTTGCCAGGCAGCCGCACGCGCAATCCATTGCCAGGCGAAAAACAGATCTGGTTGGGAGAAAAACAGATCGAGGAAGAGTGGCGCCACCAGGGATAAGGTGAGATGGGAGCCGCCAGGGATAAGGTGGGAGGGGAGCCAATTGACCCACCAGTATATATATATGTAAAGGAAACAACATAAAAAACGACAAATAAAGCAGTGCGGTTACATAACAATTTGCATTTCGCATTGCGTATTACTGCAGTCCACCGCGCTTGATCAAGCAAAAAAACTTATCAAACTAGTCCCCACACACCCCCGTGGCTGTAATGCAGTTCATACAGGCTCGCAATGCATATTAATGCAGTTCGCCGCACTACAAAAATTCACCCGCGCATTGCATATTACTGCAGTTCACCGCGCATTGCATATTACTGCAGTCCACCGCTATTGACCACGATTCACAGACGAAAAACACAGCCTGCAATGCAGTTCTAACAACTATATAATGCAAAAAAATCTCAAAGAACATCTTTGAGAAACGACCAGAGCCAGTGGTGCCGCAAAAAACATGGACAAAAAACTTAAATTCTTCAAAATTAACAAATTAATCCACTCCAATTCATACGGATAGATCAAAGGCAGCCCGTAATTGCCAAAAACAACAGAATATTACATACAAAACGCAACAATTTCGATTCGACGGGGAAGAACAGAGAACAAACGTTTTTCCGCTAGAACAGAGAGATACTCGACAAATTATACTGAAATTTCAATCCTATTAGCAGATTAATCTGTCGCGGAATAACACAAACATCAACGCGATAATGGTAACACACTAGGACCACGCTATAAAATCGAATACGAACAGCCAGCAGCAGGATGCGAAACTCCTCCACCACCGGAAGAACGGACGCAGATCCGCCAAATCAAAGGATTTCCGTCGTTTTCTCGCTGAATTCAGTGCTTAACCACATATTAAATCAGCGCACACGCAAATAAACCAATAGAAATCGATCAAACTAGGCAGAAACGCTGCTCCATGAAGGTTTCCTGCTGCACCTCTATGTGGTTCGCAACAGAAGAAGGAAGCAGTGCGCATAGCTTTCCAATGCAGTTTTTCAATGCAGTTCAGAAGTGTTATGAGAATATTATTCCCATAATGTTATGAGAATAGACCGGCTGTATATATATATATATATATATATATATATATATATATATATATATATATATATATATATATATATATATATATATATATATATATATATACACACACTGCACAGCATCTCCATCATCATTATCAGTACATCCTGTGCAGGTGAGTTAGGATGCACTTGATCCTAGAAAGGTATCTATCCTTCAAACCAGAGGAGTGCTTCAAACTAACAACAGTACATAATATCCAACAAAAGTGGGTCGTGCTACAGCAGCAGAATACATGGCTCACTCTACATATCAGTACGAATCAAGTTGTACCTATTTGCTGTTGGCATGAACCACATCGCCGCATGTCGGGTTTGCAAAAGCCATCCATTGCATGGAAGCTTGATGCCTTTCACACACTGAAGATTATCTGGCAACAAGCTGTGTCGACGAATCTCTGGATATGGTGATTCATGAAACCCATGGTATGATGTGTAAACACAGTCCCCCCTGGCAAATGGAAGTTGCATAGCACGGTAATCATCGCCGGTCATATGATCGATGATTGGTTGGATGATCGGATAATTGAGCCCGAGGAACATGGAGTGGTTGCCAAGGCTGTAAACCCGCCTCCAATTGAATACGCCTGGCTTAACGGAGCTGGGATCTTTCTCGAACACGAAGCAACCATAGCCATCAATGTCACGAACGCCCCAGGCATTGTACTGCACGTGGTTTGATGAAATGGTTTGGTCAATTTAGTACGTGCAAATGAGCATCAAATGACCACCGTCAGCTGAACGAGCGATAAACAACCACCCATCGGCTGGTATGATTCCAGGTCCTGGAATCATGAAGGCCGGCGCATCTGCGTCTGCTGCAACAATTCAAATTAGAGACCAAAAGGACAAAAATAAACAATCATGTTCAGAGTATGTGTGGAATTAAGATTATTATAACAGTGACACATATCATAGACAGAGAATTGCAATGTCGTGGTCATAATCATACCCCAGGTTAAAAAAATAAGCCAATGGCTTTTATATTCTAGCAATATATCATGGTTCAAACATCATGTAACAATGAGAGGAAAACAGATATGATAGGGCCTACTCATATTCTACCATAGCACTTACTACAGTTATGATATCAACTCTAAGCAATAACATGCGTTGTTATAAAAATCTTGGAAATGAGAGTAACATATAGCAATCATGAGGTTATACTCATAATATCTATTCTAACAATCATTAGATACCAATTGTTGTCATATCAACTCTAACAATAACATGTGTGGTCATAAAAATCTAGGAAATGAGAGGAACATATAGCAATGATGTGGTTATAGACATACTATATATTCTAAATTTGTAACAATGAACGGGCAGTCGTATTCTTAAGGTAAAGATGAGATGAGATAGAACAATTACATGATGATAGATTCCACCAGTATAGGCAGCCAATCTGTGCGTCGACCACATAAACGATGCCATCATGCACTATAGCATCAGACAGAAGTGTTGGGTAAAGAGGATCGACGATGAGCCATAACCATGTATGGCGACCGGATTCCAGATAGACTAATCCCATGTTGAACACGGCCATGAGCTTGTAATCCATGTAGTCTTCTGATGGTGTGGGCACTTCACATATTACAACCTTCAGCAAATAGAGGTCGAGCCAAAAGCTCGACGTGTCTCATGCGTAGTAGGCAGGAGTGTCTGGCGGGCCGTGAGGCTCGATGGCGGCGATATCCAAAGATGGAAGGGTGATCTCTCGCTGGGTGTAGATATCCACGAGATGCCACGGACTACCGGATTGGTGGATGAGGACGATCCAGTTGGCCTTCATGCCCGCCCAGTAGTGACTGCGCATGAAGGACAGGTGGACGGGTAGTGGTAGCATGTCGAGGGGCACCACGACAACCTCCATAGGATCGTCAAGTCGGTGTCTGGGCCACCTGCGAGGATCGGGCATCAGCAAGCAGGGTGTCTTGAAAAGAGCCGACCAGTTGCAGACGAGTAGATGGTACAAAGACACCGAGAATGCGGCCAGACGGACGGTGCTGAGTAGGTCCATACGATTACAGATCTGCTCCAAGAGAACATCGGGGAGGGAATTCCAATCGCGGCTCTGCGTGCCAGTCGGTTATGCCATTTGTGTTTGCGGTGCCTGCGAGCCAGCGGGGAAGTGGATTCGAGAGGGCGAGCGATGAAGCTTCTCCTCGTGTGGCCGAGCAGTGAGCGGGGGGATATGGTACGCGCGAGCTACCGAGGAAGATAGTGCGGGCGGGCGAGCAGAGAGCGGGGGGAAATGGTGTGCGGCCGACGATGGGGAAGAGAGGAGGAAGAAGAGTGGAAGACGGGGAAGAAAGTGCATTAAATCTCAATTCTACTACTACTACCAGGATATACCATCCTTCGGAGTGTAAATAGTTACACCGATGACATGTGGGTCTACCACAAGAGGGCCCATATGTCAGTTAATGGAGGACAGAAGCGTGCTCTACTGGCAAACATGATGGCAGTACTGGGTAAGGCTGATTTAGTAACACCAACACGCTGGTTCAGCTTATTAATTATGTGTCCCATCTGCTGCACCATGTATTGTCACTTCACTACGAAGACTAGTTGAATAGTTCTCTTTGACCGAGATGGGGAATAATGGATCGCGAAGACTTCCTTTCTACATTATCCCTATGCCTCTACGCTCACTTCACTCATTTTGCTCTGTACATAGTCACTCGTTGAAATCTCTAGAAAGACAAATACTCCGTATTTGGGAACAGAGGGAGGATTTTACTCCGTATTTGGGAACAGAGGGAGTATCACTGTATGGAGGGAACAGAGGAAGCTTGAAATATGAACATGTCAATGGGAGGGAGTAAGCCCCATGCATGCATCCAACATGCAACACTCACACGTACACATGGACGCTCACAACACTCACACACCCATGCGGCACACAGCACACGACGCAACACACACATTCACACTCAAGTGCTCAACCTACTCGCTACGTCCGTGAAAGACTGTACATTTAGAGATTTACACATTGACTAGGGCATAATTAACGCCCAAAAGTAGCAGACTTATGTGTGCATGCGACCATTGAGAGAAGAAGATTAAATGAAGGTCGTTGCATGCTTTATTTAAGGATAGACATGTAGCCTATACCTAGAGCACAAGTTGGTGCATTATTCAATCAATATCGATTTAGATTAAAGGCTAAATGCATTGGAAGTGTAGATGTACTACACTCTTTGTTTTTTAGCTGATTTCTTTGCTCTGCCAACTGACAGGCGGGACCCAGAAACCAGGTGACAGTTTAACCAGTCAACAAAGTGCCACGTCGACTACGTGGCCAGTCAGTAGGGTGCAATACGGTGCTCTACGATGAGCTAGTGATCGTATAATCACCGCAAAACTATATATAGTGACCGTAAAGAGCGTATTGTTACACACATTGACCGCCAGTGTATTTATCTCGTTTCAAATTAAGCCATATTAACCAGAAAGACGCAGTATGAACTAGTACTAGTACTGCTTTGATGTGTCCCTCAACTCGCCGAACAAGGAGAAGCTTGCTTACTATGCCTCTCCCTCGCCCACGCGCACGGTGGTTCGCAGGACGAGGAGAGGGTTTTGACTACAACACCCTCTCCCACTCCCTCTCCCTCGCCCTCACCCTCGCGGTGGACGTGCAACAATTCAATAGGTGTCAGATTGCTAGAAGCATAATGTGTACTGTAGTATCATCATTGTTGGACCTTCCGAAGAGGCGAAGAGCCAAGTGCAAGATTCACACGAGTACAAACTGTTGAACCTCCCGAAGAGGCAAAGAGCCAAGCGCAAGGTTTTATAGGAGTTGTCGTCCTAGTAGGAGCGTACAACAACTATAGCGAACGATGCTACTGTATGATGTCGCCATGTCACGTATATCCAAAGTTGTGCCACCTTTTTTTTCTCAAAGAGCATGTTGGAGCCCATGCAACAACCACACAAGTTGCACGTACACATAACACATTTACTAGTAATAAATTCTAAAGGACAAATGCCAGTATGTCACACAAGTTCATCTCCAATTCATGTGATAAATTTGTGCACGACTAGTCTACATATATTCACAGCGCTACCATTCACAATTTATCGTACTCCACTTACACGTTATAGATGGGCTACATGTCCTCCTCCAGGTTCCAGTCCCAGGTGTTCTTCATGGATGGCACGATCCATAGCGGTGGGCAACGGGAATCATTGTCGCAGCTTTCTAATCCGGTTCCACACGACGGAGACTCATCCAAGCTGAAGCGGCATAAATCAGAGATAGCGTGTCCCAGCATGTCATTCATCCGGCGGTGCGCACTGCAGACACAACCATGCTTCATGAACGGCATGCCTTCAGTGTCGTGCACGAAAGGTGGCATCCGCTTCACAATGGGGAAGTTGTCCCCAATGAAAAGCGAGTACTCTCCAAGAGTGTTCCTCGGCACCCACGTAGCATCACGGGGGTCGAACTCGGCGCTGTTCATCTGGTACACGCAGCATCTTAGATCTGGACACATGGTGACGTACATAGTCAAAGTCCATGCATAATAATGTTGTGCTCAAATATGGCGGTCAGTAATACTCTGCAGCAAATAGTACGACTACGGTATAGAGGAAGTAAAATAACCGGCTTATTATATATAGCCACTCTTGGCTACATGGATGAGATTGTAAGACATGGAAAAACAAAAATGGTTCATGTCTTCAAGGGCCTAGCTAGCTATACGCGTCCTCCAAGGTAAAAAGTACTCCTACTAGTACGTAAGTAGAGTACTAGCACAACAATGAAAGAGAAGGCAAGAGGGTAAAAAAAATGGAATACCTGGGTAGATGGTGACAGTCTGATCGTGGTAGATTGTGTGACCATGTTGCACATCAGTGGTACCATGGGTAACGACTGCTAAGATAGTTGATCCCAATATGCCAAAGTTAGCTACAAGGTTCCAGGTTAGACCGAATCGCGGATGCAAATGCACATCCAGGATCGGCGATCTTATTTTGATCGCGGGATGACTGGTCCCTGCAAAATAATGGAGTACCGTTAGGGATGCAAATGATGGTTTGTGCATTCCGTTTGTAATCTCCCGTACCGTAGGATGGCAACCTGATGGAACAAGTCCCTGGCTTGTCACCGCGAAGATGTGTCCTAGATGGTGCACGACGTCTTCGAATGTGTAGGGGTACAAATATGCCGCCGCCAACATGCGACAGCCTCTGCCATTACTTCCTCTTGCATTGATGGCAATCCTTATGTCGAACACCGCGATGAGATAGTAATCGTCGTAGCCGCGTCGCTTTGTCGGCGGGTCCACAATTGCTATCTTCTTCAACCTCATGTAGGCATCATCATATGTATTCAAGCCCAGCCAGTCCGGAAGGCCGATTCCAATGGTGGAGAAGGGGTCTACCGGAATGGCCGCACTACTATGGATGTTCTGCAAAATGATGGTGGTATCTGGCTAGAGGTATGCAAGCCAATCATTGTTGGCACCGACCCAGACCTATATATAAGACGGTGGGCAGCGGAGAAATTATGGGATGGAAATGGAATAACTAAGTACTACATGATCAAACTCCATTACTGACCTGCTCATCGGACAAAGTCCGACTACCTCTCAACGTGGGCAACTCTAGCGGAGTCAACGTGCAACCATGGCCAGGGAGCGGTGGTGTGTTCGAAGGATTGTCCCATAGAAGAACCTTCTCCTCGAGGACGCATGGAAGACCAACAAAGTGCTACCTCTTGAGCACTGCGTTGGTTTTCCCTTGAAGAGGAAAGGGTGATGCAGCAAAGTAGCGTAAGTATTTCCCTCAGTTTTTGAGAACCAAGGTATCAATCCAGTAGGAGGCTACGCGCGAGTCCCTCGCACCTACACAAAACAAATAAATCCTCGCAACCAACGCGATAAGGGGTTGTCAATCCCTTCACGGTCACTTACGAGAGTGAGATCTGATAGATATGATAGGATAATATTTTTGGTATTTTTGTGATAAAGAGGCAAATTAAAATAAAAGCAAAGGAAATAAATAAGTGTTGGAAGATTAATATGATGAAGATAGACCCGAGGGCCATAGGTTTCACTAGTGGCTTCTCTCAAGAGCATATATATTTTACAGTGGGTGAACAAATTACTGTTGAGCAATTGACAGAATTGAGCATAGTTATGAGAATATCTAGGTATGATCATGTATATAGGCATCACGTCCGAGACAAGTAGACCGACTAGTGCCTGCATCTACTACTATTACTCCACACATCGACCGCTATCCAACATGCATCTAGAGTATTAAGTTCATAAGAATAGTGTAACGCTTTAAGCAAGATGACATGATGTAGAGGGATAACTTCATGCAATATGATAAAAACCCCATCTTGTTATCCTCGATGGCAACAATACAATACGTGCCTTGCTGCCCCTACTGTCACTGGGAAAGGACACCGCAAGATTGAACCCAAAGCTAAGCACTTCTCTCCTTGCAAGAAAGATCAATCTAGTAGGCCAAACCAAACTGATAATTCGAAGAGACTTGCAAAGATAACCAATCATACATAAAAGAATTCAGAAGATTCAAATATTATTCATAGATAAACTTGATCATAAACCCACAATTCATCAGTCTCGACAAACAAACCGCAAAAGAAGATTACATCGAATAGATCTCCACGAGAGAGGGGAGAACATTGTATTGAGATCCAAAAAGAGAGAAGAATCCATCTAGCTAATAACTATGGACCCGAAGGTCTGAGGTAAACTACTCACACTTCATCATAGAGGCTATTGTGTTGATGTAGAAGCCCTCCGTGATCGATGCCCCTTCCGGCGGAGCTCCGGAACAGGTCCCAAGATGGGATCTTGTGGGTATAGAAGGTTGCGGCGGTGGAATTAGGTTTTTGGCTCAGTATCTGATCGTTTGGGGGTACGTAGGTATATATAGGAGAAAGGAGTACGTCGATGGAGCAACGTGGGGCCCACGAGGGTGGAGGGCGCGCCCGGGTGGGTAGGCACGCCCCCCTACCTCGTGGCTTCCTGGAAGCTTCCTTGATGCAGGGTCCAAGTCTCCTGGATCATGTCCGTTCCGAAAATCACGTTCCCGAAGGTTTCATTCCGTTTGGACTCTGTTTGATATTCTTTTTCTGCGAAACTCTGAAATAGGCAAAAAAACAACAATTGTAGGCTGGGCCTTCGGTTAATAGGTTAGTCCCAAAAATAATATAAAAGTGAATAATAAAGCCCAATAATGTCCAAAACAGAAGATAATATAGCATGGAGCAATAAAAAATTATAGATACGTTGGAGACGTATCAAGCATCCCCAAGCTTAATTCCTGCTCGTCCTCGAGTAGGTAAATGATAAAAACTTAATTTTTGATGTGGAATGCTACTAGGCATAATTTCAATGTAATTCTTCTTAATTGTGGTATGAATATTCAGATCCGAAAGATTCAAGATAAAAGTTCAATATTGACATAGAAATAATAATACTTCAAGCATACTAACTAAGCAATTATGTCCTCTCAAAATAACATGGCCAAAGAAAGTTCATCCCTACAAAATCATATAGTTTAGTCATGCTCCATTTTCGTCACACAAGAATGCTCTCATCATGCACAACCCCGATGACAAGCCAAGCAATTGTTTCATACTTTAGTAATCTCAAACTTTACAAACCTTCATGTAATACATGAGCGTGAGCCATGGATATAGCACTATGGGTGGAATAGAATATGATGATGGGGGTTATGTGGAGAAAAAAAAAGAGAAATTCTCACATCAACGAGGCTAATCAATGAGCTATGGAGATGCCCATTGATTGATGTTAATGCAAGGAGTAGGGATTGCCATGCAACGGATGCACTAGAGCTATAAATGTATGAAAGCTCAACAAAAGAAACTAACTCGGTGTGCATCCAACTAGCTTGCTCACGAAGACCTAGGGAACTTGAGGAGGCCCATTGTTGGAATATACAAGCCAAGTTCTATAATGAAAAATTCCCACTAGTATATGAAAGTGACAAAACAAGAGACTCTCTATCATGAAGATTATGGTGCTACTTTGAAGCACAAGTGTGGAAAAAAAGGATAGTAGCATTGTCCCTTTTTTTGGGCCTTCTTTTTTTGGCCTTTCTCTTCTTTCTTTTGGGACAATGCTCTATTAAATGATGATTATCACACTTCTATTTATTTACAACTCAATGATTACAACTCGATACTAGAACAAGGTATGACTCTACATGAATGCCTCCAGCGATGTACCGGGATATGCAATGAACCAAGAGTGACATGTATGAAAGAATTACGAATGGTGGCTTTGCCACAAATACTACGTCAACTACATGATCATGCAAAGCAATATGACAATGATGAACGTGTCGTGATAAACGGGATGGTGGAAAGTTGCATGGCAATATATCTGGGAATGGCTATGGAAATGCAATAATAGGTAGGTATGGTGGCTGTTTTGAGGAAGATATAAGGAGGTTTATGTGTGAAAGAGTGTATCATATCACGGGGGTTGCATGCACCGGTGAAGTTTGCACCAACTCTCAATGTGATAAAGGGCAATGCACAGTACCGAAGAGGCTAGCAATGATGGAAAGGTGAGAGTGCGTATAATCCATGGACTCAACATTAGTCATAAAGAACTCACATACTTATTGCAAAAATCTACAAGTCATAAAAAACCAAGCACTACGCGCATGCTCCTAGGGGGATAGATTGGTAGGAAAAGACCATCGCTCGTCCCCGACCGCCACTCATAAGGAGGACAATCAAAGAACACCTCATGTTTCAAATTTGTTACATAACGTTTACCATACGTGCATGCTACAGGACTTGCAAACTTCAACGCAAGTATTTCTCGAATTCACAACTACTCAACTAGCACCACTTTGATATCACTACCTCCATGTCTCAAAACAATCATCAAGCATCAAACTTCTCTTAGTATTCAACACACTCATAAGAAAGTTTTTACTAATCTTGAATACCTAGCATATTAGGATTATTTAAGAAAATTACCATGCTATTTAAGACTCTCTAAATAATCTAAGTGAAGCATGAGAGACCAATAGTTTCTATAAAACAAATCCACCACCATGCTCTAAAAGATATAAGTTAAGTACTAGAGCAAAACTATATAACTCAAAAGATATAAGTGAAGCACATAGAGTATTCTAATAATTTTCGAATCATGTGTATCTCTCTCAAAAGGTGTGTATAGCAAGGATGATTGTGGTAAACTAAAAAGAAAAGACTCAAATCATACAATACGCTCCAAGCAAAACACATATCATGTGGTGAATAAAAATATAACTCCAAGTAAAGTTACCGATGGAAGTAGACGAAAGAGGGGATGCCTTCCGGGGCATTCCCAAGCTTTGGCCTTTTTGTGTCCTTAGATTATATTGGGGGTGCCATGGGAATCCCCAAGCTTAGTCTCTTGCCACTCCTTGTTCCATAATCCATCAAATCTTTCACCCAAAACTTGAAAACTCCACAACACAAAACTCAGCAGAAAAGCTTGTGAGCTCCGTTAGCGAAAGAAAACAAAAGACCACTTCAAGGTACTGTAATGAACTCATTATTTATTTATATTGGTGTTAAAACTACTGTATTCCAACTTCTCTATGGTTTATAAACTATTTTACTAGCCATAGATTCATCAAAATAAGCAAAAAAACACACGAAAAACAGAATCTGTCAAAAACAGAACAGTTTGTAGTAATCTGTAACTAACGCAAACTTCTGGAACTCCAAAAAATCAGCCAAAATAGGAAGACCTAGAATTTTTTTATTGATCAGAAGCAATTGGAATAAATATTTTATCACGTTCTGGTGATTTTTAACAATTATTTTCGTGAACAGAAAGTTTATGGAATTTTCTGCAAGATCAAATAACTATTATCCAAGAAGGTCCTATAGGTTTAAGTTGGCACAAACACTAAATTAAACATAAAAACACATCTAACCAGAGGCTAGATCAAATATTTATTACTAAACATAAGCAAAAATAAAAAACTAAAAAATAAAATTGGGTTGCCTCCCAACAAGCGCTATCGTTTAACGCCCCTAGCTAGGTATAAAAGCAAGGATATATCTAGGTATTGCCATCTTTGGTAGGCAATCCATAAGTGGCTCTCATGATAGATTAATATGGTAATTTTATTTTCTTACTAGGGTAGTGTTCCATGCCTTTCTTTAATGGAAATTGGAATCTAATATTCCCTTCCTTCATATCAATAATTGCACTAATCATTCTAAGGAAAGGTCTACCAAGAATAATAGGACATGATGGATTGCAATCTATATCAAAAACGATAAAATCTACGGGCACATAGTTCCTATTTGCAACAATAAGAACATCATTAATTTTAGTTTAAAGAGCAATCATCAAAATAACGGATACCTAGCAAATCGCAAAAAGTTTCTTAATAGTGGAATCCGTAAGGTGCAAGTTTAAAGAGCAATCATCAAAATAACGGATACCTAGCAAATCGCAAAAAGTTTTTGGAATCGTGGAAACACTAGCACCCAAATCACACAAAGCATAGAATTCATGATCTTTAATATTAATTTTAATAGTAGGTTCCCACTCATCATAAAGTTTTCTAGGGATAGAAACTTCCAACTCAAGCTTTTCTTCATAAGATTGCATCTAGGCATCAACGATATGTTTGGTAAAAGCTTTATTTTGACTATAAGCATGAGGAGAATTTAGCACGGATTGCCACAAGGAAACACAATCTATCAAAGAGAAATTATCATAATTAAATTCCTTGAAATCCAAAATAATGGGTTTATTAATATCTAGGGTTTTGTTCTCTTCAATCCCACTTTAATCAATTTTAGCATCAAGATCTAAAAACTCCAAATTTTTGGAATGCCTTCTAGGTAAAGGTGGATCATACTCAGTCCCATCATTATCAAGATTCATATCGCAAAACAAAGATTTAATAGGGGACACATCAATGTCTTTTAGATCTTCATCTTTATTTTCATAGAAATTTGAAGAAGACGCTTTCATAAAGCAATCTTTCTTAGCACGCATCCTAGCGGTTCTTTCTTTGCACTCATCAATGGAAATTCTCATGGCTTTGAGAGACTCATTGATATCATGCTTAGGAGCAATAGATCTAAGTTTTAAAGAATCAACATCAAGAGAAATTCTATCAACGTTCCTAGCGAAATCATCAACTTTAAGCCATTCCTCTTCAAGCAAATGTAGCGACCGACCTCAGATGGTCAAGTCTCTGTGCTCCGGTGTCATCCCTGGATCAGTAATGCTGACACCACACAGTACTTTGAAGGATTTATAACAGAGTAGCAATCACACACTTATTACATCGATGTCTCAAAGAGAACTTATTACAATAAATATGGCTTAAGGCCATCTAATATCGATAACAGCGGAAGGCTTGGAAGATAAGTGAGTCCATCAACTCCAACGGCATCACTGAGTATATAAGCACGACCTAAAAGCACCTTACTCGTCGTCTGAAAAGTCTGCAACATCAAAGTTGCAGCCCGAAAATGGGGCAGCACATGGAATATGCTGGCAATGTAACACATAGAGAGTAATGAACAATAATGAGCTATACTATATGCATGTATGGCTGGTGGAAAGCTCTATGGTTACAATTTTGCGTAAAGCCAATTTTTCCCTACTGCAAAGGAATAAATTTATTTAACTATCATGGTGGTTGTTAAACATTGAGAATGGTTGACAGCATCCTCAATCCCAATTCAAAGTAGTCATCAATAACCCAACAATATTAATTAGAAGTAACATGATGAGATTCACATGATATTCAGGTACTAGATACTCAAGTTGTCCATAACCGGGGACACGGCTAATCATGATTAGTTTGTACACTCTGCAGAGGTTTGCGCACTTTTCCCCACAAGACTCGATCGCCTCCGTTGGATTTCTCGCACTACATGATGTTTGAGAAACGGATGACCGAGACACAGTCTTTCAGAAGCGTTAGCACCTTACGATGGGTAGACCGGTACACCTACATCCCCTACATCTACTAGTCTACCACTTTAAGAGTTCACACAACTTAATCAACTATGCTAGAGCCCATAATGGCTTGTGGCTGCACACGGAAGTTACTAGCATGAATGATCTTATGATCCCTTTGAGCCTGGGTGGCGGTCCGAAAAAAAACAGGCAAGTCCTGATAGAAACCAGGTGCCTCAATCCACCCAGATGTGTGTTTAAGTTGCCACCTTAGATAAACCATTAATTAACAATACTCACATCTGTCATGGATATCACTCACCCAATCCACGTCTACTAGCATAGCATGGCATAATAAGCAAACATAGAAGTAACTCCCAAAGGTTTCATAAGTAAAACAGGTAATAGGTACTACCTCAACTACTTCCCATCCCACAAGTTAATTAGATCCTAATCATGCAATGTTTGAGGATTGATCTGATGCAATAAAACTGGGTAGTAGAAAAGGTATGATCAAAGTGTTACTTGCCTTGCTGATGATCCGCGAAACCTAGAGATTCGAAGTAATAGGCGGCGCACTCCGGGTAATCTATCGCAGACAAACAACAAGCATACAATAAGTAATAATCTAATGCACAGGTAAAACTCGAACAAGAGAGTGAACCAGAAAGTTCAACTTAAGAATTCCGGTTGCAAAAAGAATCAAATCGAACAAAGCAAAGAAAGTCAAACGGCGAAAGAAATCAACTCGGTTCTAGCAAGTTGAAACTAGGTCAAACTTTACAGTAGCAAAAACTTGTTTAAGTTGATTAGTCAGAATGGCGGTTTTGAAACGAAACTCCAGGCGCTTGAATCACCTGATTCCGATAAACGAGCGAGAAGATAAACTAGAATGAAGATCGGATCTGAAATCACGATCAGAAAAATCGCGGAATAAATCCGATGAAAAAGAAAAACGACGAACGGTTAAACGAACGGACGTTCGTTAACCGAGAATAACCGGTGATCACGTTCATTAAGACGAACGGTCCGGCGAACGCTCGCTAAACAACTAAACCAAAAAAAACCGATCTAGGGTTTAAAAAAACGAAACAACGAAACGAAAAAGAAGCCGGAACGGTTTTTATAAAAAAAACCGAACCGAGGCGAGGGGTGGAGCGGGCGGCGGCTACCTTGGCGGCGCGGGGCTCCGGCGAGGGCGGCGGGGTGGGGCGGGGCGAGGCGGCGCGGCAGGCGGCGGCGGCGGGCGGCGCTGGCGGCGGCGGCGCGGCGCGACTGCTGCTGCTGCTGCTGCGGGGCGGCGGGGTGGTGTGGGGAGGAGAGGGAGAGAGGGGGGTATATATAGGAGGGGAGGGGAGGGTTGCTTGGGGGAGGGGGCAAGAAAGAGGGGGCGGCGGCGGCAGAGTCCGAGTTGGACTCGGCGGCGGCGGCGGCGGTGCTCCGCGCGGGCGCGCGCGCGAGGGGGGGGGCGGCTGGGCCCTTGGCCCAGGCGGGGCGCGACGCGTTTTTTTAAATAGTTACGTGCGCAGAAAAACGAAGAAAAGAAAATCTAAACGAGCTCCAAAAATTCCGAAGTAAATTTTCCCCGACTCCTAAAAATGAGTCGAACAAAATGAACTTTACTCGGGGCCTAGATGCAATTTTTGAAAACACGCATTTTTCCCTAATCCAAATAAAATGTAAATAAACTCCAGAAAATCCAAAATTTGATTTATTTATTAAATCTTCATTTTTCCTAAATTTGGGAAAGTCATATTAATTCCCTCTCATATTTTTGATATTGGAAAAATAATTGAAGATGAAATAAATAAAATCAAATGATCCCCTTTTCAAAGTTTGAGAAAAACTCAAATATGAAAATAATCGAAATCTCCAACTCTCTCCGAGGGTCCTTGAGTTGCGTGAAATTTCTAGGATCGACCAAAATGCAAGAAAATATGATATGCATGATGATCTAATGTATAACATTCCAAATTGAAAATTTGGGATGTTACAAACCTACCCCCCTTAAGATGAATCTTGCCCTCGAGATTCGGGTTGGCTAGAAAATAGGTGAGGGTGGTCCTTGAGCAAATCTTCTTCTCTCTCCCAGGTGGCTTGATCCTCTGAGTGGTGGTTCCACTGAAGTTTGCAAAACTTGATAACCTTACTGCAGGTAACTCTGCTCGCATAATCGAGAATCTTGACTGGTTTCTCCTCATATGTTAAGTCATTCTTCAACTGAATCTTTTCAAGCTGCACTACATCTCTTAGTGGTACCTCCGCCATCTCGGCGTGACATCTCTTCAGTTGAGAAACATGGAATACATCATGAACTCCTGACAGTCCTTCCGGTAATTCCAATTTATAAGCGACTTCTCCCATACGTTGCAAAATCTTATACGGTCCAACGAAACGCGGTGCTAATTTTCCCTTAACTCCAAAGCGCTTAACTCCTCGAAGTGGGGATACTCGAAGATAAACTCTGTCTCCGGTTTCATAAACTGTCTCCTTGCGTTTAGAATCTGCGTAGCTCTTCTGCCTGGATTGGGCTACCTTGAGCCTATCGTGAATCAACTTAACTTTCCGTTCAGACTCCTTAATCAAATCTGGTCCAAAGAACTGACGGTCTCCAACTTCGTCCCATGACAACGGTGTCCTACACCTCCTTCCGTATAAAGCTTCGAAAGGTGCCATCTTCAAACTGGTTTGGTAGATGTTGTTGTAAGAAAACTCCGCATACGGCAAGTTATCGTCCCAACTAGACCCATAATCTAGTGCACAAGCTCTCAGCATATCTTCCAAAATCTGATTGACTCTCTCAGACTGTCCATCTGTCTGCGGATGAAAAGCTGTACTAAATTCTAGCCTGGTTCCCAAAGTTTCATGCAACTGATTCCAAAACTTTGAGGTAAATTGGGTTCCCGTATCTGATACGATACTCCTCGGAACTCCATGCAAACAAATGATCCTAGTCATGTATATCTTTGCCAACTTAGCACTGGTGTAAGTGGTCTTAACTGGGATGAAATGTGCTACCTTCGTCAAACGATCAACTACTACCCATATCGAGTCATACCCTGCCTTCGTCCTGGGTAGTCCTGTGATAAAATCCATGCCTATCCTATCCCACTTCCATTCGGGTATGGGCAATGGTTGTAACAATCCGGCTGGCGTCTGATGTTCTGCCTTCACTCTATGACAAACATCACAAACTGCTACATATGCTGCAATATCCTTCTTCATTCCGGTCCACCAGAATGTTTCCTTCAAATCCAAATACATCTTGGTATTTCCTGGGTGAATCGAATAGGGTGAATCATGTGCCTCTTGCAGAATCAACTTCCTGATCTCCGGGTCATTTGGCACATAAACACGGTCCTCAAACCATAGGGTATCGTGCTCATCCTCACGAAAGCCCTTTGCTTTTCCTTCGCTCATTTTCTCTTTTATAGAAGCAATCTCCTTGTCAGATTTCTGAGCCTCTCTGATTTTATCCATCAATGTTGACTGAATCTCCAATGCTGCTACATAGCCTCTCGGAACTATTTCCAAACATAGCTCACGAAGATCTTCTGCTAACTCCTTTGGTATCTCTCCCGTCATTAGTGTATTGATATGGCTCTTACGGCTCAATGCGTCAGCTACTACATTAGCTTTTCTGGGATGGTAATGCAATCTCATATCATAATCCTTGATGAGCTCCAACCATCTTCTTTGTCTGAGATTCAACTCCTTCTGTGTGAAAATGTACTTCAAACTCTTGTGATCAGTGTACACCTCACAATGATTCCCAATGAGAAAATGTCTCCAAGTTTTCAATGCATGCACTACGGCTGCTAACTCCAAATCATGCGTAGCATAATTTAATTCATGAGGTTTTAGTTGTCATGAGGCATATGAAACAACTCTTCCTTCCTGCATAAGCGCTGCTCCAAGTCCTCGACGTGAAGCGTCGCAATACACCTCATAATCCTTGTTCTGATTTGGCAGAATCAATACTGGTGAGGTAACCAATCTTTTCTTCAACTCCTGAAAACTGGCCTCACATTCCTCAGTCCAATTGAACTTGGTATCCTTCTTCAACAATTCAGTCATAGGCTTTGCAATCCTTGAGAAATTTTCAATGAATCTCCGGTAGTATCCCGCGAGTCCAAGAAAACTCCGGATCTCTCCAACTGTCGTAGGTGCTTCCCATTCGGTTACGGTCTCAACCTTTGTGGGGTCAACTTCTATCCCTTCTCCGGATATAACATGTCCAAGAAATCCAACTTCCCTTAACCAAAACTCACATTTGCTGAATTTGGCATATAACTGGTGTTCCCTTAGTTTCTCCAAAACCAAACGCAAATGTTCCTTATGCTCCTCTTCATTCTTTGAGAAAATCAGAATGTCATCAATGAATACTACGACGAACTTATCCAAAAACTCCATAAATACCTTGTTCATCAGGTTCATAAAATAGGCAGGTGCGTTAGTCAGTCCAAATGACATAACGGTATACTCATACAATCAGTATCTCGTGGTAAAGGCTGTCTTGGGTATGTCCTGCTCTTGAATCTTCAACTAATGGTACCCTGATCGGAAATCGATCTTGGAAAACACTTTAGGTCCTTGCAAACGATCAAACAGATCATTTATCATTGGCAGTGGGTACTTGTTCTTGATGGTTACTTCATTCAATCCACGGTAATCAACAACCATCCTTAATGATCCATCCTTCTTCTCCACTAGAAGTACGGGTGATCCCCAAGGCGAAGAACTTGGTTGTATGTAACCTTTATCCAATAACTCCTTAACCTGCTTCTTGATTTCTTCCAAATCCTTTGCTGGCAATTCCTCAGGAAATACATCAGGGTAATCCTTCACCACTGGTACTTCTTCCTGCACAACTCCTGATAAAGAATTTACTTGTGTCCTATTTGGCACATGTCGGGATACATACTGATCCTTCTTCCTTCTGGCGTTGTGAGCAAAATTGTCTTACTGGCGCAATCGATGTTTCCTCCATACATCGACAGCCAATCCATACCGAGAATTACATCCAGTCCTTGGGATTCCAGAATGATTAAATCCATTGGGAAAACATGCCTTCCTATACTTAATGGCACTTGAAAACATCCTTGTCTGGCCATGTACTCTGCTCCTGGCGAGCTTAATAGCATAGGTGTTTTAAGAACCCTAATGGGCAGGCTATACTTTTCCACAAATCCCCTTGATATGTATGAATGCGATGCACCAGTATCGAAAAGAACGAGTGCAGTAAATGACTTAACCAAAAACTTACCGATTACTGCATCAGGCTGAGCTTCAACCTCCTCCACATTAACGTGGTTCACCTGTCCCCTGTTGAAAGGGTTCGGCTTCTTTCCAGAACTTCCATTTCCACTTTGGCCTTCGGGACATTCATTGGCATAATGTCCGGTCTTGGAACACTTGTAACAGGTGACATGGCTCAAGTCTTTCTTGGCTGGGGTTGATGGGGTGGTACGGTTCTGGCCGTTGTTTCCTCCATTCCCATTACCATTCTTGTGGCCATTATGGTTGTGCGAACTACCTCCTCCATGGGTATGCTGAAAATGAACTCCCGGTTTAGGGGTAATACGGGGCTTCTGCTGGGCTCCAGAGTTATACTTCCCCTGTCCATACTTCCTCTTGCGGTTCTCAATCTGCTGTTGCTTCCCTTCAATCATAAGAGCACGATCTACCAACTCCTGGTAGTTATTGAAACTTGCTACCATCAACTGCATGCTTAGCTCATCATTTAGTCCTTCCAGAAACTTCTCCTGCTTAGCTGCATCCGTAGCTACGTCATCTGGGGCATAACGTGCTAACTTGCTGAAGTCGTCAACGTACTGGCCAACTGTCCTTCCTCCTTGGCGTAAGTTGCGAAACTCACGCTTCTTCATGGCCATAGCTCATGCTGAAACATGGGCAGTGCGGAAAGCTTGCTGAAACTGATCCCATGTGACAGTGTCAACTGGGTAAGTGGCTGTGAAATTCTCCCACCATGCTGCTGCGGGTCCTTCAAGCTGGTGAGCAGCAAACTTCACTTTCTCACCATCTGTGCATCCTGCAGTGGTCAACTCCCTTCCTGTATTGCGGAGCCAATCGTCTGCTACTATTGGCTCGGTGCTACTGGAAAACACCGGTGGATTTAACCTAAGGAAACGGGTTAGGTGATCAACAGGTGGCGGCGGCGGAGGGTTGTTGTTGTTGTTGTTGTTGTTGTTGTTGTTGTTCTGCTGGTTCTGGACTAACAACTGCATCAATTGATTCTGCTGCTGGATCAACTGAGTGAGCTCCGGTGGAAATCCATTGTCACGTCTTGGAGGCATCTGAGGGTTTAGAAAAGACGAGAATTAAGAATAGAGTGAGGTCTAAGGAGAAAGCACTACCCCAATGCACATGAACAAATGCACACAAAATCACTTCATTCAATTCAAACAAGGGCATACAAACGGTCTAGAACTATCGCAAAAGTGCTCGAACTATAATGTTTACATGGGGGAAATACTACTAATATTTGGTGGTCATCTAGAAATTTGAATCGGTGGAAGACTCCATGATGTCTGCTCCAGCTTCATCTTCAAAGTCGGGTTCACTTGGATCCGAATCGGTGTCGTCGATGATGATGTAGTTGTCCGGACATGCGACGTACTTGTATTCCTTCTTGGATGCTAATTTCCCCTTGAGTTCTTCAATCTCCTGCTTAAGATCGCCATTGTGCCTTGCTAGAGCTACGATCTCGTCCATGTGGTCCTCGCGTGTAGTCTTCAGTTCTCCTTCTAGCTTGATGATCCTTGCCTTCGCATTCTTCAACTCTATCATATCATTGCACATCTGGTTCTCGTGGCGTTGAATGTGCTGGTTTAACTCCTGGATGAAAGCTGCAATGGATCTATCGTTCTTGGTGCTGACCATCTCCCATTGTTCATCTCGGTGTTCGCAAATCTTGTAGATAGTGTCCTTGAGGTCTTCTTGATAAACTTCTCCAATGCGTCCCATGGTAATATGAGCTGCCATGCTCTTTCCCAGACTCCAGGTTGGTGCACTGAAAACACTATCTATGGGCTTCGTGATTGGCGCGAATGTCCTTCCCGGAACGTGAGCTTCAACCTTCCAACGCTCCTCTTCAGGAAGAGTGGCGTTGAAGGTCCCGGTGAAGCTTGGTAGTCCAATGTTCAGGTACTTGGTGACTTCCTTCAAGTGAAATTCAAAAGGTGTGCTTTCATCTGGTTGAGCGTACTTGATCTTCGCGTCCGTCATCCTAAAAGAGTAGAAAAGATGAGGATTTAGAAAATGAGAAGAGAATAGTGATCTATGGCTTTAACTTAGTGGTCGTGTCCTACAGTCAGCGTGTGCTCTGATACCATCTCTGTAGCGACCCGACCTCAGATGGTCAAGTCTCTGTGCTCCGGTGTCATCCCTGGATCAGTAATGCTGACACCACACAGTACTTCGAAGGATTTATAACAGAGTAGCAATCACACACTTATTACATCGATGTCTCAAAGAGAACTTATTACAATAAATATGGCTTAAGGCCATCTAATATCGATAACAGCGGAAGGCTTGGAAGATAAGTGAGTCCATCAACTCCAACGGCATCACGGAGTATAGAACCACGACCTAAAAGCACCTTACTCGTCGTCTGAAAAGTCTGCAACATGAAAGTTGCAGCCCGAAAACGGGTCAGCACATGGAATATGCTGGCAATGTAACACATAGAGAGTAATGAACAATAATGAGCTATACTATATGCATGTATGGCTGGTGGAAAGCTCTATGATTACAGTTTTGCGTAAAGCCAATTTTTCCCTACTGCAAAGGAATAAATTTATTTAACTATCATGGTGGTTGTTAAACATTGAGAATGGTTGATAGCATCCTCAATCCCAATTAAAAGTAATCATCAATAACCCAACATGATATTCAGGTACTAGATACTCAGGTTGTCCATAACCGGGGACACGGCTAATCATGATTAGTTTGTACACTCTGCAGAGGTTTGCGCACTTTTCCCCACAAGACTCGATCGCCTTTGTTGTATTTCTCGCACTACATGATGTTTGAGAAACGGATGACCGAGACACAGTCTTTCAGAAGCGTTAGCACCTTACGATGGGTAGACCGGTACACCTACATCCCCTACATCTGCTAGTCTACCACTGTAAGAGTTCACACAACTTAATCAACTATGCCAGAGCCCATAATGGCTTGTGGCTGCACACGGAAGTTACTAGCATGAATGATCTTATGATCCCTTTGAGCTTGGGTGGCGGTCCGAAAAAAACAGGCAAGTCCTGATAGAAACCAGGTGCCTCAATCCACCCAGATGTGTGTTTAAGTTGCCACCTTAGATAAACCATTAATTAACAATACTCACATCTTTCATGGATATCACTCACCCAATCCACGTCTACTAGCATAGCATGGCATAATAAGCAAACGTGGAAGTAACTCCCAAAGGTTTCATAAGTAAAACAGGTAATAGGTACTACGTCAACTACTTCCCATCCCACAATTTAATTAGATCCTAATCATGCAATGTTTGAGGATTGATCTAATGCAATAAAACTGGGTAGTAGAAAAGGTATGATCAAAGTGTTACTTGCCTTGCTGATGATCTGCGAAACCTAGAGATTCGAAGTAACAGGCGGCGCACTCCGGGTAATCTATCGCAGACAAACAACAAGCATACAATAAGTACTCATCTAATGCACAGGTAAAACTCGAACAAGAGAGCGAACCAGAAAGTTCACCTTAAGAATTCCGGTTGCAAAAAGAATCAAATCGAACAAAGCAAAGAAAGTCAAACGGCGAAAGAAATCAACTCGGTTCTAGCAAGTTGAAACTAGGTCAAACTTTACAGTAGCAAAAACTTGTTTAAGTTGATTAGTCGGAACGACGGTTTTGAAATGAAACTCCAAGCGCTTGAATCACCTGATTCCGATAAACGATCCAGAAGATAAACTATAATGAAGATCGGATCTGAAATCGCGATCAGAAAAATCGCGGAATAAATCCGACGAAAAAGAAAAATGATGAACGGTTAAACGAACGGACGTTCGTTAACCGAGAATAACCGGTGATCACGTTCGTTAAGACGAACAGTCCGGCGAACGCTCGCTAAACAACTAAACCGAAAAAAAACCGATCTAGGGTTTCAAAAAAAACCGAAACAACGAAACGAAAAAGAAGCCGGAACGGTTTTTATAAAAAAACGAACCGAGGCGAGGGGTGGCGCGGGCGGCGGCTACCTTGGCGGCGCGGGGCTCCGGCGAGGGCGGCGGGGTGGTGTGGGGAGGATAGGGGGAGAGGGGGGTATATATAGGAGGGGAGGGGGAGGGTTGCTTGGGGGAGGGGGCAAGAAAGAGGGGGCGGCGGCGGCAGAGTCCGAGTTGGACTCGGCGGCGGCGGTGCTGTGCGCGGGCGCGCGCGCGAGGGGGGCGGCTGGGCTGGCTGGGCCCTTGGCCCAGGCAGGGCGCGACACGTTTTTTTAAATAGTTACGCGCGCAGAAAAACGAAGAAAAGAAAATCTAAACGAGCTCCAAAAATTCCGAAGTAAATTTTCCTCGACTCCTAAAAGTGAGTCGAACAAAATGAACTTTACTCGGGGCCTAGATGCAATTTTTGAAAACACGCATTTTTCCCTAATCCAAATAAAATGCAAATAAACTCCAGAAAATCCAAAATTTGATTTATTTATTAAATCTTCGTTTTTCCTAAATTTGGGAAAGTCATATTAATTCCCTCTCATATTTTTGATATTGGAAAAATAATTGAAGATGAAATAAATAAAATCAAATGATCCCCTTTTCAAAGTTTGAGAAAAACTCAAATATGAAAATAATCGAAATCTCCAACTCTCTCCGAGGGTCCTTGAGTTGCGTGAAATTTCTAGGATCGACCAAAATGCAAGAAAATATGATATGCATGATGATCTAATGTATAAACTTCACAATTGAAAATTTGGGATGTTACAGCAAAGCATTGAAATTCTTTTGCGAATTCATAAATTCCTTAGCACTAGTCTCAAATTCAGAGGGAATCTTATTAAAATTCCCATAAGAGTTGTTGTAGGAATTACCATAATTATTAGAGGAATTACTAGGATAAGGCCTAGGAATAAAGTTTCCTCTATACGCGTTGTTACCAAAATTATTCCTACCAACAAAATTCACATCCATAGATTCATTATTATTCTCAATCAAAGTAGAGAAAGGCATATCATTAGGATCAGAAGAAACACTCTTACTAGCAAATATCTTCATAAGTTCATCCATCTTTCCACTCAAAACATTAATTTCTTCTATCGCAAGCACTTTTTTATTAGTGGATCTTTCAGTGTGCCATTGAGAATAATTAACCCTAATATTATCTAGGAGATTAGTGGCTTCTCCTAAAGTGATTTCCATAAAAGTGCCTCCCACGGCCGAATCTAAAAGATTTCTAGAAGCAAAATTCAATCCGTCATAAATTTTTTGTATAATCATCCACAAATTCAAACCATGAGTAGGGCAATTACGTATCATTAATTTCATCCTCTCCCAAGCTTGTGCAACATGTTCATGATCAAGTTGCTTAAAATTCATAATATCGTTTCTAAGAGAGATGATCATAGCGGGAGGAAAATACTTAGAGATAAAAGCATCTTTGCACTTATTCCAAGAATCAATACTATTTTTAGACAAAGACGAAAACCAAGATTTAGCACGATCTCTAAGCGAAAAAGGAAATAGCTTCAATTTAACAATATCATTATCAACATCTTTCTTCTTTTGCATATCAAACAAGTCAACGAAGCTATTTAGATGAGTAGCGGCATCTTCGCTAGGAAGGCTGGCGAATTGATCTTTCATGATGAGATTCAACAAAGCAGCATTGATCTCACAAGATTCAGTATCGGTAAGAGCAGCAATCGGAGTGCTAAGGAAATCATTATTGTTGGTATTGGTAAAGTCACACAATTTGGTATTATCTTGATCCATCGCGACAAGCAAGCAATCCAACACACGAGCAAACAAAAAGCAAGCGAAAAAGAGGCGAACAAAAAAGGAGAGGGCAAATTAAACGACAAGGGTGAAGTGGGGGAGAGGAAAACGAGAGGCAAATGGCAAATAATGTAATGCGGGAGATAAGGGTTTGTGATGGCTACTTGGTATGTTGACTTTTGCATAGACCTCCCCGGCAACGGCACCAGAAATCCTTCTTGCTACCTCTTGAGCACTGCGTTGGTTTTCCCTTGAAGAGGAAAGGGTGATGTAGCAAAGTAGCGTAAGTATTTCCCTTAGTTTTTGAGAACCAAGGTATCAATCCAGTAGGAGGCTATGCGCGAGTCCCTCACACCTATACAAAAGAAATAAATCCTCGCAACCAACGCGATAAGGGGTTGTCAATCCCAACATGGTCACTTACGAGAGTGAGATCTGATAGATATGATAGGATAATATTTTTGGTATTTTTATGATAAAGATGCAAAGTAAAATAAAAGGCAAAGGAAAATAACTAAGTGTTGGAAGATTAATATGATGAAGATAGACCCGGGGGCCATAGGTTTAACTAGTGGCTTCTCTCAAGAGCATAAGTATTTTACGGTGGGTGAACAAATTACTGTTGAGCAATTGACAGAATTGAGCATAGTTATGAGAATATCTAGGTATGATCATGTATATAGGCATCACGTCCGAGACAAGTAGACCGACTCCTGCCTGCATCTACTACTATTACTCCACTCATCGACCGCTATCTAGCATGCATCTAGAGTATTAAGTTCATGAAAACAGAGTAACGCCTTAAGCAAGATGACATGATGTAGAGGGATAAATTCATGCAATATGATAAAAACACCATCTTGTTATCCTCGATGGCAACAATACAATACGTGCCTTGCTGCCCCTACTGCCACTGGGAAAGGTCACCCCAAGATTGAACCCAAAGCTAAGCACTTCTCCCATTGCAAGAAAGATCAATCTAGTAGGCCAAACCAAACTAATAATTTGATGAGACTTGCAAAGATAACCAATCATACATAAAAGAATTTAGAAGATTCAAATATTTTTCATAGATAAACTTGATCATAAACTCAGAATTCATCGGTCTCAACAAACACACCGCAAAAGAAGACTACATCGAATAGATCTCCACGAGAGAGGGGGAGAACATTGTATTGAGATCCAAAAAGAGAGAAGAAGCCATCTAGCTAATAACTATGGACCCGAAGGTCTGAGGTAAACTACTCACACTTCATCGGAGAGGCTATGGTGTTGATGTAGAAGCCCTTTGTGATCGATGCCCTTCCAGCGAGCTCCGGAACAGGCCCCAAGATAGGATCTCGTGGGTACAGAAGGTTGCGGTGGTGGAATTAGGTTTTTGGCTCCGTATCTGATCGTTTGGGGGTACGTTGGTATATATAGGAGGAAGGAGTACATCGGTGGAGCAACGTGGGGCCCATGAGGGTGGAGGGAGGCGTGCCCCCTACCTCGTGGCTTCCTGGATCATGTTCGTTCCAAAAATCATGTTCCCGAAGGTTTCATTCCGTCTGATATTCCGTTTGATATTCTTTTTCTGCGAAACTCTGAAATAGGCAAAAAACAACAATTCTGGGTTGGGCCTCCGGTTAATAGGTTAGTCCCGAAAATAATATAAAAGTGAATAATAAAGCCCAATAATGTCCAAAACAGAAGATAATATAGCATGGAGCAACCAAAAATTATAGATACGTTGGAGACGTATCAACAAGCATGGCCTTTTCCCAAGCCATTTTAAGCACCGTCTTGAAATAGTGGGTGCAGGAAGCACCGAGTCTTGCGGCGGTGAGGACGTCGGAGCGGCGTGTGATTTCTCCCAGAGGATCGTCGTCCAAGGTCTCCCAGCCCTGACGAGGAGGAGAACCGCCTGGCGAATCCATGGGAGCAGCGACGAACTGCCTTCTCTTCGGGGGGAGGGGAACTCGCGAGGAGGAGATAAGAGCGTAGTAACCACAGGGCCTCGTCCCTTCCAACTGTAGATCGTTCCTTAGCGAAGGGGTGAGGCTATTATCTACTACTAGTACTAGCATTATGGGACGTTATGGGATTGCATTATACTGTAAGTAATAGCCCTAGAAAGAAATTTTTGGCACTAGCTAGTAGTTTTTGGCGTGGATTAAGAAATTTTGGGTATGTTTTTGCTATTTTTTGTACACGCCAACTAGTGTCAAAAAACATCTTACATTATGTGACGGAGGAGTACGTACTCGTACTGTAGCAGTACTAGTACTACTTTCTCAACTAGTAGTGCGAGGGTACAACTAGTTCTATGTACTGTACTTCTAGTATAGTGCACCAGTTTTGAACTCTTGAATCTCAGGGCCAAGGAGCTACAGTTGGAAGTGGAGGGTATACTATTCTCTAGAACCATCACTGTACTATCAATGCAGGGAAAGTACACCTTCGTAGTGGCCTAGTGGGTACTCTCGGTGCTCTATTCAGCCGCTCCTCTCACGTAGCTGGCTGTAGCGACCCGACCTCAAACGGTCAAGTCTCTGTGCTTCAGTGTCATCCTTGGATCGGTAATGCTGACACACACAGTACTCGAAGGATTTATAACAGAGTAGCAATCACACACTTATTACATCGAATGTCTCAAAAGAGAGCTTTGTACAATAATATGGCTTAAGGCCATCTAATACGATAACAGCGGAAGGCTTGGAAGATAAAGTGAGTCCATCAACTCCAACGCCATAGCTGAGCTGCACGGCGACGACCTAATGAACCTTACTCTTCGTCTGAAAAGTCTGCAACATAATACGTTGCAGCCCGAAAACGGGTCAGCACATGGAATATGCTGGCAATATAACACAGTAGAGCATGAACAGAATAATGCAATCACTACATGAATATTTGGCTGGTGGAAGGCTGTATGGTTATAGTTTTTGCGAAAAGCCAATTTTTTCCTACAACAAAGGAATAGATTTTAATTTAACTATCATGGTGGTTGAAACATTGAGAAGGTACCCCCAACTCAATCCCAATTAAAGTAATTAACAACCCAACAATATTAATTAAAAGTGATGAGATACATGTGATAACCCAAGTACTAGATACTCAAGATCTGCCCATAACCGGGGACACGGCTAACCATGATTAGATTGAACACTCTACAGAGGGTTGCGCACTTTTCCCCACAAGACTCGATCGCCTCCATTGGATTTCTCGCACTACATGGTGTTTGAGAAACGGATGACCGAGACACAGTCTTTCAGAAACATTAACTCTCTACTCCGGTTAGACAATACCAAACATACAAACCCACTACCTGCTGATCTACCTCTTCAAGACCTTCACGTAACTTACTCAACTATGCTAGGGCCCATAATAGCTTGTGGCTACACACGGAATTTTCTAGCATGAATCATCTCAGTTCCCTTTGAGCCTGGGTGGCGGTCCATAGGAAGATCACACGGGTACCCCGGGATTTCCAAAAAAACAGACAACACTGGGTTCCCCAGGTGCCTCAATCCACCCAGATGTTAAATTAAGTTGCCACCTTAAGTTGAACCATTAATTAACCATCTTAGATCTGTCATGGATTTAACTCAAACCCAAACCGCGTCTACGAGCATAGCATAGCAATATAAGCAATACATAGAAGTAACTCCCAAGGGTTTGATAGTAACAGGGCAATAGGTTCTACCTCAATAACTACTTCCCAACCCACATGTTAATGACATCCTAATCATGCAATGTTTGAGGATTGGAACTAATGCATAAAAACTGGGTATGAAAAGAATATGATCAATGTGTTACTTGCCTTGCTAACGATCCTTGAATCCTAGGGACTCATAGTAACACGCTTCGCACTCCGGGAATTCTATCGCAAACAAACAATAACATACATAAGCAACAAGCAAAGATGCACAAGAAAAACTCAAATAAGAGAGGTTGGCCAGAAAGTTCAACTTAAGAACTCTGCTTTGCAAAAAGAATCAAATCAAACGGAGCAATGAAACTCAAACGGAAAAAGAAACGAGATCTGTTTACTAATCTGAACTAAGGTCAAATTTTACAGTATCAAAATCTTGTTTAAGTTGATTAAACAGAAAGAGGGCCTCGAGACGAAGATCTAGGCGCTTGAATCGCCTGATTCCGACTAACGAGCGAAAAGATAAACAGAAACGAAGATCGTATCAGAAATCGTGATCGAGAATAATCGCAGATAAATCCGATAAAAGAAAACTGACGAACAGACTAACGAACGAGCGTTCATTAGCTGTAACTAACGGGCGAGAACCGTTCGTTTAAACGAACGTACGGACGAATGTCCGCTGAATAGAAGAACCGGAAAAAAACCGGCGAACCGTTCTAAAAAATGATCTAGGGTTTCTAAAAAACAGAACGGTTTTTAGAAAAAAACCGGCGGCGGCAGATCAGCGCGTTACCTCTCCGGCGAGGCGGGGCTCGGGTGGCGGGGCGATGGCGGCGCGGGTCTGCGGCGAAGGGCGGCGGCGGCGACGCGCGGGTGGGGGCGGCGCGGCTCGGGAGGAGGGGCGCTGCGGGCGGCGGGGTTCGGCGGCGGCGACTTGGGGCTCCAGGGGGCCCCGGGGTGGGTTTTTAAAGGGGGGGAGGCGGCGGCGGCTCCGACTTGGGGAGGGGGTCGGGGCGGTGGTGGCTGCTCGGACTCCTCCGAGTCCGGCGGCGGCACGGGACGAGGAAGGCGGCAGCGCGGGGCTGGGTCGGCCTGGCTCGGCTGGGCTTCGGCCTAGTCGGGCGCGGAAAGTTTTTTTTATTATTCCACCGAACAGAAAAAAATCCTAGAAAATAAAATAAAAATCTAAAAATGCCAAAATAAATTTTCATCATCTAAATAAAATATTTAGGACGAGATGAACATTTTCTTGGCCCTAAAATGCAATTTTGAAAACATGCAATTTTTCTAATGCAAATAAAATCTGAATAAAATCAAATAAAATCAAATAAATGATTTTAATATTTTTCCTCCAATATTTCAATTATTTTGGAGAAGTCATATTATCTCCTCTCATTTATTTTAACATGCAATATTTTTCGGAGAGAAAAATAATTAAAATCAAAATCCTCGTTTCATTATTTGATAAAAATCAAATATGAAAACCAGGAAATCCCCAACTCTCTCCGAGGGTCCTTGAGTTGTTTAGGATTTCGAGGATTGGGGAACAAAAAATGCAATGAAATATGATATGCATGAATGACCTATGTATAACATTTGAAATTGAAAATTTGGGATGTTACAAACCTACCCCCCCTTAAGATGAATCTCGCCCTCGAGATTCGGGTTGGCTAGAAAATAGGTGTGGGTGGTCTTTGCGGAGATCATCCTCTCGTTCCCAGGTGGCTTCATCCTCGGTATGGTGGCTCCACTGAACTTTGCAAAACTTGATAACCTTGCTGCGGGTGACTCGGCTGGCAAACTCAAGAATCTTAACTGGCTTCCCCTCATAAGTCAAATCACTGTCCAACTGAATCACCTCCAATGGTACTGTATCTCTTAATGGTATATCAGCCATCTCAGCATGACACTTCTTCAGCTGTGAAACATGAAACACATCGTGAACTCCTAACAGTCCTTCAGGTAATTCCAACTTGTAGGCAACTTCTCCCATTCGTTCCAAAACACGATACGGTCCTACAAATCTCGGGGCTAACTTTTCCTTAACTCCAAAATGTTTCACTCCTCGCAAGGGTGATACTCGCAGATATGCTCTATCTCCAATTTCATAGGTTACCTCCTTGCGTTTCAAATCTCCATAACTCTTCTGCCTGGACTAAGCAATCTTCAGTCTATCACGAATCAACTTAACCTTCTCTTCGGACTCCTTGATCAAGTCTGGTCCAAATAACTGTCGGTCTCCTACTTCATCCCACATCATCGGCGTTCTGCACCTTCGTCCATACAGGACTTCGAACGGTGCCATCTTCAAACTGGCTTGGTAGCTATTGTTGTATGAGAACTCTGCGTAAGGCAAATTGGCATCCCCACTAGATCCATAATCTAGCGCATAGGCTCTCAACATGTCCTCCAAAATCTGGTTGACTCTCTCGGTCTGTCCATCCGTCTACGGGTGAAATGCTGTACTGAACTCCAATCTCGTTCCCAAAGACTGGTATAACTGATGCCAAAACTTTGAAGTAAACTGTGTTCCTCTATCTGATACAATGGTCCTCAGAACTCCATGCAGACATACGATCCTGGACATATATATCTTGGCCAACTTCGCACTTGTATAAGTGGTTTTCACTGGGATAAAGTGAGCCACTTTCGTCAAGCGATCAACTACTACACATATCGAATCATATCCAGATTTGGTCCTGGGTAATCCGGTGATGAAGTCCATACCAAGTTTATCCCACTTCCATTCGGGTATCGGCATAGGCTGTAACAGTCCTGTTGGCTTTTGATGCTCTGCCTTTACTCTCTGACATACATCACATACGACTACATACTCGGCAATATCCTTCTTCGTACCAGTCCACCAGAATCGTTCCTTCAAATCCAAATACATCTTGGTGTTTCCGGTGGTGTATCGAGTATGGTGAGTCATGAGCCTCCTGAAGTATTAACTTCCTGATCTCTGGGTCACTGGGCACATAAACTCGGTCCTCAAACCATAAGGTATCGTGCTCATCCTCAAGAAAACCTTTGGCCTTTCCTTTGCTCATCTTCTCCTTTATCTCGGCAATCTCTTTGTCATCCTTCTGAGCTTCCTGAATCTTACCCAACAATGTCGACTGAACCTCCATTGTTGCAACAAAACCTCTAGGAACAATCTCTAATCGAAGTTCCATGATATCTTCTGCTAACTCCTTTGGTAATCCCGTGCTCTCTACGATATTGGCATAACTCTTCCGGCTCAAAGCGTCTGCTACGACATTGGCCTTTCCTGGATGATAGTGTAGCTTCATGTCGTAATCCTTTATAAGTTCCAACCATCTTCTCTGGCTAAGGTTCAGCTCCTTCTGTGTGAAGATGTACTTCAAACTCTTATGATCCGTGTACACATCACAACGGTTTCCAATAAGGTAACGTCTCCAAGTTTTCAATGCATGCACTACGGCTGCTAGCTCCAAATCATGCGTGGCATAATTCAACTCATGAGGTTTTAGTTGTCGTGAGGCATACGAAACAACTCTTCCATCCTACATAAGCACACATCCAAGTCCTAAGCGAGAGGCGTCGCAATACACTTGGAACTCCTTATATATATCTGGCAGTGTTAGCACTGGGGCTGTAGTCGAACGTTTCTTCAACTCCTGGAAACTTGCCTCGCAATCTTCTGTCCATTTAAACTTAGTATCCTTCTTCAATAGTTCAGTCATTGGCTTCGCAATCTTGGAAAACTCTCAATGAATCTCCGGTAGTATCCTGCGAGTCCAAGGAAGCTGCGGATCTCGCTAACTGAAGTGGGTGCCAACCATTCAGTGACTGACTGAACCTTGTTGGGGTCTACTGCTATACCTTCTCCTGATATAACATGTCCAAGGAATCTGACTTCCTTCAACCAAAATTCGCATTTGCTGAACTTAGCATACAACTGGTGTCCCTGAGTTTTTCGAGAACTAAGCGCAAATGCTCCTTGTGCTCCTCTTCATTCTTCGAGTAAACCATAATATCATCAATAAACACCTCAACAAACTTGTCCAAATACTCCATGAACACTTTGTTCATCATGCTCATGAAATATGCAGGGGCGTTAGTCAGTCCAAACGACATGACCATATACTCGTATAATCCATACCGAGTGGTGAACGCTGCCTTTGGTATATCCTTCTCTCGAATTTTCAACTGATGGTATCCCGGACGTAGATCAATCTTCGAAAACACTTTAGCTCCTTGCAACTGATCGAACAGATCATTGATCATAGGCAGCGGGTACTTGTTCTTAATCGTTACTTCATTCAAAGCTCGATAATCAACAACCATCCTTAGGGATTTATCCATCTTCTCAACCAAAAGTACTGGGGCTCCCCAAGGTGCTGAACTCCTTCGAATGTAACCTTTTTCCAATAACTCCTTGATCTGTTTCTTAATTTCCTCCAGATCATTTGCGGGCATCCGATAGGGTCTCTTGGATATTGGCCCTGTACCTGGCAATAGCTCTATCAAAAACTCAATGTCTATCCGGTGGCATGCCTGGTAATTCCTCTGGAAAAACATCCAGGTAATCCTTCACTACAGGCACTTCCTCCTGAACAACTCCCGTGAGGGCATTCACTTGGCTCCTCCTAGGCACATGCCTAGATACATACTTAATCCTTTTTCCCTTCGGGGTGGTGAGATAAATCGACTTACTAGCACAGTCAATACTTCCTCCATACTTTTACATCCAGTCCATACCTAATATCACATCCAATCCTTGTGACTCCAAGGTAATTAGGTCGGACGAAAAAACATGTGTGCCAATGGTTAGGGGTATCTGGTCGCACCATCGGCTAGCCATGTACTCTGCTCCAGGTGAACTCACTAAGAGAGGGGTCCTAAGGGTTTGGGTTGGTAGTTTGAAATTATCCACGAATCCCCTTGATATGTATTAATGCGATGCACCCGTATCAAAAAGAACAAGAGCGGTAAATGACTTAACCAAAAACTTACCTATTACCGCGTCCGGCTGCTCTTCAACCTCCTCCACATTAACGTGGTTCACTTGTCCTTTGTTGAAAGATTATGCTTCTTCCCAGTGCTCCCATTTCCGTTTCCATTCCTTCCTTCAGGGCAATCATTGGCATAGTGCCCTGTCTTCCCGCACTTAAAGCGAGCGAGTTGACTTAGGTCTCTTTTGGCGGGGGTGGCTGGGTTGGAGCGGTTCTGATTGTTGTTGGCTCCGTTCCAATTTTCATTCTTAGCACCATCGTGGTTATGCGATCCTCCTCCGGTGTGGTTGTGACCTCCATGGTTATGAACAAGTCCTCCCTGAGTTTGGGGTTAGGCGAGGCTTCTGCTGAGCTCCTGAGTTATACCTCCCTTGTCCATACTTCCTCTTACAGCTCTCAATCTGCTGCTGCTTCCCTTCAATCATAAGAGCCTTATCTACCAACTCCTGGTAGTTGTTGAAGGTTGCTACCATCAACTACATGCTCATCTCATCATTCAACCCTTCCTTAAACTTCTCCTGCTTCGCGGCATCCGTGGCCACATCGTCAGGGGAATAGCGAGATAACTTGCTAAACTCATCCACGTACCGAACCACAGTACTATTTCGATGGCGTAGGTTGCGAAACTCGTGCTTCTTTATCTGCAAAGCTCCAGTGGAGACATGGGCTGTGTAGAAAGGTTGCTGAAACTGGACCCAATTGACATTGGCTATGGGGAAAGTGGCCATGTAATTCTCCCACCATGAGGCTGCTGGTCCATCTAATTGATGCGCGGCAAAGCGCATATTCTCAGCATTTGTGCAACCTGCGGTGGTCAACTCCCTTCCAATATGGCGTAGCCAATCATCAGCAACTATAGGCTCGGTGCTACTGGAAAACACCAACGGATGTAACCTTAGAAAATGGGCTAGGTTGTCCACTGGCGGCAGGTTGTTGTTGTTGTTGTTGTTGTTGTTGTTGTTGTTGTTGTTGTTGTTGTTGTTGTTGCCCTGGTTCTGAACTAGTAATTGCATCAAGGCATTCTGCTGCTGGATCAACTGAGTGAGCTCCGGCTGGAAGGAAAAACCGGTGTCACGTCTCGGAGGCGTCTGAGGGGTTTAGATGGAAGAGATCAGAATAGAAAAGGGGTCTAATGAGAAAGCACTACCCATATGCACATGAGACAAACACAATCATTTCACTTAATCAATCAAGCAAGGGCATCCAAGCGGTCTAGAACTATCGCAAAAGTGCTCAGCTACTACCAAATACATGGGGGAAATACTAATAATATATGGTGGTCATCTAGAAATTTTGATCGGTGGAAGACTCCATGATGTCTGCTCCAGCTTCGTCTTCAAAATCATCATCACTAGGATCGGAATCGGTGTCGTCGATGATGATGTAGTTGTTCGGGCAAGTGGAATCGTCGTCTTCTACTCCCGGTGCTGGACCTCCCATGAATACTCCGATCTTCTTAACTAGGTCGTCATTCTTCTCCAGTAGTGTCTGAATTTCCTCCTCATATCCATCGCGTGTAAACTTGAGTTCTTCCTCCAGTTCGATGATCCTAGTCTTCACCTTCTTCAAGTCCATCATGTCCGCGCACATCTGGTTCTCCTGACGTCGAATGTGCTGATTTAACTCCTGGAGGAAAGCTGCAATGGATCTATCCTTCTTGGTGCTGATTACTACCCATTGCTCATCTCGGCGCCCACATATCTGGTAGATAGTGTCCTTAAGTTCCCTGTTGTAGACTTCTCCAATGCGTCCCATGGTAATGTGGGCTTCCATGCTCTTGCCTAGACTCCAGGTGGGTGCTTCGAAAGAGAATTCTATGGGTTTAGAAGTTGGCGAGAATGTCCTTCCTGGAACTTGTACTTGAATCATCCAGCGCTGCTCTTCAGGTAAGGTGGCGTTGTACATCCCGGTGAAGCTTGGTATTACAATGTTCAAGTACCTAGTGACTTCCTTCAAGTGGCGTCGAAAAGGTGTGTCTTCATCTGGTTGTGCAAACTTGTTCTTCATCTCCGCCATCCTAAAGAGTAGAAAATGGAGAGGAGTCAGAAATGAGTAGAGAAGAGTGACCTATGGTTTATCTTAGTGGTCGTGTCCTACACTCAGCATGTGCTTTGATACCATCTTGTAACGACCCGACCTCAAACGGTCAAGTCTCTGTGCTTCAGTGTCATCCCTGGATCGGTAATGCTGACACACACAGTACTCGAAGGATTTATAACAGAGTAGCAATCACACACTTATTACATTGAATGTCTCAAAAGAGAACTTATTACAATAATATGGCTTAAGGCCATCTAATACGATAACAGCGGAAGGCTTGGAAGATAAAGTGAGTCCATCAACTCCAACGACACAGCTGAGCTGCACGGCGACGACCTAACGAACCTTACTCTTCGTCTGAAAAGTCTGCAACATAATACGTTGCAGCCCGAAAACGAGTCAGCACATGGAATATGCTGGCAATATAACGCAATAGAGCATGAACAAAATAATGCTATCACTACATGAATATTTGGCTGGTGGAAGGCTGTATGGTTATATTTTTTGCGAAAAGCCAATTTTTCCCTACAACAAAGGAATATATTTTAATTTAACTATCATGGTGGTTGAAACATTGAGAAGGTACCCCCAACTCAATCCCAATTAAAGTAATTAACAACCCAACAATATTAATTAAAAGTGATGAGATACATGTGATAACCCAAGTACTAGATACTCAAGATTTGTCCATAACCGGGGACACGGCTAACCGTGATTAGATTGTACACTCTGCAGAGGTTTGCGCACTTTTCCCCACAAGGCTCGATCGCCTCCGTTGGATTTCTCGCACTACATGGTGTTTGAGAAATGGATGACCGAGACACAGTCTTTTAGAAACATTAACTCTCTACTCTGGGTAGACCATACCAAACCAACAAACCCACTACCTACTGATCTACCTCTTCAAGAGCTTCACGTAACTTACTCAACTATACTAGAGCCCATAATAGTTTGTGGCTGCACACGGAAGTTTCTAGCATGAATCATCTCAGTTCCCTTTGAGCCTGGGTGGCGGTCCATAGGAAGATCACACGGGTACCCCGGGATTTCCAAAAAAACAGACAACACTGGGTTCCCCAGGTGCCTCAATCCACCCAGATGTTAATTTAAGTTGCCACCTTAAGTTGAACCATTAATTAACCATCTCACATCTGTCATGGATTTCACTCAAACCCAAACCACGTCTACGAGCATAGCATAGCAATATAAGCAATACGTAGAAGTAACTCCCAAGGGTTTGATAGTAACAGAGCAATAGGTTCTACCTCAATAACTACTTCCCAACCCACATGTTAATGACAACCTAATCATGCAATGTTTGAGGATTGGAACTAATGCATAAAAACTGGGTATGAAAAGAATATGATCAATGTTTTACTTGCCTTGCTAACGATCCGCGAATCCTAGGGACTCGTAGTAACATGCTTCGCACTCCGGGAATTCTATCACAAACAAACAATAACATACATAAGCAACAAGCAACGATGCACAAGAAAAACTCAAATAAGAGAGGTTGACCATAAAGTTCAACTTAAGAACTCCGGTTTGCAAAAAGAATCAAATCAAACGGAGCAACGAAACTCAAACGGCGATAGAAACAAGATCCTTTACTAATCTGAACTAAGGTCAAATTTTCCAGTATCAAAATCTTGTTTAAGTTGGTTAAACAGAAAGAGGGTCTCGAGACGAAGATCTAGGCGTTTGAATCGCCTGATTTCGACTAACGAGCGAAAAGATAAACAGAAATGAAGATCGGATCAGAAATCGCGATCGAGAATAATCGCAGACAAATCCGATAAAAGAAAACTGACGAACAGACTAACAAACGAGCGTTCGTTAGCTGTAACTAACGGGCGAAAACCGTTCATTTAAACGAACGTACGGACAAATGTCCGCTGAATAGAAGAACCGGAAAAAAAACATGCGAACCGTTCTAAAAAAACGATCTAGGGTTTCTAAAAAAACCGGCGGCGGCGGATGGGCACGTTACCTCTCCGGCGAGGCGGGGCTCGGGCGGCGGGGCAAGGCGGCGGGGCGACGGCAGCGCGGGGCTGCAGCGGCGAGGCGCGGGTGGCGGCGGCGCGGCTCGGGAGGCGGGGCGCTGCGGGCGGCGGGGTTCGACGGCGGCGACTTGGGGCTCCAGGGGGCCCCGGGGTGGGTTTTTAAAGGGGGCGAGGCGGCGGCGGCTCCGACTTGGGCAGGGGATCGGGGTGGCGGCGGCAGCTCGGACTCCTCCGAGTCCAGCGGCGGCACGGGACGAGGAAGGCGGCGGCGCGGGGCTGGGTCGGCCTGGCTCGGCTGGGCTTCGGCCCAGTCGGGCGCGGAAAGTTTTTTTTTAATAATTCCGCCGAACAAACAAAAAATCCTAGGAAATAAAATAAAATTCTAAAAATGCCAAAAGAAATTTTCATTGTCTAAATAAAATATTTAGGACGAGATGAACATTTTCTTGGCCCTAAAATGCAATTTGAAAACATGCAATTTTTCTAATGCAAATAAAATCCGAATAAAATCAAATAAATGATTTTAATATTTTTCCTCCAATATTTCAATTATTTTGGAGAAGTCATATTATCTCCTCTCATTTATTTTAACATGAAATATTTTTTGGAGAGAAAATAATTAAAATCAAAATCCTCGTTTCATTATTTGATAAAAATCAAATATGAAAACCAGGAAATCCCCAACTCTCTCTGAGGGTCCTTGAGTTGCTTAGGATTTCGAGGATTGCAGAACGAAAAATGCAATGAAATATGATATGCATGAATGACCTATGTATAACATTCCAAATTGAAAATTTGGGATGCTACACTGGCCTACTCAGCCGCTCCTCTCACGCACACACTAGCAGCCTGTTTATCAGCGACGGTACTGCGGGGGCAGAACATTTGAGTTATTTGATACAACGAGACTAGGCTTTTCGCTTCCATTTGTGGAGGTGTAATGGATCTCGTCGAACTTTGTTAGTAGTTCCTTCTTTGTGAACGACATGAAGCAAAGCTTTTGCCTCCGTTTCAAAAAAAAAACACTTCAAGAGGAATTTATTTTATAGTAGAGCCGATAATGGAGTGAAGTCCATGCGTGCAATGCCACAAGCTACAGAGTAGTAGTAGAGCACTTTACGTACAGAGCCATATTGCACAGTTCCCAATGCCCCGCCAGGCTTTTCCGGCTCCCCGGGCTTAATTGGGAGGCGCTAGTTTAAATATGCTACTAGCTGATGAGGAAGTTGCAAGCGAGGTGCGGCTAGGGCGAGCACGCGAGCCACGAGTTGCTGGGAAGGAAAACCCGTTCACTTGGCTAGGCTATCAAGTGCACCCAGATTGTGGTGCTGCACGTCCGTTTGACATCAAAACTCAAACTACCCGTGTAAAATATTGTCTCGCAGCGAAGTTACTATTAAAAAAAGGCCGTCGTGTGTTCGGCCGGGATCGAACCCACAAAACTAGGTATACACTACTGCGACCACTAGTAGTACTCGTTGGAGTACAACGCAACCTAGAATCGCCTTTTGTCGCTAGTAGTACATTGTTCCTTACAAGAAACACCTAATAATGCAAGAAACCACTAATAATGCCAAGAAACTACTACCACTTGCATATGTGGCAGACTTAAGATAAGACTACCTTATCAACCATTGTACATGCTCTTACCAACCAGCCCTACCAAGAAATGACTACTCTACAAAGTGTCGTTATAGGCACGTTTCAACCCATGGCCATGTTTGGATACATTTGTTGTCAATCTAACCCTGCCATCCAAACACCACTTTGGTTAGAGTTAGTTCAGGGTTTGAATCTAACCTCTGACTTAGAGTATCCAAACAGGGCCCATGTCACCCATTAAGTCAACGTCTTCTATTCAACCGGGCGTTATGACTTGTGGGACCTATATGTCAGTCTGCACAAAAAATCCCCGAGTGACCTCCTACCTCCGACCCGTCCACCTAGTCATCCTCGGCCATGGGACGCAGCTACCGCCGCCAGCAGAAGGCGACGTCAAAACCACTGGCGGCGCGTAGCCCATCTTGCGGCAGCCCGGATACCAGCTCCGTCCGGCGCTCGCGGCCGCTAGCTAGCCAAGATAGCTCCATCCAGCTGCTTGTCTGCAATGTTTGCTAGCTAGATTGGCACGGCGGTGCGGCGGCTTGCTAGCGCGCGCCGCACTAAGGCCAGCCATCTGGCTCGAGCGAAGGCCAGCGCGGCGGCTTGCTCGCTCGTGAGTCACGCTCGGGTCAGCCTACCAACCCGGGTGAAGACCAGCGCGGCGTCCGGCCCGTCCGGCGGAGCGGCGGCCAACTCGCTCATCACCGGTGCCACCGACGAACACGCATCACTACTGTTTGAAGTAATGTTTAGGAAAAATAATGATTTGAGGGGGAATAACAGGATAGAAGGTCAGATGTGGGTCCCTCGTGTCAACGGTCAAACAAAATGTGTTGGTTTAAGCTGCCTCGTCAGCACGGACGTGTGGGCCAACCCTGTCATAAATGGGTTTAAACTTACCTAATCGGTAGGTAGTAGTTTTGGCATGGATTAAGAAATTTTGGGTATGTTTTTGCTATTTTTTGTACAATAGATTCTTCCTAGGGCTAGTTGAAAGTGGTAGTTTTTTGTTAAATACTCTACATATTGTAAGTAGGAGTGAAAGTTAAGCTTTGGAACCCAATAAGCAAGGCTAGTTACATAGTGCATATGTGTACATGATTGAAAGTAAATATCAACCATCAGTGACTAATATCTTGATGGAAAACTCGAAACTATGGAATCCTAGGGAAAAATTTTGCATGGTTGGAAATACTAGCAATGTTCATGTGCGTTGCAACGAATCATAATTAGAATAATACTTATTCACAAACTTGATACAAAACACTCTAATTTTGATATACATATATCACTAGAGATATATTATGTTTCAATTAGAATATATTCCTTGTGCTGTTTTGGTGAGGTCAGGGAGGGATGTGGTTGGTTTTAAGATACTAATTATGGTTTTTTTTTGCAAATTGGTAGACAAGTGGGATGTTTGTGAGAAAAGGCAACAACTTACCTCACAGTCGTCAGATGTAGATCTAATGGTCACAAACGACGGATGGCAGACACACCATCATCACAAACTTAGTCTTCTGTAGGAGTACTGGCAAGATCCGTGCATTGCACGGAACATCAAGATGCATTTTTTTATAAAAACACTCGTTGTGATTGACCCATGCGGGAGTAATCCCATGTGTAAAAACTAATGATATCTCGAGAAATAGGAGATAAGGTGAAGAGAAGTGGGGCGTGGTGGTGATTGGTGGTCGGACTGAGCGGAGGCATGGGGATTGACGACGCCGGCAGTGGCCACCAGGTCAGTTTGTTCCAGAGGCTTCCTTTCATAATTGCTCAACAATGACGTTGTTGGAGATAAGGATGAACGAGGGAAGGCCTTGTCTGCAAATGTGGAGAGGAGTGCGGGTATCTTTTAGTTTAATTTCCATCAGTCAGATATGGATCGGACGGTTTATATTGCAAGATGGCACACGTACCATCATCACCAACTCAGTTTTTTATAAGAGAAGAAATATAAGTATGGAGATACAAACTTATTATCGATACTTGTTTCCGTAAACTAGCATATACATTCTATCCAATGCCTCAGCATGTGAGGCCTTAGCACAATGACTTCTCGACTGTGTAAAACAAAGGTTTTCCTGTCGTCGATAAGTAGGGGGTGACGGCGGCGCGCTTTTTGGCTTGCTCTAGTCCTAGTAGTCATACTAGGTGGTCTAAGCACGTGTAGATTTATTCTTTTTCACGTCTCGTGTTCACCGTACTGCCACGACCATTGATGAATAGACGGTAAGTTATTCATGGGGAAACCCTTGTTGAGCGTGTTTGCGAGAGAGAGAGAGAGAGAGGCAGTGTGCGTGTGTGATATGTCTAGAGACTGAGGCAATGATAACAGATTCTTTGTGTCTATGTGTGTGGAGGATAGAGAGAGACATGTATATGGGGCTTTGTGTTGTGTAATGTGGAAACACATATACATAATTAGAGAGTGAGTGTGCGAGATACACATGCGGACATGGGGAGAGATGAGGATCCAGCTTAATGGGTGTTTGTGCGTGTCTATGTGTGTTTGTGCGCGCGTTTGTGTGTGAGAGGGAGTGTGTGTATGTGGAGTAGAGACACCACTAATGATGTAAACCTAGTATAAGGGAAGGGGGAATGGTGTGACATGTGTAGTAGCGGGATAGCATGGGTGTGGGCGGGGGGAGCAGACTATTTGGAAGAGACATTGATTGTGTGTGGGAGGGGGTGTGAGAGTGAGAGAGAGAGAGAGAGAGAGAGAGAGAGAGAGAGGAAGAGAGGGGGCGTTTGTATCCATAAATGGCGTATAGATAGGGAGACAATGTTGATGTTGTTTGAAATTGGCCTATGTACGGATACGCAAGGGAAGCGAGTCATCGTGTGTGTCATAGGGACTTCATGAGAGATCAAGAATAGATGGTGTAGAGAGCAATGTGCGAGATCAAGAACGATGATACATTAGGGAGCTATGGAAAGAGTCACGACATATATGTATACAGGGAGGAGCTGGGGCGGGTTCACATGTGGGAGAGATAGAAAGAGGAGAGCGGAGCACAAGGAGACAAAGTGTGCTTGTTTTGCAGTGGGGGTGGTACTGTGAGGTGAGTGTGCGAGAACCACATAACTAGGGAGATAGACGTTTGGGGGCGACGTTTTGTGTGTATGGGAAAGATACACTCTACATAGTGCGTGTGCTTGGGAAAGAGAGATGTCGGGAGACCTAGCTAGAGAGTGGGGGAAGAGATGTGTGCATGCCCAAGAGACAATGTGATAGAGACCTATATTGGGGTTCGGACTTTAGAAGAGAGAGGGGTGTTAATGTGCTCGTGTATTGGTGTTTGGGGGAGAGAACGACTTCTCTCTGTGTGTGGGGGGCGACGAGGGGGGGGGTTGGCTTCAGATAAAGAGTGAGGTGTCTATATTTGAGGAACTTTAGCGTCATTGAGATATACATGGTCAATAGTGTGTGCACTCAAGGTTGATCAATTTGTTTCACAGTTTGGACTATGAGATAACGATACTTTTGAACATGCGTGATATACTTTGATGTACCAGAATTACAAACCTAAGATTGGAATTTTGGAATTCGACTCCATCATTAGCTTTTGTAGTTCATTTAAACGGAGGTACATTTTTAAGTCGGGATTTCGTGATTTCAAATTCATATATCAAACCTAGAGATATACACATACGGGCATGTTCAAACTTTATGATCACCCACTTTATTCATACACATACACATTTTTGCTTTAGTCATCATATTTAGGATAAACTCATTTGGAATTTCATTTGAATTGGACCATATGATGGTATTTGCTTGTAGTAGCTGAATGATCCATATTTGAATTGAATGGACAATCTAAGTTTCGAGTTGGAGACATTGATTTTCAAAACTTGCACTTTTTTGCGTGCAAAACAAACAAATTTTCGGCCATGATATCATAGTCGGCCGTACAAGAGCAGAATATAATTTCAGGCGTGAAAAGCTTTCAAACTTCCCGCTCACATCGAAATATCTTGTGCCCGAAAGTTTAGCCTTGTGATATTCCTGTTTTACCCCTGCCACATGAACAGAAAAGGGCTGCTTTGGTAACTCCATTGTTTTCCCCTCTTTGCCCCCAACATTCTTCCCTAGAGACCCTCCCCTTCCCCTCCCCGACCCCCCCCCCCCCCCGAACCATGGCAAGCCGCCGAATCTAGTCCTCTACCGCAGCGGTGGACCTCACACCCCGACGGATCTATCTTCCGCACCTTGGAACCCCCAACTGCCAACTCACCACCTCATCGGAGCCGCTTCAGCGACTGGCTTGTACACCGCTCTAGATCTCCTTGACCGCCATCATGGTCCACCGCACCGGATCTGCTTAACCGGCGCCCTCGTCCACCACAGTGTAGGCCCTTCACTGACTCCCTCGTCCGTCCCTTCGCTGACCCTTCATACAAGCCCTCGTCCGCCGCAACAGATCCGCCTCACCGAAAGCACTGTACAACGCGCCCACCGAAGCCTTCGTCCACTGCACCGGACCCGTTCCATGGACACCATATTCAACTCCACCGGCCCTGCTTTACCGATGCCGCAGCCTCAACAGGTTATTTCGATCTGTACTCCTTCGGTTTTTCTCTTTATCGTGGAACTGTTCACTTACCACAGATGAGCTTTCTTGTATGTCGACAGGCGCCGCAACTGTAGCACCGGAGCCGCTTCAGCGACAGCGACAGCCGACCCAAAGTCAACCGCAACACGAGCATCATCGACGATGCTTAGCTATCAAGTATGCCAACGATACCGATACGCCGCCGAGAATCTGGTACTATTATCCAACGGCCCGCGCCTACGTTCACTTTCTTAGCATAAGCACCGCACCTTTGAATTTCTTCAAGGCATCATTCTATTTTTCATGAGACGCGTTATTCTGCTTGCACCTGTAGGGCCATACTTCTGGAAATGAACATGTTACATGTGCTAAATTACATACCAATGCACATATAGTTAATATGCTTTAGTTTTGTCCTAAGTATTATTGTACTTCCTAGATGTCACTTCCTACTATTTTACTTCTTGCATGCTATATTTATGATAATGGTGTTCTGATGCCACCTGTTGGTTCCATCAGACTGCTTCATGTTCTCTATGCTTAATTGCACATCAGCAAACTAGCATGTGGTTCCGCTGGGTTTTTTTCATCTTACCCTACATTTACTAATGCTAGGCATTACATCACTGCTACAAGCCTCTGTTCATTACTTTTTTGTGTGTTCTTGATCTTCCCAAGTTGCATGACTAATTTGATGCTTCTATTAATTATGGAGCTGCCAACCCCATCAAGCAAAATATTTGTTCTTTTGGGGCTGGCACCTCGAACAAGCATAAAATAGAGGGAAGCAGATATATTGTCGTGTATGCACACACCCTTCTTTCATTAGTTTAGATGAACCATTGATGATCAATTCGAACCAGTGCATGCGATTAAAATTAATTTTACATAAATAGAGAGTGCAGAATAAACTATAACAAGTAGATTTGCAACCATGGGATGCTGATGATATCTTCAAAGAACATTGCAACAACAGCGAGGCCTCACAGCAACATATGGTAAGCCAGTGTGTTTTAGTACATGTGAAACGTAATGCATGCGGGCTGCTTTCTTGGCTTGTGCCCTCAACCTGTGATCCTACAGAATAACAAATAGTTCAGTTGTCTACTTTGCTGTATTGCTTGATTCGAATGCTTGTTTGTTACTTGTTACGCTATACCTGAGTTGGCCAATATGTCAGCAGTGCCTGTTGTACTATCGTAAAGAAATTCATGCCTAGTTCATTTGAGTCCTTAAGTTTTCCTCTGAACTTCATCACAAGACTGTCTTCGTAGTTTATATGAGGCCACACTTTTAAGTGCTTTCTCAGATTATTTCAACTGCTTAGATGCCTTGGCAACTTAAATGTGGCGGTGGTACACTCCCTTTCAACTAGGGATGTCAACTGGGTCCCGTTTAATCCCGATTAAAGTCCACTAGTGGTATGATAGTTCAAAAGAGTTTTTGTTTTTTGAGGAAAATGAACCAGGGAGCTAGCAAAAACTAACTAGATGGGACTGGTGGATGTCGTTTATTTGCCACTTACATCCCTAGTTTCATCTTACCATTTTAATTTCTTTTCGGCTGATGCTGCTTCAAACCATTTAAATATAGCTTGCCATGCTCGGCAATAATTCGTATGTCGTTTACCATGTAAGCTTACTTCCTGGATCATGCGATAACTATCTCTTACTTATGTCCAGCGGAAACCTTTCAGGATGCCGTTCACACTAGGACACAATGTACAACCCCAGAATCTATTTGTGGAAGCAGTGCGCCATCCATGTTACCAGATGGTAGCAGTTCAGTGGCAATACCGCCGAAGAGCAGTCTGAGCACAGATATTATAGTTCTTGAGGCTCTACTAGAGGCAGAAAGAGATGGTGTGGCTTCCATGAATGAGGTAATCTCGATCTAGAAGCTGGAAATTATATAATTAGTTGCACGTATTATGCAAGCAACCCAAGAATTGGAGGAAGTAAGAATGTTGCATTTGAAGACGGAGGAGGTCCTGCTGCTTCTGCTATCTGAAGCCCAGGGTAATCCCAGTTCTTCTTTAGATAGCAGTTGAAATTGTCATTGGGTTATTGTACTTGCATGGTGTGTCATGTCTCTGAATGGATTATGTTGTAAGACCCCCTATGCTGCCCATGTGTTGTATGATCCGAATTTTTAAGGCGAGGTAATCCTCAGTACTTGTATGATTGACATAAGGTGAACTGTTTTCGTGTGAGCATATTGTATTGGATGAAATAACTATTTGACTCAAAGTGTATCCAACCTACTGAATTCGAAGATCACGGCATTTCTAAATCATAATCATATATAAAGGTGGAAAAAAATCTTTGTTGTGGTTTTGAAGAAATAAATAACAAAACGTAGAATTATCTGTGGATATTCGTAATCGAATAAAAATTGGATTTGGATTTAGTTGCGAGGGCCCAGGGCAAACGTGAATTCTCCCAAGTTTTGAACGAAGCGGCTAAACACCCACTATCATTTGTGGGAATCCCGAAGCAAGTGTTTGCCAGATGGAAATTACTGTCTACCCCTGACACTTGACATCCTTATCGACCGGATTTACACAGCTGTCGATAGGGGTAGACTAGTAACTTCAATCAGACGTGACACGATAGCCTCTGAGCCCATTCAGACACGATGGGTGCCAAACGTGGGCGGCAAAACACATTTGATTCAAGCTCGTCCGAAAGACATGTGTCTCTCCCTCCATTTCCCCATTCATCAATGGTGGGCAGCAAAACAAACTCTCCTCGTCTGAAATCGATGTAGGCTAATATTTTAAATAGGGGCAGATGTGTAACTTCCCTCAGACGTGACACAACCGCCCTACCTGCCAGCCCCATTCATACACCGTGGGCGCCAACCGTGGGTGGCACAACACCCGCTCCTCGCCTGAAATCGTTACGGCAAATATTTGGGAGATGCGAGATTACCGTCCTATCCCAACCGATGTGATGTCCCAAATTTTAAACGGGGGATAAGTTCGTAACTTTGCCACATTTTAGACAAGTGCATCCCAAAGTTTGAGATCCCCCTCCCCCTCCATTTTCCCATTCATACACCGTCGGCGCCACGACAACCTCCCCACTGCGGCCAGCCTACTCCGTCCGCCATCCCATCCTCCACCTTGCCGGAGCCGCTACCCCTACCCCGTCGTCCACTGCAAGAGATGGACGTCTCTCATCCACGGCGCCGGACCAGGATCCTTTCATCGCGTCGTCTTGCTTCATCAGCGCCGTCATCCACTTTGTCGTTGCCACTCCTACGACCGCCTCGTCCACGACAACAGGATTTATCCCCCAACCCGGCCTTCTTCCATCTAAAGTCTTCTTCCCCACCGTCGACAGCCATCGCACCCACAGCACCCTCAACGTATCAGCAGAGGCCTACACGACGTCGCAAGAGAGGTGGTGTTCTTCCATATGTGCTTAAGTTATTGATCTCACCTAGAAAATAGATCTTAAATTGTTTACTATACTTTTCTTGTCCGTACCAAATCAAAGTGGCTAGTTGAATGCAAACATTGGTTGCGAAGTAGCTTTGTCCGGTTTGCACCTTCTGATCCGCCATGTCACGGTCACTATACTCATAAAACTTATGGTTTCCCCCCTTTATATTCACTACCCTCATCGTAGATGCTTCACTGCTTCGTGTCGTGCTAGCGCTGCTCCTCAAGACCTCGACCCATCAAGGGAAACAACATGCCACTCATAATTCCAAAGCTTACGTGTTGAAATACGAATCTGATATGATGCTCATATTACTAAAATAGAGAATGTTTAATTGGTCACCTAATGTTCCTACATTCGTTTCGAAAAGCATGTGCGCCACCCACTGGTCCAGCTATTTCCACTTTCCTCATTTTACTCTTGATGCTTAGGGTTTTCCCTTTTATGTACTCTACTATGATCTGCGTAGGTGCTTTCTGTCATACTAGCATTACTCCTCCCTTTAAGCTAAACAACACAACACTCAAAATTCCAAAGCTTAGTTGTTCAAATATGATTGTGATATGACACTGATATTAGTTAACAAACACATTTAATTGGTTAGCTAAAGGTCCCACTTGAGTTTCCAAATGCATGTCGCGACATATAGAGAAACAGCTGAATTGCATTTCTTTGTCACTTGTTGACTGTACTTTCTTGTCCATACCAAATCTTAGTTGTTATTTCAAAGCAAATATCGGTTGCTAACTACCCTTTGCACGGTTTGCAGCTTCAGATCTGCCATCCCACTGCCACGGTCAACACTATACTCATCATGCTTACGGTTTCCCCATTTTATGATGACCACGATCAGCCTACGTGGTTCGTGTCGTAATAGCAGTGCTCCACCTATCGAGCTAAACAAGCTTAGTTGTACAAATTCAAATCTGATATTATGCTGATATTAGTAAAACTGAGAGATGTTTAATTGGTCAGCTAAATGTTCCTACTTTAGTTTCGAAATGCATGTGAGCCACATATGGAGAGACCGGAAGGAATAGTATTTCTCTGTACGCTCTGGTTCGTCATGGGTAGCCAACCGACATTGTATAGAAAGACTTGTAATATCTTCAATCTGCTTGCTCTTCTGCTCTTCTTTAAGATGATCCTCTTCTCTTCCGGTCGACTGGTCAGGTCAAGTTATTCTCCCTTAATATATTCTGAATCTGTCAGGTTAGGTCGACATGTTCTTCTTTACTATATGTTGAAGCTGTCATCTGCGAAATATCATCACTTCTGGAGCTATCATATTTTGAGTAGTAGGCCATATTATATTAATGCACACACCAAATTACAGCATGCATGGCACCTCTTAGAAGAATTGCAGAGATAGCACAAAGGGGTTTACAGGGAGGAAGTATTGGATTAGAATCACTTCTGCATTGCAAAGATAATCTCAGTTGTTTATGTTTTCATGCATGTCAGGTATTGAACATTATCAAAATGAATATGAGAATGGGCGCACCAGAGGAATATTGCGGAACAATCCACTGGCTAACAAACTTGGCATGGTGGAGGATGGCATATCTTATTCACCCATCAAGGTGCATGCTTTAACTTGGCAAGGTTGTATTGGTCGCACATATTTTGCATCTGACCTCTTGCATTACTTCTACTTTGTTACACCATCTGCTTAGTTTAAACATCATATATGAGTATCACTACTGGAATCAGCTTCTTTGCCGTCCGCCGACTCTTGGCCGTCAGCTAGCGGACGGCAAAGAACGGCTTTGCCATCAGCCACAGGAAAACGGATAGCATAGAGACAGCAGACAGCAACGGACGGCTTTGCCATCAGCTTATCTTTGTCGTCTGCTAGCGGACGGCAAAGAAGCTTTGTTGTCCACTAGCTGACGGCAAAGAGGGTGGGTGGCTGGCTTACGAGGATGACCTAACGGCCATTTTCCTTGCCGTCCGCGGGCGGACGGCAAAGAAAATGGCCGTTAGGTCGTCTGTTTCCCCCCGGCCCCACCCGACTAGGTACGCTCTTTGCCGTCTGCTAGCAGACGGCAAAGAGCTGTGACCTACTAAAGGGGCCGCGCCCCCACCCCTCTCTCTCTGTCCGGCACTGCCCGAGCCGCCGCCACCACTCACCCCTGCCGCTGCCCCTAACCAGCACTGCCACCCCCGTCGTCGGCCACCCGGCACCGCCCTGCCCTGCCGGCGCCCGGCCGCGCCGCCCCGCCCGCCCGCCCCGCCCAGCCACGCCGCCCTGCCCGCCCGGCGCCTTCATCGTGGTGAGTTTTTCTTCCTGTTTTCTAGATTTAGGTTAGGTTAGTTTAGTTTAGATTAGGTTATTTAGTTTAGTTTTGGTTAATTTAGTTAATTTAGTTTATTTTAGGTTACATTTAGTTTATAGTTTTGTTTAGGAAGAAGAAGAAGAAGAAAAAAGAACAATAAGTAGTAGAAGAAGAAGATGATGAAAAAAAGAAGTAGAAGTTGAAGATGAAAAAAAGTAGGAAAAGGGGGCGCCTGGGGACGAGCGGGTTAATTAGGGGGTTCCTCGTTGTCAATGGAACCCTAAATAGCAAGTATCATCGGTGCGAGATACATGTGGCCGTCGGTGTCGGACACTACATCCACGTCCCACAAGTGCTGCCGACGTCTGGCGTCCCAAAGCAACTGTTCTAGGCGTCGATGGCGGTCGAACACCATTGCGAATTTGTCTGGCAGCCTCTACGATGACGATTAAAAGGCAAGTTTCAAAACTTGAAACACTCGAACTGACTCAAGTCGGTTTGGTTGTTTGAAATTTCAAAACTTGGCTTTAATCCTCATCGCAGAGGCTGCCAGACAAATTCGCCAAGGTGTTCGACCGTCATCGGCCACCGGAACTATTGTTGCGGGACGCCGGGCGCCGGCTTCACTTGTGGGATGTGGATCTAATGTTCAACGCCGAGCGCCACATGTATCTCGCATCGATGATACTTGCTATTTATGGTTGCATCGACCCCAAGGACCCCCTAAACCGCTAATCCTGTTGTAAATATTTAGTTACGTCGACGGAAGAAACAAAATTGCTATGTTACTCATCTTTCAATATAAATGTGAAGTTATTTCTTCACTGCGAGGGTCTAGTGTTCGACGAGCTCCGCCACTGTGTTTGTTGGTGAGCAGAAATGACATCTCCTCCTCCCCCCTTCATTTGCTCTGTTTCGGTCTTCGTGCCGATGAAACTTGCTAGCTATAGGGTGTCAATCATCAGTATGCGTAACCACTATGCGTCTCCCATTCGAAAGGGTTACATCTATAAATATGCATGCATTTGCATATTTATAATCGTGATTCTTTCAAATTGTCCAACATTATCCATGTACAGCCCGAGTATGTGTAGATTGGGTTCGTTTTCCCATATGCTCTGCTCCAGATCCGATGCAAAATTTCGTCAGTGCCTCTCTATTGTTCTCCGGGTACACATCCTCTCTGCTTATTGCAGAGACGTGTATCAGGAGAACAGCGGGGAGGTGCTGCCAAAATTTTGCATCGGATCCGAAGCAGAGCATGAAAAAACGAACCCAATCGACACATACTTGGGTGGGATTCGGACCTATCTTTACCTATTAGCGTGTAGGTTGCATGGACGTAATAAAACTGACAAACTCCAATAACTGATGGATATGGTTTGCTTAATTATGTATATATTTCTTGTGTGTCCAGTAGGAAGTCAATATGAGTGATCGTGCATGGATGTACACCGGTTACACTAGTCAGAAAGTTTGGACCAAGGAATGGTTAACAAAAACCAAGGGGTTTGTTAGAGCCGCATTTGCAAATGGCCAGGAATTTAGCTGGTGCCCCTGTGCCTGTTGCGACAACGATAAAAAGAGGGACGAGCTTGAAATGAGTAAAGACCTGCAGAAGTTTGGTTTTACGCCTGATTACACGGTCTAGACATTACATGGTGAGTCTTCCCAACGTGCCAGAGCCGAGGTTCATCGTCGCACCGACGAGCATGGTACCGGGACCGCAAACTTGGTGCAAAACTTTGACGATGCTCGGGACTCAGACGAGGAGATGGAGGAATCTGCAAAGGCCTTCACTGAAATGTTGGAGTCCTCAAAACATCCTCTCCACGAGCACAATGAGCTTTGTCAGCTGGATGCCATCTCACAAATAATGGCTTTGAAGGCTCAATTCAACTTGGGCAGAGAATGCTACGACGTGATGATGACAGTATTCGGACAATTTCTACCCGAAGGCCATGTGCTACCTCCAAACCTGTACCAGTCAGACAAAATCCTCCGTGCTCTTAAGATGCCCTATGAGAAGATACATGCCTGTGAGAAAGGATGTGTCTTATTTAGGCTTCAGTATGAGGACTTGAACTATTGTCCCATTTGCAATTCTTCCAGGTATGTTGTTGTAGACAACGGTATGGGTGAGAAGACGCAGACCAAAATACCCGTTAATGTTCTTTGGTATATGCCAATCATACCAAGACTTCAACGTCTTTTCATGGTCGAAGAGACGGCCAGACAAATGATATGGCACAAAATGGGCAAAAGAACCAAACTAGATGTAGATGGGAATGTGATGATGGTGCACACATCGGATGGTGAAGCGTGGAAGCGCTTCGATGCATTACATAAGGAAAAAAAGGCAGATCCAAGGCATCCTCGAGTCGCCATCAGCACAGAAGGGTTCAGTGTGTCTGGTTAGATGGCAGCCCCATATAGTTGTTGGCCCGTGTTTGTCATTCCACTCAATCTCCCCCCCCCCCCCGGCAGATTATGCAAAGAAAGAATATTTTCCTGACGTTCATAATTCCAGGGCCCAACTATCCGGAGAAGAATATGAATGTGTACATGCAGCCGCTTAAGGACGAATTGCAAGAAGCTTGGGATAATGGGTTCAAGATATACGACGCCTTTAGCAAACAGAACTTCATAATGCGTGCCTGGTACATGTACTCGACGCATGACTTGCCAGCGTATGCGCTATTCGTTGGCTGGTGTGTGCATGGAAGGTTCCCGTGCCCCACATGCAAGGGTGCTCTTGAGTTTCGTTGGCTCACGGCAAGGCACAAGTGTAGTTGCTTCGACTTGCATAGACCATTTATACATCCTGGGCATAAGTTCAGGAAAGACAAGAAGAACTTCATCAAAGGTAGAGTTGTCAAACACTCTGCACCACCTGCGTTGACAGGCCAACAGAACCTAGATCAGTTAAACGCTCTCGAGCCAGATCCAGAGCATCCAGGGTATTTCAAGGGGTATAATAAGGAACACGCCTGGACTCACAAGACATGCTTCTGGGATCTGCCTTACTTCAAAGACCTCCTTTGCCCACACAACATCGACGTGATGCACACTGAAAAGAATATCGCTAAAGCCATTTTTGGTACATTGTTCGGCATAGAGGGGAAATCAAAGGATAATACTAAGGCTAGAGTCGATCAAGAGGAGCTATGTGATAGACCATTACAAAACATGAAAGAACCGAAAGGAAAGGGGATCAACTAGACGAAGCGAAAGGCATGGTTCAATCTTGGAAGGCCATCTATGAAGGAAATTATTTTGTGGGTGGAAATTGATAACCCACAAGTATAGGGGATCGCAACAGTCTTCGAGGGTAGAGTATTCAACCCAAATTTATTGATTCGACACAAGGGGAGCCAAAGAATATTCTCAAGTATTAGTAGCCGAGTTGTCAATTCAACCACACCTGGATAACTTAATATCTGCAGCAAGGTATTTAGTAGCAAAGTAATATGATACTAGTGGTAACGGTAACAAAAGTAGCGGTAGCAATTTGGTATTTTGTAGTGATTGTAACAGTAGCAATGGAAAAGTAAATAAGCGGAGAACAATATGTGAAAAGTTCGTAGGCAGTGGATCGGTGATGGAGAATTATGCCGGATGTGGTTCATCATGTAACAATCATAACATAGGGTGACACAGAACTAGCTCCAATTCGTCAATGTAATGTAGGCATGTATTCCGAATATAGTCATACGTGCTTATGGAAAAGAACTTGCATGACATCTTTTGTCCTACCCTCCCGTGGCAGCGGGGTCCTAATGGAGACTAAGGGATATTAAGGCCTCCTTTTAATAGAGTACCGGAACAAAGCATTAGCACATAGTGAATACATGAACTCCTCAAACTATGGTCATCACCGGGGGTGGTCCCGATTATTGTCACTTCGGGGTTGCCGGATCATAACACATAGTAGGTGACTATAGACGTGCAAGATAGGATCAAGAACTCACATATATTCATGAAAACATAATAGGTTCAGATCTGAAATCATGGCACTCGGGCCCTAGTGACAAGCATTAAGCATAACAAAGTCGTAGCAACATCAATCTCATAACATAGTGCATACTAGGGATCAAACCGTAACAAAACTAACTCGATTACATAATAGATCTCATCCAACCCATCACTGTCCAGCAAGCCTACGATGGAATTACTCACGCATGGCGGTGAGCATCATGAAATTGGTGATGGAGGATGGTTGATGATGACGATGGCGACGAATCCCCCTCTTCGGAGCCCCGAACGGACTCCAGATCAGCTCTCCCGAGAGGTTTTAGGGCTTGGCGGCAGCTCCGTATCGTAAAATGCGATGAATTATTCCCTCTGATTTTTTTCTCCCCGAAAGCAAATATATAGAGCTGGAGTTGAGGTCGGAGGAGCTCCAAGGGGCCCATGAGGTTGGGGGCGCGCCCTCCACCCTCGAGGACAGGGTGTGGGCCCCCTGGTCTTCATCTTTTGCAATGATTTTTTATTATTTCCAAATAGACGTTCCATGGAGTTTCAGGTCATTCCGAGAACTTTTGTTTCTGCACATAAATAACACCATGGAAAGTCTGCTGAAAACAGCGTCAGTCCGGGTTAGTTCCATTCAAATCATGCAAGTTAGAGTCCAAAACAATGGCAAAAGTGTTTGAAAAAGTAGATACGGCGGAGACGTATCAACTCCCCCAAGCATAAACCTTTGCTTGTCCTCAAGCAATTCAGTTGACAAACTAAAAGTGATAAAGAAGAACTTTTACAAACTCAGTTTGCTCTAGTTGTTGTAAATATGTAAAGCCAGCATTCAAGTTTTCAGCAAAGATTATGACTAACCACATTCACAATAACTCTTAGGTCTCATGTTTACTCATATCAATGGCATAATCAACTAGCGAGCCATAATAATAAATCTCGGATGACAACACTTTCTCAAAACAATCATAATATGATATAACAAGATGGTATCTCGCTAGCCCTTTCTGAGACCGCAAAACATAAATGCAGAGAAACTTTAAAGATCAAGGACTGACTAGACATTGTAATTCATGGTAAAAGAGATCCAATCATAGTCATACCCAATATAAATTAATAGTAATGAGTGCAAATGACAGCTGCGCTCTCCAGCTAGTGCTTTTTAATAAGAGGGTGATGACTCAACATAAAAGTAAATAGATAGGCCCTTCGCAGAGGGAAGTAGGGATTTGTCGAGGTGCCAGAGCTCGGTTTTGAAATAGAGATAAATAATATTTTGAGCGGCATACTTTCATTGTCAACATAACAACCGAGAGATGGCGATATCTTCCATGCTACACACATTATAGGCGGTTCCCAAACAGAATGGTAAAGTTTATACTCCCCTTCCACCAACAAGCATCAATCCATGACTTGCTCGAAACAATGAGTGTCTCCAACTAGCAACAGTCCCAGGGGGAGTTTTTTTTGCAATTATTTTGATTTAGTTTGCATAAAGCATGGGACTGGGCATCCCGGTGACCAGACATTTTCTCATGAATGTGTAGCGGAGTCCACTCCTCTTGAGAATAGCCCGCCTAGCATGGAAGATACGGACAGCCCTAGTTGATACATGAGCTATTCGAGCATACAAAACATAATGTTTATTTGAAGTTTTAGAGTCTGGCACATACAAATTTACTTGGAACGGCAGGTAGATGCCGCATATAGGAAGGTATAGTGGACTCATATGGAATAACTTTGGGGTTTAAGGGATTGGATGCACAAGCAGTATTACCGCTTAGTACAAGTGAAGGCTAGCAAAAGACTAGGAAGCGACCAACTAGAGAGCGACAATAGTCATGAACATGCATTAAAATTAATAGACATTGAGTACGAGCATGAGTAGGATATAATCCACCATGAACATAAATATCGTGAAGGCTATGTTGATTTGTTTCAACTACATGTGTGAACATGTGCCAAGTCAAGTCACTTAAATCATTCAAAGGAAGATACCACCCCACTATACCACATCACAACCATTTTAATAGCATGTTGGCACGCAAGGTAAACCATTATAACTCATAGCTAATCAAGCATGGCATAAGCAACTATGATCTCTAATTGTCATTGCAAACATGTTTATTCATAATAGGCTAAATCAGGAACGATGAACTAATCATATTTACAAAAACAAGAGAGGTCGAGTTCATACCAGCTTCTCTCATCTCAGTCAGTGCATCTTATATCGTCATAATTGCCTTTCACTTGCACGACCGAACGATATGAAAATAATAAGAGTGCACGTGCATTGGACTAAGCTGGAATCTACGAGCATTCAATAAACAGGAGAAGACAAGGCAATATGGGCTCTTTGTTAAATCAACAATAATGCATATAAGAGCCACTTCAACAATTTAATCCTGGTCTTCTCCTACGACCCCCAAAGTAAATAAAAGAAATAACACTATTTACACGGGAAAGCTCCCAAAAAGCAAAAGAAGAACGGGAAATATTTTTGGGTTTTTGTTTTTAATTATTACTACTACAGCAAGAAAAGTAAAATAACTAAAAGTTACACTATTTTTTTTGTTTTTCTTAAGGTTTAACAAACACACAAGAAGAGAGCAGGAAAAAGAAAATAAACTAGCATGGATATTACAGTGAAAGAGTATGAGCACCGACATCTAGCAATGAGTGTGTGAACATAAATGTAATGTCGGTGAGAAATACGTACTCCCCCAAGCTTAGGCTTTTAGCCTAAGTTGGTTTATTGCCAAGGATGGCCTGGCGGATATCCGTAGTTGTAGCTGTGGTCGTACTGAGATGAAGAGGACTCTGACTGCCACTGGCTGGCAGTTATCTCCGGATCCCAAAAGTAATCAGACTGTCGTGGAGTCTCAAATTGTGGTTCCGGCTCCGGGGGTTGTGTAGGGTTCCGGTAAGCATAAATGGCCGCCCATGGAATGAGATACGAACCTACAGATAAATTAAACAAGGAAGGAGCAGACAAGGTAATAGTCTCAGGGTGATGTTTATCAAAGAACAATTTATATTTAAGCTCCCCTTCCTTGTTCTTAACAATGAAATCATGCGCTACCATACTCTTATAATCTAAATAAGCAGTGGGCAGCAATTTTTCTTGTTTCTCATAGAGCCTAATAGGTATGTTAAAATGTGCAGCAAGGTGTGAAGCATAAATACCTCCAAAGATGGGCCCCTTTGTACAGTTCAAACTTAACCGTTTAGCAATAATACCGCCCATACTAACAGTGTTATCGGAATATAAACCATGGAACAAAATGATAATATCAAGAATACTAAGGTTTCCACTGTTTCCGTGACCAATTAAGCAACGACTAGCAAATATAGCAAAGTAGCGTAAAACAAGAAAATGTATGTTAGTGATTCTTGCATCGGAAACCTTCCTGGTTTCCCCCATAGTAATGGTGTCAATAAACCCGTCCACATCTTTACGATGTGGTTCATCTAAGGTACCCTCGAAGGGTATTTTGCAAACCTTGCAAAATTCATCTAGTGGCAACTTCTTAACAACATCATATAAATGAAACTCTACTGAAAGAGGTGTTTCATTAGGAAAATAGTAGAAGTTTTGCACAAAAGTATTAGTGAGTAAGAGATACTGATGACGTTGGTCGCGTAGGAAGTTGGTGAGGCCAGCATTCTCAGCCAATGAATAGAAATCATCATAAATCCTGGCTTTTCTCAAGGAATCATCGGAAGTCCATTCACACGGCCGAACCTCCGTGATGCGAGGCAAATTATATTTGGGCCTCTGTGCTTCTTCATCCTGCTTTTCCTTCGAGCTTCGGCTCGATGAGCCCCTAAAAAATATCTTATTTTCTGAAATATTCTGAAATTTTTAGTAACTTCAAACAAAAGTGAACCAAGCTCAACAAAATTGATAGCAACTACTCCTACAAGTGCCTAAAACCTATATCAAGCATTAGAACTACTTGGAACCATATAAATTTGACATGCAAGCTCAAGAACATGGTCACCTAGGCAGCACAAATTTGCAATGAATAGAGCACTAGAACAAAAACTAATTGGACCAATGGAGAAGTCACATACCAAGGAACAATCTCCCCAAGCAGTTTTGTGAGAGGTGCTTTGAGCAAGGAGATCGAAAATCGCAGCAAAATGAGCTAGAACTCGTGCTTGAGCTGGATATTGGTGTTTGTGGGAGGAACAAGGAGTGTATGGGTGCGGGAATAAGTGGAGGGGGGACACCGCGGGCCCACGAGGCAGGGGGCGCGCCCTGGGGGGTAGGGCGCGCCCTCCACCCTCGTGGCCAGGTGCTTGCCCCTCCTGCTGTGTTCTCAGTGCCAGATATTTTCAAAAATTCTAGAAAAAATCATATTCTATTTTTATGGCATTTGGAGAACTTTTATTTTCGGACTATTTTTATATTGCACGGATAAATCAGAAAACAGACAGAAAAAATACTATTTTTACTTTATTTCAACTAAATAACAGAAAGTAGAAAGAGGGTACAGAAGGTTGTGCCTTCTAGTTTCATCCATCTCATGCTCATCAAAAGGAATCCACTAACAAGGTTGATCAAGTCTTGTTAACGAACTCATTCCGAATAACATGGAACCGGAGAAATTTCAAATAACACTATGTCACCTCAACAGGGATATGCACATCCCCAATAATAAGAATATCATATTTCTTCTTGACAGTAGATAGAGGAAATTCAAAACCTCCAAAAATAATCGATGGAATGTTTCCAATAGAATTTATACTGTGGACTTGAGGTTGTTTCCTCGGAAAGTGTACCATATGCTCATTACCATTAACATGAAAGGTGACATTACCTTTGTTGCAATCAATAACAGCCCCTGCAGTATTCAAAAAAGGTCTTCCAAGAATAAAAGACATGCTATCGTCCTCGGGAATATCAAGAATAACAAAGTCCGTTAAAATAGTAACGTTTGCAACCACAACCGGCACATCACAAATACCGACAGGTATAGCAGTTGATTTATCAGCCATTTGCAAAGATATTTCAGTAGGTGTCAACTTATTCAAGTCAAGTCTACGATATAAAGAGAGAGGCATAACACTAACACCGGCTCCAAGATCACATAAAGCAGTTTTAACATAATTTCTTTTAATGGAGCATGGTATAGTGGGTACTCCTAGATCTCCAAGTTTCTTTGGTATTCCACCCTTAAAAGTATAATTAGCAAGCATGGTGGAAATTTCAGCTTCCGGTATCTTTCTTATATTTGTAACAATACCTTTCATATACTTAGCATGAGGATTCATTTTGAGCATATCAGTTAATCGCATATGCAAAAAGATAGGTCTAATCATTTCAGCAAAGCGCTCAAAATCCTCATCATCCTTTTTCTTGGATGGTTTGGGAGGAAAAGGCATGGGTTTCTGAACCCAAGGTTCCCTTTCTTTACCCTGTTTCCTAGCAACAAAGTCTCTCTTATCATAACGTTGATTCTTTGATTGTGGGTTATCAAGATCAACAGCAGGTTCAGTTTCCACATCGTTGTCATTACTAGGTTGAGCATCATCATGAACCTCATCATTAGCATTTTCATTAGGTGCATGTTCATTACCAGATTGTGTTTCAGCATCAGAAATGGAAATATCATTTGGATTCTCAGGTGGTTCAGCAATTGGTTCACCAGAAGCATGCAAAGTCCTACCATTTTTCTTTTTCTTCTTTTTAGAAGGACTAGGTGCATCAATATTATTTTTCTGAGAATCTTGTTCAATTCTCCTAGGGTGGCCTTCAGGATACAAAGGTTCCTGAGTCATTCTACCAGTTCTAGTAGCCACTCTAACAGCATAATCATTTTTCTTACTATTCATTTCACTGAGCAAATCATTTTGAACTTTAAGTACTTGTTCTACTTGAGTGGTAACCATATAAGCATGTTTACTAATGAGTTTAAGTTCACCTTTAACATTAGCCATATAGTCACCCAAGTGTTCAATCATATAAGCATTTTGTTTTAAATGTCTACCAATATAAGCATTGAAATCTTCTTGCTTAACCATAAAGTTATCAAACTCATCCAAGCATTGGCTAGCAATTGTAGTAGGAGGGATTTCAGCTTTATCATATCTATAGAGAGAATTTACCTTTATTACCTGTGTCGGGTTATCAACACCATGAGTTTCTTCAATAGGTGGAGGATTAAGATCACAAGTTTCTTCATCAAGCGGTAAATTAAGACCATGTATTTCTTCAATAGGAGGTAAATTCTTAACATCTTCGGCTTTAATACCCTTTTCTTTCATAGATTTCTTTGCCTCTTGCATATCTTCAGGACTGAGAAATAGAACACCTCTCTTCTTCGGAGTTGGTTTAGGAATAGGCTCAGGAAGTGTCCAATTATTTTCATTTGTCAAAATATTATTCAATAGAATTTCAGCTTCATCCGGTGTTCTTTCCCTGAAAACAGAACCAGCACAACTATCCAGGTAATCTTTGGAAGCATCGGTTAGTCCATTATAAAAGATATCAAGTATTTCATTTTTCTTAAGAGGACGATCAGGCAAAGCATTAAGTAACTTGAGAAGCCTCCCCCAAGCTTGTGGGAGACTCTCTTCTTCAATTTGCACAAAATTGTATATTTCCCTCAAAGCAGCTTGCTTCTTATGAGCAGGGAAATATTTAGCAGAGAAGTAATAAATCATATCCTGGGGACTACACACACAACCAGGATCAAGAGAATTAAACCATATCTTAGCATCACCCATTAATGAGCACGGAAATATTTTAAGGATATAAAAGTAACGAGATCTCTCATCATTAGTGAACAGGGTGGCTATATCATTTAATTTAGTAAGATGTGCCACAATAGTTTCAGATTCATAGCCATGAAAAGGATCAAGTTCAACCAAAGTAATTATATCAGGATCAACAGAGAATTCATAATCCTTATCGGTAACATAGATAGGTGAAGTAGCAAAAGCAGGGTCAGGTTTCATTCTAGCATTAAGAGATTGCTGCTTCCATTTAGCTAATAACCTCTTGAGCCATATCTATCTTTGCAAGCTAAAATAGCTAAAGAAGCTTCTTTATGAAAAACATAACCCTCAGGAGTAACAGGCAAGTCTTCATCATCACTTTCATCAATATAATCAGCTTCAATAATTTCTTTCTCTCTAGCCCTAGCAATTTGTTCATCAAGAAATTCACCAAGTGGCACAGTAGTATCAATCATAGAAGTAGTTTCATCATAAGTATCATGCATAGCAGAAGTGGCATCATCAACAACATGCGACATATCAGAATGAATAGCAGAAGCAGGTTTAGGTGTCGCAATCTTACGCAAAACAGAAGGTGAATCAAGTGCAGAGCTAGATGGCAGTTCCTTACCTCCCCTCGTAGTTGAGGGATAAATTGTTGTATTAGCGTCTTTCAAGTTCTTCATAGTGACCAGCAGATATAAATCCCAAGTGACTCAAAGAATAGAGCTATGCTCCCCGGCAACGGCGCCAGAAGATAGTATTGATAACCCACAAGTATAGGGGATCGCAACAGTTTTGAGGGTAGAGTATTCAACCCAAATTTATTGATTCGACACAAGGGGAGCCAAAGAATATTCTCAAGTATTAGCATCTGAGTTGTCAATTCAACCACACCTGGATAACTTAATATCTGCAGCAAGGTATTTAGTAGCAAATTAATATGATAGTAGTGGTAACGGTAACAAAAGTAGCGGTAGCAAAAGTAATATTTTTGGTGTTTTGTAGTGATTGTAACAGTAGCAACGGAAAACTAAATAAGCGGAGAACAATATGTGAAAACCTCATAGGCATTGGATCGATGATGGAGAATTATGCCGGATGCGGTTCGTCATGTAACAATCATAACATAGGGTGACACAGAACTAGCTCCAATTCATCAATGTAATGTAGGCATGTATTCCGAATATAGTCATACGTGTTTATGGAAAAGAACTCGCATTACATTTTTTGTCCTACCCTCCCGTGGCAGTGGGGTCCTAACGGAAACTAAGGGATACCATAGGCTAGCTTCTAGGGTTTAGCCTCTCCGATCTCATGGTAGATCAAGTCTTGTAATACTCATATCATCAAGATCAATCAAGCAGGAGTAGGGTTTTACCTCCATCGAGAGGGCCCGAACCTGGGTAAAAACCTCATGTCCCCTGTCTCCTATTACCATCCGCCTAGACGCACAGTTCGGGACCCCCTACCCGAGATCCGCCAGTTTTGACACCGGCATTGGTGCTTTCATTGAGAGTTCCTCTGTGTCGTCATCGTTAGGCTTGATGGCTCCTTCGACCATCGATAGCGATGCAGTCCAGGGTGAGACTTTTCTCCCCGGACAGATCTTTGTATTCAGCGGTTTTGCACTGCGGGCCAACTAGCTTGGCCATCTGGGGCAGATCGAGAGTTACGCCCCTGGCCACCAGGTCAGGTTTGGAAGCTTAAACTACATGGCTGACATCCGCGAAGACTTGATCTTCGACGGATTCGAGCCCCTGCCGAGTGCGCCGCATGGTCACGCTGAGCATGATTTAGCTCTACCATTGGACGGTGTTCAGGAGACCACACCGGCAACAGCTCCGACCCTCAATTCGGAGCCAATTGCACCATCCACGGACGGGTGGATAGACCCCGCCGCGGAGGCCACATTCTCAGCGGCGATCGAGCCGAGTATCGACCTTACCCTTCACGAGAGCCGTGTTGACAAACTGTCGGATCCTTCCCCAGCCACGGACTCCGAACCGCCTGCGCCCGTGCTTATCTAATCCAACTGGACTATGTTCGGTAGGATTGGGATGCAGATGACGAAGAAATTCGACGCCCACCCACCACCCATTTAGTAGCCACTGTCGACGATTTGACCGACATGTTCGACTTCGACTCCGAAGACATCGACGGTATGGACGACGATGCAGGAGACGAACAGGAACCACTGCCCACAGGGCACTGGATAGCCACCTCATCACATGATGTATACATGGGGGACACACCCAACGAAAACAAAGACGAGGAGCGAAAGGACGCAGCAAAGGATCGTTCCCTCGAGAAGCAGTCAAAGCGGCGGCGTAAGCGCCGCTCCAAATCCCGCCTCGGCAGAAACATCAGTCATACAGAACCAGCGATAGAGCAGGGTGAGCGAGCGGACGACGAATGATGTCTACTACACAACCTTCTTCTTGTAGACGTTGTTGGACCTCCAAGTCCAGAGGTTTGTAGGACAGTAGCAAATTTCTCTCAAGTGGATGACCTAAGGTTTATCAATACGTGAGAGGTGTAGGATGAAGATGGTCTCTCTCAAGCAACCCTGCAACCAAATAGCAAAGTGTCTCCTGTGTCCCCAACACACCCAATACAATGGTAAATTGTATAGGTGCACTAGTTCGGCGAAGAGATGGTTATAGAAGTGCAATATGGACGGTAGATATAGGTTTTTGTAAACTGAAAATATAAAAACAGCAAGGTAACAGGCGGTAAAAGTGAGCGTAAATGGTATTGCAATGATAGGAAAACAAGGCCTAGGGTTCATACTTTCACTAGTGCAAGTTCTCTCAACAATAATAACATAATTGGATCATATAACTATCCCTCAACATGCAACAAAGAGTCACTCCAAAGCCACTAATAGCGGAAAACAAACGAAGAGATTATGGTAGGGTACGAAACCACCTCAAAGTTATTCTTTCCAACCAATCCGTTGGGCTATTCCTATAAGTGTCACAAACAGCCCTAGAGTTTGTACTAGAATAACACCGTAAGATACAAATCAACCAAAACTAATGTCGCCTAGATACTCCAATGTCACCTCAAGTATCTATGGGTATGATTATATGATATGCATCACACAATCTCAATTCATCTACTCAAACCAACACATAGAACCTCAAAGAGTGCCCAAAGTTTCTACCGGAGAATCACGACGAAAACGTATGCCAACCCCTATGCATAGGTTCATGGGCAAAACCCGCAAGTTGATCACCAAAACATACATCAAGTGGCACGTGATATCCCATTGTCACCATAGATAAGCACGGCAAGACATACATCAAGTGTTCTCAAATCTTTAAAGACTCAATCCGATAAGATAACTTCAAAGGGAAAACTCAATCCATTACAAGAGAGAAGAGGGGGGAGAAGAAACATAAGATCCAACTATAATAGCAAAGCTCGCGATACATCAAGATCGTGCCAAATCAAGAACACGAGAGAGAGAGAGAGAGAGAGAGAGAGAGAGAGAGAGAGATCAAACACATAGCTACTGGTACATACCCTCAGCCCCGAGGGTGAACTACTCCCTCCTCATCATGGAGAGTGTCGGGATGATGAAGATGGCCACCGGTGAGGGTTTCCCCCTCCGGCAGGGTGCTGGAACAGGGTCCCGATTAGGTTTTTCGTGGCTACATAGGCTTGCGACGGTGGAACTCCCGATCTAATCTCTGTTCTGGAAGTTTTACGATACGTAGGTATATATGGGTGCAAGGGGTACGTCGGTGGAGCTGTCGGGGCCCCACGAGGCAGGGGGCGCGCCCCCTACCCTCGTGGCCAGCTCCCGTATCTTCTGACATAGATTCCAAGTCTATCAGGTAGGTTTCCTTCCAAAAATAACTTCACCAGTTGATTTCGTTCCGTTTTGACTCCGTCTGATATTCCTTTTCCTCGAAACACTGAAATGGGCATAAAACAGCAAATCTGGGCTGGGCCTCCGGTTAATAGGTTAGTCCCAAAAATAATATAAAAGTGGATAGTAAAGCCCAATATTGCCTAAAACAGTAGATAATATAGCATGGAGCAATCAAAAATTATAGATACGTTGGATACATATCAAGCATCCCCAAGCTTAATTCATGCTCGTCCTCGAGTAGGTAAATGATAAAAAAGAATTTTTGATGCGGAGTGCTACTTGGCATAATTTCAATGCAAATCTTTTTAATTGTGGTATGAATATTCAGATTCGAAAGATTCAAGACAAAAGTTCATATTCACATAGAAATAATAATACTTCAAGCATACTAATAAAGCAATTATGTCTTCTCAAAATAACATGGCCAAAGAGAGTTATCCCTACAAAATCATATAGTCTGGCTATGCTCCATCTTCACCACACAAAGTATTTAAATCATGCACAACCCCAATGACAAGCCAAGCAATTGTTTCATACTTTAACATTTTCAAAACTTTTTCGATCATCACGCAATAGATGAGCGTGACCAATGGATATAGCACTATATGTGGAATAGAATGGTGGTTGTGGAGAAGACAGAAAGAGGGGAAGATAGTCTCACATCAACTAGGCGTATCAATGGGCTATGGAGATGCCCATTAATAGATATCAATGTGAGTGAGTAGGGATTGCCATGCAACGGATGCACTAGAGCTATAAGTATGTGAAAGCTCAACAAAAGAAACTAAGTGGGTGTGCATCCAACTCGCTTGCTCACGAAGACCTAGGGCAATTTGAGGAAGCCCATCATTGGAATATACAAGCCAAGTTCTATAATGAAAGATTCCCACTAGTATATGAAAGTGACAACATAGGAGACTCTCTATCATAAAGATCATGGTGCTACTTTGAAGCACAAGTGTGGTAAAAGGATAGTAGCATTGCCCCTTCTCTCTTTTTCTCTCTCTTTTTTGTGCCTTTCCCTTTTTTATGGCCTTTCTTTTTTTCTCTTTTTTTATTTTTCGTCCGGAGTCTCATCCCGACTTGTGGGGGAATCATAGTCTCGATCATGCTTTCCTCACATGGGACAATGCTCTAAAAATGATGATCATCACACTTTTATTTTTCTTACAACTCAACAATTACAACTCGATACTTAGAACAAGATATGACTCTGTATGAATGCCTCCGGCGGTGTACCGGGATATGCAATGAATCAAGACAGACATGTATGAAAGAATTATGAATAGTGGCTTTGCCACAAATACGATGTCAACTACATGATCATGCTAGCAATATGACAAAGATGGAGCGTGTCATAATAAGAAGAACGGTGGAAAGTTGCATGGCAACATATCTCAGAATGGCTATGGAAATGCCATGATAGGTAGGTATGGTGGCTGTTTTGAGGAAGATATATGGTGGGTGTATGATATCGGCGAAAAGTGTGCGGTATTATAGAGGCTAGCAATGGTGGAAGGATGGGAAAAAGTGCATATAATCCATGGACTCAACATTAGTCATAAAGAACTCATATACTTATTGCAAAAATCTGGAAGTTATCAACGCAAAGTATTACGCACATCCTCCTAGGGGGATAGATTGGTAGGAAAAGACCATCGCTCGTCCCCGACCGCCACTCATAAGGAGTACAATCAATAAACACCTCATGCTCCGACTTCGTTACATAACGGTTCACCATACGTGCATGCTACGGGAATCACAAACTTCAACGCAAGTATTCTTTAAATTCACAACTACTCAACTAGCATGACTCTAATATTATCACCTCCATATCTCAAAACAATTATCATGCTTCAATCTTTTCTTAGTATTCAACACACTCATAAGAATTCTTACAAATCTTTTATGCTTAGCATATAAGGATTTTAAGCAAATTACCATGCTATTTAAGACTCTCAAAATAATATAAGTGAATCATGAGAGTTCATCTATTTCTTCAAAATAAAACTACCACCATGCTCTAAAAGATATAAGTGAAGCACTAGAGCAAACAACAAACTACTCCGAAAGATATAAGTGAAGATCAATGGGTAGTTAAATAATTATGTAACTATGTGAAGACTCTCTAACATTTAAGAATTTCAGATCTTGATACCTTATTCAAACATCAAGCAAAACAAAATAAAATAAAATAAAATGATGCTCCAAGCAAAACACATATCATGTGGTGAATAAAAATATAGCTCCAAGTAAAGTTACCGATGAACGAAGACGAAAGAGGGGATGCCCTCCGGGGCATCCCCAAGCTTAGACGCTTGGTTATCCTTGAATATTACCTTGGGGTGCCTTGGGCATCCCCAAGCTTGGTCTCTTGCCACTCCTTATTCCATAGTCCATCGAATCTTTACCCAAAACTTGAAAACTCCACAACACAAAACTTAACAGAAAACTCGTGAGCTCCGTTAGCGAAATAAAACAAAACACCACTTCATGGTACTGTAATGAACTCATTCTTTATTTATATTGGTGTTAAACCTACTGTATTACAACTTCTCTATGGTTTATAAACTATTTTACTAGCCATAGATTCATCAAAATAAGCAAACAACACACGAAAAACAGAATCTGTCAAAAACAGAACAGTCTGTAGTAATCTGTAACTAACGCGAACTTATGGAACACCAAAAATTCTAAACTAAATTGGTGGACCTGAGGAATTTGTATAGTAATCATATGCAAAAAGAATCAACTAAATAGCACTCTCCAATAAAAAGTTTTAGCTAATCTCGTGAGCGCTAAAGTTTCTGCTTTTTTACAGCATGATCATAAAGACTTCACCCAAGTCTTCCCAAAGGTTCTACTTGGCACAAACACTAATTAAAACATAAAACCAAATCTAAACAGAATCTAGATGGATTATTTATTCCTAAACAGAACCAAAAAGTAAGAAACTATAATAAAATTGGGTTGCCTCCCAACAAGCGCTTACGTTTAATGCCCCTAGCTAGGCATGATGATGTCAATGATGCTCACATAAAAGATAAGAATCGAAACATAAAGAGAGCATCATTAAGAATATGACTAGCACATTTAAGTCTAACCCACTTCCTATGCATAGATATTTTGTGATCAAACAATTTATGGGAACAATAATCAACTAGCATAGGAAGGCAAAACAAACATAACTTCAAAGCTTTAAGCACATAGAGAGGAATCTTGATATTATTGCAATTCCTACAAGCATATATTCCTCCCTCATAATAATTTTCAGTAGCATCATGAATGAATTCAACAATATAACCAGCACATAAAGCATTCTTTTCATGATCTATAAGCATAGAATTTTTATTACTCTCCACATAAGCAAATTTATTCTCACGAGTAGTAGTAGGAGCATACTCAACAAAATAACTATCATATGATTGAAAATTAAGATCAAGATGACAAGTTTTATGGTTATAATTATTGTTTAAAGCATACGTATCATCACAATAATCATCATAGATAGGAGGCATGCTTTCATCATAGTAAATTTGCTCATCAAAGCTTGGGGGACAAAAAATAACATCTTCATCAAACATAGCTTCCCCAAGTTTGTGGCAAGGAATTAGTACTAACAACATTGCAATCATGCTCATCATTCACATATTTTATGCCAAGAATTATATGTAATTCTTCTTCTAGCACTTTGGCACAATTTTTCTTTCCATCATACTCACGAAAGATATTAAAAAGATGAAGCGTATGTGGCAAACTCAATTCCATTTTTTTGTAGTTTTATTTTATAGACTAACTAGTGCTAGAACAAGAAACAAAAAGATGTGATTGCAAGATCTAAAGATATACCTTCACTTACCTAGCCTCCCCGGCAACGGCGCCAGAAAAGAGCTTGATGTCTACTACACAACCTTCTTCTTGTAGACGTTGTTGGGCCTCCAAGTGCAGAGGTTTGTAGGACAGTAGCAAATTTCCCTCAAGTGGATGACCTAAGGTTTACCAATCCGTGGGAGGCGTAGGATGAAGATGGTCTCTCTCAAGCAACCCTGCAACCAAATAGTAAAGAGTCTCTTGTGTCCCCAACACACCCAATACAATGGTAAATTGTATAGGTGCACTAGTTCGGTGAAGAGATGGTGATACAAGTGCAATATGGACGGTAGATATAGGTTTTTGTAAACTGAAAATATAAAAGCAGCAAGGTAACAAGCAGTAAAAGTGAGCGTAAACGGTATTTCAATGATAGGAAAACAAGGCCTAGGGTTCATACTTTCAATAGTGCAAGTCCTCTCAACAATAATAACATAATTGGATCATATAACTATCCCTCAACATGCAACAAAGAGTCACTCCAAAGCCACTAATAGCAGAGAACAAACGAAGAGATTATGGTAGGGTACGAAACCACCTCAAAGTTATTCTTTCCAATCAACCCATTGGGCTATTTCTATAAGTGTCACAAACAGCCCTAGAGTTCGTACTAGAATAACACCTTGAGATACAAATCAACCAAAACCCTAATGTCACCTAGATACTCCAATGTCACCTCAAGTATCCGTGGGTATGATTATACGATATGCATCACACAATCTCAATTCATCTACTCAAACCAACACATAGAACCTCAAAGAGTGCCCAAAGTTTCTACCGGAGAATCACGACGAAAACGTGTGCCAACCCCTATGCATAGGTTCATAGGCGGAACCCGCAAGTTGATCACCAAAACATACATCAAGTGGCACGTGATATCCCATTGTCACCACAGATAAGCACGGCAAGACATACATCAAGTGTTCTCAAATCTTTAAAGACTCAATCCGATAAGATAACTTCAAAGGGAAAACTCAATCCATTACAAGAGAGAAGAGGGTGAGAAGAAACATAAGATCCAACTATAATAGCAAAGCTTGCGATACATCAAGATCGTGCCAAATCAAGAACACGAGAGAGAGAGAGAGAGATCAAACACATAGCTACTGGTACATACCCTCAGCCCCGAGGGTGAACTACTCCCTCCTCGTCATGGAGAGCGTCGGGATGATGAAGATGGCCACCGGTGAGGGTTCCCCCCTCCGGCGGGGTGCCGGAACAAGGTCCCGATTAGGTTTTTGGTGGCTACATAGGCTTGCGGCGGCGGAACTCCCGATCTAATCTCTGTTCTGGATGTTTTACGATACGTAGGTATATATGGGTGCAAGGGGTACGTCGGTGGAGCTGTGGGGGCCCCACGAGGCAGGGGGCGCGCCCCCTACCCTCGTGGCCAGCTCCCGTATCTTCTGACGTAGAGTCCAAGTCTATCAGGTAGGTTTCCTTCCAAAAATAACTTCTCCAGTTGATTTCGTTCCGTTTTGACTCCGTCTGATATTCCTTTTCCTCGAAACACTGAAATAGGCATAAAACAGCAAATCTGGGTTGGGCCTCCGGTTAATAGGTTAGTCCCAAAAATAATATAAAAGTGGATAGTAAATCCCAATATTGCCTAAAACAGTAGATAATATAGCATGGAGCAATCAAAAATTATAGATACGTTGGAGACGTATCAACGAACACGGCATTGAACCACCGTTCGACCAAGGCAACACGGAGTATCAAAATGAACAACCCGTCTCCGGCGAAGATAACAGTCCGGATGATATCACACCAGACAAACACCTAGAGCAACAGATCTCCATCAAAGGCTTGTCGCCACTGCGCAGAGTCTGAAAAAGCAGAAGCGAAAGCTCAAGGCTGTGCAAGATACACTCAGAATTAGATGGAGTAAAGTACTCAACACCGCAGAAAGGTATGGCGGCAGTCTCCACACAAAGAGCTACCCGAAACGAAAGCTACTACCTGAATTCGATGATGAGGCCTTAGAGCCCCCGCAATCAAAAAACAAAACAGCCATCCGGTCGGAAAGACGACCTCGTGGCCAACATAGAGCGGCAAACGACGCGGCACACAAGCCAGTACGCGATCCACGTGAGGACTCGCATCAGAAGGACGGCCCAACCAGATCCATCTACGGGCCAAGAAAGCGCGCTCCAGCACGCAATGCAACACAAAAAAAATCCGAACACCACGGTACACCCAAATACAGGGGTGCCTGTCGGGGAAATCTGCCTCCACGAGCACCTATGGGGACCGAGCCCCTTTTCGGTTCGGCGGGGGGCGGAGGTCGCACGAAGAGCAGATCGAGGCGAGGCACACGAGGGGTTTACCCAGCTTCGGGCCGCACGGATGCGTAAAACCCTACTGCTGCTTTGTGGATTGTATTGTGTTCTTGCTCGGGAGCACTGGGTGCTACAGTACACACAGGCTACTAACGAGACCGAGCGTGAGAGTTCTATACCTCCTTCCTTCCCCTCTACGTTGCGCATGGGCCTCCTTTTATATGCTCAAGGGGTCACCCACAGGTGGCAACGTAGGCAAGGGTAAAAATGGAAAAGTGCTGTAGTGGGGTACAGCTGCTCGTACAGTGTTATCATACCTAACCCTGACGGCAGGGGACAAGGGCATTAAATGCCCGTCTGCGTCGCCCAAACAGTGCGAAAAGGGACCGTCAGGGGCGCCACCGTTTGCCACGATGGCTATCTTGTCAGCGCCTGTTTGCCACCGCATACCCCTGGCTGCACAGCCTCCCGCCACGTGCGCCTGGAATGGTCCCAGAGCGACACGTTGGTGGGTGAGCTGGAGCGCGGGCTGCGGAGTAGTAGCTTGCCGCGGCAAGCGTCTTGCCGCGGTCATTGTCTTGACGCGTCCGGGAGCTTATCGCTCACCGGGTCTTGCCGGGACGCGTGGCGCGTCGCGGCAGGTTCCTTGAAATGCCTTGGTTGGCCTTCCTGGCAAGCTCCTCTTGCCGGGGTCTTGTGCTTCGAGTGGCCTTCCCAGCAAGCTCCTCTTGCCGGGGCCTTGTGTCTTCGAGTGGCCTTCCCGGCAAGCTCCTCTTGCCGGGGCCTTGTGTCTTGGCTTGAGCACTTTGTTCTTGAATGACTCCAAAGGAACCACGGAGGTCCTTGGCGGTCGCCTGACAATCCTTGCCGCGGGGTGCTGCGACTGCCCGTGCACAAGTTCGGGGTACTAGGGTACCCCTACTTTAGTACACCGACAGGAGCCCCCGGGCCTGGGCCATACACGGTGCCGAGCGCTGTTGGGCCAGGCCCAAAATAGTGCACGGGCACACGCGGCCTAGGCCATGCCGTGCCCTTCTCCGTATCCACCGCGCTCTCCCCGAACGGCACGCGTCGATTGCGGCGTCGTGGGAGAGGCGTGCATGACGTGGGCGGCGTGCGTGGGGTCGAGCCCCGCATGCATGCGTCACGTCGTAGTAAAAGGGATGGTTCGCGCCTTCCCCATAAACGGAGGGAGGCGTGGAGGCGTGGTTCATTTACTAGACGGGGCCGACGCACGGTTTTCGAGGCGTCCACTCCCCATGATCACGGGGTGGGGGAGAGGTCGCCTCATCCGTCGTCTCGGCTCTGCACGCCTGCCACGCGGCTCCCATGCGCTTGGGGTTGCGAACGGTGGAGGCAGGAAACCGGGCCGTCGTGGGTCGAGGCAGCAGGTCGGTCCCAGTCCCCTGCTCTTCCTGTGTCTTGATTGGCTGAGCGGGGCGGCTGAGCCCCCACCCTGCTCCTTTATAAGGAGCGGGAGGGGGCGACAGAAGCCCGCATTCTTCCATCTCTTCTTTCGTTCAGCTTCTGCTCCCCTCTTTCTCATTCGCCATGGAGAAAGGGAATGCTGGTCCTTCAATGGTGGCGGCGAGGGTCGCCGCTAGACAACGCATCCCTCCCTCTCACGCAACTGTGGTGGCAGAGCCAGCCGTAAGGGGAAGAGGGAGGGGGCGAGGTCGTGGGCGAGGTCGAGGACGAGGCCGAGGCGCTCGGGGAAGAGGTGGACGGGGCGGCGCGCCGGCTTCGCCTCCGCCAGCGGTTCCCCTCCCTGCGGCGGTCCATATTGGGGACGACCCTTGCGAGTTCTTCGTCAGGCTGCGTCGGGCGCCTCGTCGTCGCCTCCGACTCCCGGCTCCATTTGCGAGCGCAATGGAGTTGGACCCGCCCGAGACACTGAGGCTGCACATGAGGGGCTGTGGAATCAGCGGCACGCGAGTCCGCGTTAACTTCCCAGCCCCTAATGTGATGTATCTTGGTCGAGGGTGGAAGACGTTCGCCCGTATCCATAGCCTGATGGAGGGGTTCACCCTCCATTTTAAGCTGATGGAGGGCGATCTCCTCTCCGTCAAGGTCTTCGGGTGCTTCGGAACGCGAGCAAGGTGCTGCGTGGATAGCTCCTCCGATAGCGAAGACTCCTCCTTGAGCGAGAGTGACAAGGAGGAGAGAGACAGCGACGACGAGGGTAGCGGGCGGCAGGATGACGGGTCCGACTAGGTGTCAGGCGCCGCTCCGTGCGGCACCGGCGACCCCATCATCCGTGTCGCCGGCTCCTTGAACTCCCCGGGGTCGTCTCCTTGGGCGGCTGGCGTAGGGAGGCTGCGGAAGAGGAAGAGGGCTGGCGGCAAGGCCGTCAAGTCGGAGAACGAGGGCGTGGCGCCCTCGACAGCGTGCTGACGTCCTGCCGCCTCATCTTCGAGCCCCGCTTCCGGCGCCGCCATCACCATCCAGCCTTTGGACGGCCCCCGGGACGTTCTCTAGGTGTCTTCTAGCACCCGTAGCTCGCCTAGGCGCCCATTTTTCCCTTTCCGCCTCCTTGACCTACCTCCTGAGGAGAGAGACAAGAAAGGGATTACGGGCAACTTATCTCTTTTTAACTTGTAAGCCCTCGGGCCTTAGTTGCATTTAAAACTTGTAATCCCATCATTCATGTTTTTCATTCTCTCTGAACTGTACCTGAGCAGAATGTTTTTTAATGAAAAGGGGATGCTTGCCGGGTCACTTGTCTCGCGGGTGAAACCCACGTCAAGGATCGAATCCTTTATATCTTTCAGATAGACACTTCTTCGCCCGTCAACATGCCCTGTCGTCTTCCCACGTCGCTCGACCTTTCTCACGCTTTTGGCGGAGGCAGGGACGAGGCGGGTTCGGGCTCCTCGTTTCGTCCCTTTGCTACCGCGACTACGACCAAGCCTGGCCCCAGGGACGAGCCCTAGGGCCTAGAGCTAAGGGAGCATGGTAGTTTTTAGGAAGAAACAAGGTTTCGCATTCCTCAGTCCATAAGAGAATGCATGATAAGGGATGAAAAACTTATCTGAGATTGCAGCCCCCGGCAACTCTGGCTTGCCGTGGGTGAATCTTTGTACTTGCAGCCCCCGGCAACACTGGCTTGCCGGGGTCCAGATGCTGGTCCGTCCTTCTTCTCCCTTTCGTCCTTAAGCGATCCGGCCAGGATATGCGAGCCCTGCGAACCAAGGGAAACGAAAGAACGACAAAGGGACGCACACTCAACCTCTAAGCTAGGGGTTTTTCGCAGTTAAGCACTATCAACCCTAACCAAGGACGAGATTCAATCTAGCATGCATGCTATAGCTTAGGGCGCCAGCGCTTCATTTACTTATGCTCAGGGTCTGCGCCTGGCTTTGTACAAAGGATTACATGCAACAGCGGCAAGACTTGTACAAAAGGGTGGTTGCTAGAACAGGGTCCGACAACCGCGCCTTACGGGTAAAACTTACGAAGAAGCTCGATGTTCCAGGAGTTGCTCACCGGAAGGCCACCTTCGGTGTCAAGGCGGACAGCGCCAGGCCTAGTGACTCGTTTCACCCGGTAAGGGCCTTCCCACTTCGGCGTCAACTTGTTGGAATTCTTGGCGGACTGAACGCGCCGAAGAACAAGGTCTCCTTCCTCGAAACTTCTGGCTTTAACTTTGCGGCTATGGTAGCGGTGCAAAGCTTGCTGGTAGCGAGCAGCTCGCACAGCGGCCTGAAGACGATCTTCCTCAAGGAGCAGCGCGTCATCTTCACGCAGCTGCTCTTGCTCAAGCTCATCATAAGCGAGCACTCGAGGTGACCCGTATAGGAGTTCCGTGGGGATAACTGCTTCTGCTCCATAGACTAGAGCAAAGGGTGTCTGGCTAGTGGCCTGATTTGGTGTCGTCCTGATCGACCAAAGAACCACCGGCAACTCCTCGATCCAGTTTCTTTCGCACTTGTGCAGCCTGTCGAAAGTCCTGGTCTTGAGCCCACGCAGCACTTCAGCATTTGCCCTCTCCGCTTGACCGTTGCTTCTGGGGTGAGCAACAGAAGCGAAGCAGACCTTGGCGCCAAGATCTTGGACGTACTGCATGAAGGTGCGGCTCGTAAACTGCGTACCGTTGTCAGTGATGATCCTGTTAGGGATCCCGAAACGGCAAACAATCGACCTGAAGAACTTGACTGCTGACTGTGCTGTCACCTTCCTCACTGGTTCCACTTCCGGCCACTTTGTGAACTTGTCGATTGCAACTTACAAGTACTCAAAGCCCCCGACATCTCGGGGGAAGGGGCCGAGGATGTCGAGCCCCCAGACCGAAAATGGCCAGGATAAAGGGATCGTCTAGAGAGCTTGAGCTGGCCGGTGTATCTGCTTGGAATGGAACTGGCACGCTTCACACTTGGTTACTTGTGCAGTTGCATCCTGGAGGGCTGTCGGCCAAAAGAAACCTTGCCGGAACGCTTTGCCAGCAAGTGCTCTTGCGCCTATGTGGTGACCACATATGCCTCCATGTATCTCTGCCAACAGCTCTTGTCTGTCTTCCCAGCGAATACACTTCAATTTCACACCGTTGTGTCCTCTTCTGTACAGTGTGTCATCGACAAACTGGTACATACTCGACTGCCGGGCTACTCTTTCCTCTTCTTCTGGCTCTTCGGGAAGTTCTCATGTCTGAAGGAAACGGACAATCTTCTGCGCCCATGCTGGAGCTTGTGGCCCGACAACAAGGACTAAAGGCACATCTGCTGCTGTGGGAACATCCGCTTCTACGGCGAGAAACTGCGATTCAGCCGGAGCTTGATGTTCCCCGGCAAGCTTGCTGAAGCAAAACTTGTCGGGAGCGTCTGTTTCAACGGAACAACCCCGGGGGTTTGCCGGAGCAGACTGCTCCTCAGCACTCTTGGCGTCGATCTTAGGGACCTTCTTGGCGGCGGCTTCGAGAAGCTTTGCTGGAAGATAGTCACCAGAAATCAACTTCCTCTTCTTGTTCTGTCCAGTTGATGGCGTAACAGATGGTCGAGTCAGCTTGAGCACAAAGATCCCTGGTTCCACAGGTAACTTAAGTGCTGCGCACTTTGACAGGCCATCGGCAATGTTGTTCTAAGCTCTTGGAACATGTTCCATCTGCAGGCCGTCAGACCGCTCTTCTAGCTTCCTCACTTCATCAATGTAGGCTTCCATCAACGGACTCTGATAATCCTTATTCACTTGGCGGACGACAAGCTGCGAGTCACCCCTGACAATGAGCTTCTTGATCCCAAGGTCTGCCGCGATCCTGAGACCGGCAAGCAAACCTTCATACTCTGTAGTATTGTTTGTTGCTTGCTCCTTGGGAAAGTGCATCTGGACTATGTACTTGAGGTGCTCTCCGGTGGGTGCGACAAGTAGCACGCCAGCACTGACGCCTTGCAGCGAGAAGGCACCATCAAAGTACATCAGCCACTCTTTGCTTGCCTCCTTGACGGGGATGCTCGTCTCTGGAATTTCTTCATCTGGTGTTGGCATCCACTCTGCTATGAATTCTGCCAATGTTCTGCTTTGGATAGTTGAAGTGCTCTCGAACTTGAGGCCAAAGCTTGACAGTTCCAGTGCCCACTCAACAATCCTGCCTGTTGCTTCTGGATTATGCAGTATCCTCTTCAGCGGAAAGCGAGTGACAACTGTGATCTCATGTGCTTGGAAGTAATGGCGCAGCTTTCTCGAGGCCATGAGAAGGTCGAAAAGCAATTTCTGGACACCAAAGTACCTTGACCTAGCCCCCTGCAGAAGGGAGCTGACAAAGTAAACTGGGCGCTGCACCATTTTCTTCCCCTGCATCTCCTCTTGCGCCTACGCAGATCCATCCTTGTCGGGACCAGAGCTTGTCGAGGAAGCCCCCTGCTTGTCGTTGGATGTGCTTGCCGGGGTTGCTGGCTCATCATCTGCCTCCCTCTCCGCTACTAACGCAGCACTAACCACTTGATTGGTCGACGCCAGATACAGCAGCAACTTCTCTTGTGGCTTAGGTGCGACAAGTATTGGAGTGGAGGACAGGTATCTCTTCAAGTCCTGCAGCGCAGCCTCCGCTTCCGGAGTCCATTTCATTGGACCCGCCTTTTTCAAAATTTTGAAAAACGGCAGGGCGCGCTCAGCTGACTTGGAGATAAACCTGCTGAGAGCCGCTACGCAACCGGCAAGTTTCCGTACATCCTTGACGCGCGTTGGAGCTTCGATCTGCTCAATGGCCTTGATCTTGTCGGGATTGGCTTCGATCCCCCGCTGAGACACGAAGAACCCGAGAAGCTTGCCGGAAGGGACTCCAAACACACACTTCTCGGGGTTGAGCTTGAGGCTGATCTTGCGCAGATTTGCAAAAGTCTCTTCTAAATCTTAAATCAGGGTCGCCCTGTCCATGCTCTTGACCACTATGTCATCCATTGTAGGCTTCCACATTTCTATGGATTTGTGGCCCAAAAGCGGTATGGACAACCCTTGCGAACGTTGAACCGACATTCTTCAATCTGAAAGGCATCCGTACGAAACAGTACGTGCCACATGGAGTGATGAATGCGGTCTTCTCCTCATCCTCTTCAGCCATGAAGATCTGATGGTATCCTGAATATGCGTCAAGAAATGAAAGCAGGTCACATCCGGCCGTGGAGTCAACAATATGGTCAATGCACGGCAAGGGAAATGGATCTTTGGGACAAGCTTTGTTAACATCAGTGAAGTCGATACAAAGCCTCCATTTCCCATTTGCTTTGCGCACGACAACAGGATTGGCCAACCACGTAGGATGGAGCACTCCTCTGACAAGGCCTGCTGCTTCCAACTTCTTGATTTCCTCTGCGATGAACTCTTGGCGCTCCACTGCTTGCTTCCTTACTTTCTGCTTGACGGGCTGCGCATGAGGACAGACGGCAAGGTGGTGCTCAATTACTTTCCTGGGAACACCGGGGATGTCAGACGGTTGCCATGCAAACACATCGACATTCGCCCACAGGAAAGCAATGAGCGCGCTTTCCTATTTAGGGTCAAGCGTGGCACTGATGGTGAAGGTACCACCAGTGTCGTCCTCCTTGGCGGACACCTTCTTGGTCGCTGGCGGAGCCGCCATTGACTTCTTACACTTGCCGGTGGAGCTCGATGGTGCGTCCTCGACGGCAGTGCAGCACTCCGAAGAGGTGCGCTTGCCGGAGTGGGCATCAGAGCTCTTGCCGGACTTGGTCTTCTTCTTTCCCCCGGGAGCTTCAGCGGCAAGTGACTCGAGATCAGTTGCGGCTGCCGCTTCCCGGTAGATCTTGTCGGCACAAATAAGGGCATCCTTCTTGTTGCTAGGGACAGAGATGACACTTATCGGGCCTGGCATCTTCAGTATGTTGTATGCGTAGTGAGAGGCCGCCATGAACTTGGCGAGCGCTGGACGGTCGAGAATCCCATTATAAGGCAATGGAAAATCGGCAACGTCAAAAGTGATCCTCTCAGTCCTGAAGTTCAACTCGCTGCCAAATGTCACCGGCAACGTGATCTTCCCCTTCGGCTTGCTCCTTCCCGGGTTGATTCCTTGGAATGTGCCGGTCTCTTCGAACTCGCTGTCAGGGACTTGGAGTTTCTGGAGCACAGCAGAGGAGATCAGGTTCAAGCCGGCCCCGCCGTCAACTAGCATCTTAGTGACCTTGAGGTTGCGGATTGTTGGTGAAACCAACATCGGCAAGCACCCGATTGCAGTTGTGTGATCAGGGTGGTGCTCAATATCAAAGATGATAGGTGTGCTGGACCATTTCATAGGCTTGCATGACTCGACGGGTGGTTCTGCTGCATTGACTTCCCGCACCCACTGCTTGAGCTGGCGGTGAGAAGTATGCAGAGAAGCACCACCGTCAACGCACAAGACCTCTGTGGCTTTCTGGAACTCCTGCTCACTGGTCTCGACATCATCCATGTCTTCGTCGTCGTCGTCGTCTTCATCCTTGTCGGAGCCGCGGGGAGGTCTGCCTGCTTGCCGCTGCTTGTCCTTGCCGCGGCGTCCTCCCTGGTAGGGGCGCTTCGTGCCGGATCCTCCGCCACCTCCTTGGGCTTTCTCCTTGTCGCGCCGCTCGTATTCGCCCTTTTGCAGCTCGACGAGCCGCTCGACCTGCTTGCAGCTCTGGAGGTCATGGCCCTTGGTGCGGTGGATCTTGCAGTACTGTTTGTTGGTGCCGTCCTGCTTGTCGGCGACCGCCACAACCTGGCAGTTGGTGCATCCGGCAACCTCCTTGCCGGAGCCACCGGCCTGGGCTTTCTCGGCGTCACCTTTGCCGGACTGCTCAACAACTAGCACATCTTTGCCTTTCTTATTCCTATTGTTCCGCCGCCGGTTCTTCTTTGTCGGGGCAGCATCTTCGCTGTCAGATCCTTCTGTTCTTGCATTTTCTTCGGGGAGTTTCCTTCCTTCCTCAGCACGCGCACACTTGTCGGCCAGGGCATATAGCTCACTGACGTCCTTGATCTTGCACATCGCCATCTCCTCCCGCATCCTGCGGTTACGTACGTTCTGATGGAACGCGCTGATGACCGCGGCAGGGTGGACATCAGGGATGTTGTAGTGTACACGGCTGAATCTCTGAATGAACTTGCGCAGGGACTCTCCCTCCTTCTGGATGAGCAAATGAAGGTCGCTCGCTTGGCCATGAGGTTTGTGGCCACCTGTAAAGGCGCCAACAAACTGATGGCACAAGTCTGCCCAGGAGGATATGGAGTTGTCCGGCAAGTGCATGAGCCAGGACCTGACGTTGGATTTGAGTACCAGCGGGAAGTAGTTGGCAAGGATCTTGTCGTCCCGCCCCCCAGCAGCTTGCACCGCGATGGTGTAGATGCTGAGGAACTCCGACGGATGCGACTTGCCATCATACTTCTCTGGTACGTCTGGCTTGAAATTCTTTGTGCTGGGCCACTGGACTTGCCGCAGCTCACGGGTAAACGCAGGGCAGCCTACCGCGTACGGCAGGTCGCCTGGTTTCCCTGGCGCATGCATGTCGACAGAGGGCTCAGCGCGCTGGTCTGATTGACGCCGCGCTTCTCTTCGGCGCTCGATGCGAGTATGAGCGTCTTCTTGCTTCCGTTCGTCAAGAAATTGGCGCTGATCGCGACGAGTTCGCGGATCTGATGACGCGGTGGAGTCGCCGTCGTGGTCGACCCGGCGAGTCGGCGATCTTGGCCTTCATGGCGGAGAGTGCATGGTGGTCGCACCCCCGCCGGTTTTGTCGCCACCGGCTGGTGCCTGGCTGGCTCGTCGCGGATGTGATGCGCTCGGCTGCCGCCGGGTGTCGTAGTTGGCGAAGCCGATGAGACTCTGAATGGTGGCCCTCCAGTCGTCGAGCTTGTCCGCCGCTGGAGGGTAATCCAGGAGCAGTTGAGCTCGTGCCAGAGCTTCTGCTGGAGTGGCGGGCAACGGTGGCGAACGGTGCGTGGAGCGGGATGTGCTCGAACTTCTAACTATGTTAGAAGGAGCAGTCCCCCGTCCAGGCGACCGCACCTCGCTCGGGACAGCATGTTGGCGCACGTGCTGGCCTTGAGCGTCCCGAGATCCGCCAGCTTGATCTGGGTCCAGCGAGCGTATGGTACTGTGAGCACCATGACGCTGCCGGTCCTGCACCTCCTGAGTTGGGCGCGGTGCATGCTCGGACGCCGCGGTATTGTGGACTGCCACATCGACGCCCGTTCCTCCGCCGGCGCCTTCCCCACCACCCGTTTGCTCCAGGGGCGGTGGGTTCGACGCGGACGGACCAGCCACCTCCGGAGCCTTCTTCTTCGGTGGCATGTCGATGAAGATGATGAAGATCTAGCTCATGCGGACGCCGGATCAGGTTCACACAACCTCGACGCCCCCTACCTGGCGCGCCAAAGATGTCGGGGAAATCTGCCTCCACGAGCACCTATGGGGACCGAGCCCCTTTTCGGTTCGGCAGGGGGCGGAGGTCGCACGAAGAGCAGATCGAGGAGAGGCACACGAGGGGTTTACCCAGCTTCGAGCCGCACGGATGCGTAAAACCCTACTGCTGCTTTGTGGATTGTATTGTGTTCTTGCTCGGGAGCACTGGTGCTACAGTACACACAGGCTGCTAACGAGATCGAGCGTGAGTGTTCTCTCCCTCCTTCCTTCCCCTCTACGTTGCGCATGGGCCTCCTTTTATATGCTCAAGGGGTCACCCACAGGTGGCAACGTAGGCAAAGGTAAAAATGGAAAAGTGCTGTAGTGGGGTACAACTGCTCGTATAGTGTTATCATACCTAACCCTGACAGCAGGGGACAAGGGCATTAAATGCCCGTCTGCGTCGCCCAAACAGTGCGAAAAGGGACCGTCAGGGGCGCCACCGTTTGCCACGATGGCTATCTTGTCAGCGCCTGCTTGCCACCGCATACCCCTGGCTGGACAGCCTCCCGCCACGTGCGCCTGGAATGGTCCCAGAGCGACACGTTGGTGGGTGAGCTGGAGCGCAGGTTGCGGAGTAGTAGCTTGCCGCGGTCGTTGTCTTGTCGCGTCCGGGAGCTTGTCGCTCACCGGGTCTTGCCGGGACGCGTGGCGCGTCGCGGCAGGTTCCTTGAAATGCCTTGGTTGGCCTTCCCGGCAAGCTCCTCTTGCCGGGGCCTTGTGTCTTCGAGTGGCCTTCCCGGCAAGCTCCTCTTGCCGGGGCCTTGTGTCTTGGCTTGAGCACTTTGTTCTTGAATGACTCCAAAGGAACCACGGAGGTCCTTGGTGGTCGCCTGGCAAGCCTTGCCGCGGGGTGTTGCGACTGCCCGTGCACAAGTTCGGGGTACTAGGGTACCCCTACTTTAGTACACCGACAGTGTCGCACACCTCCTATGTTTCACCTATGAGGTGCTGGACCATGAATTTCCAGAGGGATTCAAACCTGTAAACATAGAGGCATACGACGGAACGACAGACCCTGGGGTCTGGATTGAGGACTACATCCTCCATATCCACATGGCTCGAGGAGACGATCTCCATGCCATCAAGTACTTACCCCTCAAGCTCAAAGGGCCAGCCCGGCACTGGCTTAAAAGCCTCCCCGAAAACACCATTGGAAGTTGGGAAGAGCTCGAGGACGCTTTTTGGGAAAATTTTCTAGGGACCTATGTCCGACCACCGGATGCAGACGATTTAAGACATATAACTCAACAGCCCGGAGAGTCAGCCCAAAAGCTTTGGAACATGTTTCTCACTAAAAAGAACCAAATAGTCGACTGTTCGGATGCCGAAGCCTTAGCAGCTTTCAAACACAGCGTTCGAGACGAATGGCTTGCCAGACACCTCGGCCAAGAAAAGCCAAGAACAATGGCTGCAATAACAAGCCTCATGACCTGCTTTTGCGCAGGCGAGGACAGCTGGTTAGCCCGATGCAGCACCAGCGACCCAAGTACATCCGAAGTCAGGGACGGAAACGGGAAGCCCCGACGCAACAAAAACAAGCGCCGGAATAACGAAGACAGCCCGAAGAGCACGGCGGTAAACGCCGGATTCAAAAGCTATCGGCCGGGTCAGCAAAAGCTGCCCCCCAAAGGCAACAGAGACGAATTGTCCAGCCTAAACAAGATTCAGGACAAACTATGTCAGATCCACAGCACCCCTGATAAACCTGCAAATCATACCCATAGAGAATTTTGGGTCTTCAAGCAGTCTGGCAAGCTCAACGCCGAACACAAGGGGCGGGATACACCAAGTGAAGACGAGGACGAGCCTCGCAAGCAAAGCACTGGGGAACAGAAGAAATTCCCACCAGAAGTCAAAACAGTAAATGTGTTACACATGATACAGGGGAGAAACAAAGCGGTACTCCTAGAGACACATGCCCCAGGGCCTATCACCGCGGAGTTCTACCACCGGTCGTCCCAACTGATCACCTTTGACCATCGGGGTTACTCGGCAAGTATCCGGCATGCAGGATGGGCTGCCTTGGTGTTAGACCCAATAATTGACGGATACCACTTCACACGAGTCCTGATGGATGGCGGCAGTAGTTTAAACCTGATATATCAGGACACAGTCCGCAAAATGGGGATAGACCCAACAAAAATTGGCCACAGCAATACTACCTTTAAAGGAGTAACGCCAGGCCCAGAAGCCCATTGCGCGGGCTCCCTGCTACTAGAGGTCATATTCGGCTTTCCTGATAACTTCCAAAGTGAAAAGTTAACCTTTCACATCGCTCCGTTCCAAAGTGGCTATCAAGCACTACTTGGACGCGAAGCTTTCGCTCGCTTTAACGCAATACCGCATTACGCTTCTCTCATGCTTAAGATGCTCGGACCACGTGGCATCATTACAGTAAATGGAAGTATTGAGCGCTCCTTGCGCGCGGAAGACCGTGTGGCTGCCTTGGCAGCCGCACACTAGACGGCCTCACCAAATAGAGCATCCCACAGGTTGTTAAGACCACGGACATGGTTAGACGAGTCCGGTGTAGCTATATATAATTGATACAGGTTTGATGGCTATACCCCTATAATAATACAAGGGGCTCAACGCGTGTAAACAAGCGACAACTAGACCATCTTGATCTGTATATGGTTCATTTAGTATAACCTACCTTTTTGCACGACAACTTCTCAGCTAAGTTCCTCTCTTTTACAGATGACCATCGTGCTACACCCGTCCAGGATACGGCACAACAGAGACACAGGCGCAGACGTGCAGCAGGGACCCGTTCCAAGGATTCTTTTCAGATTAAGACCCTGCGTAAACCTTTTTTACTGTCTCTTGTTGATACACATCCCGCTGATTCTCTGTACAACTAAGAAGGATGCTGACGTATTGGCATGTGGCCACATCAGAATATTGCATGTACCTGGACACCAGGGGCTTGTTACAAAGGGCACTGTTTAGCCCAGTTTACATCATAAAGACCGAATACCTTAGGGAGTGTTTGTCACATCCCTAGAATTGTTTGCAGATAGTTGCATTAGTGAGCATCATGCATCCTGTTAATTTCAAGAAACTTGAAATGAGGAAAGTGAAAGCCTCAGAAATCAATTTGAAAGAAGGGCAAGAACCCTTTAAATTGCATTCATTGTTTCCAAAATGCCTTCATAAATGTCTGTTAATTTTGGCAAGGCTTTGAGACCAAACCAAAATTAGGGAACATTTTTGTGGAATATTTTGGACACTGAATTTAAATCACTATCCTATTTGAATTTGGAAATATACCCAAATATATATAGGATATATCTCCAAATACCTCTGATATATTTTATGTGCATTTGGAAAGTCCATTTTGCAACATGAAATTTATTAGAGGATAATTGGCACTGTTTTTGAAACCGTTTTGAATTTTAAAAGCAGTGGCAAAGATAAAATAAAAACAAACAGAACAAAAAACAGAAATAAGAGAGAGAGAGAAGCCCAGCCACTTACCTGGCCTTCCAGCCCACCTGGTGGCCCAGCTGGCGGCCCAGCCCACCAGGGGCACCGCTGTCTTCAACCTCTGCCAGTAGGCAGAGGCGAAGTAGCACGCGCGCATGCAGAGGCCTCCACCTCCTGCTTCGCGGTGGCTTCCTCCCCCACGCCGCTACGAGCGCCACGCACCCCCCCCGGAACCCTCTCTTCCCCTCCCCGTGTCGATTCCCTCCTCTGTTCACTCCCTCTCGCTCTGGACCCCGCCCCCTCCTCTGCTCTCTCTCTTTCGCGATCGGCCACGAGCACCCGAGAGCGCCGACGAGAACTACCACGGCCACAGCTACCCCCTCGCCCCTCTGTTGTGCCCACGAGCTCCGCGTCGACTTTCTCGTCCTCCCCACCGAGCTGTGCGATGCCGGACACCCCTGAACGCCCTCACCGCCATCTTCTTCAACCTCGGTCGCCGGAGATCGCCCTCGCCGCTCCGCTCGCTCCGGTGCTTCCCCGAGCACGCCGAGGCCACCCCTGCACTCCCTGTGAGCTTCTCTTCCTTCTCCCCCTAGTCACGTCACCCTAGCTGCCCCTAACCCCATTGGCCATCACGACCGGGAGCTTGGCTCCGCCGGCCATGCCGCCGCCATGCCAGTCGTCAACTATAGCCGCAGCTGAGCGTGTCATCGTGCTCAGTGCACCCCCAGGAGGCCGTAGCACCCTTCTGCGCCCCCTGCCGTGCCTCCTAACGTCGTTCCCGTGCACGCCCGAACTCCGGCCGCCGCCCGGCTCAACGCCGTCGCCAACTCCGGCGACCCTGCGCCCCCCTGCTGCCTCTGTTGGATGCGCGGGAGGAAGGGCTACACACTGGTGCCCTTCGCGCGTCGAACCGCTGCCTGAGCAGCGTCTCCGGCGAGCTTCCGCCATGGTTTTGGTCGCCGCCGGCCAACTCCGGCGGGCTAACGTGGCGCTGGCTTAATTAGGCTAACCACCAGATTAGCACTAACTAATTAACCTCCTAGGTCACTGACAGTGGGCCCCGCCCCGCCTGCTAATTTTTCGGTTAGGAATTAAGTAACCTCAATTAGTCCTCTGTTACGCTGACGAGTGGGTCCCAGCCGTCAGTTTTGACCAGGGCTGGCGTCTTTGACTTGCTGACGTCATGCTGACGCTGTGATGACGCAGTAATGCTTTTCTGGATTTTTAAATAAATCTATTTGATTTATTTAATTTCAGAAAATGTTTAAAACTTCTAAAATTCATAGAAATTCAACCGTAACTCCAATGGAAATAAGTTATATATGAAAAATTATCAGAAAAATTCAATCTATCCATCTGCACTGGTTTCATGCATGATAAAGCAACTTAAATCTGCTGTTTATATCAAAACATGATAAGGACTATTTAAATTCATAATTTGAGTTTGGGATTGAACCTTTGGTTCAAAATGACCCAAACCCATCTGGTTGTAGTTGCATTAGGCCAACACACTCATATTACCATGACATGAGCATGCATCATATTGTGCATTGCATTGATTGTGTTTCTTTCTCAGTTGCCGGTATTGTCCCCTCTCGGTAGGCGTATCCCGACGATGAGTTCGATGACACCGATGAAGAACTATATTATCTTCAGAAGTGCCAGGCAAGCAAAACCCCCTTGTTCATTCCGATACAACCCCACTCTCTCGCTCTGCTCTCTTTTACTGCATTAGGACAACATCGATTCAACTGTTACATGCTGCGGTAGTTGAACCCCTTTCCTCTGCATGACCTGTCATTGCCACAGTAAATAGATGAAACCCACTAGCATGAGTAGGAGTTGTTTGAGCCCTGATGTGCCTACTCATCCATGCTTGTTTGTCATGCCTGCTACTGCTTAGAGTTGAGTCAGGTCTGATTCATCGGGAATGAATTGGAATGTGGTGAACATGTCCTACTGTTGAGAGCTAGGTGTGTGAACACGATTTGGTAAAGGTAGCGGTGAGAGGCCATGTAGGAGTACATGGTGGGTTGTCTCATTGCAGCCGTCCTCAGGAACTGAGTTCTGTGTTTGTGATCCATGAACAGTTACTACCACACATTGGGTTCCGGTAACTCGGCCCCTCTTGACTTATTAATCAACATGATCTTTGTTCAGGAGTTGCAACTAGTTTCTGGTGTTTGTAGGTAGTGTTAGTAGTCTACCAAGTGGCACCCGGTACAGGTGGGCTTGGGACAGACTAGGCACCGTGGCCGGGTAGACCAAGCGCCGCCCATTTGGTGGGCTTGGAACCCTGTACACATCGTTTGGGGCCGTGAGCGACACCCCGGCCGGATCTCCTTGCGGATGGAACCCGAATAGGCGATAAACCTGGACTAGAGACTTGTTGGTTAGTCAGGTCGTGGCCGACTCCCTCGCCCAGCTTCCGCTTGAAGGTTGCCGAGGTACATGACGTGTACAGGGCGATAAGTGGCGAGAGCGTGTGTGAAGAAGTACACCCCTGCAGGGTTATCATTATCTATTCGAATAGCCGGATTCCTCGGATATGGAAACTTGGACCCCTTGCATAGTTCATAGACAAGTGAAAGTGGATACTCTAAAATGCGCAAGATAAGCGTGAGTGCTATGGATGGCGTTCTCGTAGGGAGACATGAGCGGATCCATAGTGGTGTATTGATATGGTGAATATGTGGACTCGTGTGCGCCACCTCAAAAGAGTTACTTGCAGTCGTAGTTCAAGATAGCCACCGAGTCAAAGCTGGCTTGCTGCAGTTAAACTCCACTACCCCTTTGTTGATACCGATGCATATGTAGATAGTTCTGATGTAAGTCTTGCTGGGTACATTTGTACTCACGTTTGCCTATTTTATGTTTTTGCAGAGAGACGTAAGTCTCGCTAGTAGTCCCGCGTGGACTTCGACGTTTAGCTTGATACCTCAGCTACGATCCTGTGCCCTCGGCAGGATCTGGTAGATAGTCAGGCTTCTCAGCCTTTTTCGTTTGTAGATGTCTGTACTCAAACATGTTGAGCTTCCGCATGTGCTTTGCCTTGTATGCTCTGAATGTTGGGTCATGAGACCCATGTTTGTAATATCTCGCTCCTCGGAGCCTAATGAATAAATACTTGAGTTGTAGAGTCTTGTTGTGATGCCATGTTGTATTTACTCATACCGGGCATATTGTGTGTATGATTGAAATGCTTGGTATGTGTGGGACCCGACAATCTAGTTGTTTATCCTCGGCAGCCTCTCTTATGGGGAAATGTAGTCTAGTGCTTCCTTGAGCCATAGTAGTCCGCTACAGCCCGGTTCACCGGAGTCCTGCTAGCCCAGCACTACTGCTCAGGACACTTGACTGGCCGGCATGTGATTCACTTCGTTCCTGTGTCTGTCCCTTCGGGGAAATGTCACGCGGTGACATCCGGAGTCCTGCCTAGCCTGCTACAGCCCGGGTTACCGGAGTCCTGTTAGCCCAGTGCTACAGCCCGGATTCACACGATGTTGACCGACATGCTCGAGGTTGATTCATGTATGCCTGTCCCCATGGGTTAGTGCCGCTTTGGGTTCACGACTAGCCATGTCGGCCCGGGTTCTTTGTCATATGGATGCTAGCGACACTATCATATACGTGAGCCAAAAGGCGCAAATGGTCCCGGGCCAGGTAAGGTGGCACCCGTGGGAATACCGTGCGTGAGGCTGCAAAGTGATATGATGTGTTACATGCTAGATCGGTGTGACTTAGGATCGGGGTCCCGACAGCGTTGGTGTCATAGCCTGACTGCCTGTAGGATTACCAAGCCAAACTGGTCGAAGTTGTGTCTAGAAATGATTTAGTTATATAAGGGAATTGATTGTGGAAGGGAACGTAAGGCTCTTTTTACTCCTTATACCTCATGGCCTTCTGATCTGAGTCAACCTCTTCTCTTCTACGGGGATTAAGAACTAGGCTTCTCTTCTATCTCTCAGGATGACGTGTTACTAAACCGTAGTTACCTAGGATTGTTGAGTTCAAGCCTCAATTTAGTTCCTACTACTTCCATATGTTCATAGCTCGCCTCAGAACCTTGATATTGTGATGTTGAGTGGCTATGCCACCATTTTTGCAGGTTGTCTCAAATCATTTTGAGCATTTACAATCGTTATGTTGTCTGAGTCATCCCAGGTTTCTAAATAATCTGATGCATTTGCAAATCCTTTCTCTCCATTTCCGATGTCCTTTTTGGTCAGAATAAGCACACTAATCGGTCTGTTGAGGTACTCCGTTGCCTTGACGTATATGTTGGAGCTACTATTATGACCCTAGGTGTCTTATGAAACCATCTAGTAATTTGTCCATGTTTTGTGTTCCCAGTGTGATGAATCTGGCCACCATTCTCGAAGGCATCCCGTGATGCCATCTAGTAGTAGGTATTCTACTCTTGGGTTCTTGACCCAAGATTCCCTCTACTTACCTTGTGTCGATAGTGTTGCTCGTACCTTTAGGATATTAGTAACCTTTGCGATAGTCCTCGAGGTCCGTGGTATTTCCTTCTTCCAAATACCATGAACTTCTTATGGCAGAAGTTCTTCTGAACCAAAAGCTCACAATCAGAGTACTCTTGAGGAGTTCTCCATCCATAATTGTGAATCTGCCAGTCCTTCTTCTTCTGCATGGGTTATCCGGAAGAAATATGTTGAGATTTGCTCGACATACTAATCTATGCCTCCACAACTCAGAAAGTTATATGTTCCTTGAGCTGACCCTCCTCAGCTGTATTCCGACCCTAGTCTATCAATTGATAGTCAGGAATAGTTGTGCATTCGTGTTCATCAATGCCTATTATTCTTGTGGTCCGTCAAGCCATTCTATTTCGGAATGACTAGGAGAAACAAACTCCAGTACCTCATCCATTTCTAGGATTGGGTCAAAGTAGTTGTATCCCGCAGATCAAAATGCAATCCAGCTTTTGATTCTGTTCCACCTGGAGTGTTACCATCTTTATGTCAAGAATGTCATGAGACTTGCACCACCTCTTATGAATTCTTGATAGAGTGATACTTTTCGCCATCATTATTCATTCCTCGGTTCCGTGTTTTTATAACTGGAATACCGACAAGTGAACCGTGATGTGTGAAATCAATACTCCTAGCAACCATGTTGCTTGGTAGTAAATGGACGAAATTCTCATTCTTAGCGTGTTGGTTATCAAGTCATCATCCTAAGATTGATCGTGCTACCTAGTCCTTATTTCTGGTGCACTCTTCGATCAATGAGTTAGGATTGTGTCAATCCCTCATTCTTTTGATCATATCATCTTGCCCTGAAAAGCAAGATTGTTCTCGAGCTTAGTAACATATCGGTGGTTCGTGATGTTCCGAATATCTTCTCGGAAGTATTACCAGGTTGTCACCTGACCGCTATGTTGAGTTCGTGATTAAGTTGGTTTCTTGCAACCACCCCAACTCCAAGAGTCTGTGTTGAATACCCTGACCTAGTTGGTTAAGCTGAACAACAACTTGGAGAGTTGGAAGATAAAAGCTTGCCTAACTTAGTTCGTTCCAAAGGGATATTCTTGTGTAGTGTGTGTTGAAGAAAGATGATATCTTCATCGATTGGTCCCTGTGATCAATTGTTGGACCTATTGTCTTATCAATCCTTTGATTTGAGTGTGGGCTATCGTCAAGTCAAATCAGAACCAACGATGTTCGTAATATTGTCTTACTAGTGGTTCATCCCTCGAGCATACACCATTACATCTTTTGGTCTGACCAATGCTATCACCGTGTTCACATGATGGTGGAAGTCCAGTGATATGGAAATTCCAATGAGTTGTTGTTGAGCCCATCAGCAGCATTTTGTCTCCCCCATGATTCATGTTGAACATCAACCTAGTGTTGAAAACTTTGTAAGCAATGCCTTCGTGTTCCGTTCATGAAGCTTATGCTTGGATGGAAGAAGTGACTTCCTCGAATTCATGTGCATTTGGTGCAAGTTGCCGCCGTGAGTTCGACAAAGATTCTTTTTGTTTCCTCGGGAATCATCCCAAATCAGTCATGCATACGTGCAAAGTATCCTATGGTTTGGTAGATTAATTACCTCCACTCCATTTGTATTCCTAGCACACCAAGCCACTGATTGAATTGTTCAAGGAGAAGAAGTTTCTTCTTAAGAGCTAGACTTACGCAAGGACTTCGATATCCTCGTTGATGGTTCCCAACCAGAACTCGGTAGTGTTTTATTATAAGACTACTATGTGTTCATGCTTGTCTGGGACAGTGTGTTCACCTGTATGTAGCAGAACCAGCTCATGTTTTGGAGCTTGCTATCATAGTTCATTCCCGAGAATCTCGCAACGTCATCTCGTCGGTTTGTGTTGCAAACTTTCTTCTCCAGACATGATGTCTGAAACATCCCGTTACCAACCAGATCTGAATCTCAGGCAGATATGATGGTTGGGTCATTTCCAGTATTTGCATTTTGTTCCCAGCTTGCACCCCAACAATTGTTGTCCAAGATCATCTGCCAAAGTGGACTTACCATGGGTCCCATCCATTTCCGGTGATAAGAAAAATTATCCATTGCGTTGTCTTCAACAAGGTAGTCCACATCATCTATTCTAGTCAGGGTATGTCATTCTTCCGAACTCCTTCAGACGATTGCTCGAGATTTTCCCTAGGCTGGTATAGAGAATTTTATTGATCTCTGGATCAAAAGTAATTCTTTTTGCCACTTAAGGGATAATTCTACGAGTCACCTTTCCTAAGGTGCCCCGTTACGGAATCATGACAATTATCTCCTCGCTACTTTGAACCTTGCACCATCTTACTACTACGTGGAATTATTGCCTACCAAAGTGAACCTTTGACATCTACCTCTTCCCATCACCCTGATGTGTGTTTTGTGTCTCACTCCAAGAGGTGGTCTATGTCTCATTCCGTGAGTTGTTCGACAGTTGCTCGATCTTCGAGAAGATCGATTCTGCTAGATTTTGCTTTTCTTCTCGTTGTCATGTTGGATGGAGTTCTCATAGCAAGACGTCGAGTCAAAGATGATGATCGAATCAACGTTCTTATGAAGTGCAACCTGGATCGTGAAGACCGTGCTAGTTTGTGTCCCCTCTGTCTTCTTACCTCACGTCTTGAATCTCGGGACGAGATTCTTGTTTAGTGGAGGTGAGTTGTCACATCCCTAGAATTGTTTGCAGATAGTTGCATTAGTGAGCATCATGCATCCTGTTAATTTCAAGAAACTTGAAATGAGGAAAGTGAAAGCCTCAGAAATCAATTTAAAAGAAGGGCAAGAACCCTTTAAATTGCATTCATTGTTTCCAAAATTCCTTCATAAATGTTTGTTAATTTTGGCAAGGCTTTGAGACCAAACCAAAATTAGGGAACATTTTTGTGGAATATTTTGGGCACTGAATTTAAATCGCTATCCTATTTGAATTTGGAAATATACCCAAATATATATAGGATATATCTCCAAATACCTCTGATATATTTTATGTGCATTTGGAAAGTCCATTTTGCAACATGAAATTTATTAGAGGATAATTGGCACTGTTTTTGAAACTGTTTTGAATTTTAAAAGCAGTGGCAAAGATAAAATAAAAACAAATAGAACAAAAAAACAGAAATAAGAGAGAGAGAGAGAGAGAGAGAGAGAGAGAAGCCCAGCCACTTACCTAGCCTTCCAGCCCACCTGGTGGCCAGCTGGCGGCCCAGCCCACCAGGGGCACCGCTGTCTTCAACCTCTGCCAGTAGGCAGAGGCGAAGTAGCACGCGCGCATGCAGAGGCCTCCACCTCCTGCTTCGCGGTGGTTGCCTCCCCGACGCCGCTACGAGCGCCACGCACCCCCCCGTAACCCTCTCTTCCCCTCCCCGTGTCAATTCCCTCCTCTGTTCACTCCCTCTCGCTCTGGACCCCGCCCCCTCCTCTGCTCTCTCTCTTTCACGATCGGCCACGAGCACCCGAGAGCGCCGACGAGAACTACCACGTCCACAGCTACCCCCTCGCCCCTCTGTTGTGCCCACGAGCTCCGCGTCGACTTTCTCGTCCTCCCCACCGAGCTGCGCGATGCCAGAAGCCCCCGAACGCCCTCACCGCCATCTTCTTCAACCTCGGTCGCCGGAGATCCCCCTCGCCGCTCCGCTTGCTCCGGTGCTTTCCCGAGCACGCCGAGGCCACCCCTGCACTCCCCGTGAGCTACTCTTCCTTCTCCCCCTAGTCACGTCACCCTAGCTGCCCCTAACCCCGTTGGCCATCACGGCCGGGAGCTTGGCTCCGCCGGCCATGCCGCCGCCATGGCAGCCGTCAACTATAGCCGCAGCTGAGCGTGTCACCTTGCTCAGTGCACCCCCAGGAGGCCGTAGCACCCTTCTGTGCCCCCTGCCGTGCCTCCTAACGTCGTTCCCGTGCACGCCCGAACTCCGGCCGCCGCCCGGCTCAACGCCGTCGCCAACTCCGGCGACCCTACGCCCCCCTGTTGCCTCTGTTGGATGCGCGGGAGGAAGGGCTACACACTGGTGCCCTTCGCGCGTCAAACCACTGCCTGAGCAGCGTCTCCGGCGAGCTTCCGCCATGGTTTTGGTCGCCGCCGGCCAACTCCGGCGGGCTGAAGTGGCGCTGGCTTAATTAGCCTAACCACCATATTAGCACTAACTAATTAACCTCCTAGGTCACTGACAGTGGGCCCCGCCCCGCCTGCTAATTTTTCGGTTAGGAATTAAGTAACCTCAATTAGTCCTCTGTTACGCTGACGAGTGGGTCCCAGCCATCAGTTTTGACCAGGGCTGGCGTCTTTGACTTGCTGACGTCATGCTGACGCTGTGATGACGCAGTAATGCTTTTCTGGATTTTTAAATAAATCTATTTGATTTATTTAATTTCAGAAAATGTTTAAAACTTCTAAAATTCATAGAAATTCAACCGTAACTCCAATGGAAATAAGTTATATATGAAAAATTATCAGAAAAATTCAATATATCCATCTGCACTGGTTTCATGCATGATAAAGCAACTTAAATCTGCTGTTTATATCAAAACATGATAAGGACTATTTAAATTCATAATTTGAGTTTGGGATTGAACCTTTGGTTCAAAATGACCCAAACCCATCTAGTTGTAGTTGCATTAGGCCAACACACTCATATTACCATGTCATGAGCATGCATCATATTGTGCATTGCATTGATTGTGTTTCTTTCTCAGTTGCTGGTATTGTCCCCTCTCGGTAGGCGTATCCCGACGATGAGTTCGATGACACCGATGAAGAACTATATTATCTTCAGAAGTGCCAGGCAAGCAAAACCCCCTTCTTCATTCCGATACAACCCCACTCTCTCGCTCTGGTCTCTTTTACTGCATTAGGACAACAGCGATTCAACTGTTACATGCTGCGGTAGTTGAACCCCTTCCCTCTGCATGACCTGTCATTGCCACAGTAAATAGATGAAACCCACTAGCATGAGTAGGAGTTGTTTGAGCCCTGATGTGCCTACTCATCCATGCTTGTTTGTCATGCCTGCTACTGCTTAGAGTTGAGTCAGGTCTGATTCATCGGGAATGAATTGGAATGTGGTGAACATGTCCTACTGTTGAGAGCTAGGTGTGTGAACACGATTTGGTAAAGGTAGCGGTGAGAGGCCATGTAGGAGTACATGGTGGGTTGTCTCATTGCAGCCGTCCTCAGGAACTGAGTTCTGTGTTTGTGATCCATGAACAATTACTACCACACATTGGGTTCCGGTAACTCGGCCCCTCTTGACTTATTAATCAACATGATCTCTATCCAGGAGTTGCAACTAGTTTCTGGTGTTTGTAGGTAGTGTTAGTAGTCTACCAAGTGGCACCCGGTATAGGTGGGCTTGGGACAGACTAGGCACCGTGGCCGGGTAGACCAAGCGCCGCCCGTTTGGTGGGCTTGGAACCCTGTACACATCGTTTGGGGCCGTGAGCGACACCCCGGCCGGATCTCCTTGCGGATGGAACCCGAATAGGCGATAAACCTGGACTAGAGACTTGTTGGTTAGTCAGGTCGTGGCCGACTCCCTCGCCCGGCTTCCGCTTGAAGGTTGCCGAGGTACATGACGTGTTCAGGGCGGTAAGTGGCGAGAGCGTGTGTGAAGAAGTACACCCCTACAGGGTTATCATTATCTATTCGAATAGCCGGATTCCTCGGATATGGAAACTTGGACCCCTTGCATAGTTCATAGACAAGTGAAAGTGGATACTCTAAAATGCGCAAGATAAGCGTGAGTGCTATGGATGGCGTTCTCGTAGGGAGACGGGAGCGGATCCATAGTGGTGTATTGATATGGTGAATATGTGGACTCGTGTGCGCCACCTCAAAAGAGTTACTTGCAGTCGTAGTTCAAGATAGCCACCGAGTCAAAGCTGGCTTGCTGCAGTTAAACTCCACTACCCCTTTGTTGATACCGATGCATATGTAGATAGTTCTGATGTAAGTCTTGCTGGGTACATTTGTACTCACGTTTGCCTATTTTATGTTTTTGCAGAGAGACGTCAGTCTCGCTAGTAGTCCCGCGTGGACTTCGACGTTTAGCTTGATACCTCAGCTAGGATCTTGTGCCCTCGGCAGGATCTGGTAGATAGTCAGGCTTCTCAGCCTTTTTCGTTTGTAGATGTCTGTACTCAGACATGTTGAGCTTCCGCATGTGCTTTGCCTTGTATGCTCTGAATGTTGGGTCATGAGACCCATGTTTGTAATATCTCGCTCCTCGGAGCCTAATGAATAAATACTTGAGTCGTAGAGTCTTGTTGTGATGCCATGTTGTATTTACTCATACCGGGCATATTGTGTGTATGATTGAAATGCTTGGTATGTGTGGGATCCGACAATCTAGTTGTTTATCCTCGGCAGCCTCTCTTATGGGGAAATGTAGTCTAGTGCTTCCTTGAGCCATAGTAGTCCGCTACAGCCCGGTTCACCGGAGTCCTGCTAGCCCAGCACTACTGCTCAGGACACTTGACTGGCCGGCATGTGATTCACTTCGTTCCTGTGTCTGTCCCTTCGGGGAAATGTCACGCGGTGACATCCGGAGTCCTGCCTAGCCTGCTACAGCCCGGGTTACCGGAGTCCTGTTAGCCCAGTGCTACAGCTCGGATTCACACGCTGTTGACCGACATGCTCGAGGTTGATTCATGTATGCCTGTCCCCATGGGTTAGTGCCGCTTTGGGTTCACGACTAGCCATGTCGGCCCGGGTTCTTTGTCATATGGATGCTAGCGACACTATCATATACGTGAGCAAAAGGCGCAAACGGTCCCGGGCCAGGTAAGGTGGCACCCGTGGGAATACCGTGCGTGAGGCCGCAAAGTGATATGATGTGTTACATGCTAGATCGGTGTGACTTAGGATCGGGGTCCTGACAGCGTTCGACGTCGCGACTTTAGCCTTATATGCATCAGCTCTGAATCATGTCTTTGGTCAAATATTGGGTTTTCCCGGCTCCTGTGTTTTGCTGCCTTACGTTCCGCTCTATCGGCTAATGTGGCACCAGGAGAACTACTGCGATTTTGCCCTGCGTCATTCGGACGAGCACCTCAGTAGAGAAAGCCGAAAACTGACTGTCATGATATAGCGTGAGACTGGTCAACCACTCGATGACCTAGCGGAATCTTCGGGATTCCTCTGCCTTAACGAAGGGCCGTTTCCCGGCCAGGCATGTACGCGCCCCGAATTAGGATGAGCGTGAAGCCACCAGGGGCTATATAGTAGCCCCACTGTCAAACTCCTCTGGCTAAGTGAAAGTGTTAAAGCATTATAGTCCGATTGCCTAGTTCGCTGCGCTATCACCTCCTTAATGGACCAAGACATTGGATCAAGTGTGAACATGCGTCTTCTGCGAATACCCCCGCATTATATGCGTTGGGGCTGAAGCCGACGACTGCCATCTTTCATGTTATATACATATATACATAGACGGCCGCACAGGAGGTATTATAATTCTTTCAGGCGCAAGTATAAAATAGCCTTTACAATTCAGCAAAACATTGTTTTTCAATGGGAATTAGAACATAATATTCTTCGAGCACTGCGCTTCTATTGAACGAGCACCCTCAAGAACTTCTCGAAAGTGGTGCTCGGTAGGTACTCGGCTCTCGTCTGAATCTTGGGCTGCAATGGCGGTGGCCTCCATCTCCGCCCAGTATGCCTTCAGACGGGCAAGGGCCATCCGCGCACCCTCTACGCACGCCGACCTCTTCATCGCGTTGATGTGCGGCACTGCACCAAGGAACTGCTGCACCAAACTAAAAATAACTGTTTGGCTTTGGCCTTTTCGGCCACAGATGATCCACAACAGACCTCATGGCGAGTCCGGACAATCTATTCAGCTCGGCCCATTCGGCCAACCGATCAGTCAATGGAAGCGGACGCTCTGGAACGTTAAATTGTGACCAGAACAGCTTTTCCACTTCGTGATCTTTTTGATCCCAGAAGTATGCGGCCGCATCGGCAGCACTCACCGCTAAGTCCAGATATGCGTCCGCAGAACTCCACAGTCGGTCCAAAGGGGCGTACTTAGGATCTCCAAACTTCATCCGCAGCATAAAGGGCTTCCCAGCCGCGATATCCCCGGCTTGACGCAGCTCCTCCTTCATCTCTCTCATTGCAGAGCGGGTGTCCTTGGCCGCCATCGTGGCCTTCTCCAGGTATGTCCTCTTCGCTTGATCTTCCTTTTCAAGAAGCTTGCAACGGTCAGCGGCATTCCTCAATTCCACATCCATCCTGGCTATTTCTTCCTTGCTTTGGTAGTGAGTAGCCTGTTCGGCTTTCAGCTCCTCTATCACCTTTAGGGCAGCCGCATCGCTTTTCCTGGCTTGTTCCTTGGCTCGGGCAAGTTCCGCCCGAAGGTTTTCCACGGCCGCAGCTCCATCTGCATTCACACACATGTTATAGATACTGGCATCATGCTCCTCTTCCCATGTGTTATTGAAGGAATCACATACCCTGTGCCTCGTCAAGCCGCTTGTTGACAAGTACGATGTCGGCATCTGCCACGTCAAGCTGCCGCTTTAACTCGGCAAACTCATCAGTCCGGCTGGCCACCGGACACTTCGCCACCTGCATATTAAGGCGGCAAGATTATTCCTGGGACTATGATCCTCTATGTGTCATCGTCTTCGACAGCACCCAGAGTCTCAGGGGCTACTATCTACACAGGGCACATCTAAAAATGTGCGGTATTGTCAAAAATGTACATCATTTCGCGTACCTCAAAACCCGTCAGTAGACTCGTAAAGGCTTCATGCAACCCGCTTTCGGCGGACGAGGTCCTTTCAATCACCATACCCATCAATGTGCGGTGCTCTTCTGAGATAGCCGCTTGCTCTAACAGATCCCTCAGTATGTCCGACCGCACACCAGACGGTGCCGGACTCTTTCAATTGCTCTCTTCAAGAGCCGGATACTGAGGACTTCGGGTGGCCATACGATTACCTTCTGGCCTTGCCGGACCAGGAGAAACCCTCCGTGACGACACCTCGGGGTCGCCCGCCTCATGAGGTGGTATGGCAGGGGGAGGTGTTTCGCTCTCCATCATCTCTAGAAGAAGATCCCCCAAAGACGAGCTCTGCTGAAAATCCGAACTGCAAAATAAAGGCTTCCGTTATTTTCCTCAGAAGTAAAGCAAGATATTTTCATTATTAAGGTACCCTTTTACTCACAGCTTGGTGGAGGGCTGATCCCCTTGAGGGCATCGTGCGGCCGGGGTATCCCCCGGGGCAGGACCCTCCGGCGAAGATTTTTTCCCCCGTTTGGAGACCATTGTCTCCGGGTCCTCGGAGGCGATCCTCTTTCTTCCCTGGGGAGAGGAAGTTTTAGCTCCTCCTCCCCAGCTAACCTCCTTCGCGGAGGCGCTAGCCTCTTTGTTCCCCCCTTTATCTTCTCCTAAAGGCGCTTGATAAGGCGCGATCTCCAGCATCCTGGTTAACATGGGATCTGGTGAGGTCTCAGGGAGGGGGGCCGGACACCTGATCAACTTTGCCTTCGCTATCCAATCCTGGTCAAAGAGCAGCTTTTTTAGGGCGACGTTGCGATAAATAAACGGACAGTGTGCGGGGCTACTTACTTGGCTATCCGGGCGATTGCATCTCAAACCTGCATCCTCGGTGGTGTCCGGACACATTATTTGTGGTCTGAAGAACAATTTGTACATCTCCTCAGGCGTCATGCCAAGGAAGTGTTGAAGAGCTCGCGGTCCCTCCAGATTGAACTCCCACAGGCGGAGGGGATGACGTTTGCAGGGCAGGACTCGGCGAATTAACATGACTTGCATCACCGTGACCAGACTGACATCTCTCTCAAGGAGATCTTGGATGCGGCTCTGCAATGTGGGCACATCCTTTACTGGCCCCCAGTCCAGCCCCTTGTTGACCCGTGACGTTAGTCGTGGCGGGGAACCCGAGCGAAAGACCAGTGGGGACACCCACTGGTTACCCCTGGGAGCTGTGATATAAAACCACTCTTGTTGCCATAAACTGGACACCTCCTGAAAAGAGCCCTCGGGCCATGGGGCGTCGGCGTTTTTGCTTATTATGGTGCTTCCGCACTCTGCGTGCCACCCCTCGATCATCTTTGGATCCACTTTGAAGGTCTTGAGCCACAATCCGAAGTGAGGGGTAATACCGAGGAAAGCTTCACACACGACGATGAATGATGAGATGTGGAGGATAGACTCCGGAGCTAAATCGTGGAAGTCCAGCACATAATAGAACATAAGCCCCCTCACGAAGGGATCTAGCGCGAAGCCTAGCCCTCAGAGGAAGTGAGATACGAACACGACGCTCTCACCGAGCTTGGGAGTGGGAATAACCTGCCCTTGAGTAGGCAGCCTATGTGGGATTTCGCCGGTCAGGTACCTGGCTTCCCTTAGCTTTATTACGTCTTCCTCCGTGATGGAGGAAGGCATCCACCGACCTTGAAGGTTGGATCCGGACATAATCGGAGGTCCGAAGCGCCTAAACCTGAGCTTTGGGTGTTGGAACTCGAGGCGGGAGGCGGATTCGATTAAGATCGAAAGAAAAGAATAGGCCTTGGTCCCTTTATAAAGAGATTGAATACCAAGTGCCCTCCTCGTGACCGTTTGGGACTTACCTCCAATCGAGGGGTCATACCAACGGGCACGATTGGGTTACCCACGTCCGTTTTGATGAGAATCCCGTAATAAAGGGGACACGATCTCTGCTTCGACAAGATGTGCCAAGGAAACCGCCTCGCGAAACGCGCTGAGATTGGTTATGAATAAAGACATAGATGTGGTGTGATGTCACACTACGAGGTACGTCAGCAGATTAGATTTGTGGAAATATTATTCTCTCTATGGTGGTATGTGGAACTTGTTTTGCAGAGCCGGACACAAACCTCTTGTTCAGAATCTTCTATGAAGTATTCGGAGGAGGAACCCGCCTTGCAATGCCGAAGACAATCTGCACGCCGGACTCATCGTCATTGAAGCCTGGTTCAGGGGCTACTGAGGGAGTCCTGGATTAGGGGGTATCCGGACAGCTGGACTATAACCTTTGGCCGGACTGTTGGACTATGAAGATACAAGATTGAAGACTTCGTCCCGTGTCCGGATGGGATTCTCCTTGGCGTGGAAGGCAAGCATGGCAATACGGATATGTAGATCTCCTTCCTTGTAACCGACTCTGTGTAACCCTAGCCCCCTCCAGTGTCTATATAAACCAGAGGGTTTAGTCCGTAGGACCAAGAACAACAATCATACCATAGGCTAGCTTCTAGGATTTAGCCTCTCCGATCTCGTGGTAGATCAGCTCTTGTAATACTCATATCATCAAGATCAATCAAGCAGGAGTAGGGTTTTACCTCCATCGAGAGGGCCCGAACCTGGGTAAAAACATCGTGTCCCCCGTCTCCTGTTACCATCCGCCTAGACGCACAGTTCGGGACCCCCTACCCGAGATCCTCCGGTTTTGACACCGACAGGGCCCAAAAGCATAGTGTCCAGTTGACGGGCCGAATCAGATATGGGCCATAATTGAGCCAAAAGCCTCTTAAAGGGCCAGACCTGGTCTGGGTCGTAATTTGGCCCAGAACATGGTAGGCTTTTAACGGGCCGGATCTCATATGGGCCAATATTAGGCCCGGAGCGTGGCAGGCCATTAATGGACCAGATCAAATATGGGCCAGCATTTGGCCCAAAACATGGCAGACAGTTAATGGGTCGGCCTACTAGGGTCCTCAAAATCTTGTGGGCCTACAGTTGGGCTGGCCCATTAATGTCGGCGAAATCACGTGGGCCCTTTAGCTGGGCCGGCCCATTATGATCCGCAAGAATTTTGTGGGCCTTTACCTGGGCCGGCCCATTATGGCACACAAAAATCTTGTGGGCCTTTACCTGGGCCGGCCAATTATGGCCCGCGAAATCTTGTGGGCCTTTAGCTGGGCCAGCCCATTATGGTCCGCAAAATCTCATGGGCCTTTAGCTGGGCCGGCCCATTATGGTCCGCAAAATCTTGTGGGCCTTTAGTTGGGCCGGCCCATTTAATCTTCTTGGGCCGTGCCACGTGTTGACGTATCATAGGCGCCTTCTGTCCAGTGAGTGGATGAGATCTATCCCGATGATGAGCCGACACGTGTTTCCACTAGCCAATGATGATTTTACACGTGGAAAATCCCCATTGGTCGGGGTTGTTAACGGGTTATCGGATCCAAAACCCGACTCGATAGCTTAACAGCGTTCCGTTACGGTGGATGCCACGTGTCGGTCACCCTTGATGAAAGCACTTCTGTGACGCGCGATTTATCGTCATGCAAGTGGACACTTCCGTGATGATAATTTTGGTAATGTCATGGAACACTTCTACGACAGCACAGGTATGACTATCTTGATTCTGTCATAAATTTGTCATGGATGTACATGCATGACAAAAAACGCGACCTACTGTGACAAACACATATCATCACGGAAGTATTTTTTTTTGTGTTACCTGTGCACGGGCAGTCAGAGCCGCGCCCGCGACCACACCAAGCAGAGCTCTCAGAAATACACCCACCAAAGCAGGACTAGGGTTTTACGCATCCTCGCGGCCCGAACCTGGATAAATGAACCGCTGTTAGATCCGCTCTTCTCTCAACCCCGCGCCCCGCAACCGCAGTAGGGATTCTAGTGATCCCATAGGTGTCATCTCCCACCGACATCTTTGGCGCGCCAGGTAGGGGGCGTGCAATTGTGAGAATCGGTTTTAGCAGTTAAGTGAGTGTTTCTTCATTGCGATGGATCTAAGAGAAGCAGGAGAGGGGGTCGAAAGATCAACGCCGGCGCGACTACAAGCAGAAGCTAAGTCACACTGAACCCTAACTACTTTCTTTCCTTTTTATATGAGGTTATTTCCCTCGGAGATGTCGTGCCTTTGTATGGGAAACCTGCACGCAAAGGGCCCCCCCGCAATTGGCAACGCCTTTGTTCTGTTTCGAGTCCGCTCAACAGCTCAAAGCTGCCGCGTCGAGAGTGGCGGGGTAGCCTTCCGCACCTGGCAACGCTCCTGATTCTGACTCGAGTCAAACTCGACAGTTCGGGCGGCCGCGCTCAGGGCGGTAAGGTCGTTTGCCCGGCAACAAGCACACCCGGCAGGCCAATGGGGATCCGTCCCCATGACGCCGCCCTGGGTTTACACACCGGCAAGCCTACCCGGTTACGTAGGGTGGACATACAAGGAAAAATCGAACAGGAAAATAACATGCATGATACTAAAAACTGCTGCAGAGTTATGTTACATTAAATTGCTGGTGCGGTTCTAACTAGAGATAGCAATTGTCTTGGTTGTGAACCTGCAGCGGCGATAAGAAAACAGGATGCCTAATCCCGGCGCTGGCCCTCCACCCTTAGAATTCCGCCGACACGGCTGATGATGGGCTTGATGCGCTCCCTGAGCGGCGCGAGGTCGACATCCTCCCGCAAGCTCTCCAGCGCGGCGTCGAAGTCGAGGTTGGGGTACCAGTGCACCACCTTGGTGAAAACCTTGGTCATGGCGCCCTGACAAAGCATCCGGGACTCCTCGGCCAGTGAGGCCGCCCGGTTGGCGTGGAGCCGCTCCAGAGCATGGACGACCTTCTCAAAGAACATGGTCAGACTGTAATTGGCGCTCACGCTCCGCTCTGGGACATACCTCACGTCTGGCATCCCCATGGTGGCAAGCTGTGTGGCGGCCTGGTTGGCGACGGTGGCAAGGCGTTCGAGCCAACGGTTCTCGCCCGCCACATGATCGGCGAAGTTGAGGCCTTCGTTCTCCCGCAACTGCTTCTCGCCCTCCAGCGCCTTGGCCAGGGTTTCCTCTCGAGTCTTGTCCCCCTCCAGCACCTCCTCGAGACCCTTCAACTTCAGCTTGAGATCCCCGATGGAGTTGTTGGCCTCGGCAAGCTCCCCAGCCCTGCTGATGACCGCGCCCTGTGCCTCCGTCAGAGCACCGTTAAGCGTGTCCTTCTCCCGAGACAACTTTAACACCTGCTCCTTCAGCCCATTGCGCTCCTTCTCCAGCTCCTTCACCTTAGCGGCGTGAACCTGGGCCTGGGCATTGAGTACCTCCTTGTGCCTCTGCTCCAGCTCACTGGTCCACTGTAGGACAAGCTTATCCACCTCGGCATCTTTGCCACGAAGTGTGGCGGCGAGCTTCTCCTCGCGTGCGGCAAGGTCTAATATGTCTCTGTCGTATCTACTTTTCCAAACACTTTTGCCCTTGTTTTGGACTCTAACTTGTATGATTTGAATGGAACTAACCTGGACTGACGCTATTTTCAGCAGAATTGCCATGATGTTGTTTTATGTGCACAAAACAAAAGTTCTCGGAATGACCTGAAACTCCACGGGATGTCTTATAAAAATAATAAAAAATCCTCGCCAAAGATGAAGACCAGGGGGCCCACACCCTGTCCACGAGGGTGGGGGCGACCCCCCCCCCCCCAGGGCGCGCCCCCCTACCTCGTGGGCCCCCTGGAAACCCTCCGACGCCAACTCCAACTCTATATATTGGCTTTCGGGGAGAAAAAAATAAAAGAGAAGAAATCATGGCGGTTTACGATACGGAGACGCCGCCAAGCCCTAAAACCTCTCGGGAGGGCTGATCTGGAGTCTGTTCGGGGCTCCGGAGGGGGGGATTCGTCGCCGTCGTCATCATCAACCATCCTCCATCACCAATTTCATGATGCTCACCACCGTGCGTGAGTAATTCCATCGTAGGCTTGCTGGACGGTGATGGGTTGGATGAGATTTATCATGTAATCGAGTTAGTTTTGTTAGGGTTTGATCCCTAGTATCCACTATGTTCCGAGATTGATGTTGCTATGACTTTGCTATGCTTAATGCTTGTCACTAGGGCCCAAGTGCCATGATTTCAGATCTGAACCTATTATGTTTTCATGAATATATGTGAGTTCTTTATCCTATCTTGCAAGTCTATAGTCACCTACTATGTGTTATGATCCGGCAACCGCGAATTGACAATAATCGGGACCACTCCCGGTGATGACCATAGTTTGAGGACTTCATGTATTCACTATGTGCTAATGCTTTGTTCCGGTTCTCTATTAAAAGGAGGCCTTAATATCCCTTAGTTTCCGATGGGACCCCGCTGCCACGGGAGGGTAGGACAAAAGATGTCATGCAAGTTCTTTTCCAAAATTAAGCACGTATGACTATATTCAGAATACATGCCTACATTACATTGATGAATTGGAGCTAGTTCTGTATCACCCTATGTTATGACTGTTACATGATGAACCGCATCCGGCATAATTATCCATTACTGCTCCGGTGCCTACGAGTTTTCCATATACTGGTTTACGCTTAATTACTTTCCCGTTGCTACTGTTACAATCACTACAAAATACCAAAAATATTACTTTTACTGTCTTTACTTTTGTTGCCGTTACCACCACTATCATATTACTGTGCTACTAAACACTTTGCTGCAGATACTAAGTTTCCAGGTGTGGTTGAATTGACAACTCAGCTGCTAATACTTGAGAATATTCTTTGGCTCCCCTTGTGTCGAATCAATAAATTTGGGTTAAATACTCTACCCTCGAAAACTGTTGCGATCCCCTATACTTGTGGGTTATCAAGACCTTTTTCTGGCGCCGTTGCCGGGGAGCATAGCTCTATTCTTTGAGTCACTTGGGATTTATATCTGTTGGACACTATGAAGAACTTGAAACATGCTAAGACAACAATTTATCCCTCAACTACGAGGGGAGGTAAGGAAGTGCCATCTAGCTCTGCACTTGATTCACCTTCTGTTATGAGTAAGCTTGCGACACCTAAACCTGCTTCTGCTATTCGTTCCGATATGTCGCATGATATTGATGATGCCACTTCTTCTATGCATGATACTTATGATGAAACTACTTCTATGCCTGATACTACTGTGCCCCTTAGTGAATTTCTTAATGAACAAATTGCTGGGGCTAGAGAAAAAGAAATTATTGAATCTGAATATAATGATGAAAGTGATGATGAAAATATGCGTGTTATTCCTGAGGGTTATGTTTTTGATATGGACTCTTCTGCCGCTATTTTAGCTTGCAAAGATAGATATGAGCTCAACAGGTTATTAGCTAAATGGAACAAAGAATCACTTAGAGATAAAATGAGGCCTGATCCTGCTTTTGCTACTTCACCTATATGTGTTCCTGATAAGGATTATGAATTCTCTGTTGATCCTGATATAATTACTTTGGTTGAATCTGATCCTTTCTATGGTTATGAATCTGAAACTGTTGTGGTACATCTTACTAAATTAAATGATATAGCCACCCTGTTTACTAATGATGAGAGATCGCGTTACTTTTATATACTCAAGATATTTCCGTTCTCATTAAAGGGTGATGCTAAGATATGGTTTAATTCTCGTGATCATGGTTGTGTGCGTAGTCCCCAGGATATGATTTATTACTTCTCTGCTAAATATTTCCCTACTCATAAGAAACAAGCTGCTTTGAAGGAAATATACAACTTTGTGCAAATTAAAGAAGAGAGTCTCCCACAAGATTGGGGGAGGCTTCTCAAGTTACTTAATGCTTTGCGTGATCATCCTCTTAAGAAACCTGAAATACTTGATATCTTTTATAATGGACTAACCGATGCTTCCAGAGATTACCTGGATAGTTGTGTTGGTTCTCTTTTCAGGGAAAGAACACCGAATGAAGCTAAAATTCTATTGAATAATATGTTGACAAATGAAAATAATTGGGCACCTCCTGAGCCAGCTCCTGCTCCAATTAATGATCCTATTCCTAAACCAACTCCGAAGAAGATAGGTGTTCTATTTCTCAGTCCCGAAGATATGCAAGAAGCAAAGAAATCTATGAAACAAAAAGGTATTAAAGCTGAATATGTTAAGAATTTACCTCCTATTGAGGAAATACATGGTCTTAATTCACCGCCTGTTGAAGAAACATATGATCTTAATCCCTTATTTATTGAAGAACCTCCTGATCCCGATATCCCGACACAGGTAGTAAAGGTAAATTCTCTCTATAGATTTGATGAAGGTGATATCCCTCACTATAAGTCTGCTAGGCAATGCGTTGATGAGTTTGACAATTTTATTGTCAAACAAGAAAACTTTAATGCTTATTTTGGTAGACAATTAAAACAAAATGCTTATATGATTAAACACTTGGGTGATTATATGGCTAATATTAGAGGTGAACTTAAACTTGTTAGCAAACATGCATCTATGGTTACCACTCAAGTAGAACAAGTACTTAAAGCTCAAAAAGAAGTGCTTGATGAAATGAATAGTAAGAAAAATGATTATGCTGTTAGAGTGGCTACTAGAACTGGTAGAATGACTCAGGAACCTTTGTATCCTGAAGGCCACCCTAAGAGAATCAAGCAAGATTCTCAGAGAAATAATATTGATGTTCCTAGTTCTTCTAAAAAGAAGAAAAAGAAAAATGATAGAACTGTGCAAACTTCTAGTGAACTTATTGTTGAACCACCTCATAATCCAAATGATATCTCTATGTCTGATGCTGAAACACAATCTAGTAATGAACATGAACCTAGTGAAAATGTTAATGATGATGTTCATGATGATGCTCAACCTAGTAATGATAATGATGTAGAAGTTGAACCTGCTGTTGATCTTGATAACCCACAATCAAAGAATCAACGTTATGATAAGAGAGACTTTGTTGCTAGGAAACATGGTAAAGAAAGAGAACCATGGGTTCAGAAATCCATGCCTTTTCCTCCCAAACCATCCAAGAAAAAGGATGGTGAGGATTTTGAGCGCTTTGCTAAAATGATTAGACCTATCTTTTTGCGTATGCGATTAACTGATGTGCTCAAAACAAATCCTTATGCTAAATATATGAAGGATATCATTACTAATAAAAGAAAGATACCGGAAGCTGAAATTTCCACCATGCTTGCTAATTATACTTTTAAGGGTGGAATACCAAAGAAACTTGGAGATCCCAGAGTACCAACTATACCTTGCTCCATTAAAAGAAATTATATTAAAACTGCTTTATGTGATCTTGGAGCCAGTGTTAGTGTTATGCCTCTCTCTTTATATCATAGACTTGACTTTAATAAGTTGACACCTACTGAAATATATCTGCAAATGGCTGATAAAGCAACTGCTATACCTGTCGGTATTTGTGAGGATGTGCCTATTGTGGTTGCAAACGTTACTATTTTGACAGACTTTGTTATTCTTGATATTCCCGAGGATGATATTATGTCTATTATTCTTTGAAGACCGTTTCTTAATACTGCAGGGGCTGTTATTGATTGCAACAAAGGCAATGCCACTTTTCATGTTAATGGTAATGAGCATACGGTACACTTTCCGAGGAAACAACCTCAAGTTCATAGTATCAACTCCATTGGAAAAATTCCATCGATTATAATTGGAGGTTTTGAATTTCCTCTTCCAACTGTCAAAAAGAAATATGATATACTTATTATTGGGGATGTGCATATCCCCGTTGAGGTAACCTAGTGTTATTCGAAATTTCTCCGGTTTCATGATTATCGGAATGGGTTTGTTAACAAGACTTGATCAACCTTGTTAGTGGATTCCTTTTGATGAGCATGAGATGGATGAGACTAGAAGCACAACCTTTTGTACCCTCTCTATACTTTTTGTTATTTAGTAGAAATAAAGTAAAAAATAGTATTTTTTCTGTCTGTTTCCTGACTTATCTGTGCAATATAAAAATATCCTAAAAATAAAAGTCCTCAGAATGACATGCCAATTTAATATGATTTTTTCGGGAATATTTGAGGATTTTTAGTGCAAAAATTGTCGCGGGGGGAGCTGCCACCTGGCCACGAGGTTGGAGGGCACGCCCTACCCCCCTGGGCGTGCCCCCCTACCTCGTGGGCCCACGGTGGCCCTCCTCCACTTATCCCAGCATCCATCTTCTTCCTATGCCTCACACAAACCCGAAAAACCAACTCAAGCATGAGTTCCAGCCACTTTTGCTGTGATTTTCGATCTCCTTTCTCGAAGCACCTCTCGGAAAACTGCTTAGGGAGATTGTTCCTTGGTATGTGACTCCTCCATTGGTCCAATTAGTTTTTGTTCTAGTGCTTTATTCTTTGCAAATTTGTGCTGCATAGGTGACCATGTTCTTGAGCTTGCATGTCAAATTTATATGGTTCCAAGTAGTTCTAATGCTTGATATAGGCTCTAGGCACTTGTAGGAGTAGTTGCTATCAGTTTTATTGAAGTTGGTTTACTTTTGTTTGAAGTTACTAAAAATTTCAGATTTCTTTCAAAGAAAAACAATATGCTTAGGAAGATGTTTTAAGGTGGTTCTTCTAAGAAGCAAGGACCCAGGATTGCTATGCGTGATGCTGATGAGGAACCACCAAGAGACGCTCTAGTGCGGCCTTGCGAATGGCCGTCGGAAAATTTTATGGACCGTGTGAGAATTAAATAAGAATTCAAAACATATTTGCGCAATGCCGGTCTTGAGGATTTTGAGGCCGACAAATGCCCTCAGTATCATGATCTCACAAGCTCATTTGTGAGGAGGTTTGAGTATTCATCTTCGCGTAATTCTGCTTCAGTCATGTTTGATCTTTATGACAAATCTTATACCATGGACTCAGAGGATTTCACTTTTGCTTGCAAACTCCCATCATGGGGTAGTGTTAGGGATCCCCCTAAATCTGAATTTAGAAACTTTATTGCTAGTATAACTGTAGGGGAATCTAGAGATATAACGCAGGCTACCATAGGGAGCATTCACTTTCCTGCTATACATTATTTTTCTCTTTTCATCGGTAGATGCATAAATGCTAAGGATGAAGCATGTCACATGTGTGTCCCTGACCTTAGCATTCTCAGGAGTGTTGTGTTAGGAGACCAATCTTATCATATGGGAGCCATTGTAGCTCGTAAGCATCATAATAGACATAATGGAGATTTCTTTGGAGGAATTTATGCAACCCGCTTAGCTAATTTTCTTGAGACAGACATCCGTGAGGGTGATACGGAGTTGCCTCCTGCATATTTCGATTATGACTCTATGGCTTCGCACCAGTTTGTCGAGAGGCCTGAATCACCTCTTTTATATCATTTAATTTCTAACAAACGGCATGTTGTTCGTATTACTCTCCCTGCTCCTGCCTTCTTTGATTCTCAGGCAAAACGAAGATATACTATTACCAGAGAGGAGGCAGATGAGAACGAGAGGAGAGCTGAGGCAGCCCGACTCCACGTTGCAGCTTAGCAGGTGATAACCGCTGCATCACAATATGATCCCAGCTATTCTTCGTCGCAGTACGACCCCAGCTACACCTACGGGTATCCGCCAGGCTATCCCTGGCAATAGACCAACTTAGGCCAAAAGCCTAAGCTTGGGGGAGTACATATTTCTCACCGACATTACATTTATGTTCACACACACTCATTGCTAGATGTCGGTGCTCATACTCTTTCACTGTATTATCCATGCTAGTTTATTTTCTTTCTTGCTTTCTTCTTGTGTGTTTGTTAAACCTTAAGAAAAACAAAAAAAATTAGTAGTAGTTTATTTTTCTGCTGTAGTAGTAATAATTAAAAAGAAAACCCAAAAATATTTCCCGTTCTTCTTTTGCTTGTTGGGAGCTTTCCCGTGTAAATAGTTTTATTTCTTTTATTTTCTTTGGGGGTCAGTAGGAGAAGACCATGATTAAATTGTTGAAGTGGCTCTTATATGCATTATTGTTGAATTAACCAAGAGCCCATATTGCCTTGTCTTCTCCTGTTTATTGAATGCTCGCAGATTCCAGCTTAGTCCAATGCACGTACACTCTTATTATTATTCACACCATTCGGTCGTGCAAGTGAAAGGCAATTATGATGATATATGATGGACTGACTGAGATGAGAAAAGTTGGTATGAACTCGACCTATTTTGTTTTTGTAAATATGATGAGTTCATCGTTCTTGATTCAGCTTGTTATGAATAAACATGTTTGCAATGACAATTAGAGATCATAGTTGCTTGTGCCATGCTTGATTAGCTATGAGTTATAATGGTTTACCTTGCGTGCCAACATGCTATTGAGATGGTTATGATGTGGTATGATGGGGTGGTATCCTCCTTTGAATGATTTAAGTGACTTGACTTGGCACATGTTCACGCATGTAGCTGAAACAAATCAACATAGCCTTCACGATATTTATGTTCATGGTGGATTATAGCCTGCTCATGCTTGCATCCAATGTTTATTAATTTTTAATGCATGTACATGGCTGTTGTCGCTCTCTAGTTGGTCGCTTCCTAGTCTTTTGCTAGCCTTCACTTATACTAAGCGGGAATACTGCTTGTGCATCCAATCCCTTAAACCCCAAAGTTATTCCAGATGAGTCCACCATACCTTCCTATATGCGGTATATATCTGCCGTTCCAAGTAAAGTTGTATGTGCCAAACTCTAAACCTTCAAATAAACATTCTGTTTTTATGCTCGAATAGCTCATGTATCAACCAAGGCTGCCCTTATCTTCCATGTTAGGCGGGTTATTCTCAGGATGAGTGGACTCCGCTCCTCACTCATGAGAAAATGGCTAGTCACCGGGATGCCCAGTCCCATGCTTTATGCAAACTAAATCAAAATTAATTGCAAACAAAACTCCCCCTGGGACCTGATGTATGTTGGAGGCACTCATTGCTTCGAGCAAGCCATGGATTGATGCTTGTTGGTGGAGGGGGAGTATATACTTTACCATTCTGTTCGGGAACCGCCTATAATGTGTGTGACATGGAAGATATCGCCATCTCTTAGTTGCTATGTTGACAATGAAAGTATACCGCTCAAATACAATTTATCTCTATTTCAAAACCGAGCTCTGGCACCTCTACAAATCCCTGCTTCCCTCTGCGAAGGGCCTATATATTTACTTTTATGTTGAGTCATCACCCTCTTATTAAAAAGCACTAGCTGGAGAGCACAGCTGTCATTTGCATTCATCATTGTTAATTTATATTGGGTATGACTATGGTTGGATCTCTATCGGTGTCAAAACCGGCGGATCTCGGGTAGGCGGTCCCGAACTGTGCATTTAGGCGGATGGTAACAGGAGACAAGGGACACGATGTTTTACCCAGGTTCGGGCCCTCTTGATGGAGGTAAAACCCTACGTCCTGGTTGATTAATATTGATGATATGGGTAGTACAAGAGTAGATCTACCACGAGATCAAGGAGGCTAAACCCTAGAAGCTAGCCTATGGTATGATTGTTATGTTCTCCTACGGACTAAAACCCTCCGGTTTATATAGACACCGGAGAGGGTTAGGGTTACATAGAGTCGGTTACAAAGGTAGGAGATCTACATATCCGTATCGCCAAGCTTGCCTTTCACGCTAAGGAAAGTCCCTTCCGGACACGGGACGAAGTCTTCAATCTTGTATCTTCGTAGTCCAGGAGTCCGGCTGAAGGTATTGTCCGGCTATCCGAACACCCCCTAATCCGGGACTCCCATAGTAGCCCCTGAACCAGGCTTCAATGACGACGAGTCCGGCGCGCAGATTGTCTTCGGCATTGCAAGGCGGGTTCCTCCTCCAAGTACTTCATAGAAGATTTTGAACACAAAGGATAGTGTCCGGCTCTGCAAAATAAGTTTCCACATATTGCCATAGAGAGAATAACATTTACACAAATCTAATCTGCTGACGTATTCTGCAGCGTGACATCATGCCACGGCGAAGCCTTTATTTGAATCGTTTTTACTCCCCCACCTCAGCGCGTTTTGCGAGGCGGTTTCCTTGGCACGTCTTGTCAAAGCAGAGATCGTGTCCCCTTTATTTACGGGATTCTCATCAATACGGACGTGGGTAACCCAATCGTGCCCGTTGGCATGTTTTCTCGATTAAAGGCGAGTCCCAAACGGTTACGGGGAGGGCCCTTGGTATTCAACCTCTTATAAAGAGACCAAGGCCTTACTCCTTTCTTTCAATCTCAAACGATTTCGCCCTTCGCCTCGAGTTCCAACACCCAAGGCTCCAGATTTCGGGCGCTTTGGATCTTCGACAATGTCCTGTTCCGACCTTCGAGGCCGATGGATGCCCTCCTCCATTACGGAGGAGGACGTGCTGAAGCTGAGAGAGGCCAGGTATTTGACCGGCGAAATCTCAGATAGGCTGCCTGCTCAAGGGCAGGCCTTTCCTACTCCCAGGCCTGGCGAGAGCGTGGTATTCATGTCTCACTTCCGTCGGGGGCTAGGCTTCCAGACGGATCCCTTCGTGAGGGGGCTCATGTTTTATTATGGGTTGGAATTTCACGACTTGGCTCTGGAGTCCATCCTCCACATTTCCTCATTCATCGTCGTGTGTGAAGCCTTCCTTCGTGTTACTCCTCACTTCGGATTATGGCTCAAGACCTTCAAAGTTGAACCGAAGATGATCGAGGGACGACACGCGGAGTGCGGAGGTGCTGTTATAAGCAAGAATGCTGATGCTCCATGGCCCGAGGGCTCTTTTCAAGAGGAGCTCGGCTTATGGCAACGAGAGTGGTTTTATATCACTGCTCCCAGGGGCACCAAGTGGGTGGCGCCACCTGCCTTTCGCTCGGGTCCTCCACCACAACTAGCGTCATGGGTCAATAAAGGACTAGACTGGGGACCATCCAAGGACGTGCCCTTGTTGCAGGGTCGTATCAGGGATCTCTTAGAGAGAGACCTCCGCCTGGTCAAAGTGACACAGGTCATGCTGATTCGCCGAACCCTGCCCAGCAAACGCCGCCCCCTTCGCCTGTGGGAGTTTAATCCGGAGGGACCGCGAGCTCTCCAGCATTTCATGGGTGCAACGCCCGCGGAGATGTATAAATTGTTCTTCGGATCACAAGCAACGTGTCCATACTTGACCGAGGATGCAGGTTTGAGCTGCAATCGCCCGGATACTCAAGTAAGTAGCCTTGTGCCCAGACTCGCTCTCCGTATATTTGTCATAAAACTTGCCTCTAAAGAGTTGTTCTTTAAACAGGAGTGGATAGCGAAAGCAAAGCTTATCAGGTGTCCGGCTCCCCTCCCCGAGACCACGCCGGATCCCGTGCTGGTCAGGATGTTGAAGATTGTGCCTTTGGAGGAAAGCAAGGGAGGGGACAAGGAAACTACGGCCTCCTCGAGGGAGGCTGTTCGGAGGGAAGGAATCGAAAATTCCTCTCCTCAGGGGAAGAAGAGGACCGCCTCTGAAGACCCGGAGGCCATGGCCTCAAAACGGGGGAAGAAATCCTCGTCAGAGGGTCCTGTGCTGGGGGATACCTCGGCCGAATTATGCCCTCAAGGGGGTCAGCCCTCCACCGAGCCGTAAGCAGAGAGAGGTTTTTTCTCTGAGAGGAATCCTTGTTTTATATCTGAGAAGAGTAACCGAAAATTTACCTTGTAGTTCGGACCTCAGCCCTTCTCAGCAGAGCTCGTCTTCAGGGGATCTTCTTCCGGAGATGATGGAGAGCGGAACGCCTCCCCCTGCCGAACCGCCTAGCAAGGCGGGTGACCCTGAGGTATCGTCGCGGAGGGTTTCTCCGAATCCGGCAGGGCCGGAAGGCAGCCATATGGCCCCCCAAGGCTCTCCGCGTCCATCCCTCGAAAAAGGCCATAGGACGAGTCCGACACCGTCCGGTGCGCGGTCGGAGGAGCTGAAGGATCTGCTAGGGCGAGCATCTATCTCAGAGGAGCACCGTGCATTGATGGGCATGGTGATTGAAAGGATTTCATCCGCGGAAAGAGGATTGCACGAGGCCGTCGGAAGATTACTGACGGGTTTTGAGGTACGCGGAATAACGCGCCCTTTTTGACAGTTGCGCATAAATAAGATGCGCCCTGTGTAGATAGTAGCCCCTGAGACTCTGTGCGTTGTCAAAAGTGACGGCGCGCAGAGGATCATAACCTCAGGTCTAACATGCCGCCTTTGTGTGTAGGTGGCAAAGTGTCCGGCATCCCGCCGGACTGATGAATTTGCCGAGCTAAAGCGGCAACTTGACGTGGCAGATGCCGACATCGTGCTTGTTAACAAGTGTCTTGACGAGGCGCAAGGTATGTAATCCCTCCGGTGGCACCTGGTAAGAGGAGCTTTTTATGCCAGTATCTTACAATGTGTGTGCGTAATGCAGAAGGTGCTGCTGCCATGGAGAATCTTCGGGCAGAACTTGCCCGAGCCAAGGAGCAAGCCAAAAAAATTGATGCGGCTGCCGTAAAGGCAATGGAAGAGCTGAAAGCCGAACAAGCTGCTCACTGCCGAAGCAAGAAGGAAATGGCCGAGATGGCCGTGAAGCTGAAGAGCACTGCTGACCGTTGCAAGCTTCTTGAAAAAGAAGACCAGGCGGGACCGACGGACCTGGAGAAGGCCGTTGCCGATGCCAAGGATGCTCGCTCTGCAATGAGAGCTGTGAACGAGGAGCTGCGTCAGGCCGGAGAGATCGCGGCGGAAAGCCCTTTATGCTGCGAAGGAGGTTCTGTGATCCTAAACATGCTCCGCTAGACCGAATGTGGAGGACGGCAGACACCTATCTAGATTTGGCAGCGTGTGCTGCAGATGCGACCGAACACTTCCGGGATCAAGAAGATCGCGAAGTGGAAAAGCTCTTCTGGTCGCAGTTCCATAATCCGGAGCGTCCGCTGTCAGTGGACGATCGTCTGGCCGAATGGGCTGAGCTGAATAGTTTGTCCGAACTCGCCATGAAGTGTGTCATGAACCATCTGTGGCCGGGGAGGCAAGAGCCGACAAGTTATTTCAACTTGGTCCAGCAGTTCCTTGGTGCGGTGCCGCATATTAATGCGATGAAGAGGTCAGCATGCATAGAGGGTGCACGGATGGCTCTTGCCTGTGTCAAAACATACTGGGCGGAAATGGAGACCACCGTTGTTGCATCCCGAGACTCGGACGAAAGCCGAGTACCTGCCGAGCACTATTTTCAGGAAGTTCTTCAAGGCGCTCGTGTGATAGAGGCACAGTGCTCGAAGGATGTTATGTTTAAATAGCATATGTTATTGTAAAACATTTTTTGATAAATGGTAGAAGCTTTTTATACTTGCGCCTACAAGTATTGTAACACCTCATATGCGGCCGTTTAGAATATATCTATATGTAATCTGAAAGATGGCAGTCGTCGGCTTCCGCCCCCACGCAAATATTGCGGGGGTGTTCACAGAAGGCGCGTTTTCACACTTAATCTAACGTCTTGGTCCTACAAAGGAGGTGATAGCGCAGCGAACTAGGCAATCGGACTATAATGCTTTAACACTTTCACTTAGCCATAGGAGTTTGACCGTGAGGCTACTTATATAGCCCCTGGTGGCGCCTGTGTTCGCCCGAACTCGGGACGCGTATGTGCTTGGCCGGGAAACGGCCCTTCGTTAATGTGGAGGAATCCTAAAGATTCTGGTGAGTCATCGAGTGGTTGACCAGTCTCTCGCTATATCATGACAGTCAGTTTTCGGCTTTCTCTACTGAGGTGCTCGCCCAGCCGAACCGGGGCACAATCGTAGTAGTTCTCCTGGTGCCGCCTTAGCCGATAGAGCGGAACGTAAGGCAGCCAAACACAGGAGCCGGGTAACCCAACATTTGACCAAAGACATGATTCGGAGCTGATGCATATAAGGCCAAACTCGCGACGCCGGACACTCCCGAAGGTATTCGGTCTTTATAAAGGCGGGCGGGACAACGCCCTTAATTGTAAGCCCCTGGTGTCCAGGTACGCGCAAATTTCTGACGTGGCCACATGCCAAGACGTCAGCCTCCTCCTTGGTTACACCAAAAAAACCAGGGGATGTGTATCAACAAGAGACAGTAAAAAAAGGTTTACGCAGGGTCTTAATCTGAAAAGAATCCTTGGAACGGGTCCCTGCTGCACGTCTGCGCCTGTGTCTCCGTTGTGCCGTATCCTGGACGGGCGCAGCACGGTGTTCATCTGTAAAAGAGAGGAACTTAGTTGAAAAAAGGTTGTGTCGAACGGAAGTTATGCTGAATAAACAATGTATAAATTGAAATGGTTAGAATTGAGCTGGATTATCTCTTTCTTTATATGCGCGGAGCCCCTAGTACAGGGGTATATGGCTATTAAGCCATTACCGATTGTATTTTTATGCCGGACTCGTCTAGCTGTGTCTGTGGTCTTGACGACCTGTTTAGATGTTTTGGCTTGTAAAGCCGTTTTTTTGTTGTGGGGTCGTTAAGGCAGCCGCACAATATTCCGCGCGGGAGGTGCACTCAATGCTTTCCCTTTAATGAGATGATGCCTCATGGACCGGGCATTTTAAGCGTAAGAGATGCATAATGTGGAATCGCGTTAAAGCGGGCGAAAGCTTCGCGTCCCAGTAGTGCTTGATAGCTGTTTGAGAATGGGACGATATGGAAGGTTACCCTTTCGCGACGGAAGTTGTCGGGGGAGCCGAACATAACTTCTAGCCGGAGAGAACCCATGCAATGAGCATCCGGGCCTGGTGTTACCCCTTGAAAGGAGGTTTTGCTATGGCGAATTTTTGCCGGGTCTATCCCCATGCGACGGATTGTGTCCTGATATATCAGGTTTAGACCACTGCCGCCATCCATCAGGACATTTGTAAAGTGGAGTCCGTAGATTATTGGATCTAGTACCAAGGCAGTCCAGCCTGCGTTCCGGATACTTCCAGAGTAATCCAGATGACTGAAGGTGATCGGTTTTAACAACCAGTGGCGAGACTCCTTTGGGATAGGCCGTATGGTGCGTACCTCTATGGGTGCCGCTTGTTTTGTTATGTGAAGTAAGTTTTCTGTTTTGACTTCTTTTGGAAAATTCTTTTGTTCCCTGGTGCTCTGCTTTTGGGGTTCATCATCGTCTTCACTTGGTGTGTTGAGCCCCTTGTGTTCGGCGTTGAGGTTGCCGGATTTCTTGAAAACCCAACAGTTTCGGTGGGTGTGGTTTGCAGGCTTCCCGAGAGTACTGTGTATTTGACATATCTTCTCCAAGATTTTGTTTAAGTTGGATAGCTCGTCCCTGTTATCCTTGAGGGGCGGCTTTTTCTGATTTGGCCGAGAGCTTTTGAATCCGGCATTGACTGCCGTGCTCTTCGAACTGCTTTCCTTAGTCCGGCGCTGGTCCTTGTTGCGTCGTGGATTTCCGTTTCCATCCCTAGTTTCGGATGTACTTGGGTCGCTGGTGCTACATCTTGCCAACCAACTGTCCTCTCCAGCGCAAAAGCGGGTCATGAGGCTTGTTAATGCGGCCATTGTTCTTGGCTTTTCTTGGCCGAGGTGTCTGGCGAGCCATTCGTCTCGAATATTATGCCTAAAAGCTGCTAGGGCTTCGGCGTCCGGACAGTCGACTATCTGATTCTTTTTAGTAAGGAATCTGTTCCAAAATTTCCGGGCTGACTCTCCGGCTTGTTGAGTTATGTGACTTAGGTCGTCTGCATCCGGAGGGCGGACATAGGTCCCTTGAAATTTTTCCCGGAAAGCGTCCTCGAGATCCTCCCAACTTCCAATGGTGTTTTCAGGAAGGCTTTTAAGCCAATGCCGAGCTGGCCCTTTAAGTTTGAGGGGTAAGTATTTTATGGCGTGGAGGTCGTCTCCTCTTTCCATGTGTATGTGGAGGATATAATCCTCAATCCAAACTCCAGGGTCTGTTGTTTCGTCATACGCCTCTATGTTTACGGGTTTGAATCCTGTTGGAAATTCATGGTCCAAAACCTATTGGTGAAACATAGGGGGTGTGCGGCACCCCTGTATCTGGGTGTGCCGTGATGTTCGGATACTGGTTGTGTTGCATTGCTTACGAGAGCTTGCTTTCTTGGCCCATAGATAGATCTGGCTAGGCCATCTTTTTGATGCGAATCCTTAAGTGGATCGCATGCCGGCTTGTGTGCGGCGCCGCTTGCTGCTCTATGCTGGCCATGGGGTCGTCTATCCGACCTGGTGGCGTTCTTATTTTTTGATTGCGGGGGTTCTACGGCCTCCTCGTCAAATTCAGGCAGTAGCTTTCGCTTCGGATAGCTTTTGGTGTGGCGACTGCTGCCGTATTTGTCTGCGGTGTTGAGTACTTTGCTCCATCTGATTCTGAGTGCATCTTCCGCAGTTTTGAGCTTCCGCTTCTGCTTTTTCAGGCTACGTGCAGTGGCAACGAGCCTTCGGTGGAGGTTCTTCTGCTCCATTATCTTGTCCGGCGTAAGGTCGTCCGGAATGCTGTTCTCACCGGGGGAGGGTTGTTCGGTTTGTTTATCCAAGTTGCCATGTTCGTCGTCCGCCGGCTCGTCCTGCTCTATGGTTGGATCTGTATGGCTGCTGTCTTTATCGAGGCGGGGCTTTGACCGGCATTTACGTCGCCGCTTTGATTGCTTTTCGAGAGAACGATCCCTCGTTGCATCCCGGTGTTCCTCATCGTCGCTTCCTTCAGGTGTGTCCACCATGTACACATCATGAGATGAGGTGGCCGTCCAGTTCCCTATAGGCATTGGTTCATGTGTGTCTCCTACATCGTCGTCCATACCGTCGATGTCTTTAGAGTCGAAATTGAGCACGTCGTTTAAATTATCGACAGTGGCTACCAAATGGGTGGTGGTGGGCTTTGAATTTCTTCATTGTCCGTATCCCAACCTTGCTGACCGTAGTCCGGCCAGGGCTCTCCTGATAAAGAGAGAGACTTTAGTGACTTCAGGATATCGCCAAAGGGCGAGGGCTGGAAGATGTCCGCGGCGGTGAACTTCATGATCGGCGCCCAATCGGATTCGATCGGCAGGGGCGCGGAGGGCTCGGAGTCCGGAAAGGAGTCCGGCCCCTCAGAGTCACGGGCCTTGCGGAGTGCGGGGCTGGTGTTTTGCTCGATCGCCGTTGGGATCGCAGCCCCCGAGGCGGCGTCCAACCACCCATCCTCGATCGACGCAGTTGGCTCCGAATTAAGGGTCGGAGCCGACGCGAGTGCGGCCTCCAAGGCACTGTTCGGTGGCAGAGCTAGATCATGCCTATCGTGACAGTGCGGCGCGCTCGGCTGTGGCTTGAATCCGTCGAAGATCAAGTCCCCGCGGACGTCAGCCGTGTAGTTTAAACTTCCAAACCTGACCTGATGGCTAGGGGCGTAGCTTTCGATCTGCTCCGGATGGCCAAGCGAATTGGCCCGCAGTGCGAAGCCGCCGAAGACGAAGATCTGTCTAGGGAGAAAAGTCTCATCCTGGACTGCATCGCTATTGATGATCGGAGGAGCCATCGGGCCTAAAAGCGACGACACAAAGGAACTCTCAATGAAAGCACCAATGTCGGCGTCAAAACTGGCGGATCTCGGGTAGGGGGTCCCGAACTGTGCGTCTAGGCGGATGGTAACAGGAGACAAGGGACACGATGTTTTACCCAGGTTCGGGCCCTCTTGATGGAGGTAAAACCCTGCGTCCTGCTTGATTAATATTGATGATATGGGTAGTACAAGAGTAGATCTACCACGAGATCAAGGAGGCTAAACCCTAGAAGCTAGCCTATGGTATGATTGTTATGTTCTCCTATGGACTAAAACCCTCCGATTGATATAGACACCGCAGAGGGTTAGGGTTACATAGAGTCGGTTACAATGGTATGAGATCTACATATCCGTATCGCCAAGCTTGCCTTCCACGCCAAGGAAAGTCCCTTCCGGACACGGGACGAAGTCTTCAATCTTGTATCTTCATAGTCCAGGAGTCCGGCTGAAGGTATTGTCCGGCTATCCTAACACCCCCTAATCCGGGACTCCCTCAATCTCTTTTACCATGAATTACAATGTCTAGTCAGTCCTTGATCTTTAAAGGTGCTCTGCATTTATGTTTTGCGGTCTCAGAAAGGGCTAGCGAGATACCATCTTGATTATATCATATTATGATTGTTTTGAGAAAGTGTTGTCATCCGAGATTTATTATTATGGCTTGCTAGTTGATTATGCTATTGATATGAGTAATTATGAGACCTGTGAATTATTGCAAATGTGGTTAGTTATGATCTTTGCTGAAAACTTGAATGCTGGCTTCACATATTTACAACAACAAGAGCACACAGAGTTTGTAAAAGTTTTTCTTTATTTCTTTCAGTTTGTCAGCTAAATTGCTTGAGGACAAGCAAGGGTTTAAGCTTGCGGGAGTTGATACGTCTCCGTCATTTCTACTTTTCCAAACACTTTTGCCCTTGTTTTGGACTCTAACTTGTATGATTTGAATGGAACTAACCCGGACTGACGTTGTTTTCAGCAGAATTGCCATGATGTTGTTTTATGTGCAGAAAACAAAAGTTCTCGGAATGACCTGAAACTCCACGGGATGACTTATAAAAATAAAAATAAAAAAACCTCGCCAAAGATGAAGACCAAGGGGACCACACCCTGTCCACGAGGGTGGGGGGCGCCCCCCCCTCTAGGGTGCGCCCCCCTACCTCATGGGCCCCCTGGAAACCCTCCGACGCCAACTCCAACTCTATATATTGGCTTTCGGGGAGAAAAAATTAAAGAGAAGAAATCATCGCGCTTTACAATACGGAGCCGCCGCCAAGCCCTAAAACCTCTCGGGATGGCTGATCTGGAGTCCATTCGGGGCTCCGGAGAGGGGGGTTCGTCGCCGTCGTCATCATCAACCATCCTCCATCACCAATTTCATGATGCTCACCGCCGTGCGTGAGTAATTCCATCGTAGGCTTGCTGGACGGTGATGGGTTGGATGAGATTTATCATGTAATCGAGTTAGTTTTGTTAGGGTTTGATCCCTAGTATCCACTATGTTGTGATATTGATGTTGCTATGACTTTGCTATGCTTAATGCTTGTCACTAGGGCCCGAGTGCCATGATTTCAGATCTGAACCTATTTTGTTTTCATGAATATATGTGAGTTCTTGATCCTATCTTGCAAGTCTATAGTCACCTACTATGTGTTATGATCCGGCAACCCCGAAGTGACAATAATCGGGACCACTCCCGGTGATGACCATAGTTTGAGGAGTTCATGTATTCACTATGTGCTAATGATTTGTTCCGGTTCTCTATTAAAAGGAGGCCTTAATATCCCTTAGTTTTCGATAGGACCCCGCTGCCACGGGAGCGTAGGACAAAAGATGTCACGCAAGTTCTTTTCCATAAGCATGTATGACTATATTCGGAATACATGCCTACATTACATTGATGAATTGGAGCTAGTTCTGTGTCACCCTATGTTATAACTGTTACATGATGAACCGCATCCAGCATAATTATCCATCACTGATCCGGTGCCTACGAGTTTTCCATATACTGGTTTACGCTTATTTACTTTCCCGTTGCTACTGTTACAATCACTACAAAATACCAAAAATATTACTTTTACTATCTTTACTTTTGTTGCCGTTACCATCACTATCATATTACTGTGCTACTAAACACTTTGCTGCAGATACTAAGTTTCCAGGTGTTGTTGAATTGACAACTCAGCTACTAATACTTGAGAATATTCTTTGGCTCCCCTTGTGTCGAATCAATAAATTTGGGTTAAATACTCTACCCTCAAAAACTGTTGCGATCCCCTATACTTGTGGGTTATCAAGGTCCTCCTCCTGGGAGTTCAGCGCGGCCTCGCGCTGGGTCCGAACGGCCTCGGCCGAGTTCTTCGCCGCCTCCTGAGCTTTCTCGACGTCGGCAAGCTTCATGGTAAGCTCCACGTCGCGCTTGGCCTGCTCATGCTGGGCCGCCTTGAGCTCCTTGTGGGCCTTGCGGAACCAATCCCGCGCTTTGGCGACACGCTTCAGGAAGTCCGCCTCCGCCTTATCCACTGAGGGAGTCCTGGATTAGGGGGTGTCCGGATGGCCGGACTATACCTTCAGCCGGACTCCTGGACTATGAAGATACAAGATTGAAGACTCCGTCCCATGTCCGGAAGGGACTTTCCTTGGCGTGGAAGGCAAGCTTGGCGATGGGGATATTTAGATCTCCTACCATTGTAACCGACTTTGTGTAACCCTAACGCTCTCCGGTGTCTATATAAACCGGAGGGTTTTAGTCCGTAGGACAACGCAATATACAACAATCATACCATAGGCTAGCTTCTAGGGTTTAGCCTCCTTGATCTCGTGGTAGATCTACTCTTGTACTACCCATATCATCAATATTAATCAAGCAAGATGTAGGGTTTTACCTCCATCAAGAGGGCCTGAACCTGGGTAAAACTTCGTGTCCCTTGTCTCCTGTTACCATCTGCCTAGACGCACAGATCGGGACCCCCTACCCGAGATCCGCCGGTTTTGACACCGCCATTGGTGCTTTCATTGAGAGTTCCTCTGTGTCATCGCTTTTAGGCCCGATGGCTCCTTTGATCATCAACAACGATGCAGTCCAGGGTGAGACTTTTCTCCCCGGACAGATCTTTGTCTTCGGCCACCTGGAGCAGATCGAAAGCTACGCCCCTGGCCATCAGGTCAGATTTGGAAGTTTAAACTACATGGCTGACGTCCGCGGGGACTTGATCTTCGACGGATTCGAGCCACAGCCGAGCGCGCTGCACTGTCTCGATGGGCATGATCTAGCTCAGCCGCCGAACAGTGCCCTAGAGGCCGCACACGCATCTGTTCCGACCATTAATTCGGAGCCTACTGCGCCGATCGGGGATGAGTGGTTGGACACCGCCTCAGGGGCTGCGATCTCAAAGGCGATCGAGCCGAACACCGGCCCCGTACTCCGCAAGGCCCGTGACTCCGAGGGGCCGGATTCCTCTTCGGACTCCGAGCCCCCCGCGCGCCTGCCGATCGAATCCCATTGGGCGCCGATCATGGAGTTCACCGCCGCGGACATCTTTCAGCACTCGCCCTTTGGCGATATCCTGAAGTCACTAAAGTCTCTCTCTTTATCAGGAGAGCCCTGGAACGGACTACGGTCAGCAAGGTTGGGATACGGATGATGAAGAAATTCAAAACCCACCCACCACCCATTTGGTAGCCACCGTCGATAATTTAAACGACGTGCTCAATTTCGACTCCGAAGACATCGACGGTATGGACGACGATGCAGGAGACGCATATGAACCAACACCTATAGGGAATTGGACAGCCACCTCATCTCATGATGTGTGCATGGTGGATACACCTAAAGAAAGCGACAACGAGGAACACGAGGAGGCAACGAGGGATCGATCTCTCGAAAAACAATCAAAGCGGCAGCGTAAACGCTGCTCCAAGCCCCGCCTCGATACAAACCCAGCCATAGAGCAGGATGAGTCGGCAGACGACGAGCATGCCTTAGAGCAACCTTCCGAACAGGGCAACTCGGATAAAGAAACCGAACAACCCGTACCCGGCGAAAATGGAATTCCGGACGACTTTACTCCCGATAAGCCCATGGAGCAGAAGAACCTCCACCAAAAGCTCGTTAAAACCGCACGCAGCCTGAAAAAGCAGACGCGGAAGCTAAAAACTGCGGAAGATGCACTCAAAATTAGGTGGAGTAAAGTAATCATTACCGTAGACAAATACAGCGGCAGTCGCCACACTAAAAGCTATCCGAAGCGAAAGCTCCTGCCCGAATTCGACGAAGAAGCCTTAGAGCCCTCGCATTCAAAAAGTAAGAAAGCCACCCGGTCGGATAGACGACCCAATGGCCAGCATAAAGCGGCAAATGGCGCCGCACTCAAGCCGGCATGCGTCCCACTCAAAGATTCGCATCAGAAAGATGGTCCAACCAGATCTATTTATGGGCCACGAAAGCAAGCTCTCGTAAGCAATGCAACAAAACCAGTATCCGAACATCATAGCACACCCAAATACAGGGGTGCCGCACACCCCCTATGTTTCACTGATGAGGACCTGCATTACGAATTTCCAGCGGGATTCAAACCCGTAAACATAGAGACATACGACGGAACAATACACCCTGGAGTCTGGATCGAGGATTATATCCTCCACATACATATGGCCAGAGGAGATGATCTCCATGCCATAAAATATTTACCCCTCAAGCTTAAAGGGCCAGCCCGGCATTGGCTTAAAAGCCTTCCTGAAAACACCATTATATTGGAAGTTGGGAAGAGTTCGAGGACACTTTCCGAGCAAATTTTCAAGGGACCTATGTCCGCCCTCCGGATGCAGACGATCTCAGTCACATAACTTAACAACCCGTAGAGTCATCTCGGCAATTCTGGAACAGATTTCTTACTAAAAAGAATCAGATAGTCGACTGTCCGGACGCCGAAGCCTTAGCAGCCTTTAGGCATAATGTCCGAGACGAATGGCTCACCAGACACCTCGGCCAAGAAAAGGCAAGAACAATGGCCGCACTAACAAGCCTCATGACCCGCTTTTGCGCCGGAGAGGACAGCTGGTTGGCAAGACGTAGCACCAGCGACCCAAGTACATCCGAAACTACGGATGGAAATGGAAAACCGCGACGCAACAAGGACCGTCGCCGGACTAAGGAAAACAATCTAAAGAGCACGGCAGTCAATGTCGGATTTAAAAGCTTGCGGCAGAATCAGAAAAATCCGCCCCTCCAGGATAACAGGGACGACCTATCCAACCTAAACAAAATCCTGGACAGGATATGTCAAATGCACAGTACTCCCGGGAAACCTGCTAACCATACCCACAGAGATTGTTGGGTCTTCAAACAATCCGGCAGACTCAACGCCGAACACAAGGGGCTCGACACACCAAGCGAAGACGATGACGAACCCCAAAAGTAGAGCACTAGGAAGCAAAATAATTTTCCACAAGAAGTAAAAACAGTAAACTTACTTCACATAACAAAACGTGCGACGCCCATAAAGGTACGCGCCATACGTCCTATCCCAAAGGAGTCCCGTCACTGGTTGTCAAAACCAATCATCTTCGATCATCTGGACTATTCCAGAAGTATCAGGTACGCAAACTGGACTGCCTTGGTACTCGATCCAATAATCGGTGGACTCCAGTTTACAAATGTCTTGATGGACGGCGGCAGCGGTCTAAACCTGATATATCAGGACACAATCCGCCACATGGGGATAGACCCAACAAGAATTCGCCACAGCAAGACCTCCTTTCAAGGGGTAGCGCTAGGTCTGGATACCCATTGCATGGGTTTTCTCCAGCTTGAAGTTATATTCTGCTACACCGATAACTTCCGCCGCGAAAATCTCACTTTCCACATCGTCCCATTCTCAAGTCGCTATCAAGCACTACTGGGACGCGAAGCTTTCGCCCGCTTTAACGCAATACCGCATTATGCGTCTCTTACGCTTAAGGTGCCAGGTCCACGAGGCATCATTTCATTACAGGGGAAGCTTTGAGTGCGCCCCCCGCGCGGAAGATTGTGCGGCCGCTTTAACAGCCCCACAATAAAACGGCTTCACCAGCCAGGATGTCTAAACAGGTCATTAAGACCACGGACACGGCTAGACGAGTCCGGCATAAAACTATCACTGATAAAGGCTTAATAGCCGTACACCCCTGTTCTAGGGGATCCGCACCTATGAACATCGTGTTGCGCCCGTCCAGGATACGGCACAACGGAGACACAGGCACAGATGTGCAGTAGGGACCCATTCCAAGGATTCTTTTCAGATTAAGACCCTGCGTAAACCTTTTTTACTGTCTCTTGTTGATATACATCCCCTGGTTTTCTCTGGTATAACCAAGGAGGAGGCTGGCGTCTTGGCATGTGGCCACATCAGAATTTTTGCACGTACCTGGACACTAGGGGCTTTTAACAAAGGGCGTTGTTTCGCCCGCACTCATAAAGACCGAATGCCTTAGGGAGTGTTTGGCGTCGCGAGTTTTGGCCTTATATGCATCAGCTCCGAATCATGTCTTTGGTCACATGTTGGGTTGCCCGGCTCCTGTGTTAGGCTGCCTTATGTTCCGCTCTATCGGCTAAGGTAGCACCAGGAGAACTACTGCGATTGTGCCCCGGTTCGGCCAGGCGAGCACCTCAGTAGAGAAAGCCGAAAACTGACTGTCATGATATAGCCCGAGACTGGTCAGCCACTCGATGACCTACCAGAATCTATAGGATTCCTCCGCTTTAACGAAGGCCGTTTCCCGACCAGGCACATACGCGCCCCGAATTCGGGCGAGCGCAGTCGCCACCAGGGGCTATCTAAGTAGCCTCACTGTCAAGCTCCTATGGCTAAGTGAAAGTGATAAAGCATTATAGTTTGATTGCCTAGTTCGCTGCGCTATCACCTCCTTTGTAGGACCAAGACGTTGGATTAAGTGTGAAAAAACGCGTTCTACGAACACCCCGGCATTATGTGCGTGGGGGCTGAAGCCGACGACTGCCATCTTTCAGATTTTATATAAACAGTCGCACAGGAGGTGTTAAAATACTTGCAGACACAAGTATAAAAAGTTCCTATAATTTATCAAAATATCGTTCTACAATCACGTATGCTATTTGAAGATAGCATCCTTCGAGCACTGCGTCTCTATTACACGAGCGCCTTGCATAACTTCCTGAAAATAGTGCTCGGCAGGTACTCGGCTTCCGTCCGAATCTCGGGATGCAACAGCGGTGGTCTCCATTTCCGCCCAGTATGTCTTGACACGGGCAAGAGCCATCCGCGCACCCTCTATACATGTTGACCTCTTCATTGCATTGATACGCGGCACCCCACCAAGGAATTGCTGCACCAAGCTGAAATAACTCTTCGGCTCCGATCTGCCCGGCCACAAATGACTCATGACGCACTTCATGGCGAGCCCGGACAACCTATTCAGCTCGGCCCATTCGGCCAGACGATCGGCCACTGATAGTGGACGCTCTGGATTGTGGAACTGCGACCAGAAGAGTTTCTCCACTTCGCAATCTTTCTGATCTCGAAAGTGTTCGGTCACATCAGCAGCACTCGCCGTCAAATCCAAATAGGTGTCTGCCGTACTCCACAGTCGGTCCAACGGAGCATGCTTAGGATCACAAAACTTCCTCCGCAGCATATAGGGCTTTCCAGCCGCGATTTCTCTGGCCTGAAGCAGCTCGACCTTCGCAGCTCTCATCGTAGAGCGAGCATCCTTGGCATCGGCAACGGCCTTCTTCAAGTCCGTCTGCTCCGCCCGGTCTTCTCTTTCAAGAAGCTTGCAACGGTCAGCAACGCTTTTTAGCTTCACGGCCATCTCTTTCTTGCTTCGGCAGTGAGCAGCCTGTTCGGCTCTCAGCTCTTCAAGGGCCCTTTCGGCAGCCGCATCACTCATTCTGGCTTGTTCCTTGGCTCGGGCAAGTTCCGCCCGAAGACTCTCCACGGCGGCCGCACCATCTGCGTCAAACGCACATATTGTAAGATACTGGCATAAGCTCCTCTTACAAGGTGCCGCGGGAGGGATTACATACCTTGTGCCTTGTCAAGCTGCTTGTTAACAAGCACGATGTCGGCATCGGCCACGTCAAGTTTCCGCTTTAGCTTGGCAAACTCCTCAGTCCGGCTAGCCACCGGACACTTCGCCGCCTACGTATGAAGGAGGCATATTAAACCTGGGATTATGATCCTCTGCGCGCCGTCCCTTTTGACAACGCATAGAGTCTCAGGGGCTACTATCTACACAGGGCGCATCTTATTTATGCGCAACTGTCAAAAAGTGTACATTATTTCACGTACCTCAAAACTTGTCAGTAAACTTCTGACGGCCTCGTGCAATCCGCTTTCCGCAGACTAAATCCTTTCGATCACCGTGCCCATCAAGGCACGGTGCTCCGCTGAGATAGATGCTCGCCCTAGCAGATTCTTCAGCTCCTCCGACCGTGCACCGGACGGTGCCGGACTCGTCCTATGGCCCCTTTCGAAGGCAGGACGCCGAGAACCTTGGGGGGCCATATGGCCACCTTCCGCCCCTGCAGGATTCGGAGAAACCCTCCGCGACGACACATCAGGGTCGCCCGCCTCGCTAGGTGGTACGACAAGGGGAGGCGTTCCGCTCTCCATCATCTCCGGAAGAAGATCCCCCGAAGACGAGCTCTGCTAAGACGGGTTGAGGTCCAAGCTACAAGGTAAAATTTCGGTTAATCTTCTCAGATATAAAGCAAGGATTTCTCTCATCTTTCAAAAAGAAAACCTTTCTCTACTTACGGCTCGCTGGAGGGATGATACCCTTGAGGGCATAGTTCGGCCGAGGTACCGCCCGGCGTGGGAACCTCTGACGAGGATTTTTTCCCCCGCTTTGAGGCCATGATCTCAGGGTCTTCAGAGGCGGTCCTTTTCTTCCCCTGAGGAGAGGAATTTTCGGTTCCTTCCTTCCGAACAGCCTCCTTCGAGGAGGCCGTAGTTTCCTTGTCCCCTCCCTCGCTTCCTTCCAAAGGCACAATCTTCAACATCCTGACTAGCACGAGATCCGGCCTGGTCTCAGAGAGGGGAGCCGGACACCTGATCAGCTTTGCTTTCGCTATCCACTCCTGTTTAAAAGGACAACCCTTTAGGGGCAAGTTTATGACAAATATACGGATAACGAGTCCGGGCACAAGGCTACTTACTTGATTATCCGGGCGATTGCAGCTCAGACCTGCGTCCTCGGTCAAATTCGGACACATTGCTTGTGATCCGAAAAACAGTTTGTACATCTCCGCGGGCGTAGCGCCCATAAAATGCTGGAGAGCTCGCGGTCCCTCCGGATTAAACTCCCACAGACGAAGGGAGCGACGTTTGCCGGGCAGGGTTCGGCGGATCAGCATGACTTGCGTCACTTTGACCAAGCTGAGGTCTCTTTCTAAGAGATCCCTGATGCGGCCCTGCAACAAGGGCACATCCTTGGATGGCCCCCAGTCTAGGCCTTTATTGACCCACGACCCTAGCTGCTGTGGGGGACCCGAGCGAAAGGCAGGCGGCGCCACCCACTTGGTGCCCCTGGGAGCGGTGATATAGAACCACTCTCGTTGCCACAATCCAAGCTCCTCTTGAAAAAGGCCCTCGGGCCATGGAGCATCAGCGTTCTTGCTTATAACAGCGCCTCCGCACTCTGCGTGCCGTCCCTCAATCATCTTCCGCTCTACTTTAAAGGTCTTGAGCCATAATCCGAAGTGAGGAGTGACTCAGAGGAATGCTTCACACACGACGATGAATGAGGAAATATGGAGGATGGACTCCGGAGCTAGGTCGTGAAATTCCAGCCCATAATAGAACATCAGCCCCCTCACGAAGGGATCCATCGGGAAGCCTAACCCTCGAAGCAAGTGAGACACGAACACCACGCTCTCGCCGGGCTGGGGACTGGGAATGGCCTGCCCTTGAGCGGGCAGCCTGTGCAAAATTTCGCCGGTGAAGAACCTGGCCTCCCTCAACTTTAGCACATCCTCCTCCGTGACGGAGGAGGGCATCCATTGGACTTGAAGGTCGGAACCGGACATTGTCGAAGGTCCGAAGCGCCTGAAATCTAGAGCCTAGGGTGTTGGAACTCGATGCGACGGGCGAACTCGTTTGAGATTGAAAGAAAGGAGTAAAGCCTTGGTCTCTTTATAAGAGGTTGAATACCAAAGCCCTCCCCATAACCGTTTGGGACTCGCCTTTAATCGAGAAAACATGTTAACGGGCACGACTGGGTTACCCACGTCCGTATTGATGAGAATCTCGTAAATAAGGGGCACGATCTCTGCTTTGACAAGACGTGCCAAGGAAACCGCCTCGCAAAATGCGCTGAGGTGGGGAAGTAAAAAAACGATTCGAATAAAGGACTTGGCCGTAGCGTGATGTCATGCTGCGGAATACGTCAGCAGATTAGATTTGTGTTAATATCATTCTCTCTATGGCAATATGTGGAAACTTATTTTGCAGAGCCGGACACTATCCTTAGTGTTTACAATCTTTTATGAAGTACTTGGAGGAGGAACCCACCTTGCAATGCCGAAGACAATATGCGCGTCGGACTCGTCGTCATTGAAGCCTGGTTCAGGGGCTACTGAGGGAGTCCTGGATTAGGGGGTGTCCGGATGGCCGTACTATACCTTCAGTCGGACTCCTGGACTATGAAGATACAAGATTGAAGACTTCGTCCCATGTCCGGAAGGGACTTTCCTTGGCATGGAAGGCAAGCTTCCCGATGCGGATATTTAGATCTCCTACCATTGCAACCAACTTTGTGTAACCCTAACCCTCTCCGGTGTCTATATAAACCGGAGGGTTTTAGTCCGTAGGACAACGCAATATACAACAATCATACCATAGGCTAGCTTCTAGGGTTTAGCCTCCTTGATCTCGTGGTAGATCTACTCTTGTACTACCCATATCAACAATATTAATCAAGCAGGACGTAGGGTTTTACCTCCATCAAGAGGGCCCGAACCTGGGTAAAACTCCGTGTCCCTTGTCTCCTGTTACCATCCGCCTAGACGCACAGTTCGGGACCCCCTACCCGAGATCCGCCGGTTTTGACACCGACATCCACCACCGCCGTCCTGGACTTAACCTTGTCCAGGAGGGCGCGGTGGAGCGCCTGGAGCTTCCGGAAGCTGGCGCCCACGGCGTGGAGGAGCCGCTCTTCCTGCGAACTGCCGCCGCCAATGATTGGCTCGTCAACGACTTCGAGCCCGGCGGCAGCAAGCACCTCGTCGTCGAACACCTCTCCTTCAACAGGCGTCCTGGTGCTCGACGCGCCTGGAAGGTGGACGAACAAGTCGTCGCTCATCCTCAGGTACTTGCCGAAGCTGGAAGTGGCAGTGGAGGAAGGCCAGTCACCAGCCTCCTCCTCCGTCTCCCTGGCAAGCCCCTTGCTGGTCTCCTCAGCGGCAGCCTTGTCGGCCTCCCCGGTAGGCCCCTCGGCGGCCTCCTCAGCAGCATCCTTGGCAGCCTCCTCGTTGGCGACCTTCTTGGCGTCTTCCTCGGCGGCCTTGGCGACGCCCTTGATGACGGTGTCCACGTCCTCTGGGTCCATCAAGGAGGAATCTGGGCGTCAAAGACGGGGGTGAGGCAAAGCCAAGACCAAGAACCGGAAAGAAGAAGAAGCAGGGACGAACGACTAACCGGTGCCGGCACCCGACTGGGAAACGGAAGTCCCCTCCCCGCCAACATTTGGCGTCGAGGCAAAGCCACCGGCGCCCAAGTTCTCTTCCTCCTCCTCCATGTATGTGGGCCCGGTGCTTGGCGCCCTTGCCGGGGACGTCCCACGGGGCGGCATGGTCGATGGGGGCGGCGTGTTGGGAGTAGCCCCCTGTGGCTCCTCCTGCTGCTGCTCCCCTCTTGCACACCTGGCAAGGTCAGCACCAAAGTATCGCGCCCCTAACACATGTCGAAGAGAGAAGAATGATGAACTTACGCTGGGGGCTTTGAAAGGGGCTACTGTCTGGGCTGCTCAATACCACCAAGGGCGCCCTCGAAGTACCAGCCGGGGGCTGGCCACCCGCCGAGACCTTGGCCCTTTTTGCTCTCTGGGCCAGCGTCTCCGCTTCCCTGCAAAGATGAAAACAAGTCAAGATCAGTAACGCAGGTTGGGGAGGCAGAGATAACGGAGAGGAACCGGATGCTTACTCATCGTCCTCCTCCTCCTCTACGGTCTTCCTCTTCCTCCTCAGACTAAGGGATCCATAATCAAAGGTGATCCCCGCGCCGACGTTCGCCGGAGGAGGGAAGGGAGGCAGCATCTGGGCACGCTTGGATGGAGAAGGAGCGGCCGTGTTCTTCTTCACCGCGACCTTTGCCGGCTTCTTCGCCGCCGCAGCCCTCGTGTGGGGCCGGGACCCTTCCAAGGTCAGCTGCGGCTGCGCAGCCCTGCGGGGCCGAACCGGCTCACCGGAACTAGCCCGCTGCAGGACTCGCCCCCTCCCCGCAGGTGGCGTCAGGTTTGCGGTCTCGTCCTCCTCCGATGACGACTCACCGGTCACATCCTCAACCAGAGGAGCCCCGGTGCCGGCGCTGCTGGCTCCCCGGCGGCCGTCGCCCACCGGGCGAGCTCCTCCTCCTCCGTGGCCGTCGCGGCCTTGTCCTCCACACCGCCGGCGTTGCCGGCCTCCCTGGCAAGCTGCGCCTCCCTCGCCCTGGTGGCGATGTAGTCCAGCTCCGCCTGGGCGGTGTCCTGGACAAGCAGCCGCTCGGCATCGGCATTGACATACACCTCATGCAGGGTGTCGAAGAACTGCTGCACTTCGGCATCCTCCGGCTCCTTCCAGCTCGTGACAGGGCCGTGCGCGTTGCAGTCCGGCATCATGGCAATGATCTCAGACCGACGCGAGTTGTTGCACAATAGGACCACCCCCGTTGGCAGCTTGAACAACGGCCCCTTGAGGACCTTGCCGGCCTTCGCGGCGGCCCTCGCGACCTTGCCGGTCCGCTCAACCTAGCCGTCACGGCCCACGTCAAGCTGGAAGAGCCGCTGGCAGAAATGGGCGTGCACCATCACCGTAAAGTTGTGGTCAAGGCCTGGGCGGAGTCGCATGATGTCAGCGGGGTTCGTGAAGAGCCAGGTTGGCCTCCCCTTGTTATGCAACGGAGCAATCCGGCGGCGGATGAAGTCCGCCCCGATCATTTCGAGGGTGAGCCCGGCCTGGGTAAGCCGGAGAATCCTGATGGTGGCGACCGTGAGCTTTCCGTTGTCGGCGTCAACATCGCTCCAATCGCTGCCGCGAACCGGCGGCGCCCGACGAACTTTGCAGAACGCCGACGGGTCCTTCTCTTCAATCCAGCACCACCGGCCCCGCCACTCCTCCCACCTCTCCTTCATGGCGCCGTCCGGGTACGCCTCCTTGGATCTTGGGATCCAGGTGACGCAACCAGAGATGGCACCCCCCGTCTGGATCCGAGGGAAGAAATAGTGGCGGAAGAGCGTCGTGCTAGGGTGCACCCCGGCAAATCCTTCGCAAAGGTGCGCGAAAAGGGCCATGCACGCCACCGCATTCGGAGTAAAATCCAAGAGATGGAAGCCAAAGGTGTGCATGATGTCGTAGAAGAAATCGGAGAAGGGAGGGCAGAGCCCGCAAGAAAAGTAATCAACGAAGAAGGGGTACCGATTTGGGGCAGGCTCGGCGCAGGCGGCGGGGATGACGCGCGTGGCCGGGTGCCCCGAATTCCCCCCCCCCCCCCTTCTTCACTCCCCACAGGGACTTGAAGGAGTCCCGAAGCTCGAACACGTCGACCGTCGAGGGGAAGAAGAAGGCGTACTGCGTCTGTTGCCCCGACAGCGCGCTCTCCAGCGGCTCCACAGCCCCGGCATCCTTGGCCACCCCTTTGCCCTTGGTGGATTTTGGCGCCATGGTGGCTGAAGGAGGAGGGAGGAGCGGAGGGCGGCGGAAGCACAACGGCGGCGAGCGGAGACGAATCTTGGAGAAGAGTAGGGAGACAGGCGGAGGTCTCCGAGATTGGGGTTGCGCGAAGGGTAAAAGGAACAGTGCGCCCGCGGTTATCCCTTTTTATGGGAAAGCCGCAGGTCGCGCCGCCCATTTACTGCGATGTGATGCATGCGTGTGAAAACCGCCCCACGCATGCCGCCCACGCCACGCACGCCACGCCGCGTGCGCGGGTCATGGGAAGCACAGCGCGCGAAAAATCTTACCGCGGTAAAAACCGCCCCGCCTGCCCGCGCACCGTTTCGGGCCTGACCCAACAATGTGTCGCGCTTATGTGTGTCCCAGGCCCGGGGGCTCCTGTCGGTGTACAGAACTAGGGGCACATTTTTGTACCCCTTTACCTGTGCACAGGCAGTCAGAGCCGCGGGCGCGACCACACCAAGCAGAGCGAGGGAGGTGAGCCAAGGTAAGACCAAAGCCCAAGATGGCCAGAACAACGCCAAGGCCAAGACCACAAAGAGCAGAGGGACGAAGCAGCTTCCCCCAGCAAGACCCTTGCCGGGGCAACCTCAGCGGCCCCGACAAGATACTTGCCGGGGTAGCTCGCCCCACACCAACAGAGCGAGCCACCCTTGAGCCCACGGCCGCTGTCGGTGTCAAAACCGGCGGATCTCGGGTAGGGGGTCCCGAACTGTGCGTCAAGGTCGGATGGTAATAGGAGACAAGGGACACTTTATTTTACCCAGGTTCGGGCCCTCTCGATGGAGGTAAAACCCTACTCCTGCTAGATTAATATTGATGATATGGGTAGTACAAGAGTAGATCTACCACGAGATCAAGGAGGCTAAACCCTAGAAGCTAGCCTATGGTATGATTGTGTATGATGATGGTTGTCCTACGGACTACAACCCTCCGGTTTATATAGACACCGGATAGGGTTAGGGTTACACAGAGTCGGTTACATGGGTAGGAGATCTTGAATATCTGCACGCCTAGCTTGCCTTCCACGCCAAGGAAAGAACCTTCCAGACACGGGACGAAGTCTTCAATCTTGTATCTTCATAGTCCTGGAGTCCGGCTGAAGGTATAGTCCGGCTACCCGAACACCCCCTAATCCAGGACTCCCTCAGTAGCCCCTGAACCAGGCTTCAATGACGACGAGTCCGGCGCGCAAATTGTCTTCGGCATTGTAAGGCGGGTTCCTCCTCCAAGCTCTTCAAGAAGATAATAAACACCAAGAATAGTGTCCGACTCTGCAAAACAAGTTTTCCACGTATTGCCATATAGAGAATAATATTAACACAAATCAAATCTGCTGACGTATTCCGCAGTGCGTCATAACACTGTGACCAAGCCTTCTATATAAATTATTTTCATCGTTCCACCTCGGCGCGTTTAACGAGGCGGTTTCCTTGGCACGTCTTGTCAAAGCAGAGATCGTGTGCCCCTTTTAATGGGATTCTCATTAATACTGACGTGGGTAACCCAACCGTGCCATTTACCACGGCGCTTGAGCGGCAAGTGAGTTTTATTAGGTAGGTGGGGACGCATAACCGCATCAGCCTATATAAGGGGATAAGGATCCACCTCTTTCACCTACGCCTTCTTCCTCCTTTGCCCATCCATCTCTCGCGCACTCAAGCTCTAACGCCCAAGTCCGCTCTTTCTTCCTCAACCTTCTCCAGCAATGTCCGGAGCGGGAGGCAACTGGATGGCTTCCTCCCTCACGAAGGCTCAAATCAAAAAGCTTAGGAAGGCCGGATATCTGTCCAAGGACATCCCGCACCGGCTTCCTGAGGAGGGGCAGCTTCTTCCTACCCCAAGGACCCATGAGAGGGTAGTTTTTCTTCCCCACTTCCTCCGCGGACTGGGCTTTCCACTTCACCCCTTTGTCCGGGGGCTCATGTTCTACTACGGCCTGGACTTCCACGATCTGGCCCCGAACTTTGTCCTCAACATCTCGGCGTTTATCGTCGTGTGCGAGGCCTTTCTCCGCATCCGCCCCCACTTCGGCCTCTGGCTCAAGACCTTCAACGTCAAGCCCAAGGTGGTGTCCGGCACCCAGGCGGAGTGCGGAGGTGCTACGGCTGGCAAGATGGCCAACGCCCTTTGGTTCGATGGCTCCTTTGTGGAGACCTTAAAGGGGTGGCAGGCAGGGTGGTTTTACATCACCGAGCCACGCGACTCGAAATGGGTCGCGACCCCTGAGTTCCGATCCGGACCCCCCACGCGGCTTATGTCCTGGAAAGAGACGGGCTTGTCGTGGGGCAACAAAAAAGAAGTGACCGGACTGCAAACTTGCATCCAGTCCCTGGTGAACAAGCCAATCCGGCATGTTAATACAATCCAGGTTATGCTCGTTCGCCGGATCCTCCCGTGCCAACAACGGGATTTCACTTTGTGGGAATTCAACCCGACGCAGCACCAAACCCTCAATAGGCTCTTCGACACGACGTATGAAGACGTCTGGAAGGTGCTGACCAAGGGCGCCGAGTGCCCCACATCTGCCTCCGAGGATCGCGGATACAGCTCGCAGCGTGACGCTCGCGAGGTAAGCTATCTGTACCTTTTACAGGTTCGTTAAGCTCTTCTTCATAGATTAACTCTATGTGGGATCAAAAAACTCCCTTTGCCTTTGACAGGAGTGGTTGAAGATAGCCGGACCAATCAACTGTCTGGCTCCTCTGCCCGAAGACCCAGCCCCAGCTCTCCTAAAGAAGCTGCTGGCTTCGGCGCCTTATGTGGTGCCGGAGAAGAAGGTCAAGAAGAAGAAGACCACCGGGACTCGAAAAAGTTCCCGCAACATGGTGGTGTCGAGCTCGTCATCTGACGAGTCTGTGGCGCCCTCCTCTCGTGAAAACGAGGAGGAGGAGCAAAGAAGCTCTCCCCCCCCCCCAGAGAGGGGAGAGAAGAAGAAGAAGGCCGCCCCAACGGGGGAGGCCGAGGGGTCGAGGAAAAGGAAGACCCCTCCGCCGGACTACTCCCACGACGCCGAAGAGGGCGGAAAGGAGTGGCCGGACAGAACCAAGCGTCCGGCGATATCGTAAGTGTTTACATACTAGAGTGACTCATAATATTTTCTGATGTGCGGCCTTACCTAATGTCGAATGTTATTTGTGCAGCCCGCCCCGGGCCGGACTCGACGATTCGTCGAGCGGCTCCCTGGATTCGTCGGACATGGACTCTGTCCCGCCCGCAGTCTCCCCCAGCAGGGCGGACGACGCCGAAGTGGCGCCCCGCCGAACAGGGCAAGAGGAGGTGGTCCTAGAGGAGCCGCAAGGCAATCCTCTAGACCCCAGGAGTACAGGGGATGAAACCCCCCAGGGCTCCAAGTCCGGCTTTGTGCCGGACACCGCGCCGGACTCAACAGACTTGGTCCGCGGTGGGCGAACTCCTTCCAAGAGGAGTAAGCCGTCTGAGCTGGCGACCTCTGTCCAACCAGAGGCGCCGGATAATCTACTGGAGGCGCTTGAGGGTGCCACCATCGACGAAGAGCACCGTACTGTTATGAGTACGGTGATCCAAAGGGATCAGTCCGCTAAGAACGGACTGAATGAAGCTTGCGCTAGCCTTCTAACAGGCTTCCAGGTAAACAGAAATGTGTTAAATTATTTACCGCATAGACAGTAGCCCCTGATGCTCTGTTCGGTGTTCGGAAAGAAAAGCCGAATAGAGGATCTAGTAATTTTCGCAGGAGTCTAATAAAAAAGTCAAATATGCGTTTGCAGGCTTCGCTACTGTCCACCGCCGCACTAACTGCGCAGGTGGAAGTCCTGAAAAAGGACCTCGGGCAATCCGAGCAAGAGCTCGGCCTTGCCAAAAGGCAGCTCGAGGAGAAAGAAGGTAAGAAATACCCTAAAAAGGTGCCTATATAGAGGCTCGATTGCAAAAAGAAATAACAGGATTGTACTGCTTATTGTAGGGGCCACAACCGAGGTGGCAACCCTGAAGCAGGCGCTCGCTGAGGCCGAACAAAAAATGGCCGAGGAGCGCGCCGAGTGAGAAAAGCTTGGGGTCCAAGTCGGCGAGGTGCAGCAAGAGCTGCAAGCTCTCATGAAAAAACATGAGGGTTTGGAGCTTGAGGCGAAAGCGCAAGCATCCGAGCTCGCGTCGGCCCTTGAGACCACCAAGAGTGCCAAGGCCGAAGCCCAAAAGGCCCTCCAAGAGTTGGAGGAGGTGAAATAGATAGCAGCGGGTAAGGCATTCTCAATGCAAAGTAAGAATATAAAAGTAAACTACCTATTACTTACCCGAATCCGGAGTTCTCCAGGGGCATTCTTCGATCTTCCCGCAGCGCATCCGATGCCACCGCGTTCTACCGAGCTGAAGAGGGCAGCTCGACGGAGAGTGTGTTCTGGTCTCAGTATTCTGAGGCCGGACACCCTGTGCCCTTGGGCGACCAGCTGAAGCAGCTGGTCGAGCTCCACAAGGCGGCCGAACAAGCCATGAAGGGCTTACTAGTTCGGTTGTGGCCTGGAGAGGCCCTGCCTGGGAGCTATTTCGGGCTAGTGCGGTGGTTGGTGGAAGCCTGCCCACGGCTTGAGGTCCTCAAGCGCTCCGCCTGCATTGAAGGTGCCCGGAGGGCCCTTGCCCGTGTAAGGGTACACTGGGGTAAGCTGGACGGGGAGAAGCTGGTGAAGGACGGGCCGCCGGCGGGGAAGGAGCATCGCAAGCCCGAGAACTACTACAAGGAAGTTCTTGCTGGAGCTCGCCTTGTCGCGGATGAATGTACTCGAGATGTAATATTTGAATAAACTCGCTCGTTTGTATCCTGTGCGCTGAAAACTTTTTCATATGCGCGAAGCAATGCTTATTTAATTTAAAATATTATTTTCTGTGCGGCTGTTTATCAAAAATTGAGAGATGGCCAGTCGTCGGCTTCTGCCCCCATGCCACTAGTGCTGGGGTGTTAGGGATAAACCTGAGGGCTCTTGTTCCCATTGTCGGGTCCTTCGAGGGAGGCGCTCAGCACAACGAACCAGGTAATCGGACTATAATGCTTGAACACTCTCACTTAGCCATAGAACGTTATAATTTTAAATTTCGGCGAAGCCCCTAGTTCGGAAGACCGAATTTGGGGCGCTATCCACGCCTTTGGCTGGACATAACCAGCTCCTCGCTCGAAGCGGCATAAGCCTTTAAGGACTCGAAAAACCTCTCGAACAGCGACCGGTCTCACGCCTTATCATGACAGTCTGTTTTAGCTTTCTCCACTGAGGTGCTCAACCCACCTGATCTGGGGCACAATCGCAGTGGTTCTCCTAGTGCTACCTCAGCCGATATAGCAGAACGTAAGGCACCAAAACATAGGAGCCGGGCAAACCCAACATGTGACCAAAATCATGACTCGGAGCCGATGCATATAGTGCTATAAGTTCGGGGTGCCGCACTTGTGAAAGTGTACGGCTTTCTCACACCAGATAAAAGGGTAATAAAGCCCCTGGCGTGGTTTGCCGTACCATGGCGTACGGGTGCGATCATGTTATTGAATCAACATATATATAAAAATATGATAATGCAAAAAATAGACAGAAAGCTATGCATTGTTTATAAAGAGGCTATTTATCAAAGCCGAACGATACAAGAGGTGCGATAAGCAAAAAAGATACTAGACTATTTAACATGTCCTGACCAGGCGCAGGCCGCGGAATTTAGAAACAGATATATCGCTCGAAATAGAGACCACCTCAGAGTTCCGTAATGTGGCGTAGCTTTGTCTGCTTTCCTGGGTCTTGCATCATTTGTGCGGCAGCAAAGCCGAATAGATTATCCAGAGTATGGAGTCCTGAAAGTAAAAAAGGAAAATTCGACAGCCCCTAGTACGTTTGACGCCGTATTGTAGGCATGCCGTTTAATGTGCCCCTCCCCCTGTGCCCATGGAATTTTAAAGGCGTAATTGTGTACTCTAGGTACTAGCTCCGCTATGGTGCGATGGCTGGGGTCGGGGCCATATTGCTACGCTTGCTCCGAACGTGCCAAATGGTCTTGTTGTAGGTTACTCCGGGCGCGCTTTGCATTGTCCGGCTTTTTAACGGCCGGGCTGGAGAGTTGCCTCAAAAGGCTGCTTTGTACTTCCGCTGCGAGGGCCGCCGTGTGCTCCTCTGTACGGATGGAGCGTTCGGTGTTTCCACTGACCGTGATTACTCCTCGAGGGCCTGGCATCTTGAGCTTGAGATATGCGTAGTGCAGCACCGCATTGAATTTAGCGAATGCGGTTCGTCCAAGCAGGGCATGATAGCCACTGCGGAACGGGACTATGTCGAAGATTAACTCTTCACTTCGGAAGTTATCCGGAGATCCGAAGACCACATCAAGTGTTATCGAGTCTGTGCAATTGGCCTCGACACCTGGGATGACGCCTTTAAAGGTCGTCCTTGTGGGCTTGATCCTTGATGGATCTATGCCCATTTTCCGCACTGTATCCTGGTAAAGCAGGTTCAGGCTACTGCCGCCGTCCATGAGGACTCTTGTAAGGTGAAATCCGTCAACGATTGGGTCAAGAACCAATGCGGCGAAACCGCCATGACGGATGCTAGTGGGGTGGTCCCTTCGATCGAAAGTGATCGGGCAAGAGGACCATGGGTTGAACTTTGGGGCGACTGGCTCCATCGCGTATACGTCCCGTAGCGCACGCTTCCTCTCCCGCTTGGGAATGTGAGTCGCGTATATCATGTTCACCATCCGCACTTGTGGGGGAAACCCCTTCTGTCCAATTGTTGTTCGGCGGCCTGGACTCCTCCTCGTCGTTGCTATTCAGCCCCTTGTCTTTGTGTTCGGCTCTTAACTTGCCTGCCTGCTTGAACACCCAACAATCCATGTTGGTGTGATTGGCTGGCCTTTCGGGGGTGCCATGAATCTGGCACGAGCGGTCGAGTATCCGGTCCAAACTGGACGGGCCCTGGGTATTCTTTTTAAATGGCTTTTTCCACTGACCGGATTTATAGCCTCTGAATCCGGCATTTACTACCGTATCCTCATTGCTGTCGCTGCTAACGCGGCATTTTTGTTTATTCCGACGTGACCTGCCACCTTTGTCCTTGGTATCCGAATTACCTTGCTTCTTCGATAAGTTGTTGCTGCGAGCTAGCCAGCTATCTTCGCCCGCGCAAAAGCGGGTCATGAGTGTCGTGAGGGCTGCCATGGATTTCGGCTTTTCCTGTCCCAGGTGCCGGGCCAGCCACTCGTCGCGGATGTTATGTTTGAAGGCTGCTAGGGCTTCTGCGTCCGGACAATCGACTATCTATTTTTCTTTGTTAGCAACCGTGTCCAGAATTGCCTGGCTGATTCTTCTGGCTGCTGAATTATGTGGCTTAGGTCGTCGGCGTCCGGTGGCCGCACATAGGTTCCTTGGAAGTTATCAGGAATGCGGCCTCCAGGTCCTCCTAAGAACCGATTGAGTCTGCTGGGAGGCTGTTAAGCCAGTGCCGGGCTGGTCCCTTGAGCTTAAGGGGTAAATATTTGATGGCGTGCAAATCATCTCCACTTGCCATGTGGATGTGGAGGAGATAATCCTCGATCCATACTGCCGGATCTGTCGTACCATCGTACGACTCGAAATTGATGGGTTTGAAACCCTCTGGGATTCGATGATCCATTACTTCGTCTGTGAAGCATAGTGGGTGTGCGGCGCCCCTGTACTGGGCTATGTCACGACGCAGTTCGGAAGAGCTGTGCCTGTTGTGTTCGGCCCGGCCGGATTTATTATGTCCGGAGTGAAAATCATCACGTGCCGTCGGGCGTCCGCGCGATCCATAGGTCGATCTTGTTTGCCTTGCTTTATCCTCCAGGATGTCTCGCAGGTCTGGTTCGTTTTCCCGTGCCTTAGTTGAGCGGCCCCGGGGCATGGTTTGTTTAAATGTTCAACAGGCCTCTCTGTCGCGACCGCGAGGTGGCCGGTCTGCCATGTCATGTGCTTCCTCCTCTGATTGGGGTAGCGGCCTGCGCTTAGGATAATTTTTGGAGGGGCGTCTGAGTTCATATTCTTCGGCCGCAATGACTTCAGTCCATCTGTCAGCTAGCAAATCTTGATCAGCTCTAAGCTGTTGCTGCTTTTTCTTTAGGCTGTTCGCCGTGGCTAGATGTTGGAAATATGCCCTAGAGGCAATAATAAAAGCATTATTATTATATTTCCTTGTTCATGATAATTGTCTTTATTCATGCTATAATTGTGTTATCCGGAAATCGTAATACATGTGTGAATAACAAACACCAACATGTCCCTAGTAAGCCTCTAGTTGACTAGCTCGTTGATCAATAGATAGTCATGGTTTCCTGACTATGGGCATTGGATGTCATTGATAATGAGATCACATCATTAGGAGAATGATGTGATGGACAAGACCCAATCCTAAACATAGCATAAGATCGTATAGTTCGTTTGCTAGAGTTTCCCAATGTCAAGTATCCTTTCCTTAGACCATGAGATCGTGTAACTCCCGGATACCGTAGGAGTGCTTTGGGTGTGCCAAACGTCACAATGTAACTGGGTGACTATAAAGGTATACTACGGGTATCTCTGAAAGTGTCTGTTGGGTTGACACGGATCGAGACTGGGATTTGTCACTCCGTATGACGGAGAGGTATCACTGGGCCCACTCGGTAATGCATCATCATTATGAGCTCAATGTGACCAAGTGTTTGGTCACGGGATCATGCATTACGGTACGAGTAAAGTGACTTGCCGGTAACGAGATTGAACGAGGTATTGGGATACCGACGATCGAATCTCGGGCAAGTAACATATCGATTGACAAAGGGAATTGCATACGGGGTTGCTTGAATCCTCGACATCATGGTTCATCCGATGAGATCATCATGGAGCATGTGGGAGCCAACATGGGTATCCAGATCCCACTGTTGGTTATTGCCCGAGAGCCGTCTCGGTCATGTCTGCATGTCTCCCGAACCCGTAGGGTCTACACACTTAAGGTTCGGTGATGCTAGGGTTGTAGAGATATGTATATGCGGTAACCCGAATGTTGTTCGGAGTCCCGGATGAGATCCCGGACGTCACGAGGAGTTCCGGAATGGTCCGAAGGTAAATAATAATATATAGGAAGTGCTATTTCGGCCATCGGGACAAGTTTCGGGGTTATCGGTATTGTACCGGGACCACCGGAAGGGTCCCGGGGGTCCACCGGGTGGGGCCACCTGCCCCGGGGGGGCACATGGGCTGTAGGGGGTGCGCCTTGGCCTACATGGGCCAAGGGGCACCAGCCCCAAGAGGCCCATGCGCCTAGGGTTTCAAAGGGAAGGAGTCCCACAAGGGGAAGGCACCTCCTAGGTGCCTTGGGGGGGAGGGAAACCTCCCCTTGGCCGCCGCCCCAAGGAGATTGGATCTCCTAGGGCCGGCGCCCCCCCTTGGCCCTCCTATATAAAGGGGGGGAGGGGGCAGCCGCACCCCTGGTCCTTGGCGCCTCCCTCTCCCTCTCCAACACCTCCTCCTCCTCCGTAGAGCTCAGTGAAGCCCTGCCGGAGTACTGCAGCTCCACCATCACCACGCCGTCGTGCTGCTGCTGGAGCCATCTTCCTCAACCTCTCCTTTGCCTTGCTGGATCAAGAAGGAGATGTTACGCTGACCGTACGTGTGTTGAACGCGGAGGTGCCGTCCGTTCGGCGCTAGGATCTCCGGTGATTTGGATCATGTCATGTACAACTACCTCATCCCCGTTCCTTGAACGCTTCCGCACGTGATCTACAAAGGTATGTAGATGAATCTGAATACTCGTTGCTAGATGAACTCAGAGATGGATCTTGGTGAAATCGTAGGAAAATTTTTGTTTTCTGCAACGTTCCCCAACAGTGGCATCATGAGCTAGGTTTATGCGTAGTTCTCTATTGCACGAGTAGAACACAATTTGTTGTGGGCATAGATGTCGGTGTCAAAACCGGCGGATCTCGGGTAGGGGGTCCCGAACTGTGCATCAAGGTCGGATGGTAACAGGAGACAGGGGACACTTTGTTTTACCCAGGTTCGGGCCCTCTCGGTGGAGGTAAAACCCTACTCCTGCTAGATTAATATTGATGATATGGGTAGTACAAGAGTGGATCTACCACGAGATCAAGGAGGCTAATCCCTAGAAGCTAGCCTATGGTTTGATTGTGTATGAAGATGATTCTGTCCTACGGACTACAACCCTCCGGTTTATATAGACACCGGATAGGGTTAGGGTTACACAGAGTCGGTTACATTGGTAGGAGATCTTGAATATCCGCACGCATAGCTTGCCTTCTACGCCAAGGAAAGAACCTTCCGGACACGGGACGGAGTCTTCAATCTTGTATCTTCATAGTCCTGGAGTCCGGCGGGAGATGTAGTCCGGCTATCCGAACACCCCCTAATCCAGGACTCCCTCAGTAGCCCCTGAACCTGGCTTCAATGACGACGAGTCCGGCGCGCAAATTGTCTTCGGCATTGCAAGGCGGGTTCCTCCTCCAAGTTCTTCAAGAAGATGAATAACACCAAAAAAGTGTCCGGCTCTGCAAAACAAGTTTCCACATATTGCCATATAGAGAATAATATTAACACAGATCAAATCTGCTGACGTATCCCGCGGTGCATCATAACACTGCGGCCAAGCCTTCTGTACGGAATATTTTTACTGTTCCACCGCTACACGTTTAACGAGGTGGTTTCCTTGGCACGTCTTATCGAAGCAGAGATCGTGCGCCCCTTTTAACGGGATTCTCATTAATACGGACGTGGGTAACCCAAACGTGCCTGTTAGCACGTCCTGCCTAACTCAAGGCTAGTCCAAGACGGTTACGGGGAGGGCTCTTGGTATTCTGCCTCTTATAAAGAGACCAAGGCCCCGTCCCCTCTTCTATTCCCAAAACGAGCTCGCCTGTCGCCTCGAGTTCCAACACCCTAGGCTTCAAGATTTCAGGCGCGCCGAACCTTCAACAATGTCCGGTTCTGATCTTCAGGGTTGATGGATGCCCTCCTCTGTCACGGAGGAGGACGTATCAAAGTTGAGGGAAGCTAGATTTCTGACCAACGAGATTCCGCACAGGCTGCCTGTTCAAGGACAAGCAATCCCCAGCCCTCAGCCAGGCGAGAGCGTAGTATTTATCTCCCATTTCCTCCGTGGATTAGGCTTCCCAACGGATCCCTTTGTAAGGGGGCTGATGTTCTATTACGGGCTGGAATTCCATGACCTAGCTCCGGAGTCCGTCCTCCACATCTCCTCTTTCATAGTTATGTGTGAAGCATTCCTCCATGTTACCCCTCACTTCGGACTATGGCTCAAGACCTTCAAAGTAGAACCGAAGATAATCGAGGGGCGCCACGCAGAGTGCGGAGGTGCCACTATAAAAAGAAAAGCCGACACTCCATGGCCCGAAGGCGCTCTTCAAGAAGAGCTCGACTTATGGCAACGGGAGTGGTTCTATATTACCGCTCCTCGGGGCACCACGTGGGTGGCGCCTCAGGCCTTTCGCTCGGGTCCCCCACCACGGTTAGCATCATGGATCAATACGGAATTAGATCGGGGTTTGCCCAAAGATGTTCCTCTGCTACAGGGTCGCATTAAGGATCTCCTGGAAGGAGGCCTCAACCTGGTCAAGATGACACAAGTCATGCTGATTCGCCCGACACTGCCCGGCCAACGTCGCCCCCTTCGCTTATGGGAGTTCAACCCAGAGGGACCGCGAGTTATCCGAAATTTTATGGGCGTAATGCCTATGGAGATGCATAAACTGTTCTTCGGATCGCAAGAAGCGAGTCCGGACCTGACCGAGGATGCTGGCCTAAGCCGCAATCGCCCGGATACTCAGGTGGGTGACCTTGTGTTTGGACCTTCTATCCGCATAGTTTTACTTGCTTTTTAATAGCATTTCTTTCTTTAAGCAGGAGTGGATAGCAAAGGCGAAGCTGATCCGGTGTCCGGCCCCCCTTCCCGAAACCAGGCTGGATCCCGTGCTAGTCAGGATGCTAGAGGTAGTGCCTTTGGAGGGAGATAAGGGGACCGACAAGGAAACCATGGCCTCTTCAAGAGAGGCTACTCCGAAGGGGGGAATTGAAAGTTCCCCTCCTAGGGGAAAGAAGAGGGCCACCACTGACGACCCGGAAGTCCAAGCTTCAAAACGAGGGAAAGAATCCATGTCAGAGGACCCGTCGCCGAGGAGCCCCTCGGCCGAATCGAGTCCGCAAGGGGAGCGGTTCTCCAACGAGCCGGAAGTAGAAAAGGAATTGTTCTTAAGGGAAATCCTTGCTTTATATCTGAGAAGTGTTTGACCGAAACTTTGCCTTGTAGTTCGGACCTCGACCCCTCACAGCAGAACTCATCGTCGGGGGATCTCCTTCTGGAGATGATGGAGAGCGGGACGCCTCCTCTTTCTGCATCGCCTGACAAGGCGGACGACGTCGAAGTGTCATCGCAGAGGATCTCTCCGAATCTGCCAGAGGCAGAAGACGATCACATGACCCCACAAGGCTCTTCGTGCCCGGCCTCCGAAGAGGGCCGTGGGACGAGTCCGGCGCCAACTGGTGTTCGGCCGGGGGAGCTAAAGGTTCTGGTGGGCCGAGCTTCTATTTCAGAAGAGCATCGTGTGTTGATGCACATGGTGGTTGAAAAAATTGCAGCCGCAGGAGGCGGACTGAACAAGGCCGTCAAGAGTTTATTGGCGGGATTTGAGGTACGTTTCGAATAACGGACATTAGTGTTAATTACGCATAATAACATGTGTCCTGTGTAGATAGTAGCCCCTGAGACTCTGTGTGGTGCAAAGATGTGCTGTACGCAGAGGATCTTAATCCCAGGTCCTTCAAATGGCGTCTATATATGTAGGCGGCTAATTGTCCGGGGTCGAGCCGGACTCAGGATTTTGCCAAAATGAAACGGCAACTTGACGAGGCAGAGGCTGACATCGCGCTGGTCAACCAGCGGCTTGATGATGCTCAAGGTATTGATTTTTCATGGCGATTGTTAGTAAGAGGAGATCTAGGTCAAAATCTTACCGTGTGTATACTTGATGCAGATGGTGCGGCAGCCGTGGAAGGACTTAGGGCCGAACTCGCCAAAGCGAAGAGCCAAGCCAGAAGAAGCGATGCAGCTGCCTTGAGAGCCCGTGAAGAGCTGGGGGCCGAACAGGCTGCCCATTGCCGAAGCAGGGATGAGATGGCCAATATTGTCCTAGAGTTGAAAAGTGTTACTGACCGTTGCAGATATCTTGAGGAGGAAGGCTGAGCCAGGCAGACGGATTTGGAGAAAGCCGTTGCTGACCTCAAGGACGCCCGCTCTATGGTGAGAGCGACAAAGGAAGAGCTACGTCAAGCCGGACTGATTGCGGATGGAAAGCCCTTCTTGCTGCGGCGACAATTTTGTGATTCGAGGTTTGCCCTGTTGGACCGAGCGTGGAGTGTGAAGGACATCTACCTGGACTTGGCGGCTAGTGCTGCCGATGCGACCAGATACTTTCAGGATAAGGAGAATCATGAAGTGGAAAAACTCTTCTGGTCGCAGTTCACCAATCCAAGGCGTCCACTTGCGGTGGACGATCGCCTGGCCCAATGGGCCGAGCTGAATAGATTGTCCGGACTCGCCATGACGTATGCCATGGATCGCTTATGCCCAGGCGGATCGAAACCGACAAGCTATTTTAGCTTGGTGCAGCAGTTTCTTGACGTGGTGCCTCAAGTAGAAGCTTTGAAGAGATCAGCGTGCATGAAGGGTGCTCGGCTAGCTCTTGCCCGAGTTAAGACATATTGGGCAGATATGGATCCTACCGCTGTTGCGTCTCGTGATTCGGCTGAAGGCCGAAATCCTGCCGAACACTTTTTTGAGGAGGTCCTCGAGGGCGCTCGTATAATTGAGACGCAGTGTTCGAAAGATGCTGCGTTATGACAGCATATGTAATCATAGATCAGTATTTTTATAGATGGCGTATTTTAGACTTGTGCCTTCAAGTAATAAAAACCTCTCCTGTGCGGCCGTTTTAATATATATATATATATATATATATTCTGAAAGATTGCAGTCGTTGGCTTCAGCCCCCACGCACATAGTGCGGGGGTGCGCACTGAAGACGCAATATCACACTTAACCCAACGTCTTGGTCCTACAAAGGAGGTGATAGCGCAGCGGGCTAGGCAATCCGGACTATAATGCTTTAACACTTTCACTTAGCCATAGGAGCTTGACAGTGGGACTCTTTAGGTAGCCCAGGAATGGCGACTGCGTTCATCCGAATTCGGGATGCATGCTAGCCTGACCGGGAAGCGGCCCTTCGTCAAAACGGAGGAGTTCGATAAACCCCTATGAGTCATCGAGTGGCGACCAGTCTCTCGCTACATCATGACAGTCGGTTTTCGGCATTCTCTACTGAGGCGCTCGCCCGGTCGAACCGGGGCGCAATCGCAGTAGTTCTCCTGGAGCCACCTTAGCCGACAGAACGGAACGTAAGGTGGCCGAACACAGGAGCCGGGCAACCCAACATGTGACCAAAATCATGACTCGGAGCTGATGCATATAGTGCCAAAACTCGCGGCGCCGAACACTCCCTAAGGTGTTCGGTCTTTGTGGGTGTGTGCGGAACAACACCCTCCCCCTTTTATATAAAAAGAAAGAAAAAAGCCCTTCGTGTCCAGGTACGAGCAATAATTCTGGCGTGGCCACATGCCAAGACGCCAGTCTCCTCCTTGGTTATGGTAAAACGAACCAGGGGATATATAACAGCAAGAGACAGTAAAAAAGGTTTACGCAGGGCCTTAATCTAAAAAAGAATCCTTGAGGCGGGTCCCTACTGCATGTCTGCGCCTGTGTCTCTGTTGTGCCGTGTCCTGGACGGGCGTTGTACGACATTCATCTGTGAAAGAGAGGAATTTAAATTTAAAATGGGTCGTGCGGGACAAAAAGAATAATAAAAAATAAAAATGAATGAAGTCAAGCATTATTGTCTCTGTGTGCAGCCCCTTGTATGGCGTAGTGAGCCGACGATGATGGGGGGCTCTTGCCGAACTCACGGAGTCCGGGGCCATGGCCTTCTGTGACTTATATCGAAAAGGTCTGTTGGACGGCGAGGCCATTTTATTGCGCGGCTGTTTAGGCAGCCGTGCAATCCTCCTTTTAGAGGAGACGTATTTTAGTGCATTCCCTTTAAAGAGATGATGCCTCGAGGACCGGGCATCTTCAGCGTGAGGGATGCGTAATGCGGTATTGCATTAAAGCGCGCGAAGGCTCCTCGTCCCAGTAGTGCTTGATAGCGACTTGAAAACGGGACTATGTGGAAGATCAGCTTCTCGGATGAAAGTTATTGGCGGAGCCAAATATGACTGCCAGCCGAATAAAACCCATGCAATGGGTGTCCGGGCCGGGTGCTACCCCTTGAAAGGAGGTTTTACTGTGACGGATTCTTGTTGGGTTTATGCCCATGCTGCGAATTGTATCTTGATATATCAAGTTTAGTCCACTGCCCCCGTCCATAAGGACATTGGTAAACTGGAATCCGTCTATTATTGGTTTAAGTACCAAGGCGGTCCGGCCCGCATGCTTGACATTTCGAGAATAATCTAGCTGATTGAAAGTTATTGGCTTTAATGACCAGTGGCGAGACGCCTGAGATTTGGGCTTGAATATGCGGACCTTTACGGGTGCCTCATGCCTTGTTATGTGAAGTGAGTTCACTGTTTTGACTTCTTGTGGGAAGTTCTTTTGCTTCCTGGTGTGCTACTTTTGGGGTTCGTCTTCTTCCTCGCTAGGTGTGTCGAGCCCCTTGTGTTCGGCGTTGAGCCTTCCGGACTGTTTGAAAACCCAACAGTCTCTGTGGGTATGATTAGCAGGTTTCCCAGGAGTGCTGTGTATCAGACATGTCCTGTCCATGATTCTTTTTAGGCTGGACGGATCTTCCCTGTTATCCTGAGGGGTTGGCTTTGTCTGATTGTGCTGTGAGCTTTTGAATCTGGCGTTGACTGCCGTGCTCTTCAGACTTTTCTTTTTGATTCGGCGATGATCCTTATGTCGTCGCGGCTTCTCATTTCCATCTCTGATTTCTGATGTACTTGTGTCGCTGGGGTTGCATCGTGCTAACCAGTTGTCCTCTCCTGCGCAAAAGCGGGTCATGAGGCTTGTGAGTGCGGCCAATGTTCTTGGCTTTTCCTGGCCGAGGTGTTTGGCTAGCCATTCGTCTCGGACATTATGCCTGAAAGACGCTAGGGCTTCGGCGTCAGGACAATCCACTATTTGATTCTTTTTAGTGAGGAATCTGTTCCAGAACTGCCGAGCTGATTCTCCGGACTGCTGAGTTATGTGACTGAGGTCGTCTGCATCCGGGGGACGGACGTAGGTCCCTTGAAAATTTGCTCGGAAAGCGTCCTCGAGCTCTTTCCAACTTCCGATTGTATTTTCAGGAACGCTTTTAAGCCAGTGCCGAGCTGGCCCTTTGAGCTTAAGAGGTAGATATTTTATGGCGTGGAGATCGTCTCCTCTAGCCATATGTATGTGGAGGATATAATCCTCGATCCAGACTCCGGGGTCTGTTGTTCCATCGTATGACTCTATGTTAACGGGTTTAAACCCCTCTGGAAATTCATATTCCAGAACCTCATCGGTGAAGCATAGGGGGTGCGCGGCACCCCTGTATTTGATTGCGCCGGATTCTGATGGTGTATTTTCTACATTGCTCATGGGAGCGTGCTTCCTTTGTCCGTAGATGGATCTGGCTGGGGCATGATGCGAATCTTTAATTGGGTCGCATGCCGCATTGTGTGCGGCGCCGTTTGCCATTTTGTGGTGGCCGGTAGGTCGTTTATCCGACCGCGCAGCCTTGTTATTTTCCACGTTTGGGGGCTCTAGGGCCTCCTGATCGAATTCGGGCAGTAGCTTTCTCTTCGGATAGCTTTTGGTGCGGCGGCTGCCGCTGTATTTGTCTGCGGTCTTGATTACTTTGCTCCATCTTGTCTTGAGTGCGTTTTCCGCCGTCCTTAGCTTTTGCTTATGCTTTTTTAGGCTGCGTATTGTGGCAGCTAGTCTTTTTTGGAGATTCTTCTGCTCCATGGTTTTATCCGGCGTGATATCGTCTGGAGTTTGGTTATGACAGGGGGAAGACTGTTCGTCTTCTCTACCCGTGCTGCGATGTTCCCACGGCTGTTCTGAGGCATGTTCGTCACCTGCCGATTCGTCCTGCTCTATGGCGGGGTCTTGATCGAGGCGGGGTTTAGCTCGGCGTTTACGTCGCCGCTTTGAGTGCTTCCCGGAGGGTTCACCCTTCTTTTCGCCCCATTTTTCCTCATTGTCAATATTTTTCGGTGTATCCACCATGAATACGTCGTTGTGTGTGGTGGATAGCCAGTGCCCTGTGGGTGCTGGTTCCGGTTCATCTCCGTATTCGTCGTCCATACCGTCGAGGTCTTCGGAGCCGAAGTCAAGCATGTCGGTCAGATCTTCGACAGTGGATATCAAGTGGGTGGTGGGTGGGTTTTGAATTTCTTCATCGTCCGAATCCCAACCTCGCAGACCATAATCCGGTCTGGGCTCTCCTGATAAAGAGAGAGACTTGAAAGAATTCAGATGTCACCAAAAGGTGAGCACTGAAAGATGTCCGCGGCGGTGAACTCCATTATAGGCGCCCAATCAGATTCGATCGGCGGGGGCTTGGGAAGCCCGGAGTTCGGAGAATAATCCGGCTCCTTGGAGCCATGGGCAACGCGGAGTGCGGGACTGGCGTTCGGCTCGATCGCTTTTAACGTCGCAGCCCCTGAGGTGACGTCCAACCGTTCTTCCTCGATGAACGCAGCGGGCTCCGAATCAAGGATCGGGGTCGGCGCGTATGCGGCCTCCAGGACACTGTTCGGGAGAAGAGCTATATCATGCCCTTCTTGACAGTGCGGCACGCTTGGCTGTGGCTCGAATCCGTCGGAGATCAAGTCTCCGCGGATATCCGCCGTGTAGTTTAGGCTTCCAAACCTGACTTGATGGCCAGGGGCGTAGCTTTCGATCTGCTCTAGATGGCCAAGCGAGTTGGCTCGCAGAGCGAAGCCGCCGAAGACGAAGATCCGTCCGGGGAGAAAAGTCTCACCCTGGACCTCATCGCCGTTGATGATCAAAGGAGCCATCGAACCTAAAGGTGACGACACAAAGGAACTCTCAATGAAAGCACCAGTGTCGGTGTCAAAACCGGCGGATCTCGGGTAGGGGGTCCCGAACTGTGCGTCAAGGTCGGATGGTAACAGGAGACAGGGGACACTTTGTTTTACCCAGGTTCGGGCCCTCTCAGTGGAGGTAAAACCCTACTCCTGCTAGATTAATATTGATGATATGGGTAGTACAAGAGTGGATCTACCACGAGATCAAGGAGGCTAAACCCTAGAAGCTAGCCTATGGTTTGATTGTCTATGAAGATGATTCTGTCCTACGGACTACAACCCTCCGGTTTATATAGACACCGGATAGGGTTAGGGTTACACAGAGTCGGTTACATTGGTAGGAGATCTTGAATATCCGCACGCCTAGCTTGCCTTCTACGCCAAGGAAAGAACCTTCCGGACACGGGACGGAGTCTTCAATCTTGTATCTTCATAGTCCTGGAGTCCGACGGGAGATGTAGTCCGGCTATCCGAACACCCCCTAATCCAGGACTCCCTCACTAGATGTTGTCAACTTTCTTGCCGCTACTAGTCTTATCTTGCTTCAGCGGTATTGTGGGATGAAGCGGCCCGGACCAACCTTACACGTACGCTTACGTGAGACCGGTTCCACCGACTAACATGCACTAGTTGCATAAGGTGGCTGGCGGGTGTCTGTCTCTCCCACTTTAGTTGGAGCGGATTCGATGAAAAGGGTCCTTATGAAGGGTAAATAGAAGTTGACAAATCACGTTGTGGCTTTTACGTAGGTAAGAAAACGTTCTTGCTAGAACCCTAATTCAGCCACGTAAAACTTGCAACAACAATTAGAGGACGTCTAACTTGTTTTTGCAGCAAGTGCTTGGTGATATGATATGGCCAAAGTTGTGATGAATGATGAATGATATATATGTGATGTATGAGATCATGTTCATGTAATAGGAATCACGACTTGCATGTCGATGAGTATGACAACCGGCAGGAGCCATAGGAGTTGTCATTATTCTTTTATGACCTGCGTGTCGCCATGTAAATTACTTTACTTTATTTCTAAACGCGTTAGCCATAGTAGTAGAAGTAATAGTTGGCGAGCAACTTCATGGAGACACGATGATGGAGATCATGATGATGGAGATCATGGTGTCAAGCCGGTGACAAGATGATCATGGGGCCCCAAGATGGAGATCAAAGGAGCTATGTGATATTGGCCATATCATGTCACTATTATTATTATTTGATTGCATGTGATGTTTATCATGTTTTTGCATCTTGTTTACTTAGAACAACGGTAGTAAATAAGATGATCCCTCATAATAATTTCAAGAAGTGTTCCCCCTAACTGTGCACCGTTGTGACAGTTCGTTGTTTCGAAGCACCACGTGATGATCGGGTGTGATAGATTCTAACGTTCACATACAACGGGTGTAAGACAGATTTACACATGCAAACACTTAGGTTGACTTGACGAGCCTAGCATGTACAGACATGGCCTCGGAACACAGAAGACCGAAAGGTCGAGCATGAGTCGTATAGAAGATACGATCAACATGAAGATGTTCACCAATGTTGACTAGTCCGTCTCACGTGATGATCGGACACGGCCTAGTTGACTTGGATCATGTAATACTTAGATGACTAGAAGAGGGATGTCTATCTAAGTGGGAGTTCATTAAATAATTTGATTAGATGAACTTTAAAATTATCATGAACTTAGTCTAAAATATTTACAATATGTCTTGTAGATCAAATGGCCAACGTAGTCCTCAACTTCAACGCGTTCCTAGAGAAAACCAAGCTGAAAGACGATGGCAGCAACTACACGGACTGGGTCCGGAACCTGAGGATCATCCTCATAGCTGCCAAGAAAGATTATGTCCTACAAGCACCGCTGGGTGACGCACCTGTTCTCCCTGCAGAACAAGACGTTATGAACGCTTGGCAGTCACGTTCTGATGATTAATCCCTCGTTCAGTGCGGCATGCTTTACAGCTTAGAGCCGGGGCTCCAAAAGCGTTTTGAGAGACATGGAGCATATGAGATGTTCGAAGAGCTGAAAATGGTTTTCCAAGCTCATGCCCGGGTCGAGAGATATGAAGTCTCCGACAAATTCTTCAGCTGTAAGATGGAGGAAAATAGCTCTGTCAGTGAACACATACTCAAGATGTCTGGGTTGCACAACCGCTTGACTCAACTGGAAGTTAATCTCCCGGATGAAGCGGTCATTGACAGAATCCTCCAGTCGCTTCCACCAAGCTACAAGAGCTTTGTGATGAACTACAACATGCAGGGGATGGTAAAGACCATTCCTGAGGTATATGCTATGCTGAAATCAGCAGAGGTAGAAATCAAGAAGGAACATCAAGTGTTGATGGTGAGTAAAACCACTAAGTTCAAGAAGGGCAAGGATAAAAAGAACTTCAAGAAGGACGGCAAGGAAGTTGCCGCGCCCGGTAAGCAAGTTGCCGGGAAGAAGCCAAAGAATGGACCCAAGCCCGAGACTGAGTGCTTTTATTGCAAGGGAAGTGGTCACTGGAAGCGGAATTGCCCCAAATACTTAGCGGACAAGAAGGACGGCAAAACAAAAGGTATATGTGATATACATGTAATTGATGTGTACCTTACCAGTACTCGTAGTAGCTCTTGGGTATTTGATACCGGTGCAGTTGCTCACATTTGTAACTCAAAGCAGGAGCTGCGGAATAAGCGAAGATTGGCGAAGGATGAGGTGACGATGCGCGTCGGGAATGGTGCCAAGGTCGATGTGATCGCCGTCGGCACGCTACCTCTACATTTACCTACGGGATTAGTTTTAAACCTCAATAATTGTTATTTAGTGCCAAGTTTGAGCATGAACATTGTGTCTGGATCTCGTTTAATTCGAGATGGCTACTCATTTAAATCCGAGAATAATGGTTGTTCTATTTATATGAGTGATATGTTTTATGGTCATGCTCCGATGGTTAATGGTTTATTCTTGATGAATCTCGTGCGTGATGATACACATATTCATAGTGTGAATACCAAAAGAGTTAAAATTGATAATGATAGTCCCACATACTTGTGGCACTGCCGCCTTGGTCACATAGGTGTCAAACGCATGAAGAAGCTCCATGCAGATGGACTTTTAGAGTCTCTTGATTATGAATCATTTGACATGTGCGAACCATGCCTCATGGGTAAAATGACCAAGACTTCGTTCTCAGGAACAATGGAGCGAGCAACCAACTTATTGGAAATCATACATACTGATGTGTGCGGTCCAATGAGTGTTGAGGCTCACGGTGGCTATCGTTATGTTCTCACCCTCACTGATGACTTGAGTAGATATGGGTATATCTACTTAATGAAACACAAGTCTGAGACCTTTGAAAAGTTCAAGGAATTTCAGAGTGAGGTTGAAAATCAACGTGACAGAAAAATCAAGTTTCTACGATCAGATCGTGGAGGAGAATACTTGAGTCACGAATTTGGCACACACTTAAGAAAATGTGGAATAGTTTCACAACTCACGCCGCCTGGAACACCTCAACGTAATGGTGTGTCCGAACGTCGTAATCGCACTCTATTAGATATGGTACGATCTATGATGTCTCTTACCGATCTATCGCTATCCTTTTGGGGCTATGCTTTAGAGACTGCCGCATTCACTTTAAATAGGGCTCCATCAAAATCCGTTGAGACGACACCGTATGAATTGTGGTTTGGGAAGAAACCTAAGCTGTCGTTTCTAAAAGTTTGGCGATGCGATGCTTATGTCAAGAAACTTCAACCTGAAAAGCTCGAACCCAAGTCGGAAAAATGCGTCTTCATAGGATACCCTAAAGAGACTATTGGGTATACCTTCTACCTCAGATCCGAAGGCAAGATCTTCGTTGCCAAGAATGGATCCTTTCTAGAGAAAGAGTTTCTCTTGAAAGAAGTAAGTGGGAGGAAAGTAGAACTTGATGAAGTGTTACCTCTTGAACCGGAAAATGGCGAAACTCAAGAAAACGTTCCTGAGGTGCCTGCACCGACTAGAGAGGAAATTAATGATGATGATCAAGATACTTCTAATCAAGCTCCTACTGAAATTCGAAGGTCCACAAGGACACGTTCCGCACCAGAGTGGTACGGCAACCCTGTCTTGGAAATCATGTTGTTAGACAACGGTGAGCCTTCGAACTATGAGGAAGCGATGGCGGGCCCGGATTCCGACAAATGGCTGGAGGCCATGAAATCCGAGATAGGATCCATGTATGAAAACGAAGTATGGACTTTGACTGACTTGCCCATTGAACGGCGAGCCATAGAAAATAAATGGATCTTTAAGAAGAAGACAGACGCGGATGGTAATGTGACCATCTATAAAGCTCGGCTTGTCGCAAAGGGTTATCGACAAGTTCAAGGGATTGACTACGATTAGACTTTCTCACCGGTAGTGAAGCTAAAGTCCGTCCGAATCATGTTAGCAATTGCCGCATTCTACGATTATGAAATATGGCAAATGGACGTCAAAACGGCATTCCTTAATGGTTTCCTTAAGGAAGAATTGTATATGATGCAGCCGGAAGGTTTTGTCGATCCTAAGAATGCTGACAAAGTGTGCAAGCTCCAACGCTCGATTTATGGGCTGGTGCAAGCATCTCGGAGTTGGAACATTCGCTTTGATGAGATGATCAAAGCGTTTGGGTTTACGCAGACTTATGGAGAAGCCTGCGTTTACAAGAAAGTGAGTGGGAGCTCTGTAGCATTTCTCATACTATACGTAGATGACATACTTTTGATGGGAAATGATATAGAACTCTTGGACAGCATTAAGGCCTACTTGAATAAGAGTTTTTCAATGAAGGACCTTGGAGAAGCTGCTTATATATTAGGCATCAAGATCTATAGAAATAGATCGAGACACCTCATAGGTCTTTCACAAAGCACATACCTTGATAAAATATTGAAGAAGTTCAATATGGATCAATCTAAGAAGGGGTTCTTACCAGTATTACAAGGTGTGAAATTGAGCTTAGCTCAATGTCCGACCACGGCAGAAGAAATAGAAGAGATGAGGGTCATCCCCTATGCCTCAGCCATAGGTTCTATTATGTATGCCATGTTGTGTACCAGACCTGATGTAAACCTTGCCGTGAGTTTGGTAGGAAGGTACCAAAGTAATCCCGGCAAGGAACACTGGACAGCGGTCAAGAATATCCTGAAGTACCTGAAAAGGACTAAGGAAATGTTTCTCGTTTATGGAGGTGACGAAGAGCTCGTCGTAAAGGGTTACATCGACGCTAGCTTCGACACAGATCTGGATGACTCTAAGTCACAAACCAGATACGTGTATATTTTGAATGGTGGGGCAGTAAGCTGGTGTAGTTGCAAGCAGAGCGTCGTGGCGGGATCTACATGTGAAGCGGAGTACATGGCAGCCTCGAAGGCAGCACATGAAGCAATTTGGGTGAAGGAGTTCATCACCGACCTCGGAGTCATACCCAATGCGTCGGGGCCAATCAAACTCTTCTGTGACAACACTGGAGCTATTGCACTTGCCAAGGAGCCCAGGTTTCACAAGAAGACTAGGCACATCAAGCGTCGCTTCAACTCCATTCGTGAAAATGTTCAAGATGGAGACATAGAAATTTGTAAAGTGCACACGGATCTGAATGTCGCAGATCCGTTGACTAAACCTCTCCCTAAGGCAAAACATGATCAGCACTAGAACTCTATGGGTGTTCGATTCATCACAATGTAACTAGATTATTGACTCTAGTGCAAGTGGGAGACTGTTGGAAATATGCCCTAGAGGCAATAATAAAAGCATTATTATTATATTTCCTTGTTCATGATAATTGTCTTTATTCATGCTATAATTGTGTTATCCGGAAATCGTAATACATGTGTGAATAACAGACACCAACATGTCCCTAGTAAGCCTCTAGTTGACTAGCTCGTTGATCAATAGATAGTCATGGTTTCCTGACTATGGGCATTGGATGTCATTGATAATGAGATCACATCATTAGGAGAATGATGTGATGGACAAGACCCAATCCTAAACATAGCATAAGATCGTATAGTTTGTTTGCTAGAGTTTTCCAATGTCAAGTATCCTTTCCTTAGACCATGAGATCGTGTAACTCCCGGATACCGTAGGAGTGCTTTGGGTGTGCCAAACGTCACAACGTAACTGGGTGACTATAAAGGTATACTACGGGTATCTCTGAAAGTGTCTGTTGGGTTGACACGGATCGAGACTGGGATTTGTCACTCCGTATGACGGAGAGGTATCACTGGGCCCACTCGGTAATGCATCATCATTATGAGCTCAATGTGACCAAGTGTTTGGTCACGGGATCATGCATTACGGTACGAGTAAAGTGACTTGCCGGTAACGAGATTGAACGAGGTATTGGGATACCGACGATCGAATCTCGGGCAAGTAACATATCGATTGACAAAGGGAATTGCATACGGGGTTGCTTGAATCCTCGACATCATGGTTCATCCGATGAGATCATCATGGAGCATGTGGGAGCCAACATGGGTATCCAGATCCCGCTGTTGGTTATTGCCCGAGAGCCGTCTCGGTCATGTCTGCATGTCTCCCGAACCCGTAGGGTCTACACACTTAAGGTTCGGTGATGCTAGGGTTGTAGAGATATGTATATGCAGTAACCCGAATGTTGTTCGGAGTCCCGGATGAGATCCCGGACGTCACGAGGAGTTCCGGAATGGTCCGGAGGTAAATAATAATATATAGGAAGTGCTATTTCGGCCATCGGGACAAGTTTCGGGGTTATCGGTATTGTACAGGGACCACCGAAAGGGTCCCGGGGGTCCACCGGGTGGGGCCACCTGCCCCGGGGGGCCACATGGGCTGTAGGGGGTGCGCCTTGGCCTACATGGGCCAAGGGGCACCAGCCCCAAGAGGCCCATGCGCCTAGGGTTTCAAAGGGAAGGAGTCCCACAAGGGGAAGGCACCTCCTAGGTGCCTTGGGGGGAGGGAAACCTCCCCTTGGCCGCCGCCCCAAGGAGATTGGATCTCCTAGGGCCGGCGCCCCCCTTGGCCCTCCTATATAAAGGGGGGGAGGGGGAAGCCACACCCCTGGTCCTTCGCGCCTCCCTCTCCCTCTCCAACACCTCCTCCTCCTCCGTAGAGCTCGGCGAAGCCCTGCCGGAGTACTGCAGCTCCACCATCACCACGCCATCGTGCTGCTGCTGGAGCCATCTTCCTCAACCTCTCCTTTGCCTTGCTGGATCAAGAAGAAGGAGACGTTATGCTGACCGTACGTGTGTTGAACGCGGAGGTGCCGTCCGTTCGGCGCTAGGATCTCCGGTGATTTGGATCACGTCGTGTACGACTACCTCATCCCCGTTCCTTGAACGCTTCCGCACGCGATCTACAAAGGTATGTAGATGAATCTGAATACTCGTTGCTAGATGAACTCATGGATGGATCTTGGTGAAATCGTAGGAAAATTTTTGTTTTCTGCAACGTTCCCCAACACTAGAAGCCTGCGTTGAAAGCGCTCTTGTTCGGCGGGGTCTGATGGTACGACGAATTCATCGTCGCCGAAGCTTGCCTCGTCTTCGGAGGGAGGCATGTAGTTATCATCCTCAACCTCCTGCTCCGCCGCTCTCTCGTGAGGGCTGGCTTTTCCATCTTCCTGCACCGAATCTTGCTGGTTTTGGTGTTCTTCGGCGCTTTCTGGGGTAATATTATCTCCCGTGCCGGAATCACCGTTTCTGCTGTGGCGAGATTTAGAGCGGCGCCGTTGGCGCCGGCGTTTTGGCGGCTTTCTCGAGGTGCCGTCCTCCGCTGTTCCATCGCCATCTCCATCCTTTGGAGCGTCCACCATGTATATGTCGTATGACGAGGTGGCGGTCCAGCGCCCTACAGGTGCTGGTTCTTGTTCGTCTCCTCCTTCGTCGTCCATACCGTCGAAATCTTCGGAGCCGAAGTCAAGCATGTCGGTTAAATCATCGACGGCGGCTATTAAGTGGGTGGTGGGTGGGCTTTGAATTTCTTCGTCGTCCGTATCCCAACCTCGCAGACCATAATCCGGCCTGGGCTCTCCTGATAAAGAGAGAGACTTGAGAGAATTCAGGATATCACCAAAAGGTGAGTACTGAAAGATGTCTGCGGCGGTGAACTCCATTACATGCGCCCAATCAGATTCGATCGGCGGGGGCACGGAAGGCCCGGAGTTCGGGGAAGAGTCCGGCTCCTTGGAGTCATGGGCCATGCGGAGCGCGGGGCTTGCGTTCGGCTCGATCGCCTTTAAGATCGCAGCCCCCAAGGTGACGTCCCACCGTTCATCCTCAAAGGACGCAGCGGGCTCCGAGTCGAGGATAGGGGCCGGAGCGTGTGCGGCCTCCAGGGCACTATTCGGAGGCAGAGCTATATCATGCCCCTCGGGATAGTGCGGCGCGCTTGGCTGTGGCTCGAACCCGTCGAAGATCAAGTCTCCGCGGATATCCACCGTGTAGTTTAAGCTTCCAAACCTGACTTGATGGCCAGGGGCGTAGCTTTCGATCTGCTCCAGATGACCAAGCGAGTTGGCCCGCAGAGCGAAGCCGCCGAAGACGAAGATTTATTTGGGGAGAAAAGTCTCACCCTGGACCTCATCGTTGTTGATGATCGAAGGAGCCATCGGGCCTAAAGGCGACGACACAGAGGAACTCTCAATGAAAGCACCAATGTCGGTGTCAAAACCGGCGGATCTCGGGTAGGGGGTCCCGAACTGTGCGTCAAGGTCGGATGGTAACAGGAGACAAGGGACACTTTATTTTACCCAGGTCGGGCCCTCTCGATGGAGGTAAAACCCTACTCCTGCTAGATTAATATTGATGATATGGGTAGTGCAAGAGTAGATCTACCATGAGATCAAGGAGGCTAAACCCTAGAAGCTAGCCTATGGTATGATTGTGTATGATGATGGTTGTCATACGGACTACAACCCTCCGGTTTATATAGACACCGGATAGGGTTAAGGTTACACAGAGTCGGTTACATGGGTAGGAGATCTTGAATATCCGCACGCCTAGCTTGCCTTCCACGCCAAGGAAAGAACCTTCCGGACACGGGACGAAGTCTTCAATCTTGTATCTTCATAGTCCTGGAGTCCGGCTGAAGGTATAGTCCGGCTACCCGAACACCCCCTAATCCAGGACTCCTCAGCCGCCAACACCGTCATCAACGTGGGGCCAGGGCTCGGGAAGGCACCTCTGTGGTGGTATGCAGATCTTTGTGAAGACATATCCAAGAACAGATGAGGATTAGAAGACGACGATCCTCGGCAAGATCCTTGTCGAGGAAGGCTACCAAGACCCCCGGCAAGACCCTTGTCGGGAACGACAACACGCCACGGCAAGACCCTTGCTGGGCCACCCGGCAAGGCCCTCACCAAGGACGCCCGCGGGACCGCTAGGCCCGCGACGACCAAGCTTCCCCCGCCGTTCGCATGCAGCTGCTAGCCCAACCAACTGGGCGGGCACCTGCGTGGCAACATGCAGCTCCCAGGCCAACTCATCAAGCGCTTGCGTGGCGGCATGCAGATCTTCGTGAAGACTCCACCACCGCGCCACCTTAGCTGCCTATCTGCCTACATGGCACCACACGCACCACTGGCCAGGGCACATGTCGAAGCAAGGAGGAGTGGCGACGGACGGGACGGGCCTCGACCCGTCCCTGATAAAGCAAGGGGACACCTAAGCGATGCATTACATGCATCTTGTCCTGTAATACGAGGGATAACCTCGCAACACTGTATGCCTTTCCACCTCCTGTGTGCCACTGTGGCAACCCCTTTTTCCTATAAAAGGAGGCCCGAGGCAACCAGGAGAAGGATTGGGCTCTTTCGAACCACGCATTGACCACAGCTAGTTCGAGAGCTCAAGAACTCTCAGAAATACACCCACCAAAGCAGGACTAGGGTTTTACGCATCCTCGCGGCCCGAACCTAGATAAACGAACCGCATGCTCTCTGTTAGATATGCTCTTCTCTCAACCCCGCGCCCTGCAACCGTAGAAGGGATTTTAGTGATCCCATAGGTGTGCAGTTAAGTAACGTGATAGGCCTGTACTCATTAACTGTTGATGGCGCATTAACTTTTGGAATGAGAGTGATTAGCCCTTTGTTAATGCTCTCTAAATTGAGGTTACCCTCAAAGAACTGGTTGCAGAGCTTGTAAAAGTCTTCCTTGATCACTTCCCAACAAGTTTTCAGAAATACGCCTGTAAATCCATCAGGGCCCGGAGCACGATCAGCCGGCATCGTTTTGATCACCTGGTCAATTTCTGCCATGGTGAATGGTACTATGAGTTCATCAAGGCCATCGATCTTTTTGATGAGTCTGGGCAAGTCAAATTTCATGTCATGCTTGGTTTTCGTGCCAAGTCGATCTTTGAACGTCTAAAATATAATGGCTTCTTTGCTGGCATGATCCTCCGCACAGAAGCCAAAGTCCGTCGTGAGGGAGGCTATGTTATTTCTGCGATATCGCTCTGACGCCATTGCTTGAAAAAATTTGGAGTTTTCTTCGCCGTATTGGACCCAACGAATTGTGCAACGTTTCTTCCAGTATTATCGCTGATAGGAAAGAAGTCTCAATAAATGTTTCTTGAGAATTGTTCTGAAATTTGCTTCCGGTGTCGTGAGAGGTCTCCTGTTTTCCAAGACATCAATTTCTAGCACAGCCCTATTAGTGTCCTCAATAGCAATTGATAACTTTGAAATGTTCTTACTCCAACTTTTGAGTTCATGCCGAAGGTGCTTGAGCTTTTTGCAAAGATTTGACGCCATATTCGGAGAGTTAGCAAGTATGGCCCAGTCCCTTTTGACAGTATCTAGAAACCCCGGGTGATGGATCCAATATGATTCAAAACGAAATAGCTTGGAGCATGGGATTTTCGTTTCAATATTGATGACACAAGGAATGTGATCTGAGACAGGTCTGCCAACAGGTTTAACAAGAGTGTTTGGGTATGAGGTGGTCCAATGATTACTAGTGAAGAACCAATCAATTTGCTCGAGGAGGGGATCAGTTTGCATGTTACTCCACGTGTATGTTCTGCCCTTGATGGGTAGTTCAATTAAGGCCTGTGATCTGATGAAATCATTAAAAGTTATCATGTCACCAAAGTGGCCACCTGGTTTGTTACGATTGTCAAGACCTCTAATGAAATTAAAATCTCCACACAAGAGCCAATCTTCATTAGCAGGTATATCAAGTGAAAATAGCCAGGCAATGAAATTGTTTCTGGGGTCACCTTGACAAGGCCTGTACACATTAACTAAGGTCCAAGATTGAGCCGACTGGGTAGAGTGAAAGCGAGTAACCAGTGCAAAGTCTTCAGAGGCAGCAGTAGTAGCCGAGAAAACAGCACTGTTCCAAATAGTGGCAATTCCCCCTGAAGCTCCCCGGGAGGGGATAAAATCAAATTTATCAAATCTTCGTGGGCAACAAGATTTAATGAAAGCATTATCAAAGGATGATTTTTTTGTTTTCTGCAAGCAAATAAACGTGCAACCACTAGAGTTGATAGCATTAGAAAGTGCTAATTGTTTGGCTTTAGAGTTTAGCCCACGTACATTCCAACAGAGAACGTTCCAACTAACCAAAAGAGGCATAAGAAAGATAATTAAGGAGATCAGGCAGCATCAGAAGATGGCCCTGCGTCCTTGCTAGCCAGGAGCTCCTCCTCCGAGAGTTCGGCGGCTGGGATTCCACACATAACATTGCCAATATGCTGAATGACTGGGATAGGGGTGGGAGGATGCAGTTCTGCTTCATCGGGAAGTTCAGTTATGGTGATGGCAGTTGCAGCAGAAGGAACGACCCGTGGCTTCACCTCAGAAGCTCTGCTCTAGTTCTACCGGCATTGCAAGGATTCATTCCTTGGCATCGGCCTCGCTCACACACAAAGAACCCGGCAAACACCCTTTTTCATTAATACATTTCGAATAGGTACAGTTCATACGGAATGCAAACATGAGCAAGGGGATTACAAGGTTTAAATCTAACAAGTGCTCGCAGGCTTAAAAACTAAAAAAGGATAAGGTGCCCGTAATCCCTTTCTTGTCCCTCTCCTCAGGAAACGGATCAGGATAAGCAGGAGGGCAAAAGGGGTGCCTAGGCGAGGTACGAGCAGCAGAAGACACCAAGAGAAGGCTGGTGATGACGGTGCAGGGGAAGAGGTCGAAAGATGAGGCAGCGGGTCGGCAATACGCGATGAAGGCGTCGGTGCCATCATACTCTGAGTTGACGACCCGCCACCCGCCTTCTTCGCCTTCTCCGGCCCTCCAGCGCCAGCCACCAGGAGCAGCGGCCCCGAGAAGTTCAAGGAGTTGGTGGTGCAGATGGTGGTGCTGCCGGCGTCGCCCAGGGGCGGTGTGTTCGACACCTAGTCGGACCCGTCATCCTCCCGCCCGCTACCCTTGTCGTCGCCGTCGCTGTCCTCCTCGTTGTTGTTGCCTAAGGAGGAGCTTTCGTCATCAGTCGAGCTTTTTGCACAGCACCCTAGCCTGTGTCCCGAGCGCCCAAAGACCTTGATGGAGAGCAGGTTGCTCTCCACTAGCTTGAAGCAGAGAACGTGCCCATCCATCAAGCAATGGGCACGTGCGAAGGTTTTCCAGCCCCGGCGGAGGAGCATCACTTGAGGGGCGGGAAACCTTGTGTTCACCCACATGTCGCCATGGCAGCACCCCTTCATGTGAAGCCTCGGCCGTGGTGGTTGGTCGATCTCCAGCACCCTCAAAAACACCCGGGGAAGACGAAGGTGGCTGCGCAGCAGCCCACGCAGCTGCAGGATGAACTCGAGCGCTATGTCCCTGACATGACCACTCGGCGAAGCAGGAGGAGATGGCGGGGGATACGGCGACGGAGGCGGAGACGACGCAGGCGTCCCACTTCCACGCCCACCTCTGCCTTGAGCCGCCTCTGCCTCGAGTGCCTCGCCGACCGCGGCCCCGTCCAGCGCCCCCGCCTCGAGCATGGCCTACACCCTGGGCGGCTGGCTCTTCCTTGACCACCACAGCTCTCTAGCGGGAGGAGGACCTGGTCGCCTCCGCGGAAGAACGGCCGCGGCCACGCCCTCTCGCCATGACCGTGGGTGAAGAATGGAGACGGAGGGGAGACACAGGGAGATGCTCTTCCTCCAACCCCTGAGTTCCCTTTTTATAGTTCGGCGGGGAAAGCCGAAGGACTAACTCTACACCTCTGAAGAGCTCGCTCAAATCCGGCTCATTAAGTGACAACGAGCAAGGCCATCGATCGCCCTCCCCGCCCAATCGAAGGCACGTGAGTATCGGCCCCCGCGCGCCTTCCCATATTCCATGCATCTGTCACCTACCCCACGCTGTGCATGAGGCGTACGTGGCTGTAGCGACCCGACCTCAGATGGTCAAGTCTCTGTGCTCCAGTGTCATCCCTGGATCAGTAATGCTGACACCACACAGTACTTCGAAGGATTTATAACAGAGTAGCAATCACACACTTATTATGTCGGTGTCTCAAAGAGAACTTATTACAATAAATATGGCTTAAGGCCATCTAATATCGATAACAGCGGAAGACTTGGAAGATAAGTGAGTCCATCAACTCCAACGGCATCACTGAGTATAGAACCACGACCTAAAAGGCACCTTACTCGTCGTCTGAAAAGTCTGCAACATGAAAGTTGCAGCCCGAAAACGGGTCAGCACATGGAATATGCTGGCAATGTAACACATAGAGAATAATGAATGATAAGCCTATACTACATGCATGTATGGCTGGTGGAACAGCTCTATGGTTACAGTTTTGCGTAAAGCCAATTTTTCCCTACTGCAAAGGAATAAATTTAATTAACTATCATGGTGGTTGTTAAACATCGAGAATGGTTGACAGCATTCCGATCCCAATTAAAAAGTAGTCATCAATAACCCAACAATATTAATTTAGAAGTAACATGATGAGATTCACATGATATTCAAGTACTAGATACTCAAGATGTCCATAACCGGGGACACGGCTAATCATGATTAGTTTGTACACTCTGCAGAGGTTTGCGCACTTTTCCCCACAAGACTCGATCGCCTCCGTATGGTTTCTCGCACTACATGGTGTTTGAGAAACGGATGACCGAGACATAGTCTTTCAGAAGCGCTCGCACCTTACGATCGGGTAGACAGGTACACCTACATCCCCTACATCTGCTAGTCTACCACTGTAAGAGTTCACACAACTTAATCAACTATGCCAGGGCCCATAATGGCTTGTGGCTGCACACGGAAGTTACTAGCATGAATGATCTTATGATCCCTTTGAGCCTGGGTGGCGGTCCCGAAAAAAACAGGCAAGTCCTGATAGAAACCAGGTGCCTCAATCCACCCAGATGTGTGTTTTAAGTTGCCACCTTAGATAAACCATTAATTAACAATACTCACATCTGTCATGGATTTCACTCACCCAATCCACGTCTACTAGCATAGCATGGCATAATAAGCAAACGTAGAAGTAACTCCCAAAGGTTTCATAATAATACAGGTAATAGGTACTACCTCATCTACTTCCCATCCCACAATTTAATTAGATCCTAATCATGCAGTGTTTGAGGATTGATCTAATGCAATAAAACTGGGTAGTAGAAAAGGTATGATCAAAGTGTTACTTGCCTTGCTGATGATCCGCGAAACCTAGAGATTCGAAATAACAGGCAGCGCACTCCGGGTAATCTATCGCAGACAAACAACAAGCATACAATAACTACTAATCTAATGCACAGGTAAAACTCGAACAAGAGAGCGAACCAGAAAGTTCAACTTAAGAACTCCGGTTGCAAAGAGAAAACGAACCGAACAAAGCAACGGAAAACAAACGGCGAAAGAAAACAACTCGGTTCTAGTAAATTGAAACTAGGTCAAATTTTATCGTAGCAAAAATCTGTTTAAGTTGATTAGTCGGAATGGCGGTTTCGAAATGAAACTCCAGGCGCTTGAATCACCTGATTCCGATAAACGAGCGAGAAGATAAACTAGAACGAAGATTGGATCTGAAATCGTGATCAGAAAATCGCGGAATAAATCCGACGAAAAAGAAAAACGACGAACGGTTAAACGAACGGATGTTCGTTAACCGAGAATAACCGGTGATCACGTTCGTTAAGACGAACGGTCCGGCGAACGCTCACTAAACAACAAAACCGAATAAAAACGAAAACCGATCTAGGGTTTTAAAAAAACCGAAACGCAAAAAGAAAATAAACCGAAACGGTTTTTTTATAAAAACCGAACCGAGGCGAGGGGTGCGTGCCGCGGCGGGTACCTCGTCGGTGCGGGGCTCCGGCGAGGGCGGGGCTTGGCGGCACGGGGCGACGGCGGCGCTGGCGGCGGCGGGGAGCGGCGAGCGGCGGCGGCGCTGGCGGCGGCGGCGGCTTGCGGCGCGGGCGGCGGCGGCTTGCGGCGCGGGCGGCGGCGGCTGCGGCGCGAGCTGCTGCTGCTTGGGCGGCGGCGGGGCTGGTGTGGGGAGGAGAGGGGGGTTGGTCTTTAAAGGGGGGGAGGAGGTGGCTTGGGGGAGGGGGCAAGGCAAAGGGAGGAGGAGGAGTCCTCCTCGAACTCGGCCGGCGGCGGCGGCGCGGCTTGCGCGTGGGCGCGCGCGGGAGGGGCGGTGGCGCGCGCCGGCTTGGCTGGGCCCTTGGCCCAGTCGGGCGCTGCGGATTTTTTTTTAAATAGTTTCGCGCGAAGAAAAACGAAGAAAATAAAATCTAAACGAACTCCAAAATTTACGAAGTAAATTTTCCCCGACTCCTAAAAATGAGTCGAACAAAATGAATTTTTACTCGGGGTCTAGATGCAATTTTGAAAAGACGCATTTTTCCCTAATCCAATAAAATATAAATAAACTCCGGAAAAATCCAAAATTTGATTTATTTATTAAATCTTCATTTTTCCTAAATTTTGGGAAAGCCATATTATTCCCTCTCATATTTTTGATATTGGAAAAATAATTGAAGATGAAATAAATAAAATCAAATGATCCTCATTTTCAAAATTTGAGAAAACTCAAATATGAAAATAACGAAATTTCCAACTCTCTCCGAGGGTCCTTGAGTTGCGTGAAATTTCTAGGATCGACCAAAATGCAAGAAAATATGATATGCATGATGATCTAATGTATAACATTCCAAATTGAAAATTTGGGATGTTACAAACCTACCCCCCTTAAGATGAATATCGCCCTCGAGATTCGGGTTGGCTAGAAAATAGGTGAGGGTGGTCCTTGAGCAAATCTTCTTCTCTCTCCCAGGTGGCTTCATCCTCTGAGTGGTGGCTCCACTGTACTTTGCAAAACTTGATAACCTTGCTGCGGGTAACTCTGCTGGCGTACTCGAGAATCTTAACTGGTTTCTCCTCATACGTTAAGTCATTATTCAACTGAATTGCTTCAAACGGCACTGTATCTCTCAGCGGTACTTCCGCCATTTCGGCGTGACATTTCTTCAACTGAGAAACATGGAATATATCATGAACTCCTGACAGTCCTTCTGGTAATTCCAACTTATAAGCGACTTCTCCCATGCGTTGCAAGATCTTATACGGTCCAACGAAACGCGGTGCTAATTTTCCCTTAACTCCAAAGCGCTTAACTCCTCGAAGTGGGGATACTCGAAGATAAACTCTGTCTCCGGTTTCGTAGACTGTCTCCTTGCGTTTAGAATCTGTGTAGCTCTTCTACCTGGACTGGGCTACCTTGAGCCTATCGCGAATCAACTTAACTTTCCGTTCAGACTCCTTAATCAAATCTGGTCCAAACAACTGACGGTCTCCAACTTCGTCCCATGACAACGGTGTCCTTCACCTCCTTCCGTATAAGGCTTCGAAAGGTGCCATCTTCAAACTGGTTTGGTAACTGTTGTTATAAGAAAACTCCGCATACGGCAAGTTATCGTCCCAACTAGATCCATAATCTAGCGCACAAGCTCTCAGCATATCTTCCAAAATCTGATTGACTCTCTCAGTCTGTCCATCCGTCTGTGGGTGAAAAGCTGTGCTGAACTCTAGTCTGGTTCCCAAAGTTTCATGCAACTGATTCCAAAACTTTGAGGTAAATTGGGTTCCTCTATCTGATATGATACTCCTCGGAACTCCATGCAAACAAATGATCCTAGTCATGTATATCTTTGCCAACTTAGCACTAGTGTAAGTGGTCTTAACTGGGATGAAATGTGCTACCTTCGTCAAACGATCAACTACTACCCATATCGAGTCATAGCCGGCCTTCGTCCTGGGTAGTCCTATGATAAAATCCATGCCTATCTTATCCCACTTCCATTCGGGTATCGGCAATGGTTGTAACAATCCGGCTGGCTTCTGATGTTCTGCCTTCACTCTATGACACACATCACAAACCGCTACATATGCTGGAATATCCTTCTTCATTCCGGTCCACCAGAATGTTTCCTTCAAATCCAAATACATCTTGGTATTTCCTGGGTGAATCGAATAGGGTGAATCATGTGCCTCTTGCAGAATCAACTTCCTGATCTCCAGGTCATTGGGCACATAAACACGGTCCTCAAACCATAGGGTATCGTGCTCATCCTCACGAAATCCCTTTGCTTTTCCTTCGCTCATTTTCTTCTTTATATCTGCAATCTCCTTGTCAGTTTTCTGAGCTTCTCTGATTTTATCCATCAATGTCGACTGAATCTCCAATCCTGCTACATAGCCTCTCGAAACTATTTCCAAACATAGCTCAAGAAGGTCTTCTACTAACTCCTTTGGTATTTCTCCCGTTATCAGTGTATTGACATGGCTCTTACGGCTCAATGCGTCAGCTACTACATTAGCTTTTCCTGGATGGTAATGTAATCTCATATCATAATCCTTGATGAGCTCCAAACATCTCCTTTGTCTGAGGTTCAACTCCTTCTGTGTGAAAATGTACTTCAAACTCTTGTGATCCGTGTACACCTCACAATGATTTCCAATGAGGAAATGTCCCCATGTCTTTAATGCATGCACTACGGCTGCTAACTCCAAATCATGTGTGGCATAATTTAATTCATGAGGTTTCAGTTGTCGTGAGGCATACGAAACAACTCTTCCTTCCTGCATAAGCACTGCTCCAAGTCCTCGACGTGAAGCGTTGCAATACACCTCATAATCCTTGTTCTGATCTGGCAGAATCAATACTGGTGAGGAAACCAATCGTTTCTTCAACTCCTGAAAACTGGCCTCACATTCCTCAGTCCAATTGAACTTGGTATCCTTCTTCAACAATTCAGTCATAGGCTTTGTAATTTGTGAGAAATTCTCAATGAATCTCCGGTAGTATCCTGCGAGTCCAAGAAAACTCCGGATCTCTCCAACTGTCGTTGGGGCTTCCCATTCTGTTACGGTCTCAACCTTTTTAGGGTCAACTGCTATACCTTCTCCGGATATAACATGTCCGAGGAATCCTACTTCCATCAACCAAAACTCACATTTGCTGAATTTGGCATATAACTGATGATCCCTTAGTTTCTCCAAAACCAAACGCAAATGTTCCTTATGCTCCTCTTCATTCTTTGAGAATACCAGAACATCATCGATGAAAACCACGACAAACTTATCCAAAAACTCCATAAACACTTTGTTCATCAGGTTCATAAAATAGGCAGGTGCGTTAGTCAGTCCAAATGACATAACGGTATACTCGTACAGTCCATATCTCGTGGTGAATGCTGTCTTAGGTATGTCCTGCTCTCGAATCTTCAACTGATGGTACCCTGATCGCAAATCGATCTTGGAAAACACTTTAGCTCCTTGCAAACGATCAAACAGATCATTGATCATTGGCAGTGGGTACTTGTTCTTGATGGTTACTTCATTCAATCCACGGTAATCAACAACCATCCTTAATGATCCATCCTTCTTCTCCACTAGAAGTACGGGTGATCCCCAAGGCGAAGAACTTGGGCGAATGTAACCTTTATCCAATAACTCCTTAATCTGCTTCTTGATTTCCGCCAAATCCTGTGCGGGCATCCTGTATGGTCTCTTCGATATTGGTCCAGTGCCTGGCAAAAGCTCAATCAAAAACTCAATGTCTCTATCCGGTGGCATGCCTGGCAATTCCTCAGGAAACACATCAGGGTAATCCTTCACCACTGGTACTTCTTCCTGCACAACTCCTGATAAAGAATTCACTTGATTCCTATGTGATCCATGTCGGGATACATACTTGATCCTTCTTCCTTCTGGCGTTGTGAGCAAAATTGTCTTACTGGTGCAATCGATGTTTCCTCCATACATCGACAGCCAATCCATACCGAGAATTACATACAGACCTTGGGATTCCAAAATGATCAAATCCGTTGGGAAAACATGCCTTCCTATACTCAATGGCACTTGAAAACATCCTTGTCTGGCCATGTACTCTGCTCCTAGCGAGCTTACTAGCATAGGTGTTTTAAGAATCTTAGTGGGCAGGCTATACTTTTCTACAAATCCCTTTGATATGTATGAATGCGATGCACCAGTATCGAAAAGAACGAGTGCAGTAAATGACTTAACCAAAAACTTACCGATTACTGCATCAGGCTGAGCTTCAACCTCCTCCACATCAATGTGGTTCACCTGTCGCCTGTTGAAAGGGTTCGGCTTCTTTCCAGAGCTTCCATTTCCACCTTGGCCTTCGGGACATTCATTGGCATAATGTCCGGTCTTGGAACACTTGTAACAGGTGACATGGCTCAGGTCTTTCTTGGCTGGGGTTGATGGGGTGGTATGGTTCTGGCCGTTGCTTCCTCCATTCCCATTACCGTTCTTGTGGCCATTATGGTTGTGCGAACTACCTCCTCCATGGGTATGCTGAAACTGAACTCCCGGTTTAGAGGTATAACGGGGCTTCTACTGGGCTCCAGGGTTATACTTCCCCTGTCCATACTTTCTCTTGCGGTTCTCAATCTGCTGTTGCTTCCCTTCAATCATGATGGCATGATCTACCAACTCCTGGTAGTTGTTGAAACTGGCTACCATCAACTGCATGCTTAGCTCATCATTCAGTCCTTCCAGAAACTTCTCCTGCTTAGCTGCGTCTGTAGCAACGTCATCTGGGGCATAACGTGCTAACTTACTAAAATCATCCACATACTGGCCAACTGTCCTTCCCCCTTGGCGTAAGTTGCGAAACTCATGCTGCTTCATGGCCATAGCTCCTGCTTAAACATGGGCAGTGCGAAAAGCTTGCTGAAACTGATCCCATGTGACAGTGTCAACTAGGTAAGTGGCTGTGAAATTCTCCCACCATGCTGCTGCGGGTCCTTCAAGCTGATGTGCGGCAAACTTCACTTTCTCAACATCTGTGCATCCAGCAGTGGTCAACTCCCTTCCTATCTTGCGGAGCCAATCATCTGCTACAATCGGCTCGGTGCTACTAGAATACACCGGCGGATTCAGCCTAAGGAAACGAGTCAAATGATCAGCAGGCGGTGGTGGTGGTGGGTTGTTGTTGTTGTTGTTGTTGTTGTTGTTGTTGTTGTTGTTGTTGTTGTTGTTGTTGTTGTTGTTGTTGTTGTTGTTCTGCACCAAAGTTTGGATCAAGGCATTCTGCTGCTGAATCAACTGAGTGATCTCTGGCGGGAAGACGAATCCATTGTCACGTCTCGGAGGCATCTGAGGGTTTAGAAAAGACGAGAATTTAGAATAGAGTGAGGTCTAAAGAGAAAACACTACCCCAATGCACATGAGCAATTGCACACAAAATCACTTCATTCAATTCAAACAAAGGGCATACAAACGGTCTAGAACTACCGCAAAAAGTGCTTGAACTATAATGTTTACATGGGGGAAATACTACTAATAGTTGGTGGTCATCTAGAAATTTGAATCGGTGGAAGACTCCATGATGTCCGCTCCAGCTTCGTCTTCAAAGTCGGGTTCACTTGGATCCGAATCGGTGTCGTCGATGATGATGTAGTTGCTCGGACAGGCGACGTATTTGTCTTCACTCTTGAATGCTAATTTCCCCTTGAGTTCTTCAATCTCCTGCTTAAGATCGCCATTGTGCCTTGCTAGAGCTACGATCTCGTCCATGTAGTCCTTGCGCGTAGCCTTCAGTTCTCCTTCTAGCTCGATGATCCTTGCCTTCGCATTCTTCAACTCTATCATATCATTGCACATCTGGTTCTCTTGGTGTCGAATGTGCTGGTTTAACTCCTGGATGAAAGCTGCAATGGATCTATCCTTCTTGGTGCTGACTATCTCCCATTGTTCATCTCGGCGTCCGCAAATCTGGTAGATAGTGTCCTTGAGGTCTTCTCGATAAACTTCTCCAATGCGTCCCATGGTGATATGAGCTGCCATGCTCTTTCCCAGACTCCAGGTTGGTGCACTGAAAACACTATCTATGGGCTTCGTGATTGGCGCGAATGTCCTTCCCGGCACGTGAGCTTGAATCTTCCAGCGTTCCTCTTCAGGCAGAGTGGCGTTGAAAGTCCCGGTGAAGCTTGGTAGTCCAATGTTCAGGTACTTGGTGACTTCCTTCAAGTGAGATCCAAAAGGTGTGCTTCATCCGATTGAGCGTACTTAATCTTCGCGTCCGTCATCCTAAAAGAGTAGAAAAGATGAGGAGTTAGAAAATGAGAGGAGAATAGTGATCTATGGCTTTAACTTAGTGGTCGTGTCCTACAGTCAGCGTGTGCTCTGATACCATCTCTGTAGCGACCCGACCTCAGATGGTCAAGTCTCTGTCCTCCGGTGTCATCCCTGGATCAGTAATGCTGACACCACATAGTACTTCGAAGGATTTATAACAGAGTAGCAATCACACACTTATTACGTCGGTGTCTCAAAGAGAACTTATTACAATAAATATGGCTTAAGGCCATCTAATATCGATAACAGCGGAAGACTTGGAAGATAAGTGAGTCCATCAACTCCAACGGCATCACTGAGTATAGAACCACGACCTAAAAGGCACCTTACTCGTCGTCTGAAAAGTCTGCAACATGAAAGTTGCAGCCCGAAAACGGGTCAGCACATGGAATATGCTGGCAATGTAACACATAGAGAATAATGAATGATAAGCCTATACTACATGCATGTATGGCTGGTGGAACAGCTCTATGGTTATAGTTTTGCGTAAAGCCAATTTTTCCCTACTGCAAAGGAATAAATTTAATTAACTATCATGGTGGTTGTTAAACATCGAGAATGGTTGACAGCATTCCGATCCCAATTAAAAAGTAGTCATCAATAACCCAACAATATTAATTTAGAAGTAACATGATGAGATTCACATGATATTCAAGTACTAGATACTCAAGATGTCCATAACCGGGGACACGGCTAATCATGATTAGTTTGTACACTCTGTAGAGGTTTGCGCACTTTTCCCCACAAGACTCGATCGCCTCCGTATGGTTTCTCGCACTACATGGTGTTTGAGAAACGGATGACCGAGACATAGTCTTTCAGAAGCGCTCGCACCTTACGATCGGGTAGACAGGTACACCTACATCCCCTACATCTGCTAGTCTACCACTGTAAGAGTTCACACAACTTAATCAACTATGCCAGGGCCCATAATGGCTTGTGGCTGCACACGGAAGTTACTAGCATGAATGATCTTATGATCCCTTTGAGCCTAGGTGGCGGTCCCGAAAAAAACAGGCAAGTCCTGATAGAAACCAGGTGCCTCAATCCACCCAGATGTGTGTTTTAAGTTGCCACCTTAGATAAACCATTAATTAACAATACTCACATCTGTCATGGATTTCACTCACCCAATCCACGTCTACTAGCATAGCATGGCATAATAAGCAAACGTAGAAGTAACTCCCAAAGGTTTCATAATAATACAGGTAATAGGTACTACCTCATCTACTTCCCATCCCACAATTTAATTAGATCCTAATCATGCAGTGTTTGAGGATTGATCTAATGCAATAAAACTGGGTAGTAGAAAAGGTATGATCAAGGTGTTACTTGCCTTGCTGATGATCCGCGAAACCTAGAGATTCGAAATAACAGGCGGCGCACTCCGGGTAATCTATCGCAGACAAACAACAAGCATACAATAAGTACTCATCTAATGCACAGGTAAAACTCGAACAAGAGAGCGAACCAGAAAGTTCAACTTAAGAACTCCGGTTGCAAAGAGAAAACGAACCGAACAAAGCAATGGAAAACAAACGGCAAAAGAAAACAACTCGGTTCTAGTAAATTGAAACTAGGTCAAATTTTACCGTAGCAAAAATCTGATTAAGTTGATTAGTCGGAACGGCGGTTTCGAAACGAAACTCCAGGCGCTTGAATCACCTGATTCCGATAAACGAGCGAGAAGATAAACTAGAACTAAGATCGGATCTGAAATCGCGATCAGAAAATCGCGGAATAAATCCGACGAAAAAGAAAAACGACGAACGGTTAAACGAACGGACGTTCGTTAACCGAGAATAACCGGTGATCACGTTTGTTAAGACGAACGGTCCGGCGAACGCTCGCTAAACAACAAAACCGAAAAAAAACGAAAACCGATCTAGGGTTTAAAAAAACCGAAACGCGAAAAGAAAATAAACCTGAACGGTTTTTTTATAAAAACCGAACCGAGGCGAGGGGTGCGCGACGCGGCGGGTACCTCGTCGGCGCGGGGCTCCTGCGAGGGCGGGGCTTGGAGGCGCGGGGCGACGGCGGCGCTGGCGGCGGCGGGGAGCGGCGAGCGGCGGCGGCGCGGGCGGCGGCGGCGGCTTGCGGCGCGGGCGGCGGCGGCTGCGGCGCAAGCTGCTGCTGCTTGGGGCGGCGCCGGGGCTGGTGTGGGGAGGAGAGGGGGTGTTGGTATTTAAAGGGGGGGAGGAGGTGGCTTGGGGGAGGGGTCAAGGCAAGGGGAGTAGGAGGAGTCCTACTCGAACTCGGCCGGCGGCGGTGGCGCGGCTTGCGCGCGGGAGGGGCGGTGGCGCGGGCCGGCTCGGCTGGGCCCTTGGCCCAGTCGGGCACTGCGGATTTTTTTATAAATAGTTTCGCGCGAAGAAAAACGAAAAATATAAAATCTAAACAAACTCCAAAATTTACGAAGTAAATTTTCCCTGACTCCTAAAAATGAGTCGAACAAAATGAACTTTTACTCGGGGCCTAGATGCAATTTTGAAAACACGCATTTTTCCCTAATCCAATAAAATACAAATAAACTCCGGAAAAATCCAAAATTTGATTTATTTATTAAATCTTCATTTTTCCTAAATTTTGGGAAAGTCATATTATTCCCTCTCATATTTTTGATATTGGAAAAATAATTGAAGATGAAATAAATAAAATCAAATGATCCTCATTTTCAAAATTTGAGAAAACTCAAATATGAAATTAACGAAATCTCCAACTCTCTCCGAGGGTCCTTGAGTTACGTGAAATTTCTAGGATCGACCAAAATGCAAGAAAATATGATATGCATGATGATCGAATGTATAACATTCCAAATTGAAAATTTGGGATGTTAGAGTGGCACAAGGGGCAGCCATACTGGGAAATGTGGAACGACGGTTACAAGGCAGAGGGAGTAAATGAGCGGCTGCCCTGCAGTTTTAAAGGGACACGCAAGCCACCTCTTAACTGTTCGCCACGGGATGACGCAAGCATGCTGCGGTCATTCCGCTCACGACCCCCACATCGCGCATTCAACATGGGTCGTGGGGAAGCACAACCAGCAGAGAAGGTGTCGAAGTAAAACTCCGCCCCGCCTGCCCGTGCACCGTTCTGGGCCCAGCCCAACAATGCGTTGCGCTTATGTGTGGCCCAGACCCGGGGGCTCCTGTCGGTGTACAAAAGTAGAGGCCCTCTTTGTACCCCTTTACTTGTGCATGGGCAGTCAGAGCCGCACCCGCGGCCACACTTAGTAGGGAAGAGGAGGGAAGCAAAGCCACAAGACAACCAGGGCAATGCCAAGACAGAAACACAAAGAGCGGAGGGGCGAGGTGAACTCCCCCGGCAAGGCCCTTGCCGGGGCGGCCTCCACAGCCCCGGCAAGAACCTTGCCGGGGCAACTTGCCCAACACCAGCAGAGCCGCCACCCTTGAGCCCAAAAGTTCCAACACCATCAACCGCATTGGAACCAAGGCTCGGGAGGCACCTCCATGGTGGAATGCAGATCTTTGTGAAGACCAGAAGCATACAAGACTAGATGATAACCAGAAGACGGAGCTCCTCGGCGAGATCCTTGCCGAGGATACCCACGAGACCCCCGGCAAGCCCCTTGCCGGGGACGGCCACGATGTCGCGGCAAGACCCTTGTCGGGGCCCCGGCAAGACTCTTGCCGAAGACATCCGCGGGGCCGCAGCCAGTCCCACATCTGCCAAGACTCCAACGTCGTTCCCATGCAAGCTGCCAGCCCACCAACTAGGCGGGCACCTGCGTGGCGACGTGCGGCCTCTGGGCCAACTCGGCAAGCACCTGCGTGATGGCATGCAGATCTTCATGAAGACTAAGGGAGTCCTGGATTAGGGGGTATTCGGGTAGCCGGACTATACCTTCGCCGGACTCCTGGACTATGAAGATACAAGATTGAAGACTTCGTCCCGTGTCCGGATGGGACTTTCCTTGGCGTGGAAGGCAAGCTAGGCGATACGGATACTCGAGATCTCCTACCATTGTAACCGACTCTGTGTAACCCTAACCCTATCCGGTGTCTATATAAACCGGAGGGTTCTAGTCCGTAGGACAACCATCTTCATACACAATCATACCATAGGCTAGCTTCTAGGGTTTAGCCTCCTTGATCTCGTGGTAGATCTACTCTTGTACTACCCATATCATCAATATTAATCAAGCAGGAGTAGGGTCTTACCTCCATCGAGAGGGCCCGAACCTGGGTAAAAACATCGTGTCCCTTGTCTCCTGTTACCATCCGGCCTTGACGCACAGTTCGGGACCCCCTACCCGAGATCCGCCGGTTTTGACACCGACATTGATGCTTTCATTGAGAGTTCCTCTGTGTCGTCGCCTTTAGGCCCGATGGCTCCTCTAATCATCAACAACGACGAGGTCCAGGGTGAGACTTTTTTCCCCGGACAGATCCTCGTCTTCGGCGACTTCGCTCTGCGGGCCAATTCGCTTGGTCATCTGGAGCAGATCGAAAGCTACGCCCCTGACCATCAAGTCAGGTTTGGAAGCTTAAACTACACGGCTGATATCCGCGGAGACTTGATCTTCGACAGGTTCGGGCCACAGCCAAGCACGCCGCACTACCTCGAGGGGCATGATCTAGCTCTGCCTCCGAACAGTGTCCTGGAGGCCGCATACGCACCGGTTCCGACCCTTAACTCGGAGCCTATCCCGCCAAGCGGGGATAGACGTTGGACGTCACCACGGGGCCTGCGATCTCAAAGGCGATCGAGTCGAACGCCAGCCCCACACTCCGCGTGACCCATAGCCCCGAGGGTCCGGACTCCTCCCCGGACTCCGTTTCCCCCGCGCCCCTGCCAGTCGAATCCGATTGGGCGCCGATATTGGAGTTCACCGCCGCGGACATATTTCAGCACTCGCCTTTTGGCGACATCCTGAATTCTCTCAAGTATCTCTCTATCAGGAGAGCCCTGGCCGAATTACGGTTAGCAAGGATGGGATACGGACGATGAAGAAATTCAAAGCCCACCCACCACCCACTTGGTAGCCACTGTCGACGATTTAAACGACGTGCTAAACTTCGACTCCGCAGACATCGACAGCATGGATGACGATGCAGGAGATACCGACGAACCAACGCCCATAGGGCATTGGACAGCCACCTCACCTCATGATGTGTACATGGTGGATACCCCTAAAGGAAGTGACAACGAGGAAAAAGGGGACGGAATGGGAGATCGACACCCCGGTAAGCAATCAAAGCGTCGACGCAAATGCCGACCCAAGCCCCGCCTTGATGAAAACCTAGCCATAGAGCAGGACGAGCCGGAAGATGACGAGCAGGCCTCAAAGCAGCCGTCCGAACAGGGTAACACGGACAGAGCAACCGAACATCCCTCCACCGGCGAAAACGGCATTCCGGACGACCTTACGCCGGATAAACCCATAAAGTAGAATAGTCTCAACAAAAGGCTCGCTACGACCGCCCGCAGCCTGAAAAAGCATAAGCGAAAGCTAAAAACAGCAGAGGATGCACTCCAAATTAGATGGAGCAAAGTAATGAACACCGCCGATAAGTACGGCGATGGTCACCGCACCAAAAGCTATCCGAAAAGAAAACTACTGCCTAAATTTGACGAAGAGGCCCTAGAGCCCCCGAATTCAAAAAACAAGAAAGCCACACGGTCGGATAGACGACCCCACAAAACGGCAAGTGGCGCCGCACTCAAACAGGCATGCAACCCACCTAAGGATTCACATCATGCCCCAGCTAGGTCCATTTATGGGCCAAGAAAGCAAGCTCTCGTCAGCAATGCAAAAAAGCCATCATCAGAATCCGGCACACCCAGATATCGGGGCGCCGCACATCCCCTATGCTTCACCGATGAGGTTCTGTACTATGAATTCCCGGAGGGATTCAAACCCGTCAACATAGAGGCATATGATGGAACAACAGACCCCGGAGTCTGGATCGAGGACTATATCCTCCACATACATATGGCTAGAGGAGATGATCTCCACGCCATTAAATATTTACCCCTCAAGCTCAAAGGGCCAGCCCGGCACTGGCTTAAGAGTCTTCCCGAAAACACAATTGGAAGTTGGGAAGAGCTCGAGGATGCTTTCCGAACAAATTTTCAAGGGACCTATGTCCGCCCTCCGGATGCAGACGATCTCAGTCACATAACCCAACAGCCCGGAGAATCAGCTCGGCAGTTCTGGAATAGATTCCTCACTAAAAAGAATCAGATAGTCGACTGTCCGGACGCCGAAGCCTTAGCAGCTTTCAGGCATAATGTCCGAGACGAATGGCTCGCCAGACACCTCGGCTAGGAAAAGCCAAGAACAATGGACGCTCTAACAATCCTCATGACCCGCTTTTGCGCAGGAGAGGACAGCTGGTTGGCAAGGTGCAGCCCCAGCGACCCAAGTACATCTGAAACCAAGGATGGGAACGGGAAACCGCGACGCAACAAGGATCGTCGCCGGACTAAAGAAAAAAGTCTGAAGAGCACGGCAGTTAATGCCGGATTCAAAGGCTCACGACAAAATCAGCCAAAACCACCCCTCCAGGACAACAGGGATGATCCGTCCTACTTAAATAAGATCCTGGACAGGATATGTCAGATACACAGCACTCCTGGGAAGCCTGCTAACCATACCCACAGAGATTGTTGGGTTTTCAAACAATCCGGCAGACTCAACGCTGAACACAAGGGGCTCGACACACCAAGCGAAGATGAGGACGAACCCCAGAAGCAGAGCACCAGGAAACAAAAGAACTTCCCACAAGAAGTAAAAACAGTGAACTTACTTCACATAACAAAACGTGTGGCGCCCATAAAGGCACGCACCACACGACCTATCAACAAAGGGTCCCGCCACTGGTCGTTAAAACCGATTATCTTCGATCAGCTAGATTATTCTAGAAGCGTCAAGAACGCAGGCTGGACTGCCTTAATACTGAATCCAATAATTGGCGGACTCCAGTTTTCAAATGTCCTTATGGACGGCGGCAGTGGGCTAAACCTAATATATCAGGATACAATCCATCACATGGGAATAAACCCAGCACGAATCCGCCGCAGCAAAACCTCCTTTCAAGGGGTAACACCGGGACCGGACACCCATTGTATGGGTTTTCTCCGGCTCGAAGTTATATTCGGCTCTGCCAATAACTTCCGCAGCGAAAAGCTGACCTTCCATATCGTCTCGTTCTCAAGCCGCTATCAAGCACTACTGGGACGCGAAGCTTTCGCTCGCTTTAACGCAATTCCGCACTATGCATCCCTTACACTTAAGATGCCCGGTCCACGAGGCATCATCTATTTGAAGGGGAAGCGTTAAAGTGCGCCTCCCCCAAGTGGAGGACTGTGTGGCCGCTTAGACAACCGCACAATAAAATGGCCTCACCAGCCCAAAAACTTTTCGACATAGGTCATTAAAGGCCACGAACGCGGAATAGACGAGTTCGGTACAAGTCCATCATTAATGCGGGCTTAGAGGCCATATGCCCCCGTACTAGGGGCTACATGCAGAGACAATAAAGCTCAATTTTATATAATTTACTTTATATTTTGTACATTTTAAACTTTTGATTCGGCACGACATGTTTTTCAACTCAGTTCCTCTCTTTTACAGATGAACCTCGTGCGGCGCCCGTCCAAGATATGGCACAACGGAGACACAGGCGCAGACATGCAGTAGGGACCCGTCATAAAGGATTCTCTTTAGATTAAGACCCTATGTAAACCTTTTTTACTGTCTCTTGTTGATACACATCCCCTGGTTTTTTCTGATATAACCAAGGAGGAGGCTGGCGTCTTGGCATGTGGCCACGTCAGAATTTTTGCACGTACCTGGACACTAGGGGATTTCTTTTTTTTCTATGAAAAGTGCTGTTTTGCCCGCACTTATAAAGACCGAACACCTTAGGGAGTGTTCAGCGTCGCGAGTTTTGGCATTATATGCATCAGCTCCGAATCATGTCTTTGGTCAAATGTTGGGTTGCCTGGCTCCTGAGTTCGGCTACCTTACGTTCCGCTCTATCGGCTAAGGTAGCACCAGGAGAACTACTGTGATTGTGCCCCGGTTCGGCCGGGCGAGCACCTCAGTAGAGAAAGCCGAAAACTGACTGTCATGATGTAGCGTGAGACTGGTCAGCCACTCGATGACCTATTGGAATCTATTGGATTCCTCCGCTTTAACGAAGGGCCGCTTCCCGTTCAGGCACATACGCGCCCCGAACTCAGGCAAGCGCAGTCGCCACAAAGAGGCTACCTAAATAGTCCCACTATCAAGCTCCTATGGCTAAGTGAAAGTGTTAAAGCATTATAGTCCGGTTGCCTGGCCCGCTGCGCTATCACCTCCTTTGTGGGACCAAGACGTTGGGTTAAGTGTGAACATGCGTCTTCTGCGAGCACCCCCGCACTATGTGCGTGGGGGCTGAAGCCAACGACTGCCATCTTTCAGATTTTGCACATATATATCTATTTTAAAACGGCCGCACAGGAGGTGTTCTTAATACTTGAAGGCACAAGTATAAAAAGGCCGCTATAATTTATCAAAATATTACTTTATAATTACATATGCTATCATAACATAGCATCTTTCAAGCACTGCGTCTCTATTATACGAGCGCCTTCAAGGACTTCCTGAAAGGAGTGCTCGGAGGGCACTCGGCTTTTATCCGAGTCTTGGGATGCAACAACGATGGCCTCCATCAGTATGTCTTGACACAGGCAAGAGCCATCCTTGCGCCCTCTATGCATGCTGACCTCTTCATTGCATCAATACGCGGCACTGCGTCAAGGAATTGCTGCACCAGGCCGAAGTAACTCTTCGGCTCCGATCTCCCCGGCCACAGATAACCCATGACGTACTTCATGGCGAGTCCGGACAACCTATTCAGTTCGGCCCATTGAGCCAAACGATCATCCACGGCGAGTGGACGCTCTGGATTGTGAAACTGCGACCAGAAAAGCCTTTCCACTTCGTGATCTTTTTTATCCCGAAAGTGTTCGGACGCATCGGCAGCACTCGCCGCTAAATCCAGATAGGTATCCTCCACACTCCACATCTGGTCCAACGGAGCAAGCTTCGGATCACAAAATTTTCTTCGCAGCATAAAGGGATTTCCAGCTGCAATTTGTTCGGCCTGACGTAGCTCCTCCTTCGCAGCTCTCATCGCAGAGAGCGCGTCCTTGGCATTAGCAACGGCCTTCTTTAGGTCCGTCTGTCTCGCCTGGTCTTCTTTCTCCAGAAGTTTGCAATGGTCTGCAGCGTTCTTTAACTCTTCGGCCACCCTGGCCATCTCCTCTTTGCTTCGGCAATGAGCCGCTTGTTCGTCTCTTAGCTCTTCAAGGGCTTTCTTGGCAACCGTATCACTTTTTCGGGCTTGCTCTTTAGCTTGGGCAAGGTCTGCCCGAAGAATCTCCACGGCGGCCGCACCATCTGCGTCAAGCATACACATGGTAAGACACTAGCATAAAGATATTCTTACATAACGCCACTCCAGGAATTACATACCTTGAGCCTCATCAAGCCGCCTGTGGACAAGCGCGATGTCGGCATCCGCCACGTCCAATTGCCGCTTCAGTTCGGCAAAATCATTAGTCCGGCTTGATTCTGGACACCCTGCAGCCTACATTCAAAGGCGACATCTTAGACCTGGGACTATGATCCTCCGTGTGCCGTCATTTCCTGACGACGCGCAGAGTCTCAGGGGCTACTATCTACACAGGGCGCATCTTATTTATGCGCAACTGGCAAAAGTGGACATTATCTAATGTACCTCAAAACCCGTCAGTAAACTCTTGACGGCCTCATGCAATCCGCTCTCTGCGGATGAGATCCTTTCAATCACCGTGCCCATCAATGCACGGTGCTCCTCCAAAATAGAAGCTCGCCCCAACAGAATCTTTAGCTCCTCCGGCCGAGCACCAGATGGTGCCGGACTCGCCCCATGACCTATTTCGAAGGCCAAACCCGGAGAACCTCGGAGGGCCATGTAGCTATCTTCCGCCCCTGCCGGATTCGGAGAAGCCCTCTGCGACAACACCTCAGGGTCGCCCGCCTCGCTAGGCGGCACGGCAGGGGGAGGCGTCCCACTCTCCATCATCTCCGGAAGAAGATCCCCTAAAGATGAGCTCTGCTGAGAAGGGCTGAGGTCCGAGCTACAAGGTAAAAAATCGGTTAATCTTCTTAGATATAAAATCAAGGATTTCTCTCATCCCTCAAAAGAAAATCTTTTCTCTACGTACGGCTCGCTGGAGGGCTTATCCCTTTGAGGTCGTAGTTCGGCCGAGGAACTCCCCGGCGCCGGACCCTCTGACGAAGATCTCTTCCCCCGCTTCAAGGCCGTGGTCTCTGAGTCGTCAGAGGCGGCCCTTTTCTTCCCCTTAGGAGAGGAATTGTCGGTTCCTCCCTTCGGAGTAGCCTCCTTCGAGGAAGCCATAGTTTCCTTGTCTTCCCCTTTGCTTTCCTCCAAAGGCATTATCGCCAACATCCTGACCAGCACGGGATCCGGCCTGGTTTCGGGAAGGGGAGCCGGACACCTAATCAGCTTTGCCTCCACTATCCACTCCTGTTTAAAAAGGACGGCTCTTTCAGCAGCAAGTTTATGACAATTGTACAGATAGCAGGTCCGGGCACAGGGTTACTTACTTCAGTATCCGGGCGATTACAGCTTAGGCTTGCGTCCTCGGTCAAATCCGGACACATCTCTTGTGATCCGAAGAACAGTTTATACATCTCCGCGGGCGTTGTGCCCATAAAATCCCAGAGAGCTCGTGGTCCCTCTGGATTAAATCCCCACAGGCGAAGGGAACGGCATTTGTCGGGCAGTATTCGGCGAATCAGCATGACCTGCGTCACCTTGACTAGGCTGAGGTCTCCTCTCAAGAGATCCTTAATGCGGCCCTGCAGCAAAGGCACGTCTTTGGGCAGACCCCAATCTAATCCTCTGTTGACCCATGACGCTAGCCGTGGTGGGGGACCCGAGCGAAAGGCAGGAGGCGCCACCCACTTGGTGCCCCGAGGATCGGTGATATAAAACCACTCTCGTTGCCACAAACCTAGCTCCTCTTGGAAAGAGCCTTCGGGCCATAGAGCATCGGCATTCTTGCTTATGATAGCGCCTCCGCACTCCCGTGTCGACCCTTGATCATCTTCGGCTCCACTTTGAAAGTCTTGAGCCATAAGCCGAAGTGAGGGGTAATGCGGAGGAACGCTTCACACACAACGATAAACAAGGAGATATGGAGGATAGACTCCGGAGCTAAATCATGGAATTCCAGCCCGTAATAAAATAGCAGTCCCCTCACAAAGGGGTCCATTGGGAAGCCTAACCCCCAAAGGAAGTGAGACATGAACACCACGCTCTCGCCGGGCTGGGGACTGGGGATAACCTGTCCTTGAGCAGGCAACCTATGCGAAATCTCGCCGGTCAGGAACTTAGCCTCCCTCAACCTTAATACGTCCTCCTCCGTGACGGAGGAAGGCGTCCATCGACCTTGAAGGTCAGAACCGGACATTGTTGAAGGTCCGAAGCGCCTGAAATCTGAAGCCTGGGGTGTTGGAACTCGAGGCGACAGGCGAACTCGTTTGAGATCAAGAAAAGGAGCGGGGCCTTGGTCTCTTTATAAGAGGTTGAATACCAAGAGCCCTCCCCGTAACCGTTTTGGACTCGCCTTTAATCGAGGGAACGTGCTGAAGGGCACGATTGGGTTACCCACGTCCATATTGATGAGAATCCCGTAAAAAGGGGACACGATCTCTGCTTTGACAAGACGTGCCAAGGAAACCGCCTCGCTAAACGTGCCGAGGCGGAAAAGTAAAGATGATTCGTAAAAGGACTTGGCCGCAATGTGATGACGCACTGCGGAATACGTCAGCAGATTTGATTTGTGTTAATATTATTCTCTCTATGGCGATATGTGGAAACTTATTTTGCAGAGCCGGAAACTGTTCTTGGTGTCTACAATCTTCTATGAAGGACTTGGAGGAGGAACCCGCCTTGCAATGCCGAAGACAATCTGCGCGCCGGACTCGTCGTCATTGAAGCCTGGTTCAGGGGCTACTGAGGGAGTCCTGGATTAGGGGGTGTTCGGGTAGCCGGACTATACCTTCGCCGGACTCCTAGACTATGAAGATACAAGATTGAAGACTTCGTCCCGTGTCCGGATGGGACTTTCCTTGCGTGGAAGGCAAGCTAGGCAATACGGATACTCGAGATCTCCTACCATTGTAACCGACTCTGTGTAACCCTAACCCTATCTGGTGTCTATATAAACCAGAGGGTTCTAGTTCGTAGGACAACCATCTTCATACACAATCATACCATAGGCTAGCTTCTAGGGTTTAGCCTCCTTGATCTCGTGGTAGATCTACTCTTGTACTACCCATATCATCAATATTAATCAAGCGGGAGTAGGGTATTACCTACATCGAGAGGGCCCGAACCTGGGTAAAAACATCGTGTCCCTTGTCTCCTGTTACCATCTGGCCTTGATGCACAGTTCGGGACCCCCTACCCGAGATCCGCCGGTTTTGACACCAACAAAGACCCTGCCACCACGCCAACTCAGCAGCCTGCCAGCCTACGTGGCGCTGCACTCCTCGTTGGCCTAGACGTGTGTCGAAGCAAGACGGAGCAGCGACGGACGGGACGGGCCTCATTACTATCACTGATAAAGCAAGGGGACACCTATGGAGCGCATTTAATGCAGTTTGTCCCGTAATGACAGGCGATAAGCTTGTACACTGTATAGCTTTCCACCTCCTGTGTGCCACTGTGGCAGCCCCTTTGTCTAGGAGGCTTGCGGCGTACTGGGGGAGGATTCAGACTTTTTGGACCCTGCATGCCTTGTAGCTAGTCCAAGAACACCAGATAAACAGAAACCAGCAGGAGTAGGGTATTACGCATCACTTGCGGCCCGAACCTGGATAATCCCCCCTCCCGCGTTGATCTCTCAATCCCGCTCTTTCCACACCCCGCGCCCGCCAACCGTTGCAAAAGGGATTCCTCGTGATCCCGTAGGTGTTGTTTCCCCCGACAATGTCCATGGTTAGGAAACCTTAACCATCTTTGATCAACGAGCTAGTCAAGTAGAGGCTCACTAGGGACACAGTGTTTGTTTATGTTTTCACACATATATTTGGGTTTTCGATCAATACAATTCTAGCATGAATAATAAACATTTATCATGAATAAGTAAATATAAAATAACAACTTTATTATTGCCTCCATGGCATATTTCCTTCAATTCGGACACCGCAATGGTTTTGGAGTGCACCGGATAGTCATCAGATCACTGGAAGGGGTTCTGGGAGGTCTATGCGCCTAATGGGCCAAGGAGAGGCACACACCAGCCCATAGAGGGGCTAGCGCCCCCTCTCCCTGGCTGCCGGCCCTAGAAAAAGGAAAGGGGGTGCCACCTCCTCCTGCCTTTCCCCCTTTATGGGAGAAAGGAAATGGGGGGCGTCACCTCCCACTTCCTTCCCCTTGGCACCAAAAGAAGGAAAGGGGGCGGCCTAAGGCAAGCCTAAGTAGGATTTGGACTTACTTGGAGCGCCCCTTATCCTCTCCCCTCTCCCTCCCACCTATATATATGTGGGAGGGGGCGCCTAGCACACCCCAGACAATAGCTTAGCCGTGTGCGATGCCCCCTCCACAGTTTACACCCCGATCATATTTTCGTAGTGCTTAGGCGAAGCCCTATGGAGATAACTTCACCATCATCGTCACCATGTCGTCGTGCTACCGGAACTCATCCACTACCTCGTCGTCTTGCTGGATTAAGAAGGTGTGGACGTCACCAACCTGAACGTGTGTTGAAGGCGGAGGTTTCGTACGTTCGGTACTCGGTCAGTTGGATCGCGAAGAAAGTTCGACTACATCAACCGCGTTGTCAAACGCTTCCGCTTATGGTCTACGAGGGTACGTAGACATACTCTCCCCTCTCATTACTATGCATCTCCTTGATAGATCTTACGTGTGCGTAGAAATTTTTTTGTTTTCCATGCAATGTTTCCCAACAAGAGAGGCCATCAGGCCCAAGTACTCCTTCAGTAAAAGGATTATGCAAGGCTACATTATCATTGTTAGTAATTTTTTCTCCTTCAGAGAAGAAATCACTAGCTAGGGAGAAACCTGATTCTTCTTCTTTTTTGAATAGGTCTTTGTAAAAAGAAGTTGCTATATACAACATGGCTTCTAAGTTGGAAATTGTTCCATCAGGGCCTTCCAGAGCATTTATGAGAGTTTTCCTTCTTCTCTGGTTGGCCACAACTTGGAAATATCTAGTGTTCCTATCACCTTCTACAATATCCCTATCTCTAGACCCCTGTCTAGCATATGTTTCCTCCTTCAACCAGATATTTGCAGTTCCTCAAGCACTAGCTTCATCCGGTGGACTTCAGCATCTGTGAGGAGATCATTCTCTTGTTTGATATCTAGTTAATTATATTCTATAGTCAAGACCTCTTTATTCCTCCTAATTTCAGCATTAACATTATTACTCCATCCTTTGGAGAATTTTCTAAATCTTCTGGCTTTCTCTTGCCAAATATCAATAGCTTTGATAGTTTTGACATGAGCAGACCAGTTCTTTTCTACCAAAGATCTAAAATCTTCTCTAAGGAGCCACCACTTCTCAAATTTTAGCTATTACTTTTAGGGGGGGGGCACTAATCCGAGAGTCGGGGGTTGTCACTACCTGTTCTAGGGAGAGCTTGAGAATTACTCAGAGGAAAAATTGTAGGAAGTATGCCCTAGAGGCAATAATAAAGTGATTATTATTATATTTCCTTAATCATGATAAAGGCTTATTATTCATGCTAGAATTGTATTGACCGGAAACTTAAATATATGTGTGGATACATAAACAAATACCGTGTCCCTAGTAAGCCTCTACTAGACTAGCTCGTTGACCAAAAGATGGTTAAGGTTTCCTAACCATAGACATGTGTTGTCGCTTGATAATGGGATCACATCATTAGGAGAATGATGTGATGGACAAGACCCATCTGTTCGCTTAGCATATGATCGTTCAGTTTATTGCTACTGCTTTCTTAATGTCAAAGACATATTCCTTCGACCATGAGATCATGCAACTCCAAGATACCGGAGGAATACCTTGTGTGCTATCAAACGTCACAACGTAACTGGGTGATCATAAAGGTGATCTACAGGTATCTCCGAAGGTATCTGTTGAGTTGGCATGAATAGAGATTGGGATTTGTCACTCCGTATGAAGGAGAGGTATCTCTGGGCCCTCTCGGTAATACAGCATCACAAGAAGCTTGCAAGCATAGTGACTAAGGAGTTAGTTACAAGATGATGTATTACAGGATGAGTAAAGAGACTTACCGGTAATGAGATTGAACTAGGTATGAAGATATCGACGATCGAATCTCAGGCAAGTAACATACCGACAGACAATAGGAACTACGTATGTTGTCATAAGGTTTCGACCGATAAAGATCTTTGTAGAATATGTAGGAACCGATATGGGCATCTAGCTCCCGCTATTGGTTATTGACCGGAGAAGCGTCTCGGTCATGTCTACATCATTCTCAAACCCGTAGGGTCCGCACGCTTAACGTTCGTTGACGATACAGTATTATATGAGTTATGTATGTTGGTGACCGAATGTTGTTCGGAGTCTCGGATGAGATCACGGACATGACGAGAATCTCCGTAATGGTCCGGAGGTAAAGATTGATATATATATATATATATATATATATATATATATATATATATATATATATATATATATATATATATATATATAGGATGATATGGTTGGGCCAAGGGGTAAGGCCCATGGGGCTTTAAGTCAGTGCAAAAGGAAGTTTTGCGGAGGTCAGGGGTCAGACACTAGGGACCCTGGCGTCTGGCCCTGGGTCAGATGCCGAGGACTGTGGTGTCTGAGCCAGACGCCGAGGGCCGTGGCGTCTGGTACTGGAAACCGAGAAGGACTCTTCCTTGCATTCCAAACCAACTTTGGGGAGGCTCTTTCTCCAAGAAACAACCCCAGGGCTCAACATATAAATAAAGGAGCAGGGCTATCCCCTGAGGGACACCATGATTCATCAAGCCGTGTGTCGGCGCCCCCTCTCCCTCTAGTTCGTCCTCCGTCCAAAATCCGTTGTGCTTGGTGAAGCCTTGCGGAAATAGTTTCACCACCACCATCACCACGCCGTCGTGCTGCCAGAACTCATCTACTACTTCGCCTCTCTTGCTAGATTGAGAAGGTGAGGAAATAAATCAAGTTGAACGTGTGTTGAACGCGGACGTGTCGTACATTCGGTACTTGATCAGGACGGATCATGAAGGTGTACGACTACATCAACCGCGTTGATAAACGCTTCCGTTTAGCAATCTACAAGGGTATGTAGATGTTCTCCCCCTCTCGTAGCTATGCATCTTCATAGATAGATCTTGCGCGTGCGTAGAATTTTCTTGTTTTCCATGCAATGTTTCCCAACAAAAATTGTATCTAGCTCAGTAGTGCAAAAAATTCTGTCTATAGTTGACATAATCAAATTCTCCTGGTTGTTAGCCTAAGTGAATTGTCTACCAGACATTTTCATCTCTAATAGGCTCCATATTTCAGCCCAAGCATTAAATTTATCACTCCAATAGTGATTTATGTTGGCATTTCTCTTATCTTTCTAATACCTACACTACTACAGGATGTTGCTAACGCGGTACTACGATCAGAGACCCTTCGACGAAACTGTGTGTGATGCAATAATCGCAAAGGTGGTGTAAAAACCCGTCAAAAAAGGTGCAAAACATTTGCGATGATGGATGCATCAAACACGGTTCATATTTTAGTTGCGTGTGCGATGCAAGGCATACAGTTCAGTTCAATTAACTGTTTGCAATGAGGAGGAACAAAGGAAATGGGCAGCCAGATGGAGGTGTGTGCGATATATAGCATACGGTTCACTCGGATGAACTATTTGTGATTAGGCAACACAAAAGAAACGGTCAGCCAGATCAAGGTGTGTGCGATATACGGCATGCGGTTCACTCGGATGAACTGTTTGTGTTGAGAGAAAAACTTTACTTTACTAGAATGTTTTGTTGGAAATGATCTATAATCCAACGTGTATCCTCGTTGTCGTTGTGGGTTGATGACTTGTTGTATGTAATCAATGGTACATTTGCATATGCGTCCATCAACTCACGCCTACTAGTGGTGTCCATATGAACAGTGCTAGTGATTTTAGTTGCAAAAATTAGATAGTGCTAGTGATTTTTAGCTGCATATTTTGACAAATCGCGGTGTTACAAGGTTGACAAATGGCAATGTTGCTAGATAAACAAATGTCAATCCTTCCAGTTTGACAAATGGCAACATACCCAAAATGACATATGCAAATATCACTGAATTGTTTCTACGTGATTGCACACGGGTCATGCAAAACAACCGTTTGCGTTGAAGGGATGCAGAAATCCTGCTCGGCACATTTTCCCTTGGCTTCCTGGGGAAGCTGTCGGTTTGCATACGGGTGTTCTAACTAAAACGTTTGCGATGAGTGTTTTATATTTAAAAACCATTGACGGTTTTTTCAAAAGAAAATCGTTTGATAAGTCTGTACATTAAGAGAGAAAAACGCAAGTTTGTTCAAACCATATCTTTCATTCAGTCACACTGCAAACTTATATTCATATGACCGAGAATTCGAGACACAGTATTAAACCCCAAAAAAACTACTTCCCGCGGCGGCGGAGGCGGCGTGCTGCATCGTCGTTGTCGTCCTCCGGGACACCATTGTTGAAGTCTTTAAGGCAGCACAAAATGTTCTTCACTTGTAAATCAAACATCAAGTCGTCGCGCGATCAACGGGTGGGGCGCGGGAGGACGGCAATTGGCGCCGCTGAAAGGTAGTGGTCGACGGCAGCATCCCATGCCGCTGAGGGGGCGCGCGCACGGGCACAGGCGCGGCGGGTGCAGCCAAATGAACGGGGACCGGCGCCACGGTGGGTGGAGGGACGCGCACGGGCAGGGGCACAGGAGCGGCGGGTGCAGCCAAACGCATGGGCAGGGGCACAGGCGCGGCGGGTGCAGCCAAACGCACGGGGGTCGGCGCCACGGTGAGTGGAGGGGCGTGCACGGGCATGGGCGCGGGCGCTGGCATGTACACGAGCTCGCGCGGGTCCACGGAGACCTCGCTGACGCCCACGGCTTCCAGCTCTGCGATAGTGCTCGGCGACCAGCCCGTCAATGCTATGGGGATGGTCGCTGGCGCGGGCGCGGGGATGGGAGCTGGGACGGGAGCGAGGGCAGCAACCGCCACGGCCAGCTCATTCTGGGCCATGTCCATGAGGCCCCATTCCTCCTTATTTTCTATCTCCTCCGGCTCGGAGTCGACTTCACCAAACTTGAAGACTAGTGGCAAATGATCATTCTGCACCATGGCTTTGGTGGAGGTCTACGGGAGGGAGGGGAATGGGAGGCGAACAGTAAGGCCGCCCGTATTAAATAGAGGCTCAGGCGCCATTAATGGATAGGAAGGCGGGCGGACATGGAAGTCAAAGGGCTCGCTTCCCAGTGAGCCTGCGCAGCATACAGCTCGCATGCTTCCCGGTGAGCCTGCGCATTGGAGGACAGCTTGCACGCCTCGCGGTCAGCCTGCACACTGGACTCCGCTCGCACGCCTCCCGTTCAGTCAAGGTCAAGCAGTTGTCCGCACGGCACCTCCTATAACCATTAAAACGAAGACATGTGGCATCATGTGAATGGTTAACAGAATGCACACGATTTGAATTATACAACCGTCTGAGATATTAAAGTGGTAGCTATTTGTTTCAAAATGCCTTTGTTGGTTGTTATCCGAGTGCGCCTTCTCCCAAAATGGACACAAAAATACCACACATGTCGGGTGCCATTCCATGATAGCATGCCAAGTTTCATGAATTTCAGGCGAGTTTTAGATCTACTAGAATTTAAAAACAAAGTATCTCAACATTTTGCCGGCAATAAACGGTGCCCTGGTGTTTGAAATTCATTCCCATTTCTTGCATGAGACCTAAGCATGCACCGAAGGACACACATTTGATTTTTCAACCAATTTATATGCACTGGAGCATGTGCATGTAGTTCAAATCTTAATTATGCACATAAATGCATTGAAAACTCAGTTAATGCATAAAAATGTCCAAAAGAACCCCGAAAAATCACAAAAATTGACACAACACTCCTGTTGTTCTATGTTGACACAAGAAAAAATTTGAAAGCAATAAGAGGCAATGAATATCGTTTCGTACCCAAAGGTGGGACGTTCCCTATCGAAACCATCATGCTTGTTGTGAGAAGCTCTCGTTTGTGAGAAGCATAAACCCAAACCTGCCCCAAATGGGACAATTTTTTACCACGGCATATTGATGCCCCTCCATGATAGCATGCCAAGTTTCATGAATTTCAAATGAGTTTTGGATTTACTAGAATTTAAAAACCAGGTATCTCAACGTTTTGTCGGCAATCAACGGTGCCCTGGTGTTTGAAATTCATTCCCATTTCTTGCATGGGACCTAAACATGCACCCAAGGAAACAAATTTGATTTTTCAACCAATTTTATATGCACTGGAGCATGTGCATGTAGTTCAAATTTGAATTATGCACATAAATGCATTGAAAACTCAGTTAATGCATAAAAATGTCCAAACGAACCCCGAAAAATCACAATAATTGACACAACACTCCTGTTATTCTATGTTTACACGAGAAAAAAAATTGAAAGCAATAAGACGCAATGGATATCGTCTCGTCCCCAAAGGTGGGACGTTCCCTATGGAACCATCATTCTTGTTGTGAGAAGCTCTGGTTTGTGAGAAGCATATACCCAAATCTACCCCAAATGGGAAAAAATTACCACGGCATGTCGATGCCGCTCCATGATAGCATGCCAAGTTTCATGAATTTCAAACGAGTTTTGGATTTACTAGAATTTAAAAACCAGGCATCTCAACATTTTGCCGACAATCAACGGTGCCCTGGTGTTTGAAATTCATTCCCATTTCTTGCATGGGACCTAAGCGTGCACCCAAGGACACAGATTTGATTTTTCAACCAATTTATATGCACTGGAGCATGTGCATGTAGTTCAAATTTGAATTATGCACATAAATGCATTGAAAACTCAGTTAATGCATAAAAATGTCCAAACGAGCCCCGAAAAATCACAAAAATTGACACAACACTCCTGTTGTTCTATGTTGACACGAGAGAAATTTGAAAGCAATAAAAGGCAATGGATATCTATTCATCCCCAAAGGTGGGACGTTCCCTATCGAAACCATCATGCTTGTTGTGAGAAGCTCTGGTTTGTGAGAAGCTTATACCCAAACCTGCCCCAAATGGGACAATTTTTTTACCATGACATGTTGATGTCGCTCCATGATAGCATGCCAAGTTTCATGAATTTCAGACGAGTTTTGGATTTACTAGAATTTAAAAACCAGGCATCTCAACGTTTTGCCGGCAATCAACGATGCCCTAGTGTTTGAATTTCATTCCCATCTCTTGCATGGGACCTAGAAATTCACCCAAGGACACACATGTGATTTTTCAACCAACTTTAGTGCACTGGAGCATGTGCTTGTAGTTCAAATTTGAATTATGCACATAAATGCCTAGAAAACCCAGTTATCGTATAAAAAAGGCCAAACGAACCCAGAAAAATTCTAAGATTAAACACAACACTCCTGTTGTTTGACACTAGAAAAATTTTGAGAGTAATAAGAGGCAACGGATATCGTTTCGTCCCCAAAGGTGGCACGTTCCCTACCGAAACCATCATGCTTGTTGTGAGAAGCTCTGGTTTGTGAGAAGCTTATACCCAAACCTGCCCCAAACGGGACAAAATTTTCACCACAGCATGTTGATGCCGCTCCATGATAGCATGCCAAGTTTCATGAATTTCAGACAAGTTTTGGATTTGCTAGAATTCAAAAACCAGGTATCTCAATGTTTTGCCGGCAATGAACAGTGCCCTGGTGTTTGAAATTCATTCTCATCTCTTGCATGGGACCTAAGCATGCACCCAAGGACACACATGTGATTTTCAACCAACTTTGGTGCACTCGAGCATGTGCTTGTAGTCCAAATTTGAATTATGCACATAAAATCCCTAGAAACCCCAGTTAATGTATAAAAATGGCCAAACGAACCCCGAAAAATTCATTCCCATTTCTTGCATGGGACCTAAGCATGCACTGAAGGACACAGATTTGATTTTTCAACCAATTTATATGCACCACAGCATGTGCATGTAGTTTAATTTTTCCAGTTTAATGTATAAAATGTCCAAACGAACCCTGAATAATTCCAATTCTTTTACGACACACATATAGTTGCATTCACTGCAGATAAAAGGTCTAGCAATTCAAACATCGTCCATTGCCGCTGTGACCCCATTATGTAATTCAAATCAAGTAGGTCCCACACAGTTTATTATCACCAACCGTGTGAGATGTAGTACAAAATATCTTGGAGCACCGTCGGTGTATAGTACGCCTATGGCTTACACGAGAAGGTGCGTCAGCTACATTCCATAGCCGGCGTGTCAAGCACACTAGCTAGCTCACCAAAAACTGGCGCCTCTGCATCCCTCGCAATCTCAAAAATATTACTGCCTCGTAATCTCAAAAATATCTACCGCCTGGAAGGTTTTAATGTTTGATAGCACACGATTAGTATGTGCAGACCGTGTTCGATGTCTGTTACTCCCGCTCTGCTTCAGTCCCTTGATTCAAATTTTTAGTAGCCCCGACATTTTACTCCCGCCTCTGCATCCCTCGCAATCTCAAAAATATCTGCTCGCCCTTGATCCAAATTTTCAGTAGCCCCGCCTTGTTACTCCCACCTAGTAAAATTTTCAGTTTCCGCAGTATTTCCTCAAACACAATCTTGCCCCCCCCCTCCACACACACACCCCAAAACCTCCGCTCACACACACACACACAACCCTCGAAACCATTGGTAGGTCGCCGCCATCGCCGGTGCCTCCATCCTCAACCTCTGTGCCTGTGTGCCGGGGAGCTCGAGGAGCCAATGGCCAAAAAGAGGTTTATCGCGGCCTTTTCGCCCGAAGCTGGCGAGGTGGCCGCCGAGGTGTCCCCGTCGTCCTCTGTGGGCCCGATCTACCGTTGCCAGTCCCCCGATACGCCCGCCACCACGCCCCTACCCGGCAGCCGACGAGGTCCTACCTCGGGGTCCGGCAGCGGCGGTGGGGGACGTGAGTCGCTGAGATTACAGATCGAGAGACCCACACCCGATGGTGGCTCGATACCTTCCACACGGCTGAGCTCGTGGCCATAGAGTACGACCGCTGGCAGGTCCGCTACCACGGCGCGGCGGCTAGGCTCAATTTCCCCTTCGGCACATGTCTGGTCGACCTCGTTCCGTCAGAGCCAGGGTGGTGAGCTCGGCTATGGCGCGGGAGGACCGCGAGGCATGGGAGTGCCTCGAGGCCGAGGCCACCGACGAGACCTACATGCAAGAGCTCCGACGGAAGCACCCGGAGCTCGTGGAGGCGGAGCGGGTGATCTTTGCCGACGCGGAGGGTGGCAAGGTTATCGCACTCTGATGACAAGGTCGAAGGCAGCAAGGACGGTGGCATGGAGGGCGGCGAGGTTATCGCGCTCTCCTCCGATGACGAGGTCGAAGGCGGCGGTGACGGTGGCACGAAGGGCGTCGAGGTGGGCCGCGAGGACGAGGAGATCGACGTCGACGAGTGGAGGAGTGCCTTCCCCAACGACCCCGACGACGGTACCGGCCCAGACCCAGCTCGCGGCACACCGTACATGACGAGGAAGGATTGCCTCGACCTCTACTTCGAGCAAAAGTAGCTTAGCTTAGCTTAAATTTATGTTTTATGTTCGATTATGCAAAACTATCTATGTTTATGTTTGAATGCATGCTACTTTTGGTTGAACCTGCTTTGAACTTGATCAAATTGAAGTTTACAACCTTAAGTTTAGGGGATCGACTAGAAAAGGCCAAAAATTGATGGAGTATATATATACCCACTAAGGGTTTTAGTCCTTTAAGTTTTTAAGGATCGCCTAGAGATGTCCTTATGACTTGTTTATTTCAGTTCTTCACAATGTGATGCTCTATATGTGCAACTATTTGCCGTGCAGTTCAATTTCATCAATAACAGTTTCAACAATACCACTACGAATTATGATATTTGGTTGATGTTAAGGATATTGCAGTTAACATGCCTTTTCCTTTTTCAATTGTTGTTTAGCAACATGCATTGTACTGAATGACTAATTATGCAATCCCAGGCTACATAGCAACAAGGAAGAGTGTCACCTTAATGTTTTGATGATGTCTAGATATACATGTAATAAAATCTTGTATAATGGGATGGAGTGAGTGTTGTACTACATCATTTTTCAGTTGTTGTTTAGCTTCTAATATTAACTTGGTGCTTTTAGGTACATATATCATTGCCAAAGATCCACACTTCGACCCTTTCTGCGTATGGGACAATGAGATATTCATGAACCAGCATCAAGTGAGGAAACTAATAAAGATTGTTATTAAAATGGGTCAAAAGATGTCAATCGAACTATTTGTTTACACTTTATGCAAGACAACGGTGAACTGCAGGATGGTAAGTAAGAACCCTGTAGCCTTCTCTTTACTGCCCGTAATGAGTTGTGTTAGATGACAATATCTGAATCTTTTTTCTTCTGCAGTGGATCCTGAAGCAGTTTACTCAATATTAACTCTCAAACTACACGATTGGCGGCGGGTTGGACTAGAGTCTTGCATGCCTTCCAGGAGAGCACAATAGGGCCATTCCGCTTCACCTTGTTCAGCAACCGGAATGTCTGTCGCCTCTCTCTTTACCATCTGTAATAGTACAAGTATAGAACCCTGGTTCATCATTCTTTATTTGGTGCTTAGTAATTCTTAAACATATGTACCTGCGAATCGAATAATGCATTGGTTGTTTGAACCTGGTGGATATGAATAAAGCTATATATAGCCTACTTTCAAGTTTAAATTAGGTGCAATTTTAAATAGCAGCAATTAAATTAGGGCGAAATTACGTTGTGCATGTCATTGCAGCACACACGGTTGGTAAAACACAAACCTTTGCGATATACACCATAATCCGAGACGGTTCATAGAGAGGAAACGTGTGCAAGCATGCACACAGTTGCCGTTTGCAAAGCGTGTGTGATGTCAGACACTATCACATACGGTGCGGGAAAACTAAATGTGTCTGATTGTCTACCTGTCGTACATGGTTTATAATCCTGAACTGTTTGTGATGTGCCAGGCATCGTAAAACTCCCGTGCCTGGAATCTGCCTGGTTTTAGGTAAAACCACAAAACTCCGACTGCGATGGCAATGTTAGCACAAACGAGAAGCAAGGATTAAGCGTTTGGGATATTCGAGATATTGGAAACGGTTATATAGGGACAACTGTATGCATCAAGGCTCCCTATCCCTGACGGTTTCTGGGTCGTGTGGGAAGGACCCCCCTATCACCCACACTCACTTGGCGACGGTTCCAAATGTCGTCGCGGAAAGGGGTTAAAAACCGTTTGTATAGCACCGACGCGCACCAGTGCTAACTAAGTTGAAGTCACCCACAATCAAGGTTGGTTGGTGATCTTCAATAAACAGGTTATGCAATTCTGAAATAAAATCATTTTTCCATCATCATATGGTGAGCCATATACAATCACCAATCTAAAAGCTACACCACTAGGTTTGATAACAAGATTGCAAGAAACTGAAAATCTAAGATAATTCTAGTTGGTGACATCAAAGATATCATTGTCCGCACCCAATAGGATATCCTGATGTTCCTATTGTAGGTATGTGGTCCCAACAGTAATTCCTGCACCCACTAATTGATTAAGGAAAGCTGAAGAAAGTTGTTCTTTCTTGGTTTCCTAGAAGGCTATGATGGTAGGGTTAACTTTAGCCATAACATCTAATATACATGTTTTATTCCCTGGAGTAGTGATCCCTCTAATATTCCAGAATAGATAATACATTTTGAACTATTTTTCTTAGGGCGCTTGCCCTGTCCATATTTTGAAACTTTAGACCATAGCACACTATGATCACGGTACATGTCAGGGATCCCTTTCAATCCTTCCAGAGTGACAGGTATATCTAATAGGCCATTTGTATCAGGCAGCCCTTTAGGCTCTCTGAGCACAGGCGACCTGGGCTCAGCTATGCTACTACCGGTGCGACAGGAAATACTAGCTGTAAATCTATCACCACAGGTCAGCCCTACAACTTGTTTAGTGACAGCAGCAGAATTTAAATGCTTTTTACAAAGAAACTTAGCAGAATCTATAAATCTATTCCTATCTTACTGGCTACAGCTATGAATTTAGGGTCAAAAAATGCTCAAAGGAGGTTTTTTATGATAGTACCTTTGATGTTTTTTTCTCAGCTTCTAGATTCTGATATTTTTTGGTACCCACGGCTATTTCCATCATGGTCCAATCTCCTATCCACCCTGGTGCTTCTCCTCATGGCTTGCACTGGCCTCATGTGTTCATTTTCCCAGCAACAAAGTTTTCTTCCATTTCCCGAGTGCTCTCAGGAACCTCCATCCTAATCTGCTGATCAAAACCACCATCCACTTGAGTTGTGATCTGTTGATCAAAACCACACCATCCCATCTATTGAGGAGTTCTCAGTATCCTCTTCCTCGTCTTCAATCAATTCCATTTCTTGTACAAGATTGTAGCTATTCTCCATGTCAGAGGGGTCTTGGAGTTGTTGCAGATAGTGAAGAGCTTTCTGTTTTGAGTTAAGGCCAGAGCTATTGTTGCTACATGTTTTGCTCCTAGATAGATAGGTTGTACTACTAGTTGTAGATTTAGTTTTTGAAGAATTATCATCTTTTTGGGCCATAGTTCCTTTATCTTTTTAGATTTCTCTCAGTTTTGCTTTCCTCCGGGTCATCATCCAGTAGGTCATCTCCATCCATGTTTTCCTCAGGTGGTTCAACAATAATGAGAATCTTGAAGAGCTTGCCACCAATTCCATACAATCTTTCAGTGGGAATTTTGGTGTGATCTATGCTTCTGATTTTGATCCTGGCCACTTCAAAAAAGGACTTGAAGTTCCCTTGCCAGTCCACATCCAACAGAGTAACAAAAACAGATGCAAACTATTCAAGGACAGACCACTCAACCCATGCAGGGGCTACTCCCTCCTGTTGTAGCCAAACTGTCTGCGTTCTTCCTGGTGGTCCATCACACCTTTCCATGTTCCAACATTTACTGTGACTCCATCTAGCTCAGGGAGCCCAAACATGGGATAACTTGCTGCTTGTTCCTCTGGGATATGTGGGGGGAACTTGACTAGGTAGGTGAATTCATCAAGCTTTCTGATTTGCCATGGCCGATTAGTCTTGTACATGACTCAGAAATTATGACTCAACTCTTCCTTAGTCACTTCCAGACTCCACATAAACAATCCCAACATTTTTTCCTAGATCCAATGTGCTGATCATTGACATCTGGGACATCAATTTGGAAAACCCCTAGACCAGGCAGCCCCACCTACGAATTTAGCTGAGTTCCTGGGTTTCTTCTTCACAGGACAGTTCTCTACTGTATGTGTCACCATCTTGCATATGAAGCACATTGGAGGCTGCATGCACATGGCTTTGTGATGGCTAAGGTTCCCCACAGCTATAGCAAATCACATCTGCATAGTCTGTAGGAGATGCCTATTTTTCTTTGCCACTGCTCTGCTTGTTCTTCCCAGGGGGCTTACACTTGTTTTGTGCCTGTTGTTGATTACCTGATCCAGCTTTGTACTGTTGAGTTGGATTCATCTGTTTCTACTGATTTAGCTGTTGTTGTTGTGGCTGCAGCTGCTGAACATAAGAGGGAGTCCCCTGTGGCCCTCCAAACTGACCTACAGCCCTAGCCTGGAAGTTCTGTTGCGGGCCTAGGTTCCACCCTCCATTCCCTCGCCATTGATTCTGGACTGGTAGTTAGAAGACCGGGAACCACGGCGAAGGAATCTGTTGTGCTCCAGGGAAGCCATACCCAAATTGGAACCGCGGAGGGGCTGGGAGGAATTGCTGATTGAACTACTGCCCCCACGACACGCCCCTAGAGTTTTCCGACTGCTTGAACTGCACTGGGACGGGGCTTCCTCCTTGCTTGTTCCTGGGATTTCCACTCTTCCCCCTGCCTCTCCCTTTTCCTTGCCCATTTTCCATGGCACACAGCTCCCTGAACAAGGACAGGGATACTTTGATGTTGGTGGTCTCTCTCCCCTGGAGATCAGAGCAAGGATTAGCTGGGCGGTAGTCGGCGGCGGAGAAGGAGTGTGTCGAGACTAGTTGGCTGCGGATCCAGACCAGGAGCGATCTGGGGGAAACCCTAGGCTCTTTGCCTAATCCCCACAGCTCGCCAAATAGCTCAGTCGCTGCTTCTTCAGCCCCACTAAGGCTCTCCTAATTATTGCCACGCGAAACCACAACGTTGCCCTCTCTCTGGTAGGTTGGTCCCTCTCTGCTTCCTCCATAGCAAAGCAGGGGATCTCTCCTACGGTGGTGATGAGCTTCTGTGGCCGCCGATGACGAGCCTCAATCTCAGCTCTGTCACGAGGAACCCCAAATCGACCCAAAAGTTGCTTCTCCTCACCATCCCTCCTCGGCACTGGAGTTGAATTTGCTGCGTTGCGCAGAGACGTCCCCAAATCCTACCCCTTGATTTCTCGCCACATTAGGTGGCTTGAGATTGGTGTCCTCGCTTGGACCTTCTAGACGATCCGTAATAAGCTTGTGATCTAGCGCATTCCTCTTCGACGGGCTACTGACGCTATCTTCAAACTGTCTGGTTTCTTGCAGCTTTGGCGGGCCGCTTAGCCGCCCCCAGGACCGCGACGCCATCTCAGTCTTCATCGCCGACCTTCGCTCGGTGGCTGTCCGCCTGTCTCCGCCGCCCCCGCCGCCACCGCCGGAACCCGACTAGTAGGTTGTTGGGCTCCCTGGCCCTTTTCTTTTAGTTTCTTTTTTGGGCTTGTTGAGCTGTGCCCTCAGCAGAACCTTCTTCTTGTTTGTGAGACTTGGGTGCGTGTGAACTAGTCATTGTATGTGTGCTCTGTGGCGGTTTGCTTTATCTATAAAGCGGGGCGAAAGTCTTTTTCGGTAAATCCTCCTGGATCGAGATTGCCTGCACGCTCGAATGCAAAAACTCCACCGGATTCATGGCGTCGGGGTTTGCAGGGACCAAAATGCCCTCCACTTCGCTCTCTGGGTAGGAGTCTCGGATCTCGCTTCTGCTCGCGCCCAAGCTACTACCTCCTCTGCAGATGCGCTCGCCCTCGAATCATCCGCGCCATCTCCTCCTCGTCTGCCTCCACATGGATCCTTGTTACCAGCTTCTGCAGTGTATCCCGACGGCCCGGTCTCCTCATCGTGCGCGCCATCCGCTGTCGATGCAGCTCCTCCACCGCTTCCTCCTCTGCCAAGTGCCTCCTCTCGCCGGTAGAGCTCATCTCTACCGCGGCTTGGAGATCCCCTTTCAGAGCGAGGGGGGAGAAGGGACCGCTCCGCGCGTCAGGCCCGCTCGAAGAGTGGCGGTTGTGGGAAACGCCGGCAGTGGTAGGGGGAGGTGGGTACGGTGGGGATGGCGGTCGCCGCGGGAATCGCCGCTGCGGCCACCAGAGCTCCTTCAAAAGTTTAGGATGCAATTTGTCTGGTTTCGGAGTGGAGGGACTAAATCTAGACCCCGCCAAGAGTTGAGGGACGAAAAATATACTGTTCTCTTTTCTATAAGAACATGAGTTATAGCAAAATACTCAGCCCAACTGAAATATGTCTCCATTTTCACAAGGACTGTGCTAATGACCAGTCGACTAAGTCGTTAGCGACAGATCCGCACGGTGTGATCGCTATCTTCCCACGCTCGCTTTCCACTGATTTTTTTCCTTCTCTCAAAAACCGTGGTAAATTGCTAGTGGTTTTTTCTGGTTTTTCACCGCATAATATGAAAATAAAATAAAAGTGCTTGAAAGAGGATTTGAACCTAGGTCTATGCAATACCTATTGAGCCTAATAACCAACTAAGCCACCTTTTGTTGTTGTCTATTGTAGGTAAACAATGTTATTTGAACCTTTCTTATTTCTGCCATATCAGAAAAAAATAAAGTTTGGTTTGGTAACTTTGGCATGACCAATGTGATAATTATGGTATGAGCAACATGATAACTATACCATGATAAGGCTGATAACTACAGTACGAGAAGGTTAAGGCATGAGGAAGTATGGTAATTTAACACATAAATTACCGATGGAAATGTTTTAAAAAAAATTCCTTGGATGAAAGATACCATGGTGTTTAAAACGTAAGATATTAGTTATCAAATCTGTGATGTATACATTATCATGCTTTTTACATAGAAATTGCCGAGTGTATATTTTTCAACAATAAAAATTCAGGTCAAAAATTATAATGGCGTTTGTATGTGAGTTATCAACTTAGTATGTGTCTATTAACAAGCTATTTACATATAAATTACCGGGGTCCCCCCCCCACCCCTCGCCACAGTCGCCACATTTATCAGGGTCGGATACATAAATTATCAAGTTTGCGATGTGTGAGTTATCATGTTATTTGCAGAAGAGTTATCGTGATATAATTCAACAACTCCTCCCACCCTACCCCCGCCGATAAAGTTATCAGGATTGGGTACATAATTTATCATTTCTACGATGTGTGACTTATCATGTTATTTGCATAGAAGTTATCGTGGTATGTTTCAGTGACTCCCCCCCCCAACCCCAACCCCACCGACAAAGTTACCAGGACTGGGTACATAATTTAATGTCTATGATGTGTGAGTTATCATATTATTTGTATAGAAGTTATCGTGGTATGTTTCAACGACTCCCCCACTCCGGCCCTTCCGATAAAGTTACCTGGACTGGTACATAATTTATCATGTTTACGATGTGTGAGTTATCATGTTATTTGCATAGAAGTTACCGTCGTACGTTTCAACGACACCCCCACCCCGACCCCTCCAACAAAGTTATCAGGTCTACCATGTATGAGTTATCATGTTATTTGCACAGAAGTTACCGTGGCATGTTTCAGCGACTTGCCCCACCCCCATCCTCGCCGACCAAGTTATCAGGACCGGAGTACATAAGTTATCAGGTCCGCCATGTTTGAGTTATCATGTTATTTGCACAGAAGTGACCATGGCATGTTTCAGCGACTTGCCCCACCCCCACCCTCGCCGACCAAGTTATCAGGACCGGGGTACATAAGTTATCAGGTCCGGCATGTTTGAATTATCATGTTATTTGCACAGAAGTTACCATGGTATGTTTCAACAACTCCCCCACCCTCACCCTCGCCGACAAAGTTTTTAGGACCGGGGTACATAAGTTATCAGGTCTATGAAATTTGAGTTACCATGTTATTCACACGAAAGTTAGCAGGAACGGGGTACCTAAGCGCGGAAAAAATCGAACACTAAATTAACTCGTTTTTATGCATACGTAGTAGAGGAGACATGTTAAATAGCCCATTTACTTTCTTTTGTTCAAGAAAGGGATCGTAGGTCAGGTGGTAGGCTAGTTGAGTTGGCTCACTAGTGGTGCAAGGATCGAATCCTCTCTTGTTCACACCAATTTTTGCGGTTTTCGCGGGATCGTTCGATGCGCATCCGACGGCAATCGAAGCGTGCGTGCCTATCGCTAACGAATAGTCGGCAGGAATTTTTTGTCAAAAAGAAAGCTACAACGATATTTGTACATAAGCTATCAGGTTTGTGGTACATATAATTGTCAATCTCATTACAAAAGAATTTACCGAGATATGACAAACGAGAAGACCGTTGTTCGAATTTTATAGGAGTGAAACATTTATTTCTCTAGAAAACATTCATCACTACAAAAAAGAGACAAATGAAGTACAAAACACGTTGCATCGGCCCTTTAAAAAACTTGGAGCAAATGGTTTTGTCTCCTCGTCAAAGGCGTTGTGATCATTTTTTCTCACTCTCATTTACTAAGGTAGAAATACAGATTAACCTGCAATGAAACATAGCAAGTAGTCAGCTTAGCTGGTAATGAGTCGTGGCCACAACCAACAGGTTATGTGTTCAAATCCTAGCAGTGCCATTACTTTTTTCAAGCTCTTTTTACACACGACAGAGTAGAAGCTGATCGAGCCGATCAGAAAAGAAAGATCGAAGAAAAAAAATCAATCATACGTGCCTGGCCCTAACCAACAGTCGGCAGAAAAATAGCTTTCCCCTTTTCACAATATACAAACAATCTCACTATCCCGGCATGCCCAACCCACAATGAATGCTAGACCCTCACGAAAAAGTCACACCAAAGATATACTTAACAATCACCTGATAATCGTGAAAGCTGAAACAAAATGTAGACGGAAGGAAAAGTAGCATATACGGCCAAGGAAGTTCAGGTTGAGACAGAGCAAAATATGCAAGAAAGCAATAGCAATGTCCTGCAGGAGTTAATTGCTCAAAACCAACAGATTTGAGGCTAGGGTACTCCAAAACAACCATTTTTGACAAAAATTACAAAAAAAACCACCAACTCTGTGGCAAGTGAGTAACAAATGCCACTGATTTGCATATTTGCCGCGACTAACAGCAAAACTGACAGGTTAGGCCCACACGTCAGGGTGACATGGAAGACCTATGTGGATAAGATGCTGAGGTGGCCGCGGGACCCACATGTCATCCCCACTGTCTTCTTCCTCTTTCTTCCTACCTCATCTCTCTCTCCTCCGCTTCCTAGTCGCATCGTGCCGCCGCTGCTGCACCCTCCTCTGAACGCCGTCCATCTCCTGGTCGCGTCGCGCCGCCATCCCTCCTAGTCCACCGTTCAAGCGCCATGGCCGGCGAGCCAGAGGTGGAGCTCGCCTTGCCCGGCCATCCCCTGCTCGATCCGGTCGCCGACCTGGCCGCCGCCGCCGCTCCTAGCGCGCCCGTCCCTCCTGGTCTGACCGCGTCGGCCTCGCCGCCACCTGCGCATGCAGTTCCGCTGCCCGGCGCTTGCAGTGCTGCCGCCCAGCGCCTGCAGTTCCGCCGACCGGCCCTTGCAAGCGCCGCCGCCTCGCGCTCGCCTCTCCGGCAAGCCCCGCCGCGCACCCGCCTCATCCCGCGGCTGAGAGCCCGGATCTCGCTAGCAGGGGCGCGGGCGTGCGGGGGCTCGGCCTCGCCACAGGGAGAAAGGGGCACGGGCACGCGGGGGCTTGGCCTCGTGGAGCGGGCAGAGGCGCGAGCACGCGAGGTGTCGGCCTCGCCGGAGCGGGCAGGGGCGGGTGTGGGGGGGAGGAGGCTCGGCCACGGCGGAGCATGCTGGGGCGCGGGGGTTCGGCCTCGCCGGAGCTAGCAGGGCCAGCCGCTGCTGCTCTTCCTCCACCGCTCCTGTTGGAAGGAACTAGGAAGGAGGAGAGGAGATAAGAGAAGGAGAGAAGAGCTGACACGTGGGACCCCCGTCCACATCAGCTGGTCAAAGATCGACTAGGATTAGTCTTTGCCATATCAGCGGTCCCACCCGTCAGGTTTGCTGTTAGACGCGCTCAATTTCGAATCAGTGCGATTTGTTATCCACTTGGCACAGAAGTGGTGGTCTTTTATGATTTTCGGCAAAAGCGGTAGTTTTGGAGTACCCTAGCCTCAAATCTGGTGGTTTTGGGCAATTAACTCGTCCTGCAACAACCAATGAAACTCAGGCCAATGGATTTGTACCTTGAACTATCTTTAGGCTCCATTTTTCTCCCATATGGATCTGTACCTTGAACTATCTTCAGGCTCCATTTTTCTCCCGTATGGATCTGTACCTTGAACTATCTTCAGGCTCCATTTTTCTCCCATATGGGGGCGGATCCAGGATTTGAGCATGGGGGGGGGGGGGGGGGGACTATGACGGTAAAATGGCACTTGAAGGTGCAAGGTAATTGAAACCTATATTATAGGGTGTCCTTTGCATTCCACATCTCGAAATTTGTATTGCAACTGCCTATATTGATCGGAGTTTGAATATCAACTGAACTGATTTTGGCTATTATGTCTGATAGTTGCTCCATCTTTTTAGTAAAATTGCATTTAACATGGTAGAGTGGCCCTTATTTGTATTCATTATTGAAACATAAACAAAAGTATAAACTTAATTAAATTGAGGTATTGTATGATCTTTTGGTTTTTTTTTTCTTGTGTAATTTTGCATTCGCATATGAGGATTAATGATATGGAAGTTCCTAACTACTACTAGAATGTAATTTGTACTTTTGTAGTCAATCTAACAAAATTATTAACTTGTAATTCATATAAATCTAAGAGTGATATACCATACCTTAGATCTTGGCGTCAAGGCATGGGTTGCTCTGTGACGTCTACCTCGACGGTTGCATTTGCATTTTCAACTGTAGAGTTAGAGTTTGCAGCAATTGGCTTGAAAAAATTTACTTATCCGTGGTGTCTTCCTCTTCATGACCTATGCAGTTCTAATATTAGTACAAAGCACATATGTAATCTGTAATTGATCTGACAAGTGATAAAATATACTAACTACTAACAGTTGATTAATTGATTTGTTGAATCAAACTGACGAGTGACAACTACAATAATATGAACCTGTAGACAATAATACATTAATACCTCCTTCTCTGATCACGGGACAAGATCGAGTTAAGAATTGGGTGTGGGCTTATGGCGGTGTCGTCCGGCTGGTCGTACTTTGTACTTGATTGATGCACGGCCGGCGGCAGCTTCATGGATCACCAAGTGACGACGGCGGAACATGGCGCAACGTCCGGCGGTCGGTGGCAGTGAAGCCCTAGCGCGTCGCCGAGAAAAGAGTCCAGGAAGCTAGTCGCCTCAACCGTCTGAGCGCGTGTGTGTGCGTTGATCGCCGATCAATTACCGAGTACGTGATGCGAACCAACCTGTGATTGGATGGTTAGAGGGACTGTGGTATCCCAGCCCATTACGATTCAAATCCTGATGCTCGCATTTATTCCTGGATTTATTTCAAAATTCACGGCGATGCGCATTCAGTAGGAGGAGACATTCCCGTTGACGACGAGGTGCCTACGGTGACTTCATAAATTTCAAGATGATGTGCGGGTCGGTCTTTCGGAGGTGCTCATAGGGGTAGGGTATACGTGTGTGCGTTCATAGGGGTAGGGCATACGTGACATATCCAGCCAGGTGGATACCAAAATATGCTGAGAATGTGCAGCCTTGGCCCTTGTCGTTTTGGGCTTGACAAAGTTTACCCCATGCTAGCCAGATAATTAAGCACAGCCCCCATATGCTTCAGGCTCCATTTTCCTGCCATATGGATTTGTACCTTGAACTATCTTCATTCCGAGTATGTTTGACTGATTGACACACTGAAGACTTTCTCAGAGTACAATGGTTTTCCACTGACCACTCTGGGGGAAGAGCGAAAATTTCAGTTGTCATTGCTATAAGCCTATAACCCATAAACATTGCAATGTCAGGCACCAGGTTGCAGTAGTGTCCATACTATAATGTCTGGACACACTAGTGGCCTTACTGAAATTTACAGGCTTCCATGGCAGAGATTGGCTATATGAGTTCAACCAAATTGTGCCCATGGTACCATAATTAATACTGATTCGTTTCAGAAAGGAAAAAACAACTAGTCCATAGATATCTCAAAGCAGGGCATAAACAGGTAGTGAGGGTCTCAAAACCAGGGAGGTAAGCTAAGAAATTGTGCTAAATTAAAATAGCAGGGCTCAAAGCATTAAGTTGTGAGTCCTATAGTTCAACCCCATTATCCTATCGTTCAACCCCATTATGTACTTGGCACCTTAATTAAGATGGTCTCGTTGCTGAAAAAACAGGCAGCCCTAGATAGCACAACACATATATCTCAGTTGTGCATAATCAATCAAAACGAATAATGCAACACATATATCTCAGTTATCTATTACATATCAGAATATGTATCGTAGCTTCAAGGGCATCACCAAATTCTCAAATAATGTTCTGTACTGTCATCAAGACTTGCATGATACAAGTTTCTAAGCAAAGAAAAAAGAATAAGCAGAGCTAATTGTACTGTGATTATGCTTCTGCCGTAGTGAAAAATCACTATCAGCGCAAGAAACAACCAGAAATCTGCTCTACAAGAGGACGTATGACTGTGCAGCCCTTGGCAGAGCAGGGCGAAGTATTACTCAGCAGTGAAACTTGAGTGCATGTGCTGTGTTAGATCAACCGTAGTGACAAATCACTATCAGTGCAAGCAGCAACCAGAAAGCTGCTATACAAGAAAAAAGTATGACTGCTGCCCTTGGCAGAGCAGGGCGAAGATTACTGAAGAGTGACACTTGATTTATCTGCTGTGTCAAATCATCAACTTGTCAGGTGCGGTAAGAGGATATACAATCTTCCCTAGACAGATGGCTAACTTCTGGGTCTAGCACTGAATTTCAGATGATCACGATCTGAGGTGAGGAAGAGCCCCAATAGAGTGAAGTGCTTCTTGCAGAGCAGACAAGAACTGAGGGTGAACCAGCATCATTACTGCCAAAAAACAAGCCTGATTATACCTGGCCTGGTGCTCAAAGGTGTTCCTGACATGCAAGGTTAGGCCTACAAAATCATCAGAGTACACCTCGTCATCATCTTCTATTGGGTTGGGCACCTTCCTGGGTCGATAGCCTGGCTCATTTTTCAGTCTCATAGACTTAGCATTTCTATAGCGTATATTATCATCGAACAGTAGCCACTTCTGTGCCTTCTTACTAGTGTATCGAAGCATCCAACCCGTGAAAGAGCTCATGGCTGTCCTAAGATCATTGAGCTTCCTCCTGTCCTTGTGGATCTCCAGAAAAACATGGAACATTGTGGTGAACTGGCCAAGCGCTGAATCAGGATGTTGCATATTGATATGGTTAAGGATAAGAGATGTTTCCTTCTGCTTCTCAATTGAAACCAGCCATCCAGCTACTTCTTTTGGCACCCTGTTCTTACCACCAAAGAGTTCCTGTGTCAGGATCACAAACTGCTCGCTATCTCTCTGGCCCAATTCTTCTTTAAACTCTGAGTAGGTTACACATCCAGCAATCACAATTCTTCTGCTTGTCTCGATTACAAAATCCTTGAACGAGAAGTTTCCAGACATCGACCAGCCCCTCTGTTCTGTGTCCTTAATAGATCCATAGATTTGGAGCAGGAGACATTTTATATCAGATGAAGCAGTCTCCTGACTTCCTGGCAAATTAGGAATTCTCACGTAATCAAAGACACCTTCCTTCTTCGCAAAGTCATAAACAGACATGCCTATGTTCTTGCTGATCAGATTCGTCCCAGTAAGAAGCCGTTTCTTGACTGATGAGGATAATTGAGGTAGACGCACATACTCGCCAGACAAGACCTGGCCTGTAGAAAGGGCTTTTCTACCCGCAACAGATTGTTGTCTTGGCGGTGTCTTGAATTGATCTGGAGACCCAAGCCGCTTTCCATGCTTAGTCAGTGAGTTCCTGTTTGATTCATTTGAACAAAACATCAGATTCGGAAATTAGAATTACCAGAAGTGAAGTTAAATACTCATCGTTTATGCCCTGTATGCGAAAATAGGAGTATCACTTTACCAATTGGTGTGCTCGTTGACGGGAACCAAGTCCCACTGGCGTAAGCTGCATCATACACATTACATGGATCAGATCATGAACTAAGCCTACGCTCTTGAAAGCATAAAATTCTATTAATCATGTTTGGAAATTACCACTCTTTCAGCCATGTGTCACTCACGACGTGGGTACCAGATCTCTTCGCACTTGAAAAGTCCTCTCCTGAATTTCGAAAAGCTTACTGTTTACTTATAATTTCTAAACAGAACTAAAAGCAGCAGTAATAAAGACACAAGTCCATACCTTCAGGTTTGCTGCATATCAGATGGGAGACCTCTCCATCCTTGTATATGTCAACACAGAAAGCTCCAATCAAGTACACGATGCGCTGAAAATAAGCTGTCAGTGTTTATCGATCAAAATGGATTAAAATAACAGGAAATGGATAGGCTCGGTGTGTACAGTTAGTTCTTCTTTATGTTCATCATTGAAACCAGAGAAGGAAATTTTGACACCAGAAAATCCTTTTATGCCTTTAAGATCCTTGGGGAGCATGTATACAATCTGAAAAGGTACAAGAACAGTGATGAGCAAAGTCCTGCATATAACATAAGTATTAAGAAAAAACAGGTAGGATAACTAATCAAAAGAAGCTGACCTTGGTACTATCAGGAATTACATCAAACTTTATTGCATCTAAAAGCCAGTACTCATTAACAATACATCTATTCTTTGCCTCAGCAGCTTTGCAATAATTATCAGCCTAACGAAGCCACGATAATACACAATCATCAGGAAAATTAACATTTGAGATTAATCAAAGCAAACAAACAATAATTTATACTAACTCGAATGGTTGTATCACTGCAGGCGAGCAAATGAGTGTACTCTGCTGTGAAATTTCGATCGGTGATCATTCCACCTCTTCTCTCGATTTCCTGTTTATGCTGCTCCGAAGCAAAGCATTGATGAAAATTTAGACAAGTAACACAAACATGATGAAACATGAAGGGAGACGAATTGAAACTTAAGGGATACTCAGAACCACGCCAACATTCATGGATTAGTGACAACAAATTCCCTTCAGGTCCTCGTTGCTATAGAGAATTTCGACTCAACACGCCCTACTGGACGTGCTATACACCAGGAGGATGGTGTCGGGAAGTGAATCGATCAGATTGCATCCAATCCCGAGTCCCAACAGAACCCGGAAACGTCCCCGCACCTCTGAGCGGATATGCAAAAGAGAAATCGTACAAAATGGAACTCCCGTCGCACCTAATGCGATTGTGTAGTTCATCAAATTCTGCTCATGAATTACCTTATATTTTTATCAGAAGTTGGGTAAGTAAACTAAAGTGAAATTGGTTCAGAAGGTAAGTAAATTAAGTTGATTGATTATCATACATGCAAGGTTGGACGAAGATGCGACGGGAAAAAAGGTGAAATGAGAACCTTATGTTCTTTTTAATTTTACTAGAACAGTGCATGTGTGTTGCAATGAGATATAAATATTCTAGTAAGTTAGCTTGTGATTTACCTGTCAATAATAATGTGATTGTGTAAATAAATGTTCATCAAATTCTGACAATGAATTACCGTATATTTTGATTATAAGTTAGGTATGTAAATTAAAGTGTAATTGGTTCAGAAAGTAAGTAAATTAAGGTGATTGATTATCATATACTCCCTCCGTCCTAAAATAAGTGACTCAACTTTGTACTGAAATAAGTGACTTAACTTTGTATTAACTTTGTACTAAAATAAGTCGCTTATTTTGGGACGGAGGGAGTACATGGAAGGTTGGATGAAGGGGTGGTAGGAAGAAAGGTGAAATGAGAATCTTATGTTCATTTTAAGTAGTAGAGATTCTATATTCTATAGTCTTGGTCAAATATTCAAATGTTTGACTTGCATGAGAATTAATATACCTTATATTCTGAAATCGGGAAGGGTATTAATTATTGATTACTGAACAATATCAAAAGCTCTGCTATCCCCACATATCCAACATGAACCTCTCTATGACATGTGATGGAACAACAAAAAGAATGTTACTCCACAAATCTTTGGGAAGGGATCGCATGCATGTAGATATTGACGGATCCAACCAAAGCTTACACTTGGGATCTTCATTCCCAAGGGCCAAAGCCGAGTTTTGAGCCAACACCTTCAACATACACTACACCACACACCAGGATTCACTACCGACGTTTGTTGGAAAAAAGTCACTATTGTCGACCCATAGTCAGCCAGAAAAACTTCTAAGGCACTGTGGGTCGGGAAACCTATATATAGTGACGAGCTGTCGATCCGGAATGCTGTTGTTGGGTAACGTAGTAATTTCAAAAAAAATTCCTACGCATACGCAAGATCATGGTGATGCATAGCAATGAGAGGAAAGAGTGTTGTCCACGTACCCTCGTAGACCGAAAACGGAAGCATTAGCACAACGCGGTTGATGTAGTCGTACGTCTTCATATTCCGACCGATCAAGTACCGAACGCACGACACCTCCGAGTTCAACACACGTTCAACCCGATGACGTCCCTCGAACTCCGATCCAGCCAACTGTTGAGGGAGAGTTTCGTCAGCACGACGGCGTGGTGACGATGTTGATGTTCTACCGACGCAGGGCTTCGCCTAAGCACCGATACAGTATTATCAAAGTGGAATATGGTGGAGGGGGGCACCGCACACGGCTAAGAGACGATCAACTTGATCAACTTGTGTGTCTTTGGGGTGCCCCCCTGCCCCCGTATATAAAGGAGCAAGGGAGGAGGAGGCCGGCCCTAGGAGGGGGCGCGCCAAGTGTGGAGTCCTACTAGGACTCCCTAGTCCTAGTAGGATTCCACCTCCCATATGGAATAGGAAAAGAGGAAGGGAAAAGGAGAAGGAAGGAAGGGGGCGCCCCCATTCCCTAGTCCAATTCGGACCAAACCAAGGGGAGGGGTGCGGCCACCCTTGAGGCCCTTTTCCTTCTTTCCCGTATGGCCCAATAAGGCCCAATACGTATTCCCGTAACTCTCCGGTACTCCGAAAAATACCCGAATCACTCGAAACCTTTCCGACGTCCGAATATAGTCGTCCAATATATCGATCTTTACGTCTCGACCATTTTGAGACTCCTCGTCATGTCCCCGATCTCATCCGGGACTCCAAAGTCCTTCGGTACATCAAAACTCATAAACTCATAATATAACTGTCATCGAAACTTTAAATGTGCGGACCCTACGGGTTCGAGAACTATGTAGACATGACCGAGACACGTCTCCGGTCAATAACCAATAGCGGAACCTGGATGCTCATATTGGCTCCCACATATTCTACGAAGATCTTTATCGGTCAGACCGCATAACAACATACGTTGTTCCCTTTGTCATCGGTATGTTACTTGCCCGAGATTCGGTCGTCGGTATCTCAATACCTAGTTCAATCTCGTTACCGGCAAGTCTCTTTACTCGTTCTGTAATACATCATCCCGCAACTAACTCATTAGTTGCAATGCTTGTAAGGCTTAAGTGATGTGCATTACCTAGAGGGCCCAGAGATACCTCTCCGACGATCGGAGTGATAAATCATAATCTCGAAATACGCCAACCCAAAAAGTACCTTTGGAGACACTTGTAGAGCACCTTTATAATCACCTAGTTACGTTGTGACGTTTGGTAGCACACAAAGTGTTCCTCCGGTAAACGAGAGTTGCATAATCTCATAGTCATAGGAACATGTATAAGTCATGAAGAAAGCAATAGCAACATACTAAACGGTCGAGTTCTAAGCTAACGGAATGGGTCAAGTCAATCACATCATTCTCCTAATGATGTGATCCCGTTAATCAAATGACAACACATGTCTATGGCTAGGAAACATAACCATCTTTGATCAACGAGCTAGTCAAGTAGAGGCATGCTAGTGACACTCTGTTTGTCTATGTATTCACACATGTATCATGTTTCCGGTTAATACAATTCTAGCATGAATAATAAACATTTATCATGAAATAAGGAAATAAATAATAACTTTATTATTGCCTCTAGGGCATATTTCCTTCAGTCTCCTACTTGCACTAGAGTCAATAATCTAGTTCACATCACCATGTGATTTAACACCAATAGTTCACATCTTTATGTGATTAGTTCACATCTCCATGTGACTAACACCCAAAGGGTTTGCTAGAGTCAATAATCTAGTTCACATCGCTATGTGATTAACACCCATAGAGTGATCATGTTTTGCTTGTGAGAGAAATTTAGTCAACGGGTCTGCCAAATTCAGATCCGTATGTATTTTGCAAAATTCTATGTCTACAATGCTCTGCACGGAGCTACTCTAGCTAATTGCTCCCACTTTCAATATGTATCCAGATTGAGACTTAGAGTCATCTGGATCAGTGTCAAAATTTGCATCGACGTAACCCTTTACGACGAACCTTTTTTTGTCACGTCCATAATCGAGAAACAAATCTTTATTCCACTAAGGATAATTTTGACCGCTGCCCAGTGATCTACTCCTAGATCACTATTGTACTCCCTTGCCAAAATCAGTGTAGGGTATACAATAGATCTGGTACACAGCATGGCATATTTTATAGTACCTATGGCCAAGGCATAGGAAATTACTTTCATTCTCTTTCTATCTTCTGCCGTGGTCGGGTTTTGAGTCTTACTCAATTTCACACCTTGTAACACAGGCAAGAACTCTTTCTTTGACTGTTCCATTTTAAACTACTTCAAAATCTTGTCAAAGTATGTACTCATTGAAAAAACTTATCAAGCGTCTTGTCTATCTCTATAGATCTTGATGCTCAATATGTAAGCAGTTTCACCGAGGTCTTTCTTTGAAAAACTCCTTTCAAACACTCATTTATGCTTTGCAGAATAATTCTACATTATTTCCGACCAACAATATGTCATTCACATATACTTATCAAAAATGTTGTAGTGCTCCCACTCACTTTCTTGTAAATATAGGCTTCACCGCAAGTCTGTATAAAACTATATGCTTTGATCAAATTATCGTATATTCCAACTCCGAGATGCTTGCACCAGTCCACAGATGGATCGCTGGAGCTTGCACATTTTGTTAGCACCTTTCGGATTGACAAAACCTTATGGTTGCATCATATACAACTCTTCTTTAGTAAATCCATTAAGGAATGCAGTTTTGTTTATCCATTTGCCAGATTTCATAAAATGCGGCAATTGCTAACATGATTCGGACAAACTTAAGCATAGATACGAGTGAGAAACTCTAATTGTAGTCAACACCTTGAACTTTGTCAAAAACCTTTTTCGACAAGTCTAGCTTTGTAGATACTAACACTACTATCAGCGTCCGTCTTCCTCTTGAAGATCCATTTATTTTCTATGGCTTGCCGATCATCGGACAAGTCAACCAAAGTCTACACTTTGTTCTCATACATGGATCCCATCTCAGATTTCATGGCCTCAAACCATTTTGCGGAATCTGGGCTCATCATCGCTTCCTCATAGCTTGTAGGTTCGTTGTGACGCCCCCGATTCAATCGTACACTAATCATGCATGCAAATGTGTACGATCAATATCAGGGACTCACGGGAAGATATCACAACACAACTCTACAAATAAAATAAGTCATACAAACATCATAATACAAGCCAGGGGCCTCGAGGGCTCGAATACAAGTTCTCGATCATAGACGAGTCAGCGGAAGCAACAATATCTGAGTACAGACATAAGTTAAACAAGTTTGCCTTAAGAAGGCTAGCACAAACTGGGATACAGATCGAACGAGGCGCAGGCCTCCTGCCTGGGATCCTCCTAACTACTCTTGGCCGTCGTCAGCGGCCTGCCCGTAGCAGTAGGCACCTCCAGTGTAGTAGGAGTCGTCGTCAACGATGGCGTCTGGCTCCTGGACTCCAGCATCTGGTTGCGACAACCAGGTAGAAGGGAAAGGGGAAAGGAGGGAGAAAAGCAACCGTGAGTACTCATCCAAAGTACTCGCAAGCAAGGAGCTACACTACATATGCATGGATATATGTGTGAAGGGCTATATCAGTGGACTGAACTGCAGAATGCCAGAATATGAGGGGATAGCTAATCCTGTCGAAGACTACGCTTCTGGCAGCCTCCGCCTTGCAGCATATAGAAGAGAGTAGACTGAAGTCCTCCAAGTAGCATCGTATAGCATAATCCTATCCGGCGATCCCCTCCTCGATGCCCTGTTAGAGAGCGATCACCGGGTTGTATCTGGCACTTGGAAGGGTGTGTTTTATTAAGTATCCGGTTCTAGTTGTCATAAGGTCAAGGTACAACTCCGGGTCGTCCTTTTACCGAGGGACGCGGCTATTTGAATAGATAAACTTCCCTGCAGGGGTGCACCACATAACCCAACACGCTTGATCCCATTTGGCCGGACACACTTTCCTGGGTCATGCCCGGCCTCGGAAGATCAACACGTCGCAGCCCCACCTAGGCTCAACAGAGAGGTCAGCACGCCGGTCTAAACCTAAGCGCGCAGGGGTCTGGGCCCATCGCCCTGAGCACACCTGCACGTTGCGTACGCTGCCGGAGAGCAGACCTAGCAACCTCCATTTCAAAGGAAGTCACGTTACGCGGTCCAACCCGGCGCGCGCCGCTCAGTCGCTGACTCACGAAGTGCTTCGGCTGATACCACGACGTCGGGATACCCATAACTACTCCCGCGTAGGTGGTTAGTGCGTATAGACCAAATGGCCAGACTCAGATCAAATACCCAGATCTCATTAAACGTGTTAAGTATCGCGAACGCCGACTAGGGCCAGGCCCACCTCTCTCCTAGGTGGTCTGAACCTGCCCTGTCGCTCCGCCACAAAGTAACAGTCAGGGGCCGTCGGGAACCCAGGCCCACCTCTACCGGGATGGAGCCACCTGCCCCTTCAGCCCCCATCTCCGAACAGTATCACAGGTAATGTAACAGTGTAAAGTATATAGTATATGCCCGTGATCACCTCCCGAAGTGATCACGGCCCAGTAGTATAGCATGGCAGACGGACAAGAGTGTAGGGCCACTGATGGAACACTAGCATCCTATACTAAGCAAGTAGGATTGCAGGTAAAGGTATCAGCAGCAGTATCAAAGACAGGCTATGCATCAGGATAGGAATAACGAAAGCAGTAACATGCTACACTACTCTAATGCAAGCAGTATAGAGGAGAGTAGGCGATATCTGGTGATCAAAGGGGGGGCTTGCCTGGTTGCTCCAGCAAGAAGGAGGGGTCATCTTCGGTGTAGTCGAACACAAGGACATCGGCACCGGTCTCAGAGTCTACCGAAAAGAAGTAACGGAGGGGGAACACAATGAATAACAAAGCAATCAAATGTAACACAAAGCAAGACGCGGCAATAGGCGGTGCTAGGGTGACCTAACGTAGTGGTAGGTGATACTGGCGAAGGGGGGAAACATCCGGGAAAGTATCCCCGGTATTTCGCGTTTTCGGACAGATGAATCGGAGGTGAAATGTTGCAGGTTCAATAGGTTAGGGATGTGTGGTGGACGAACGGGTTGCGTAACCGGATTCGTCTCGTCGTTCTAAGCAACTTTCATGTACAAAGTTTTTTCATCTGAGCTACGGTTTATTTTATATTAATTTTCCTAAGTTTTAAACAATTTCTAAAATATTTTAATTTGAAAATTAAATGTTAAATTGCTATGGCTACACAGAAGTGTACCCACAGATGGGCTTGTGTGGCTGACCAGTGGGCCAAGTTGACTTGGTCAACTACCGAGTCAGCAGAGGCTGACTGGTGGGGCCAGCCAAAGTCAACATCCCAGTCAGCATTGACCGTTGAATAGTCAATCTGACCAGTGGGTCCCCATGGTCATAGACTTAGGTTAATTAACATTATTTAATTAGGGTATTCTATTATTAGGTTAATTTAAACATGATTAAATAAGTTAATTAAGTAACTAATTAATTATTTTTCTAATTATATATATTTTTATTTTTTTTAAACGTTCAAGGGCGGGCCCCTGTGTCATTGGGCCAAAGGGGGCCTAGTGGGCGCTGGGGACGAGCATGCGGGCGTAGCCACAGCCCGCCCGTTAGCGATGGGAGGCTGGGGCCATCAGCGGCAGGAGCAGGAGGGGCCGGCGACGCGCGGCACGGCGGGGCACCGGGGGCACCGGGGCGGTGCGTGGATGGGCGCCGTCGGGCATGGCCGCGGTCGTAGGCATCGGCGAGCGTCGCCAGGGCATGCAGCAGCAGCAGTGGGCGGAGCAAGAGGCGAGCACGCGTGGGCGCGCGCTGGTGGTCGCAGGGGGCAGAGGGACACCAGGGAGGCGTGGTCCCGGGCGCGGCGAGGGCGGTTGGTGCGGCGACGAACGGAGCAGGGGGTTGCGGGGCGAGGCCGTGGCGGAGGGGCGCCGGACGTGGCAACCGCAGGCGAAGGGGGGACTTGCGCGGGCATGGGCCAAGCGGGGCGCGAGTGAGGGAGGCCTGATGCGCGGGCGACGAGCGGTGGCGAGGGGAAGTCGGGACGTGCGGCGGACAGGCGTGGTGACCAGGGGGAGAGGAGAGGGGTCGCGGCTCACGTTCGTTGTCGGGAAGAGGGGGCGGCGTGGCTTGATGTTTCTCGGCGGGGAGGAGGACGGGGACGGGTCGGCACGTAGGGGACGAAGGCCGGTGGGGAGGTCGGCGAGGTGGAGGGCGGCGGCGACGGTCGATCCGGGCGGCGGCGGTGATCAGCGTCGGGGGTCGGGGCCGATGCCCCTGATCCCGATCTGGATCGGGGGAGGGAGAGGCGACGGGGGGGAAAGGGGATCGGGCTAGGGTTTGGGAGACGGGTGCGGGGTTAAGTACCCCAGGGCGCGGGTGGGCTCGTTCGGCTGGGCCAGCCGGCTGCTTAGCTGGGCCGGTTGGCCCAGTTGGCGGGGGAGCTCTATTTCATTTATTTATTTTGTTTTTGTTTTACTTTTCTAATTGCTTTTTTTGTTCTATTAAATTCTAGCTTTTATAAAATACAAAAGCTGTATCTAAAATAGCGTTAATAATTATGCCACTACCACAATCAACTTGGCACCCAAAATAAAATAGTTTGACATTTTATAAATAATAAAAGGCATTTATAAAATTGATTATGTTACTATTTTATTCATCTTAGAGTATTTAAGCATTTTACAAAAGTGTTGTTCCTCCACCTTAATTACCTATGCATTATTTGGTTCACTCCGAACATTTTATTTTTAATATTTGAAAACTTTTGTGGTTGGCCTTTATCTCAAATTTGAATTTGAATCGTTTTGAACTAACACGAGTTTAACAACAGTAACTGTGGTGACGTGGCATCATTAACGGAGGGTTACTGTAGTCTAATTATCCGGGCGTCACAATTCTCCTCCACTACAAGAAATCTCGTCCCAAGATTTAAGAGGTTGTGTTCTGGTTACGAAATTCTAACGAGTCTTCTCGGTCTTGGATGCTCTTCTTGAAGAGGTCGATCCATTACATTGATGTCTTCATTTCCCTGCTTCAGGTCATCATGATGAAGTCAACATCCTTTCTTCGGGAGCTCCATCGTACTTACGGAAAAAAATAAGAGGGGTATTTCGGGAGAACGAACCCTTGCAAGGTTGACTACCTGGTAGATGACATCGAGGAAGGTGGCGAAAAGTAACTCTCGAATTGAAACTTAAGAAGATATCGAGAGCAAAGTAAGAAGGTACCATGAGAAGTTTCAAACGGATAGGCAATCGTTCGATGCCTAATCAGAAGGTGAAAGGGTTTCAAGGCAACGAGATTAAGTATTGCGTCTGATACCAGAATAGATCACTAGGAAGGTGACCCGTCAATTACATATGTAGCCAGGCCCGATAATTATGTTTGGAGACAGGGATATACAGAAGAGTCAGGTTTTGATCCTGAGGAACTATGGGTTATGGGCCCACCATGTGGGTTAAAAATAGGGAGGGTGATGTCATCTTGCATGGTCATGATAGCAAGGCATGTCAGAAATTAGTCTGTCAGTTATGTCACCAACAACGTCGGTACCAATGGTGAGGGACGAAGAGAACCATATTCCTGCTCGTTGAATGAGGCAGACCAATAGGCAAAGTTCTCATCCATCGGTGGCTACCGAAATGTCATCAACAAAAACAATAGGGTCTTGCTGACAGAATTGTACACCGGAGTGTTTACATAAGCAGGAGAATATTACTGCTTAGATCATATAGATCACAAGAAACGTTAAACCAACCAATGGAAAGGAAAATATGATTATCAGATTAAACAGAGCGATGGAAAGAAAATGTGTTTAAACACATATTTTAGGGGTATATCCTTCCCAAGGATAAGCAGAGCATGATACCCATGATAGGATAGAAAGTAGAAAACCATTTAGGTAAGGGGAGGAATTTCATGACATTACCCATACAACGTTGTTTGGATAATTGAGCAGGAAACATTTAGCATTGGGCCTCAAATGTTCTTGTTGAAAATTAGAATACCATAAACATGCTTCAAGATAGCATTGACATGGTCTACAAGCAAAGGTCAGATTTTGGATACACAAGGGATCCATCAGGAACAACTCATAGAATAAGTCTTACCATTTTCTTATGGAAGAATGGCTAACCTTGCTAAAAAAAGGAAGAACTATAACAATGGGTCATCCAGCCAGGTGTGCTAGGCATGACACCACCTTACCGGGTCATATAACGACCAATGTTATAACTCTTGGAAATAAGTTCCAACCATCATATCTGACCGAGATTCAGCTCTGATTGGTGTTAGGATAACTCAGATTCGGGATGCCTGAGAAGAAAGGTGCAACACAAATTGTCGAGATGACATGGTAAGATTCTCGGGAATTGAACTTTGGGAGCAAGTTCCGAAACAAGAGTTCATCATTAAATCAAGGAGATAATTTATTAAGATTTCCAAAAGATGGATTTCCACACTTATGTGAACAAGGAAATATCATTTGTCGGATCAATGATATAATGATGTATGCTCGAGGGAAACATACTCAACTAAACAATGATAGAAGGGTGAACCCAGGAATCTGGACTAGGTAGCACGATCAATGTTCGAATGATGATTCAATAAGCAATAGACTTATAATGAAACTGTAGACCAATAACTTCAAGGCAATAGGGTTGCTAGAAGTTTAGAATTTACACATCACAGACCATTTGTCGGTATTCCGGTTAGAAACAACACGGAGACTAAGAAATGAACGCAAATGGCGAGAGATATTACCATATCAAGAATCCTCACGAGGTGGTAAAATTACCACGACGTTCTTGACATAAAAGGTGGTAATATTCCAAGGTAAAGAAGGACAAATGCTGGATAGCAAGGAACTCAAGGTATAACACAAAACATGAACAAGTTTGTGTTGGAGGGAAGGCAATAAAGTGGCCGATGATAACACAAATCATCGGGGGCAAGGATGGTATTTCTCATCATGAATTCAGTTGATACCCTTGAAGAGCTCAAAATGCTGATGATTAAAATTAGCACGATAATGATGTATCCGTTCAGGCTAGGACATGCATGGAGTATTAAACTTGTAAGCGATGAAGATCTCTAATCCTCGTTGAATCGCAGTGCAGACTCGATTCCGTTATCGGTGTCCTTGAGTGTTTCATAACTCAAAGCCCGTGAAAAATTGGAGTCCGTGAGAATGTAATACCTGATGAAGAACTCATAAGAGGTTATGCAGTTCCATGATAATCTCGAGATACCAGGGGGGTAATGCTTGACGACAGATCAAAGTAGAGATTGGACTAGGGTATTGCTCTACAGAAGACAAATGCTTAAACTTGCATGAGAAATGTTATTTAAAGGAGAACATGGTCGGAACCACGATTGGAAAAGGCCAGATCCCAGAGATAAGATGAACTTATACAAAGGGAATAATCAATTTAAGAAAATCTTTAATGATAAGATCTACATCGTGTCCATGGGCATGAACACAAAGTTCAAGGTCGACTCCCACTTCTTCAATGTATAACCTTCCATTCACTTTTCGCTTTGATAAAGGCATTAGTGTTGAAAGTTTTATCTGGTGAAATACCAGATGAGTATGACTCGTGAAAACTTCCGAGTTCACACATATAAAGGAAGGCATAGGTTCAACCCGTCAGGGTATCGTGGAAACATATACCACAAGCTTCAATAGTAAATACGACCAGCTCGAAAGTAGAGCAAGGTTGAGAAAGTAGATGATACAATTTACCAAAGGCATTATGTATCCGAGGGAAGGCTCACAAGGTTATTGAATATGAAGGACGTTGTCGGATAGAATCCATTAAAGGATCTGCCGGTCCATAACAGAGCTGATGTGAGCATCGGCACACCACCAGAGGAAGTAACAATTCAAAGGCATTGGATTATGGAAAAAACGGACTAATCCAAAGCTCAAACGCAAAGGAATTATGATTTTCAAATCAAGGGATCAGAAGCAATGTTCTGCTTAGGGATGGATAAGTTGAATAGCCTTAGGGGTACAATCGACGGCAATTGGATTTGTTGAGAACCAGCTCATGTTTAAAATGACGTCTGAGCCGGAAAGCTAATTTAAAAGGATCAACTAATGATTGCATGCATTCGCACTCATGTTGAATCAAAAGGATCAAAATGACGGTGCCTAAGGATACTAACGAATATTGCCAGACATATGGAAAGCATCCATCATGCAAGCAGGCAAGTATTGCAGAGCAATAAGCTACTAAGGGTTTTTGGAGGAACGAATAGTATCTCGATGACCAATGTGAAACACATGAACAACTGGGGATGAGCGGATACTCGATAAGTGCGAGAATTATCCGTAGGGGTATTCAGGTGACAAAGAACGGCAAGGCAGTAAGCTCAAAGGATTATCGAAACAACGACGAGTATTTTGGGGTATCTTGTAATAACAAGACCAGTTGGGGATGAATGTAAGAATAACAACTGCAAGTAGTTATCCATAAGGGTTGACGATGGAAGGGGAATTGCAAACGCGATGAACACAAGTTCTTGGGTTAACAGCGGAGGGTATCTTCAGGGTCTTCACGTGCAGCAGACGATCATCGGTAATAAGGTGATCTCCGGGTGAAAGTGATAACGAGATCCTAATGTTAGATTTAGCAAAATTTATTTTAACCCGAATAGAAGAGAGATCAGAGTCCCAGAGTATAGACGAGGAGTAAAAGATCCTAATACCACCCAATGGTGACGTGGGCCCATAAGGCACACAACCATGTTAGTAAAACAGTTTTCACCGACTAGACTCGACTTCGGCCAAGGAGTGTGGAAGGGGGATTCCTATAGGCAATCGGCTCTGATACCAACTTGTGACGCCCCCGATTCAGTCGTACACTAATCATGCACGCAAATGTGTACGATCAATATCAGGGACTCACGGGAAGATATCACAACACAACTCTACAAATAAAATAAGTCATACAAGCATCATAATACAAGCCAGGGGCCTCGAGGGCTCAAATACAAGTGCTCGATCATAGACGAGTCAGCGGAAGCAACAATATCTGAGTACAGACATAAGTTAAACAAGTTTGCCTTAAGAAGGCTAGCACAAACTAGGATACAGATCGAATGAGGCGCAGGCCTCCTGCCTGGGATCCTCCTAACTACTCTTGGCCGTCGTCAGCGGCCTGCCCGTAGCAGTAGGCACCTCCAGTGTAGTAGGAGTCGTCGTCAACGATGGCGACTGGCTCCTGGACTCCGGCATCTGGTTGCGACAACCAGGTAGAAGGAAAAGGGGAAAAGGAGGGAGAAAAGCAACCGTGAGTACTCATCCAAAGTACTCGCAAGCAAGGAGCTACACTACATATGCATGGATATATGTGTGAAGGGCTATATCAGTGGACTGAACTGCAGAATGCCAGAATATGAGGGGGATAGCTAATCCTCCAGTGGGTCCCCATGGTCATAGACTTAGGTTAATTAACATTATTTAATTAGGGTAATCTATTATTAGGTTAATTTAAACATGATTAAATAAGTTAATTAAGTAACTAATTAATTATTTTTCTAATTATATATATTTTTATTTTTTTTAAACGTTCAAGGGCGGGCCCCTGTGTCATTGGGCCAAAGGGGGCCTAGTGGGCGCTGGGGACGAGCATGCGGGCGTAGCCACAGCCCGCCCGTTAGCGATGGGAGGCTGGGGCCATCAGCGGCAGGAGCAGGAGGGGCCGGCGACGCGCGGCACGGCGGGGCACCGGGGGCACCGGGGCGGTGCGTGGATGGGCGCCGTAGGGCATGGCCGCGGTCGTAGGCATCGGCGAGCGTCGCCAGGGCGTGCAGCAGCAGCAGTGGGCGGAGCAAGAGGCGGGCGCGCGTGGGCGCGCGCTGGTGGTCGCAGGGGGCAGAGGGACACCAGGGAGGCGTGGTCCCGGGCGCGGCGAGGGCGGTTGGTGCGGCGACGAACGGAGCAGGGGGTTGCGGGGCGAGGCCGTGGCGGAGGGGCGCCGGACGTGGCAACCGCAGGCGAAGGGGGGACTTGCACGGGCATGGGCCAAGCGGGGCGCGAGTGAGGGAGGCCTGATGCGCGGGCGACGAGCGGTGGCGAGGGGAAGTCGGGACGTGCGGCGGACAGGCGTGGTGACCAGGGGGAGAGGAGAGGGGTCGCGGCTCACGTTCGTTGTCGGGAAGAGGGGGCGGTGTGGCTTGATGTGTCTCGGCGGGGAGGAGGACGGGGACGGGTCGGCACGTAGGGGACGAAGGCCGGTGGGGAGGTCGGCGAGGTGGAGGGCGGCGTCGACGGTCGATCCGGGCGGCGGCGGTGATCAGCGTCGGGGGTCGGGGCCGATGCCCCTGATCCCGATCTGGATCGGGGGAGGGAGAGGCGACGGGGGGAAAGGGGATCGGGCTAGGGTTTGGGAGACGGGTGCGGGGTTAAGTACCCCAGGGCGCGGGTGGGCTCGTTCGGCTGGGCCAGCCGGCTGCTTAGCTGGGCCGGTTGGCCCAGTTGGCGGGGGAGCTCTATTTCATTTATTTATTTTGTTTTTGTTTTACTTTTCCTTTACTTTTCTAATTGCTTTTCTTTGTTCTATTAAATTCTAGCTTTTATAAAATACAAAAGCTGTATCTAAAATAGCGTCAATAATTATGCCACTACTACAATCAACTTGGCACCCAAAATAAAATAGTTTGACATTTTATAAATAATAAAAGGCATTTATAAAATTGGTTATGTTACTATTTTATTCATCTTAGAGTATTTAAGCATTTTACAAAAGTGTTGTTCCTCCACCTTAATTACCTATGCATTATTTGGTTCACTCCAAACATTTTATTTTTAATATTTGAAAACTTTTGTGGTTGGCCTTTATCTCAAATTTGAATTTGAATCGTTTTGAACTAACACGAGATTAACAACAGTAACTGTGGTGACGTGGCATCATTAACGGAGGGTTACTGTAGTCTAATTATCCGGGCGTCACATTCGTCATGGTCAAGTAACATGACCTCCAGAACAGGATTATTGTACCACTCTGGTGCAGATCTCACTCTGGTTTACCTACGAGGTTCGGTAGTAACTTGATCTGAAGTTACATGATCATCATCGTTAGCTTCCTCAGTAATTGGTGTAGTAGTCACAGGAACAGATTTCTGTGATGAACTACTTTCCAATAAGGGAGAAGGTACAGTTACCTCATCAAGTTCTACTTTCCTCCCACTCACTTCTTTCGAGAGAAACTCCTTCTCTAGAAAGGATCCATCCTTAGCAACGAATATCTTGCCTTCGGATCTGTGATAGAAGGTGTACCCAACATTTTCTTTTGGGTATCCTATGAAGACGCACTTCTCCGATTTGGGTTTGAGCTTATCAGGTTGAAAACATTTTCACATAAGTATTGCAACCTCAAACTTTAAGAAACGACAGCTTAGGTTTCTTGCCAAACCATAGTTCATACAGTGTCGTCTCAACGGATTTAGATGATGCCCTATTTAACGTGAATGCAACTGTCTCTAATGCATAACCCCGAAACGATAGTGGTAGATCGGTAAGAGACATCATAGATCGCACCATATCTAATAAAGTACGGTTATAACTTTCGGACACACCATTACACTGTGGTGTTCCAGGTGGCGTGAGTAGTGAAACTATTTCACATTGTTTTAACTGAAGGCCAAATTCATAACTCAAATATTTTACCTCTGCGATCATATCGTAGAAACTTTTATTTTTCTTGTTACGATGATTCTTCACTTCACTCTGAAATTTTTGAACTTTTCAAATGTTTCAGACTTGTGTTTCATCAAGTAGATATACCCATATATGCTCAAATCATCTATAAAGGTCAGAAAATAACGATACTTGTCGTGAGCCTTAACACTCATCGGACCGCATACATCAGTATGTATTATTTCCAATAAGTCAGTTGCTCGCTCCATTGTTCCGGAGAACGGAGTCTTAGTCATCTTGCCCATGAGGCATGGTTCGCAAGCATCAAGTGATTCCAAAAGTCCATCAGCATGGAGTTTCTTCATGCGCTTTACACCAATATGACCTAAACGGCAGTGCCACAAATAACTTGCACTATCATTATTAACTTTGCATCTTTTGGCTTCAATATTATGAATATGTGTATCACTACGATCGAGATCCAACAAACCATTTTATTGGGTGTATGACCATAAAAGGTTTTATTCATGTAAATAGAACAACAATTATTCTCTAATTTAAATGAATAACCGTATTGCAACAAACATGATCAAATCATATTCATGGTCAACGCAAACACCAAATAACACTTATTTAATTTCAACAATAATCCTGAAAGTATAGGGAGTGTGCGATGATGATCATATCAATCTTGGAACTACTTCCAACACACATCGTCACCTCGACTTTTACTAGTTTCTGTTTATTCTGCAACTCCCGTTTTGAGTTACTACTCTTAGCAACTGAACCAGTATCAAATGCCGAGGGGTTGCTATAAACACTAGTAAAGTACACATCAATAACATGTATATCCAATATACCTTTGTTCACTTTGCCATCCTTCCTATCCGCCAAATACTTGGGGCAGTTCCGCTTCTATTGACCAGTCCCTTTGCAGTAGAAGCACTTAGTCTCAGGCTTAGGACCAGACTTGGGCTTCTTTACTTGAGCAGCAACTTGCTTGCCGTTTTTCTTAAAGTTCCCCTTCTTCCCTTTGCTGTTTTCTTGAAACTAGTGGTCTCGTCAACCATCAACACTTGATGTTTTTCTTGATTTCTACCTTCATCGATTTTAGCATCACGAAGAGCTTGGGAATTGTATCCGTTATCCCTTGCATATTATAGTTCATCACGAAGTTCTACTAACTTGGTGATGGTGACTAGAGAATTCTGTCAATCACTATCTTATCTGGAAGATTAACTCCCACTTGATTCAAGCGATTGTAGTACCCAGACAATCTGAGCACATGCTCACTGCCTGAGCGATTCTCCTCCATCTTTTAGCTATAGAACTTGTTAGAGACTTCACATCTCTCAACTCGGGTATTTGCTTGAAATATTAACTTCAACTCATGGAACGTCTCATATGGTCCATGACGTTCAAAACGTCTTTGAAGTCCCGATTCTAAGCTGTTAAGCATGGTGCACTAAACTATCAAGTAGTCATCATATTGAGCTAGCCAAACATTCATAACGTCTGCATCTGCTCCTGCAATAGGTCTGTCACCTAGCGGTGCATCAAGAACATAATTCTTCTGTGTAGCAATGAGGATAAACCTCAGATCACGGATCCAATCCGCATCATTGCTACTAACATTTTTCAACTTAGTTTTCTCTAGGAACATATATATAACATAGGGAAGCAACAACGCGAGCTATTGATCTACAACATAGATATGCTAATACTACCAGGACTAAGTTCATGATAAATTAAAGTTCAATTTAAACATATTACTTAAGAACTCCCACTTAGATAGACATCCCTCTAATCTTCTAAGTGATCACGTGATCCATATCAACTAAACCATGTCCGGTCATCACGTGAGATGGAGTAGTTTCAATGGTGAACATCACTATGTTGATCATATCTACTATATGATTCACGCTCGACCTTTCGGTCTCAGTGTTCCGAGGCCATATCTGTTATATGCTAGGCTCGTCAAGTTTAACCTGAGTATTCCGCGTGTGCAACTGTTTTGCACCTATTGTATTTGAACGTAGAGCATATCACACCCGATCATCACGTGGTGTCTCAGCACGAAGAACTTTCGCAACGGTGCATACTCAGGAAGAACACTTATACCTTGATAATTTAGTGAGAGATCATCTTATAAAGCTACCGTCGAACTAAGCAAAATAAGATGTATAAAAGATAAACATCACATGCAATCAAAATATGTGACATGATATAGCCATCATCATCTTGTGCCTTTGATCTTCATCTCCAAAGCATCGTCATGATCTCCATCGTCACTGGCATGACACCATGATCTCCATCATCTTGATCTATATCAATGTGTCGTCACATGGTCGTCTCACCAACTATTGCTCTTGCAACTATTGCTATCGCATAGCGATAAAGTAAAGCAATTATTTGACACTTGCATCTTATGCAATAAAGATACAACCATAAGGCTTCTGCCAGTTGCCGATAACTTCAACAAAACATGATCATCTTATACAAAAACTTATAACTCATCACGTCTTGACCATATCACATGACAACATGCCCTGCAAAAACAAGTTAGATGTCCTCTACTTTGTTGTTGCAAGTTTTACGTGGCTGCTACGGGCTGAGCAAGAACCGTTCTTACCTACGCATGAAAACCACAACGATAGTTTGTCAAGTTGATGATGTTTTAACCTTCGCAAGGACCGGGCGTAGCCACACTCGGTTCAACTAAAGTTGGAGAAACTGACACCCGCTAGTCACCTGTGTGCATAGCATGGCGGTAAAACCAGTCTCGCGTAAGCGTACGCGTAATGTCGGTCCGGGCCGCTTCATCCAACAATACCGCCGAACCAAAGTATGACATGCTGGTAAGCAGTATGACTTATATCGCCCACAACTCACTTGTGTTCTACTCGTGCATATGACATCTACGCATAAAACCTGGCTCGGATGCCACTGTTGGATAACGTAGTAATTTCAAAAAAAATCCTACGCATACGCAAGATCATGGTGATGCATAGCAACGAGAGGGGAGAGTGTTGTCCACGTACCCTCGTAGACCGAAAGCTAAAGCGTTAGCACAACGCGGTTGATGTAGTCGTACATCTTCACGATCTGACCGATCAAGTACCGAAAGCACGGCACCTCCGAGTTCAGCACACGTTCAGCCCAATGACGTCCCTCGAACTCCGATCCAGCCGAGTGTTGAGGGAGAGTTTCGTCAGCACGACGGCGTGGTGACGATGTTGATGTTCTACCGACGCAGGGCTTCGCCTAAGCACCGCTAAAGTATTATCAAGGTGGAATATGATGGAGGGAGCACCGCACGCGGCTAAGAGACGATCAACTTGATCAACTTGTGTGTCTTTGGGGTGCCCCCTGCCCCCGTATATAAAGGAGCAAGGGAGGAGGAGGCCGGCCCTAGGAGGGGGCGCACCAAGTGTGGAGTCCTACTAGGACTCCCTAGTCCTAGTAGGATTCCACCTCCCATATGGAATAGGAAAAGAGGAAGGGAGAAGGAGAAGGAAGGAAGGGGGCGCCCCCCTTCCCTAGTCCAATTCGGACCAGACCAAGGGGAGGGGTGCAACCACCCTTGAGGCCCTTTTCCTTCTTTCCCGTATGGCCCAATAAGGCCCAATATGTATTCCCGTAACTCTTCGTACTCCAAAAAATACCCGAATCACTCGGAACCTTTTCGATGTCCGAATATAGTCGTCCAATATATCTATCTTTACGTCTCGACCATTTCGAGACTCCTCGTCGTGTCCCCGATCTCATCCGGGACTCCGAACTCCTTCGGTACATCAAAACTCATAAACTCATAATAACTGTCATCGAAACTTTAAGCGTGCGGACCCTACGGGTTCGAGAACTATGTAGACATGACCGAGACACGTCTCCGGTCAATAACCAATAGCGGGACCTGGATGCCCATATTGGCTCCTACATATTCTACGAAGATCTTTATCGGTCAGACCGCATAACAACATACGTTGTTCCCTTTGTCCATCGGTATGTTACTTGCCCGAGATTCGATCGTCGGTATCCAATACCTAATTCAATCTTGTTACCGGCAAGTCTCTTTACTCGTTCCATAATACATCATCCCGCAACTAACTCATTAGTTGCAATGCTTGCAAGGCTTAAGTGATGTGCATTACCGAGAGGGCCCAGAGATACCTCTCCCATAATTGGAGTGACAAATCCTAATCTCGAAATACGCCAACCCAACAAGTACCTTTGGAGACACCTGTAGAGCACCTTTATAATCACCCAGTTACGTTGTGACGTTTGGTAGCACACAAAGTGTTCCTCCGGTAAACGGGAGTTGCATAATCTCATAGTCATAGGAACATGTATAAGTCATAAAGAAAGCAATAGCAAAATACTAAACGACCGAGTGCTAAGCTAACGGAATGGGTCAAGTCAATCACATCATTCTCCTAATGATGTGATCCCGTTAATCAAATGACAACACATGTCTATGGCTAGGAAACATAACCATCTTTGATCAACGAGCTAGTCAAGTAGAGGCATACTAGTGACACTCTGTTTGTCTATGTATTCACACATGTATCATGTTTCCGGTTAATATAATTCTAGCATGAATAATAAACATTTATCATGAAATAAGAAAATAAATAATAACTTTATTATTGCCTCTAGGGCATATTTCCTTCAGCTGTAACATATACCGTCCAACAGACGACCGGGAATTCTGTTATGACCTACGGACTATCGGTCGGTAAAAAAAATTATCTTGCAAATAACCCCGACCGATGACGGAGGATGTATGGACCTCGCGCGCGAACATCCAAATTTTTAGCGTCAATAAGTGGCCCAAACCACAAAGTTTTTCCCCAAAATCACAAGCACGCCGCCGCCCGTTCATTCCCCAAGCATGAAATCCCTAATTTCTTTTGTTCCCAAACCTAGCCAACTGGGTCGTGTCTGGCAGGCCGGCCCAACACGTGGTTAACAGGCACGACCCATGTAGGTATTTTTATAGGCTAATTGGCAACTCAATAGTTTTGCGGTTTTTTTTCGGATCAACAGGTTAAATACTAGATGGGCTGACCGCTAACTGTGCCAATGGGCCGACCCGTTTAATAGTAGTGCTGCCCCAGCATGACCCATGTAGTTAGCATGCCTAGCGGGGTCGTGCCGTGCCAGGCCCGTATAAGAGCAACTCTAATAGATCCCGCAAAAATGCCAAACCTGTAAAAATTCTGGCAAGTTTACAGTTTCAGACCAATTTGTGTCCAGAACAGACCCTGTAAAAGTTCACGAAACTGTAAACGTTTTACGGGCCATTGAAAACGCGAGCCTCCGACTCCTAGTTCTACATGTCCGAGGACAGTATACAGGCAACAGACTGGATCCTTCCACCACCTCTCCCCATGCGCCGCCGTCCGTATCATCCGTCTCCAGCCGTCGATTTCTCCCTTCTCCAATAAAATTCTGCACTGCAAAAGAATTGAGCGCGTGCCTGCGGCCATGGCTGATCCCGTTCGGAGACTCCGTGAACGAGATGCGGCGGCTCCATGACACCAGCGGCTCCGTATATGACAGCTACGTCGAGGGAAGCTAGCTAGCTAGCTAGCTTGTGGAGCCACGGCGACGGGAGCTTGGGTTGATCGATTAGCCAGCTAGCTAGCTAGCTTTAGATCGATTTGACGCTGGCGCTAGCCAGCGTCTGGAGCGATTCGCAACGGCGACGGTGACGCTGAGGCGCTCCGTCTGAGTCGTGTTGGACGCCGACGGCATTATATTTGGTCGCTTTGTGCGCTGTCCATTGGGTTCATAGAAACGAGTTAGCTGGCCGTGGGCACGGGCGAGGGGAAGAAAAAGACATGAAGAAGAATATAGGAGAATATTCGATTTTATAGTCTAAATTTAAGGGGTCTACTCAGCCGCAGCCCAAGCCAACCCTTAAAATGCGTTTTTCGCGAACTGAAATGGCGGTTTTCAGTTTCGCGGCCGGGCCGGGCCGGCCCATCTGGCCAGGTGTGTCGTTCCCCACACGCACGCTGACGCCCGACGCCGGGCGATTCCCACGCCTCCCACCTCCGCCCCACGCCGCCCGGGGCTACCGCCGGTCGATTCCCACGCCGTCCCACTGCCGCTCCACGCTGCCTTGCCTCTGCAGCGCCGCCCCACGCCGCCCTGCCTCTGCAACGCCGCCCAACGCCGTCCTACCTCTCCACTGCCGGCTCCACGCCCTCGTGCTCTCTCTCCCGATGGCCGCCTCCATCCAGTGAAGTTGCCACCACCCTCCTTGGCCCGACCTCCCCCATCTCCACCATCCAGCTCACGAAGGCACACGCAGCGGCGGCGGCGGCGATTTGGATCGGGGCAGCGTGCGGCTGGTCAAGGGCATCTCTCTCTGTCTTTGGCTGGGCAAGGGCACCGATGCGGTTGAGGTACAGCTCCTCCCTCCATACATTCATCTCTCTTTGCCTCCGGTTATTATGCATATATTCAGTCTGAATTGAGAGATGAACACTAGGTAGTTTGTTAGTTTAGCCCTCCCAATCTCTGGTTGTCCGAAACTGATGCATCAGCGTAAGTGATATGGGAGGGAAAGGGTGCTCCGTTATTTTAAACAAGTTTGTGTAAACCACCTGGTCAAAAGAAAACATGACGAACCAAGGGGACTAGCGATGTTGGCCTTTGTTAATACTCTGAATCTTTGTTAATATTCTGATGAAGTCTCGTATCATAAGAAAGTGCATGAGTTGAAACCAGCACCGGTCAAATGGTAAAGAACCAGCAAGTGTGCAGACTTACCATGTAGTATTTGCAACACTTGAATTTACAATAGCTTGACCATCCAATCGGTACATCTATTTTACTAATAATATTGGGTTGTATGCATCATAAATTTGTGTTGTATGCATCGTGATAAAGTTTTTTTCTTCTTCACAATACTTGGATAAAAATCTTGAGGTAGAGTTTCATTTATTTTCTTTGCGCGCTGCGAGCCAAAATAGTCATGTTCTTTGATTTCATCTAGTAATCATCCTAGGGGAGGCCATTGCCTTCCCCAAATAACATTCAGGTCTGGTCTGGTGGTTTGGTAACCAAAGGAAGTTGCTACCTGTTCTGTGAGCGTATACTATGTAATCAAAGGAGTATAACCTGGGGGACGGGTCACACTGGTCAGTACCATTGCTCACTTAAACAATTACTCTAATAGAATTCTCATTAAATCGCTGGGATCATAAACGAGGCTAGGCAAGCTGCAATCAGATCGTCGTTTTGGTCCTTGCAGGTGTTAAATCAGCTGTCTGCCGCCTTCACCACAATCGAGCTAAATGCCGGCGAACCAACGAAATCTTTTTCAGATGGAGCAAACGTCAGAACGCCGAGTAGTATATGCAAACTGCGTACCAAATCATTTTTTTCTTTCTTTAGCGTGCGCATTTTGGTTGGACAGGCAGTGGTATTCTGAATGCTCAACTATAAAGATCGGAACACAGGTTTTTCTTCTCTTTCTGCTAGGACAAATATAGATGGATTAGTTCTTAAAGCAAGTGATATTGAAAAGAAGTGTCGTGTACGATCCTCTAATGTTTATAACTCCTAGCTCGCAGCATGGTTCCAATTCTTGACTAGTAATGAACTATTTCCACATCTTTTCATTGAATCAATAATCCATCTTGCATGCGATAACTCTATTTCTTGTCTGATAGAACTCAGGAGTTGAAGCTGAGGAAGATAATGATGGTGAAGAAGAAGATGTTGAAGAGCCCTTTGTTCATAGAAAAGTTGTTGCAGCCCCCCTGCAAAAAGCTCCTCATCCCATCAAGATGAAAGCCTCGTGGATCTTCTCATCCCTACTTATATAGTTAAATCCTATTTTTTCATGTTTTTAAAATAATCATTTTTCAGATTGGTATGGATGTGCTTCTATATGCATGGACTGGTCCTGAAACTCCTGATGCTAAGGCAACAATTATCTCAGTTGTCCAGACACAATTGTGGGCTCGGAGCCCCTTGGACCAGCGACTAATGAGATACTCCCTCTGTTCCTAAATATTTGTCTTTCTAGAGATTTCAACAAGTGACTACATACGGAGCAAAATGAGTGAATCTACACTCTAAAATATGTCTATATACATCTGTATGTGGTAGTCCATTTGAAATCTCTAAAAAGACAAATATTTAGGAACGGAGGGAGTAGTTGTCAATGTTGTGATCAGAAGGGACGCTACGCTGCCTTATGAATATGATGGTTTATGATTTGTCGCTGATGCTGTCACATGGTCCATTGCATGGCCATCTAGCAAGGTAATCACCAACTGTATGTGCTTTGTCTACTTGGCTCGAATTGTTTGACGTGTGATACTGAGTCATGATCACTTTGCTAGATGAAGCCCTACAAGCCAGGGCATCTTCCTCATCTCGCCACTAAGGTATTTATGTGATCCCGCTGTTATCATGACCACTTGGTACTGTACAAGGGTTTATTGTTGGTGCTTCCTAGCTCAAGGTGCATGAAGATTCCATGATGACCAGATTACATAAGTTAATCTGGACATAAGTTTATCATTGTTTTACACTTTTAGTTCTTGATCAGCATTGATTTGTTCTCTCCATCAAAAGAACTAATTGCTCATTAAAAGAAAAGTGAAACACAGCTATTGTCAATTTTTTAACAATGTTCAGATTCATTGAATTGTTTTCCCTGTGTTTTATTGAAGAATAGAATATGGTTTGTGGTATACGGGTACAGAGCCATTGCCAGCCCGCTTTCTTCCATAGGGAGATTAGCTAAATGATTTAGCTGATGTATTGTGCCGTGCGGTGTCGCCTGTAGATTGAGCTGATACTTTTTGCTTTTTTTTAGTTCCGCCATTAACACTAAATTTGTTTCATGTCTGTTCTGCATTCAGAGAGCATAGACTTGCATCAGGAAGCAATAAGCTAGTAGCACATATTCCCAAAAAAACTAGTAAGACAGAAACTGTAAGAGCACACCTGCTGAGGCATTTATAATCAAGTCTTTAAAATTGAACAAACTTGAGCGGCCTACTTTCTGCAATTAGTACAGAACACTGCTAGTTGCTCTTAATAATAGTTAAATTTGTCAGAACATTGTATCTTCTTTACACTGCTAGTTGCTTATATTGCTTAATAATAGAGCATAATACACGAAAACTCAAAACGGTACATTGCTAGTTGCTTTTAAAGTTGCTATTTCTGAATCCTGTTTCTAGGCCAATATAGTACATTGTATCTTTATCAAGATCTTGACTACCTATATTTCAATATGGCAACACGCGCAATTTCTCCATTCTACCCAGCCATGAAGAAAGCGCCCACCCATGAGCTATTAATCAGTAAGTATCAGGAAAAACCTAGTATTTATAATCTGTATGTAAAGATTAATAAGCAGTGTACATATTTAGTACTCGTGAAGATGCTGGTTATGCTTTATATATTGCAAAAGAAATGCGTAACCTGGTTCTATGTTTGAGCTACTAATTCTAAATCTCCGACATATTTTTCCTTGTATAGCCTGAATAGTAAAGTTCTCCGACATATTTTAACTTGTATGGTCTGAATAGTAAAGCAAATATTGGTCGTTAGCACAACTCACCTTTATTTCTCTTATGTGTATCCTGATGGTTTCATAGGTTCTGGCTCTTATACCTATGAAGATTTGTATGTACAGTACATATGCTTCTCTGAAAGTAATGACTTAATTTAATCTAATTTGTGGCACTGAAGTACATATGTTTTTCTGAATATAATAGTCAGGCGCTCTGCAGTCTTTTCCACCCCAGAGAAAAGAAAGAAAGAAAACTATGGTCTTTTCTAGAAAAAATGACTATCATGGGTCCGTACGTGAATGTGTCATCTGGTATTAATAGTCAGGCGCTATGCATGCTAGAAAACTAGTTGTTGCTCCCAATAATTGGGCGTCTGGACATGCTAAACTGTGGCCAGATGATGCATATTGCTCCTATTTATTGAAATATACTTCATGGTCATCTGGCATTGATGCTTTATTATGTCCAGCACAACACAGCACAGATTCGAGTTAGAACATGTTGTGGCATTATTCTGGAGTTGCCCTATTTTTATAGCACTAAAATCCCACAGTTTGTTTTTGCCATTGATGCTTTATACAATTATTATTTTTGCCATTGACCCATTGTCTCTATGAATGCATGAATTCACCAGTGACTTTTTTTATCTTTTGTAGGAAAGACATATAGAAGGACCAGGAAGGAACCATGAAGATGGCAGTTTGCGTCAGCTAGACATTTTGTGTAATGGAGCAAAACAGTGTCTTTTAGGTGTCATTTTTAAAACCTATATGGTGTCTTGTCATGTGGGTATTTTGTGTAATGGAGCAAACAATGAATCGGCGGACATGCATCTATCATTTTGTAAACCTATCAGGTGATTCCGTGACTGAAACATAAATGTTGGAATGCTGATGAGAATTAATTAATGTGTTATCCTTCTTTCGTCCTGATTTAATATTTTCAGAGTACATGCAAGTTAGTTAACTTGATTGATATTGTATTGTAATGAGATATGCAACTTAATTGATATTGTAAGGCAGATGGGAAATAATGGGTGGGTACTAAATATTGCTCAGCTAAACTAAATGTTGTCAAACTATTGGTCCGCAAAGAAAATAGTAACCTATTGTTGGTCGGCAAAGGCTCATACCTGGGCCAATGGAAAGTTGGTCGGCAAAAATGACACCATTAGAACGTTGGTCGGGAAAGATTCATGGCAGGCCCAGCAAAATATTGGTTGGCAAAGATGGTATTGTCGAACAATTGGCCGGGAAAAGTTCTACGGAAGTACCAACAGAAAATCGGTCGGCAAAGATATTACCATCGGTGGTCGGTCAGGAAAGGTTCTCGGTAGGGCCAACAGAAAGTCGGTTGATAATGCTCTCTATCGCCGTCCAACTATTTGTCAGCAAAGATATGTCAGTCGGGAAAAGGCTTTCTCGTCTGGACTTTCCCAACCAGACAGTGTCTGTCGGCAATAATCTTTCCCGACTGACTATCTTTCGGCGAACGTAGTATTTCCGACCAACCTGTGTGTCGGGGATGTAGTGTTGTGGTGTAGTGATAGGCACAACACACGCACGTCAACATTGCCCGATTAAGCTGAAGAGGCGAGATCATGGGTTTTCTCTTGGAGTATGCAGATAATTGTAAGTGAACTCGTCCCTGCACACAACCATTCTACTAGTTGACGACTCCCTAGCTAGATCTCGATGATGTTAGATCCTGAATCCCGCTCTCGTCGCTGAAAATAAATAAACAAAAGCGGGTAAAGGGCCTCGCACAAGCAGACACTTCCACACCGCCTTCGTCCATGTTGATGAGGAAGAGAGGGACACTGGATGTAGGGATGTTCGACCATCGATGCCTTCTCAATTGATGTCGTTTCCCCGACGTGCACCTCTGCAATGCCCATCGGCTGGGCCAGACACATAGGCAATGGACAACAAGGACGGAGGACAGAGGAGGAAGGCTTGCATAGGACCATTATCCATTGTAGGTCCTCTGGCACCTCGCACATGTGTGCTACATCTAGGCGCCATAGTGTCGGACCAACACCATCCTGTGCGACGCTACTATGCCTCCAACCGCCTTTGCAGTTGCTGCGCCGAGGCCACATCGTGCTACCTGCCGCCATTTGCGCCAGCATCGCTTGTTGCTGTTGCAAGCAGACTAGGCCCGACGGTGCCATCTCCACCCAGGGACACGATACGTCTCAAATGCATATTTATTGTTAGATGCTATTATGTTATCATTTATATATTTTTGTATAGCTCTTTATATTATTTTTCTGGACTAACCTATTAATTTAGTGTCCAGTACATGTTCCTGTTTTCTGCTTGTTTTTTGTGTCGCATGAAATCAATATCCACGGAGGTCAAAATACATTGCCGATTGAACACGATTTTTTTGGAAAATAAGAAACACTTGAAGCTTCGGGAAGCATTGAGAGGAGCCATGAAGCTCCCACATGGACAAGTTTACGGGTACCATTCCTAATCTCAATAGCAAGCAGTTGCCAGTTGTCAAAGTGGCCAAGAATAGTAGCTTCTTGGGAGAATCATTGTGTGCCTTTTGTCAACTAACACTGCTGCAAATCTTGGATCTATCGAACAATCAGTTGTTTGGAGAACTTCCTGGTTGCTTGTGGAATTTGAAAGATCTACGGTCCTTGGATTTGTCAAGCAATGCTTTTGCTGGGGTAGTTCCAACCTCAGCTTACCACAATTCTTCACTAAGTTCGTTGGACTTGTCCAACAATAAGTTCACAGGTTGCTTTCCAGCAGTGTTGAAGAATTTCAAGCCTTGTTATTTTGGATATTGGGCACAATAGGATGTCTGGTGCACCCCCTCTGTGGATAGGGGAAAGTAACCCTTTGCTGAGGATTCTCAGATTGCGTTCAAACATGTTCCATGGAAGTATTCCCTGGCAGCTACTTAAACTCTCTCATCTCCAACTCCTTGATCTTGCTGAAAATACTTTCGTAGGTTCTATAACAGAAAATTTCATCAACTTCTCCTCGATGAGTCAGGCATCCATGATGCAGCCAGTTACAACTTACAACTACTTACATAGTGTTGGGACCCTTCCGATTTCCTGGTGATGGTAGCATAGATATACTTTGGAAGAGAAGGGAGTACACCTTTAAGGAAAAAGGTGCATTTGTGACTGGTATTGATCTCTCCGGCAATTCTCTCTCTGGTGAAATCCCTTTAGAATTAACAAAACTTAGCAGCATCCAGATGCTAAATATGTCAAGAAATTATCTATCTGGTAGTATCCCGGAGAACATTGGCAACTTAAAGTTATTAGAATCGCTTGACCTCTCGTGGAACAAACTATCGGGTCCTATTCCTGTTACCATGTCAGACTTGATGTTCCTGAGCTCTCTTAACCTCTCGAACAACCGTCTACCAGGCGAGATACCTACAGGAAGTCAGCTCTAGACACTCGAGGATCCATCGATCTATAGCAATAACCTCGGTCCCCCATTGAGCATTCCATGTACAAACAATTCAGATACTACGACACCAGCGGATGGGGCAAAGGAACATCACCACGAACTTGAAACATTATGGCTTTACTACTCAGTGATTGCTGGAACTGTCTTCCGTTTTTGGGTATGGTGTGCAACACTGTTTTTCTGCAAGATCTGGAGGTTTGCTTTCTTCAGCTGCGTCGATGCGCTGTACCAAAAGTTTATACTGAAGATGAAGCGCACCTGACAGTACAGCACTCTGCTTTGTCCTAGCGCTAGAGTGCCTCTTGAAGTTTCCTCAGACTTGCAGTATCTGCAATGGACATATATTGTATTGTCCATGATCCTTGTCTTAGTCTCTTATAAGTTGTAATGATCTGTTCCTCTATGAGCAGAAGTGGCTTATATTTGTTCTGAGCTTCTCACGAGGCAGTTTTCTAGAGACTTGTAGTAGGTGTAATTCTCCGAATCTTGTGAGTTGCAGTCATGTTTCATCGTCGTCGCGTGTATATTTTTCGGAGCTTGCTGGTACCTATGAATACAACTTCAATCTTTTAAGTAGTGCATACACATTTCATATCTTCTCTGTTCACAACTAACCTGAAGACTCGGTTGTTCTATAACAAAAATATGATCCGAACAACACTGGTTACACATCACCAAAGAATAAGAGCAAAATGACAGCATCCACCAACAGTTTCCAGGGAAAGTCACCCCTCGATGCCCATCTATGTTCGATCTAGCTGTTGACGACGGCGCAGTGCTTCCTGATCTCCATCTCCCCCTGAGAGCCGGTCTTGACCTGCCCGGCCCTGAGCCTTGCCATGGACCGCGAGAACACCTCGAAGAACACCTCTGACGGGCTTGACATGACGCCGGTGATGTCGGCCCGCACCACGGCATTGGTGACCAGCGCAGCGTCGGACCGGAACAGGGCCCTGTGCTTGAGCACAGTATGGTAGTAGCCAAGGTCGAACGTCAGGAAGCTGCCGGGGTCCATCTCCACCACGATAGTTGGGAGCAGGTTTTACAGGATTCGAAACAAATTAATACTACCAAATACTCTTTTGCGAGGATACTTGGCTGGGGAAGCGCCGTTGGCGCTTAAGTATCCTTCGCTATATCGTATTGTGCAGCGTCGTGATGCTCTGGTTGCAACGAGTTTGCAGTCCACTCCCCTTAATATTCAGTTTAGGAGGGTGCTTGTTGGAGACCGGTGGGAAGCCTGGCTTCATCTGGTGAGTAGAATGATGGAGGTTCAGCTTACTCATCAGCCCGATCAGTTGTGTTGGAAGCTTACTAGATTTGGGGAATTCACAGTCAAGTCGATGTATATTGATGTCATCAATTCTAGTGTGATTCCTACTTCCAAACATGTTTGGAAAGTTAAGGTTCCTCTGAAAATCAAAGTGTTTATGTGGTTTGTACATAAACAAGTCATCTTAACGAAAGATAATTTGGTTAAGCTAAACTGGACAGGATCTACTAGGTGTAGTTTCTGTGATCGGGATGAAAATATCAAGCACCTCTTCTTTGATTGCCCGTTGGCGAAGGTCTTATGGCGCTCGGTGCAAGTTGCCTTTAACATTACTCCTCCGAATTCGGTCAGGTCGTTATTTGGAACGTGGCTTGTTGGGATAGAGTCCGAAACAGCTAGACAAATTCGCGTAGGAGCGTGTGCGTTGTTATGGGCAATTTGGAACTGCAGAAATGATTTGGCTTTTAACAGAACAACAACTATTCATTTTTTGCAGGTTTTATTCCGGGCTACTGCGCTAATCCGTATGTGGTCCTTACTCACTCCGATGGAGGCCAGGGAGCGTTTGGTTACTGGATCTCTCCGGTGGGAGATGGTAGTGCGGGATATCTTCAACCGGTTTGGATGGCGGTCATGTAATAGGATAGGCGACTAGTTTACCTATCTATCTTATGCCAGCCGGTTGTGGCTTTTGGGCCTTATTTGCTTTTGTTGCTCTTTGTGAGCCAGTTTCTCTTTTTGGAGCAGACTGCAAGACTCTGTTGAACTTATTTATTTATTTATAAATGTGGCCGTATGCATCTTTCTGATGCAGAGGCCGGGGAGTCCCCCCTTTTCAAAAAAAAATGTTTGGAACATTTTACTGAAGTCTGCAAAGTGTCTGATTCGGTGTGGCAGTGCTCAGAAACTACAGTTTTGGTGAAATACTAGTATCACAGTTTTGGTGAATACGGCGTGTCTGTTTGGGTGTGGTTTACCGAAAAAAGCTTTCGCCCCGCTTTATAAATAAAGCAAACTGCCCAAAGCACACATACAAGGTCTAGTACAGAACACACACACCCGAGAAACACACCGAGAACCGAAGGTTCTATTGAGGGCACAGCTCAACAAGCCCAAAGAAAATAAAAAACACATAAAAAGGCCGAAGCCAAGGCGAGCGCGCGCCAAGCATCTAGTCAGGCTTTGGAGGAGGCGGAGGGGGCGGCGGCGACAGACGGACCGCCATCGAACGAATGTCGGTGATGAAGGCGGAGATGGCGTCCCGGTCCCGGGGGCGGCTAAGCCGCCGCCAGAGCTGCAAGAAACCAGACAATTTGAAGAGAGCGTCAGTAGGCCGACGAAGCGGAGAGCGCTGAATCACAAGCTTATTGCGAATCGTCCAGATGGTCCACCCGAGGGCTCCAATCTCCAGCCACCTAATGTGGCGAGTGGGCAGGGGGGAGGTCTGGAGTTCGGCGAAGAGTTCAGGGAAGTTGGTGTGACACCAGTTACCACCGACTGCCTCTCTAAAGAAACTCCACATAAACTGGGCTGAAACGTAGTTGAAGAAGATATGCTTCGAGTCCTCGGGGGTACTGCACAGCGGGCACAAGCCGGAACCCGGACCATTGCGCTTGCGGACCTCAACCCCGGAGGGGAGCCGTCCGCGGATCCACTGCCACATGAAGATCCGGATCTTCAGAGGGACGCGAGTGGACCAAACAGCAAGGAGGGGGGTGGCGTAGTGGAGGGGGCGATGGCTGAGTAGAGGGACTTGGTGGAGAATTGCCCCGATGGTTCAAGGCGCCACCGAACCTCATCCGGGCCAGAATCGACATCCGGCTCATGGAGGGCGATGCAATCCAGAAGTTCCTGCCAAGCGGCAGCTTCCGGAGGCCCAAATGGCCTCCGGAACGCGAGGCGCCCTAAGTCAATAAGGGCCCATTCAACGGAGATCGTCGGGATGACAGCGATGGAGAAGAGATCGGGGAACCGAGCTGCGAAAGGGGAGTCGCCTGCCCAGCGGTCAAACCAGAACATGGTCGCATATCCCAATCCGACCGTTATGGAGGTCCCAATACGGAGGACTGGGAGCAACTGGATGACCGACTGCCAAAATTGAGAACCCCCGGACCGCTGACAGAAGGCCAGCGGTTGGCCACGCAGGTATTTAGTCCGGATGATGTCTAGCCAAAGCCCACCATGTCCTTGCGAGATGCGCCAAAGCCAGCGGAAGAGGAGCGCGATGTTCATGCGCTTCGAGCACATGATCCCGAGGCCACCTTGCTCCCGAGGCTTACAAATGTCGGGCCAGCTAACCATATGGTATTTCTGCTTGTTATTGTCGCCGGCCCAATAGAAGCGGGATTGGACTTTGGCGATCTCGTGGTGAAGGGTCTCGTGAAGGCTGTAGAAGCTCATGAGGAACAAGAGGAGACTAGAGAGCGAAGAGTTGATGAGAATCATCCGGGCCGCCTTAGACAACCACCGACCCTGCCAAGGTTCAATGCGCGTCTGCAATTTGGCAACAGTCGGACGCAGGTCAGCAACAGTAAGCCGAGAGTCACTAATGGGTGTTCCCAGGTAGGTGGTGGGAAGGGACCCAAGGCGGCAGTTCAGGTGGTTGGCGATGTCCCGGGCCTCAGCCGGAGAGTAGCCCATCACCGTCACATCACTCTTGTCGAAGTTGATCTTGAGGACAGACATCTGTTGGAAGCAGAGGAGGAGGAACTTGAGGTTAGCGATGTCTGCGGCCGACCCTTCGACCATGATGATGGTGTCGTCCGCATACTGGAGCAGGGAGATGCGGGTGCCATCGGCCAAGTGGGGCACGAGTCCCCGAATATGGTCTGCCGCCTTCGCCCTGTCCAGGATGGCAGCCCATGCGTCCACCACCATATTGAACAGGAACGGGGAGAAAGGGTCACCCTGCCTCACCGCACATAGAGTGGGGAAGTAGGGGCCAATCTCACTGTTGATGTTAATGGCAGTGCGACCACAAGAAACCATCTGCATAACCCTAGCGATCCACCGGTCATCAAAGCCTTTTCGAAGGAGAACTTCCTGAAGGAAGGGCCAGCTAACAGTGTTGTAAGCCTTATGGAAATCGATCTTCAGGAAGACAACCTTAAGGTGTTTGGACTGGACCTCATGGAGAACTTCATGGAGGACTAGCACCCCATCCAGAATATATCGACCTTGGATGAAGGCCGTCTGATTGGGGTGGGTAATGTGGTCCGCGAGCAGGGTCACCCTATTGGCGCACCCTTTTGCCAGAATACGGAAGATCATGTTTATCACCGTAATCGGGCGGAACTGACGGATGTCAGCTGCACCTGGGACCTTGGGGATAAGCGAGATCGTCCCGTAGTTGAGGCGCCCGAGATCAATGGACCCAACATAGAACTCCTCAAAGATGGCCATAACCTCCGGCTTTGATCACATTCCAGAAGGCATGGAAGAACTTAACCGGCAAGCCATCCGGGCCCGGAGCCGAGGTAGGGTTTCATACCTTTGATTTTTTGAAGAAAAGGAAGGGTTTCATACCTTTGATGGCGGCCCAAACCTCGTCCTCAGAGAAGGGGGCCGTGAGGGCCGCATTCTCCTCCTCCGAGACAAGCTGTCGGCCGGACCAGCAGTCAAGGGCCAGGGATAAGCCGCTCCAAGGAGCGGCTGGAAACAGATTTCTATAGAAGCCGTCAATGTGGGACCTAATGTCCCGAGGAGACTGCAAAAGAGTCGGCCCATCCCAAATAAGGGGGATGGTGTTGCGCCTGCGCCAACCATTCGCGATGGCCTGAAAGTACGCCGTGTTGGCGTGGTTTCAAAATTCCCAATCCGTTTATCACAGTTTTGCATTGGAAAATACTAGTATCTCCAAGATTATTTGCTTGTAAACTGAAATCCCCAGATATGGCGTGCATTTGTCATCCCCTAGACACAGTAGACCTGCAGTGCTAACGAAATATGGGTCTGAATTGGTTGCGTAATTAGTCTGCATTCGATCGTAGAGAGATCGACTGACTGATAAGCTGATTTGATTTGGCCGTTGTAGTTGAGTGATGCATCTGGACAGATGGTTGGATTTGTGTTAGCAGGCAACCACACCCACAAACATATCAGTCATCACCTTACTCACGAGTTCTAAAAACTTCAGTGAGAAGCTAGCTATTTTTAAACAGCGCGTGGCCGCAGACCACTGACACAATTTATGATTTGATAATTCTCCAACAAAACCCCAGGTCCGAAGTCTTTAATCAAGTCTTCATACGCAATGACACTGACATGATTTGATCTGTCTACACTCTAGCTACATGTGTAAAGCCAATACATAGATCATCCTTAGCCTGCCATTTTCTCATAAATGCTGTAAGCCGCTGAAATGGCTCTGCAGAAACTCTTCTATATCTCAATTTTCCTGCTAGTATGCACAGCCACGGAAATCAACCCAGAAGCAGAGGCACTACTCCGATGGAAGTCCAGTTTGATCCGCGCCGACTCGCTGTCCTCCTGGTCGGTTGCCAACTCTACATGTTCTTGGTACGGTGTCACCTGTGACACTGCTGGACATGTTACTAAGGTCCAACTTCGTAGTGCGGGGATCAATGGTACGCTACACGCCTTCTACTCTCCAGTGCTTCAAAACCTCACTGTGCACACAACCATTCTACTAGTTGACGACTCCCTAGCTAGATCTCGGTGATGTTAGATCCTGAATCCCGCTCTCGTCGCTGAAAATAAATAAACAAAAGCGGGTAAAGGGCCTCGCACAAACAGACACTTCCACACCGCCTTCGTCCATGTTGATGAGGAAGAGAGGGACACTGGATGTAGGGATGTTCGACCATCGATGCCTTCTCAATTGATGTCGTTGCCCCGACGTGCACCTCTGCAATGCCCATCGGCTGGGCCAGACACATAGGCAATGGACAACAAGGACGGAGGACAGAGGAGGAAGGCTTGCATAGGACCATTATCCATTGTAGGTCCTCTGGCATCTCGCACATGTGTGCTACATCTAGGCGCCATAGTGTCGGACCAACACCATCTTGTGCGACACTACTATGCCTCCAACCGCCTTTGCAGTTGCTGCGCCGAGGCCACATCGTGCTACCTGCCGCCATTTGCGCCAGCATCGCTTGTTGCTGTTGCAAGCAGACTAGGCCCGACGGTGCCATCTCCACCCAGGGACACGATACGTCTCAAATGCATATATATTTTTATTGTTAGATGCTATTATGTTATCATTTATATATTTTTGTATAGCTCTTTATATTATTTTTCTGGACTAACCTATTAATTTAGTGTCCAGTACATGTTCCTGTTTTCTACTTGTTTTTTGTGTCGCATGAAATCAATATCTACGGAGGTCAAAATACATTGCCGATTGAACACGATTTTTTTGGAAAGTAAGAAACACTTGAAGCTTCGGGAAGCATTGAGAGGAGCCATGAAGCTCCCACATGGACACATGGCGCAACCAAGGGGTGGCCGCACCTCCTATCCATGTGGGGCCCCTCGATACCGTCTTAGTCCAATTCCACCGTCATAATTCCCTATAAATACATAAACCATCTATCATACCTCAAGAATAATTTTATCGTCGCCACAAGCCTCTGTTTCAAAGAGATCCCATCTAGAGCCCTGTTTCGGAGTTCTGCCGGAGGGGGGAGCCATTGTCGGAAGGCTCTCCATCAACATTGGCTTTTATTATTACATTGTTTTTGATGAATTTTTGTGGTGAAGATGAAAAAAGAGACCGTTTCTGCTGGATTCCGAGTATAGCAATATAGTTCAAAAGTTGACGATAAATGCTGAAGTATGGAATAGGAGACAGGATATAAACGTATTATAGTGATCTAAACGATCTTATATTTCTTTACAGAGGGAGTATTGATTTGCTAAATATTTGGAACATTTTACTGAAGTCTGAAAATGTTTTGGTGAAGGAATATCTGCCCATCTTCTCATGTTGCCCATTCCCTTCCAGGGTTCCTTCAGCCAGTTCCTATAGTTCTCCCCGACCGTGCTGTTGTGCCCTCCGGTGACCCAGCGCGTCGTCGGCCGTCTCCTCGTCGCCGCCTGCAGGCGGTCAAGCCAGCAAACCCCAAGGACGGGGAGAAGATGCAGCTCATGTTTCCCCTGCTCGCCTGCTGCCGCCGCGCCGCCTTCTCCATGCTGGTTTCAAAATTCCCGAACCGTTTACCACTGTTTTGCTTTGTAAAATACTACTCCTTCCATTCCATAATATAAGAGAGTTTTTGTATCTCCAAGATTATTTTCTTGTAAATTGAAATCCCCAGATATGGCGTGCATTTGTCATCCCCTAGACTTGCGGCGCTAACGAAATATGGGTCTAAATTGGTTGCGTAACTGTGTGATTCAGACACGACCGCATTCGATCCTAGAGAGATCGACTGGCTGATAAGCTGATTTGATATGGCCGTTGTACTAGTGGAGTGATGCGTCTGGACAGCTGGTTGGACTTGTGTTAGCTGGGAACCACACCCACAAACATATCAGTCATCACCTTATTCTTGAGTTCTAAAAGCTTCTGCAAGAAGCTAGCTACTCTCCCCATCCCATAATATAAGAACGTTTTTTATACTAGTGTAGTGTTAAAAATGCTCTTATATTATGAGACGGAGGGAGTACTTTTCAACGGCGCGTGGCCGCAGACCACTAACACAATTTATGATTTGATATTTCTCCAACAAAACCCCAAGTCCGAAGTCTTTAGTCAAGTCTTCATACGCAATGACGCTGACATGATTTGATCTGTGTGCACTCTAGCTACATGTGTAAAGCCATTACCTAGATCATCCTTAGCCTGCCATTTTCTCATAAACGCTGTAAGCCGCTGAAATGGCTCTGCAGAAACTCTTCTATGTCTCAATTTTCCTGCTAGTATGCACAGCCACGGAAATCAACCCAGAAGCAGAGGCACTACTCCGATGGAAGTCCAGTTTGATCCGCGCCGACTCGCTGTCCTCCTGGTCGGTTGCCAACTCTACATGTTCTTGGTACGGTGTCACCTGTGACACTGCTGGACATGTTACTGAGTTCCAACTTCGTAGTGCGGGGATCAATGGTACGCTACACGCCTTCTACTCTCCAGTGCTTCAAAACCTCACAGTGCTTGACCTTGGGGCAAATAACCTTGGTGGTGTTATCCCAGCAAATATATCTTTGTTTCTAACCCTCACTGTTATGAACTTGAGCAGCAACAATCTTGTTGGTGCCATCCCCTACCAACTCAGCAAGCTACCAATGATTATCAAGTTAGATTTGGGAAATAACAAGCTTACCAACCCAGAATATGCCAATTTCTCACCTATGTCCACTTTAAAGCTGTTATCTCTAGCTAATAACAATCTCAGTGGTACCTTCCCACAATTCATCCTCAACTGCACCCATGTGAGGATGAGGTTCCTCGATTTATCAGGTAACGCCTTCACAGGGCCGTTACCAGATTCACTGTCGGAGATTGTATCAAGTGTTAAACAGCCGTATGGGTCAACTATGTTTATGCGCACCTTGTACGTATCTTGGTATGAGTTGTATTCGGTTAGGATAGAAGGCTTATCTCTTATTCATAATTCTATCTCTAGCTAGCTTGCTTCCCAAGTTGTAACCTCCTACGAGATCCAAACTGTATGCGCTATCAGGGACTCGGCGCCCCTGCCTATAACATGTACGGCGTCTCCTCTCGATGAGGCAAGACGTTTTCTGCTTCGCACATGGTATCAGAGCCTTCCTTTTCCCATCTAGAGCTTCTGTCAAACCAATCTAGCCTAGCCATGTCTTCCTCCGGTGCCTTCTCCCCGAGCCTCAACAATCAGGTCACGGAGAAGCTGTCACGCACGAACTACGTGTTGTGGTGCACGCAGATCACCCCTCAGCTGCGCGGTGCCGGCGTCTTTGGCTTCATCGACGGCACCAACCCGGAGCCGGCCAAGCTCCTCGTCACCACCAAGGATGGCAAGGAGACTTCATCGCCCAACCCTCTCCACCCTATATGGGAACGGGAGGATCAGCAGGTCCTTGGCTACCTGCTGAATAACCTCACCAAAGAGGTCCTGGTCACGGTGACCACGGTCACCACGGCGGGCGCGCTCTGGACGACGCTCGCGACCATGCTCTCGTCACAATTGGCGAGCCGCATCAACAACATACGCACCTCCCTCATCAATGCGCAGAAGGGTAACCTCTCGGTTGCCTCCTACTTCGCCGTCATGCGTGGCTATGCCGATGAGCTGGCCGCGGCGGGTAAGCCTATCCAGGATGATGAGCTCATCTCATACATCATCCATGGGTTGGAGGCGGACTATCAACCTCTGGTGTCGGCTCTCGACGCCCGTGTCACTCCTACAACCCTCGACGAGCTCTTCGCCATGCTGTCAAACTTTGATCAGCGCATGGCCCAGTTCAATGGATCCGGTGGCTTCAAGTCTTCTGCCAACATGGCGTCGCGTGGCCGGGGCGGTGGATCCCGCTCACGTGGTGCTCCTCGCTACAAGGGACGCTCTGGAGGCGGCGGCGGACACGATCGCGGGCACTCTCCTCCGCGCTCGGGCGGCTGAGGCCGTGGGCGTGGGCGTGGCGGTGGCAACCGCACGCGTCCAGAGACTCCGCGGTGCCAGATCTGCGGCAAGCCCGGTCACACGGCAAAAGATTGCTGGTACCGGTATGATGATGATGAGGACTCTCAAGACGATGACAAGGTAGCTACTGCTGCCGATGGCTCCTACGGCATTGACACCAATTGGTACGTCGATAGCGGAGCCACCAACCACATCACGAACGAGCTTGAGAAGGTCACCATGAAGGAAAAATACCGCGGCAAGGATCAAATCCATACTGCCAGCGGAGAAGGTATGGGTATAAGTCATATTGGTCACTCTATATTCCGTACCCCTAGTCGCAACTACACATCAAGAAAATATTGCATGTCCCTAGTGCACACAAAAATCTTCTTTCCGTCCACAGAATTGCTCTTGATAATAATGTTTTCCTTGAATTTCATCCCTTTTTCTTTTTGATCAAGGATCAGGCAACGAGGAAAATCCTCTATCGAGGTAGATGTGTTCGAGGGCTCTATCCGTTGATTCCGGAGTTTAGAAGATTCAATAAACAAGCTTGTGGTGCTATCAAGCTTTCGTCCACACAATGGCACGATCGTTTAGGACATGCCTCTTTTTCTTTAGTAGAAAAGTTGCTTAGGAAAAATAAGCTCCCGTTTGTTGGTGAGCGTCATGTTGAAACCATTTGTGATTCATGTCAACGAGCTAAAAGTCATCAATTACCGTATCCTGTCTCTACTAGTGTTTCTACCAAACCCTTGCAACTTATTTTTTCCGATGTTTGGGGTCCAGCCCCTACCTCTGTTGGTAGACATACTTATTACGTCAGTTTTATTGATGACCATAGCAAATTCTCTTGGATCTATCTTCTCAAAAGGAGATCCGATGTGTTCCAAGTCTTTCAAAACTTTCAAGCGCTCGTTGAACGAAAGTTTGATAGCAAAATCATTGTTGTCCAATCCGATTGGGGAGGGGAATACGAGAAGTTAAATTCCTTCTTCCAAAATCTTGGCATCTCACACCACGTGTCGTGCCCGCATGCTCACCAACAAAACGGGTCCACCGAACGCAAACACAGGCACATTGTCGAGGTTGGTCTTGCCCTTTTGGCAGGCGCATCCATGCCCCTCAAGTTTTGGGACGAAGCTTTTCTCACAGCAGTTCACATTATCAACATGCTACCTAGTCGTGTCATTAACAATGAAACTCCCGTAGAACGACTTCTTCACACTAAACCGGATTATAAGTCTCTCCGCGTTTTTGGGTGTGCATGTTGGCCGAACCTTCGTCCCTACAACAACCGCAAGCTTATGTTTCGCTCAAAACAATGTGTCTTCCTAGGGTATAGTGCACAGCATAAAGGGGTCAAGTGTTTAGATGTCTCCACTGGCCGTGTCTACATCTCACGTGACGTTGTCTTTGATGAAACCAAATTTCCCTTTGCTGACCTCCATCCCAATGCTGGTGCACTCCTTCGCAAAGAAATACTCCTTTTGCCCTCTCATCTCACTAGTTTTGACCAAGGGGGACCTAATATTGATGACCTATTGACTAACCCATCTAATGATGTGCCTGAGTTTTGTGTTGATGCAACAGACGAAAACAGTGCAGAAATTGCGGAAGAAAATCACGTGCAAACTGCAGAAAAAGTAGCTCAAATTGAGCCATATTCCATGTGCCTCCCCGCGGGAGGCAAATCTGCCTCAGGATCAGTCCAACTGCAGCGAATCGAATCCTCCTCGGGATCGTTTCCTGCGACCGAGGCAGGTGCAGGCGCGGGATCTCCGCTCGTTGACGGGGCAACGACAGGTGCGGGGGCAGCAGCAGACGCGGGCGTGCGCTCCGCGCTTTCCCCAGACCCACGCGTCCGTGTGGTGGGGACTACGCGCACTCAGGCGATTGCGGCCCCGCATCAGTCGCCATCGGCCTGCGGTACGAGGTACGCCACCAACCCGGTGACGTACACGCAGCGCGGTGGCACGAGACGCGGGGAGGGTCCGACCAGCGCTGAACTCCAAGTGGACGCGCCATCATCGTGCAATGATGAGCTGCATGCACCGGCGGGATCCTCTGCGGCTCCTTCACGTGCTCTCCTTCAACAATCAGCCGCAGAAAATCCAGCAGCATCTTCCTCGGGGTCTGACGTGGTCACACAAGAGCAGTCTCCAGGATCCTCTGCTCCGGTCACTGATCCTGCCATTCTGCAGCTGCGACGCACACGACTGCAACAAGGGGTAATCCGACCTATTAATTACAAGCATATAGCAAAGTATGGTATGGTCTGTTCCACGGGTGAACCAGATGAGCCTAACACCCTTGAAGCAGCACTGTGTGATGAGAAGTGGAAGAAAGCTATGCATGAAGAATACATGGCATTGATGAGAAACAAAACATGGCATCTGGTTCCCCCACATCAAGGTAAAAATTTGATTGATTGCAAGTGGGTTTTCAGGATTAAGAGGAAAGCTGATGGAACCATTGATCGTTATAAAGCTAGATTGGTTGCAAAAGGCTTCAAACAAAGATACGGCATAGATTATGAGGACACCTTCAGTCCAGTAGTAAAGGCAGCCACTATTCGCCTTGTCTTATCTATTGTTGTTTCCAGAGGATGGAGTCTTAGACAGCTCGACGTTCAGAATGCGTTTCTCCATGGTGTTCTGGAAGAGGAAGTGTACATGAAACAACCTCCTGGGTTTGAGAGTAAGAATGCTCCATCTTATGTGTGCAAACTTGATAAAGCGCTATATGGGTTAAAGCAAGCTCCAAGGGCGTGGTATGCTCGTCTCTGTCACAAAATGCAAGCACTTGGTTTTGTTCCATCTAAGTCTGACACGTCATTGTTCATCTACAATAAATCCAACACATGTATATTTGTTCTTATATATGTTGATGATATAATTGTGACTAGCTCATCAAATGAAGCAATCACAGGACTTCTTAAGGACTTGAGTGCAGATTTTTCCCTAAAGGATCTTGGTGCCTTGCATTACTTCCTTGGGATTGAGGTGAAAAAGCACAATGATGGACTTGTTCTCTCTCAAGAAAAGTATGCCACTGACTTGGTCAAGAAAGCTGGGTTACAAGGATGCAAACCCTCTCTTACTCCATTATCCAGCTCAGAAAAATTATCCCTTGCAGCAGGAGAGCCCTTGAGTAAAGAAGACACCACAAAATACAGGAGTCTGGTAGGAGCTCTTCAGTATCTCACACTTACCAGGCCTGATATTTCTTTTGCTGTTAACAAAGTCTGTCAGTTCCTTCATGCACCAACCAATGTTCATCTGACAGCTGCAAAACGCATAGTTCGATATGTTAAGCACACTCTGAACTTAGGACTGAACTTCAGCAAATCACCGTTTACTCTAGTCAGTGCATTCTCTGACTCTGATTGGGCAGGTTGTCTTGATGACAGACGCTCCACAGATGGTTTTGCAGTATTCTTTGGACCTAACTTGATCTCATGGTGTGCACGTAAACAGGCAACTGTATCCAGGTCCAGCACAGAGGCAGAATACAAGGCATTGGCAAATGCCACAGCTGAGATAATATGGGTTCAGTCCATGCTGAAGGAACTTGGCATACGGAGTAAACAAGCTCCTTGCTTATGGTGTGACAACCTTGGAGCTACGTATCTTTCTGCAAATCCAGTGTTCCATGCCAGGACAAAACACATAGAGATAGACTTTCATTTTGTCAGAGAAAGAGTTGCTCAAAAGCAACTTGATATTCGCTTTGTGCACTCCAAGGATCAACTTGCAGATGGATTCACAAAGCCCTTGCCTACAAGAAGCTTTGAAGACTTCAAGCATAATCTCAACTTGATGAAGTTGTGATTAAGGGAGGGTGTTAAACAACCGTATGTTTCAACTATGTTTATGCGCATCTTGTACGTATCTTGGTAGGAGTTGTATTCGGTTAGGATAGAAGGCTTATCTCTTATTCATAATTCTATCTCTAGCTAGATTGCTTCCCAAGTTGTAACCTCCTACGAGATCCAAACTGTATGCGCTATCAGGGACTCGGCGCCCCTGCCTATAACATGTACGGCATCTCCTCTCGATGAGGCAAGACGTTTTCTGCTTCACACACCAAGGTTGAGGTATCTAAATCTATCCATTAATTTATTCTCTGGCTCCATACCTTGCTCGCTCTCAAGGCTCCAAAAGCTAGAGATACTAACTCTCAAGAGAAATAATCTCACAGGAGGAATCCCAGAGGTGTTGGGGATGATACCTGGACTCCGATATCTTTCACTATCCGTTAACCCACTTGGTGGGTCAATTCCAGCCTCACTCGGTCAGCTTCAGTTGCTGGAGACGCTCGGCCTCGGATATGCTAGCTTGGTTTCTACTATTCCACCTAAACTGGGAAACCTTACTAGCCTCCGGGATATGGTCCTGGCAGGGAATCAATTATTTGGAAGCTTGCCACCATCTTTTGCCATGATACGAAAGTTGCAGACTTTTATAATAGAGGGAAACAGTATCAGTGGTACTATTCCGCAAGAGATGTTTACAAACTGGACCAAGCTCAAGCATTTTGATGTAAGCGACAACTTGTTAGCTGGAAGCATCCCTTCTCAGATCAGCAAGTGGAAGGAGCTACTGTGTCTCCTCCTTGCTTCATCCTACAAACAGCAAAGCACCAATGGCGCTGCAGGCACTCTTCCACCTCTCAACTTTCCTGCTAATATGCACGGCCAAGGCAATCAATCCCGAAGCAGAAGCACTTCTTCGATGGAAGTCCACTTTGATTCGCGCCAACTCGTTGTCCTCATGGTCGATGGCAAACTCTACATGCTCTTGGTTCGGCGTCACCTGTGATGCTGCCGGGCATGTTATCAAGCTCCACCTTCCCAACTCAAGACTCCATGGTATGCTTCATCATGCCTTCTACTCTACAGTGTTCCGGAACCTCATTAAGATCAATCTCAACAACAACAATCTTGTTGGCACCTGTCACGTCCTAGGGGTGGTAGGAGTTCGTCGGCGGCGAGGAAGGGTAGGGGAGGATCTCAGAGACGAGCAGAGAGAGATGAGAAGCTAGGAGAAGGCAGCGAGAGGAGGAAGAGGAGCCTGTGGCTCAGGATATTTCATTTCAAATGATCGATGCCTATCCACAGTGACACGCCTCGCTTATATACTCGCGAGTGACACCCGCACACACACGGCCCACGGCCCACACCATTACAAGGCTCCCGGCCCGTCACGCTTACATTCGAATTCAAATGCTCCTGCGATGACTTTACGCTTTCGTCGCGCCTTCTTTACGTCTCCCCTGTCTTGCCTGCACCTTTGCCACTTCCAGAGTACTGACAATACCTCCCCCTGAAGAACCAGCTTGTCCCCAAGCTGGTGCCGCTGGATAGTGATCTTTGAGCACCTGATAGTCTTCCCAAGTGGCCGAGGACGCGGGAATTGTGGTCCACTTGACCAAGATCTAAAGATGTGAAGCGTTCCCTTTTTTGACCAGGCGGCGATCCAGGATTTCTTCTGGTTGCACACCAGGCAGCGACAAATCGAGCGGCACCGGTAGTGTAGTGAACACTGGAGTATGATCCGGTACATGAGTTTTAAGCTGGGACACATGGAAAACTGGGTGAACCATACTGCCCCGTGGCAACTCTAGTCTGTATGCCGCATTTCCAATTTTCTCCAGAATTTTGAAAGGTCCGAAGTATTTGAGAGCCAGTTTTGGACATGGACGATTGACCACGGACAACTGAGCATAAGGTTGCAGGCGCAGATACACTGTTTCTCCCACCACAAACTGGCGATCAGACCTTTTTCTGTCAGCGAATTGCTTATACTTGCACTGAGCTCTTGCTAGGTGGTCTTTGAGCAACGCTGTGTGTTCAGTTTGCGAAGCTAACCAAGTCTGAACATCCGGATTCAAGGAAACCGACTGACCTGCTAACTGTCCCACATTCGGGTCCTGTCCATATAATGCTTTGTAGGGAGTGCAGCCCAAGGAGGAATGATACGTGGAATTGTACTAAAATTCTGCCTGAGGAAGCCAGGCTGCCCATTTCGCTGGAGAAGCATGAACTGCACAGCGTAAGTACATTTCTAAGCACTGGTTCACACGCTCTGTTTGACCATCCGTCTGTGGGTGATATGCTGTGCTCATCTGAAGTTCAGTGCCCCAGACTCGAAACAATTCTTTCCAGAATGCACTTGTAAATATCTTATCTCTATCAGAAACAATGGACAAGGGCAGTCCATGAAGTCTGACAATGTTATTGAGGAAGACCTTGGCTACTGAGGCTGCTGTAAACGGATGTTTTAGAGGCAGAAAGTGACTTACTTTTGTGAAACGATCCACCACCACTAGGATAGCACTAAACCCCTCTGATTTAGGTAATCCTTCAATGAAGTCCATACTAATGGCTTGCCAGGGTCGTTCTGGTAAAGGAAGAGGTTGTAGCAACCCAGGTGTTTTGCACAGCTCATGTTTAGCTTGTTGACAAGTATTGCACTGCTTCACAAAGTTTTCCACATCTGTTTTCATACCAGACTAGCTAAACAATTGCTTCACTCTGTGATAGGTAGGAAGTATACCAGAGTGGCCTCCCACTGGTGATGAGTGAAAAGCCTGGATGAGCTTTGTTTGCAGACCTGCATTTGCTCCAATCCAAATTTTGTCCTCATGTTTAATGAGACCCTCTTGCAAGTAAAATCCAAGACAAGCCTTGTTATCCACTGCTAGCTTTTGTAACATCAGTTGTGCAGCAGGGTCCACTGTATAGGAGTTTAACACTTCTTGTATCCAGACAGGCTTGCTTGTAGACACTAATTGAAGAGGAAATAAGTGAGCTACCCTGGAAAGAGCATCGGCTACAGTATTTTCCACTCCTTTCTTGTACTGAATAGAAAACTGCAGTCCTACCAGCTTTGTCATGGCTTTCCTCTGCAAGTCTGAAGTGAGGAGTTGATCCCCTAGATGACAGAGACTCTGGTGGTCTGTTTTGATTACAAAAGGTGCCCTGGCCAGGTAAGATCTCCACCTGTCTATTGCCATCATGATTGCCAGAAATTCTTTCTCATAAATACACAGTCTCTGACTAGCCACTCCCAGTGCCTTGCTATAATAAGCAATAGGATGCCCCTCCTGAGAAAGGACAGCTCCCACTCCAGTATTGCAAGCATCTGTCTCCACAGTGAAAGTTTTTGCAAAGTTTGGCAAAGCCAGAACAGGAGTAGTGGCCATGGCCTGTTTCAACTGCTGAAAAGCTGCTTGAGCTGTGTCAGACCACTGAAAAGCTTGTTTCTTCAATAAAACAATGAGAGGTCTAGCCAACAGACCATAGTTCCTCACAAACTTCCTATAGTAACCTGTTAGCCCCAGAAATCCTCTCAATTCAGTCACATTGGTTGGTACAGGCCAGTGAATCATAGCTTCAGTTTTTGCATTATCAGTAGCCACACCTTTGTCAGAAATAATGTGACCCAAATATTCCATGGATTGCTGAGCAAAAACACATTTACTTTGTTTCGCATATAACTGATTTTGTGCCAGAATTTCAAACACAGACCTCAAGAGTTTCACATATAACTCTACATGCTCTTGGTTCGGCGTCACTTGTGATGCTGCCGGGCATGTTATCAAGCTCCACCTTCCCAACTCAAGACTCCATGGTACGCTTCATCATGCCTTCTACTCTGCAGTGTTCCAGAACCTCATTAAGATCAATCTCAACAACAACAATCTTGTTGGCACCATCCCAGCAAACATATCCTCACCTTTCTAGACTTGAGCAGCAACAATCTCGTTGGTGCCATCCCCTACCAACTCAGCAATCTCGTTGGTGCCATCCCCTATCCAGAATATGCCAAGTTGTCGCATATGCCCAATTTGAAGTTGTTATCTCTAGCTAATAATGACCTCAGCGGAAACTTCCCACAATTCATCCTGAACTACACCAATGCAAGTATGAGGTCCCTCGATTTATCAGGTAATGCCTTTTCAGGTCTGTTACCAGATTCACTGCCGGAGATGGTTCCAAGGTTGAGGTATCTAAATTTTTCGACTAACGGATTCTCTGGCTCCATACCTTGCTCACTCTCAAGGCTCCAAAAGCTAGATATACTATGTATCAACGGAAATAATCTCAGGGTGGAATCCCAGAGGAGCCGGGGATGATATCTGGATTGCAAACTCTTCTACTGGGCAGCAACCCACTTGGTGGATCGATCCCAGCTTCACTCGGGCAGCTTCAGTTGCTACAAAAACTTGGCATTAGAAACGCTAGTTTGGTTTCTACGCTTCCACCCGAGCTGGGGAACCTTACTAACCTCCGGCACATGTACCTATCACATAACCAGTTATTTGGAAGTTTGCCACCATCTTTTGCCAGGATGCAAGAATTGAGACACTTTGGAATAAATACAAACAGCGTCAGCGGTACCATCCCACAAGAGATGTTTACAAATCAGACCAAGCTCCAGGTACTTGATGCATCCAGTAACCAGTTAACTGGAAGACTCCCATCACAAATCAGCAAGTGTAAGGAATTGCAATACTTTGATATAGGCAACCACAGAATCAGTGGTACCATCCCGCAAGAGATGTTTACAAACTGGACCAAGCTTGAGGTGTTTGATGCGTCCAGTAACCGGCTGACTGGAAGCATCTCATCACAGATCAGCAAGTGTAAGAAGCTACAATTTCTCTCCCTCACAGACAACAACTTTATTGGCTCCATCCCAGTGGAGATGGGAAGCATGCCAAATTTACAACTTCTGGCCCTGTCCAGGAATCGCCTTACTGGAGTTATACCACCAGCTATCGGTAATGCAGCATCTTTGAAATTGCTTGCCCTCAGGTCCAACCATCTTGGGGGTGAGCTTCCTGCAAGTATATCCTGTCTGATAAATCTTGTTGCTCTGTTATTGTCTGGCAACAAGTTTACAGATGTAATTCCTAATGTCAATAGGCTCTCGCCGGCTTTCAAGGTGTCCAACAATACAGAACATAGCAGCTTTTTGGGAGAATCACTGTCTTCCCTTTGCCAACTGCCACGTTTGGAGATCTTGGATCTATCACAGAATCAGTTCTTTGGAGAGCTTCCTGGTTGCTACTGGAATTTGAAAGACTTACAATCCTTGAATTTGTCGGGTAATGCTTTTTCTGGGGAAGTTCCAACCTCAACTTACTACAACTCTTCACTACGATCACTGCACTTGTCAAATAACAATTTCACAGGCTGCTTTCCAGAAGTTTTAAAGAACTTCAAAAACCTTGTTGTTTTGGATCTCGGGAACAATAATATTTCTGGTGCAATTCCTTTGTGGATAAGGGAAAGCAATCCTTTGCTGAAGATTCTCAAACTGCGATCAAACATGTTCTGTGGAAGTATTCCTTGGCAGCTGTCACAACTCTCCCACCTTCAACTGCTTGATCTAGCTGAAAATAGTTTCGAAGGTTCCATACCAGAAAGATTTTTCAACTTTTCCATGATGACACATACATCTACGATGCAGCCAGTTCTAGCAATCAACATAAAATCTACCACCTTTGGATATTTTGATGGGGGCGGCATGGACATAATTTGGAAGGGGCAGGAGCATACCTTTTAGGTAAGGCATGCATTTGTGACTGGCATCGATCTCTCTTGAAATTCTCTCTCTGGTGAAATCCCTTTAGGGTTAACAAATCTTAGAGGCATCCAGTTGCTAAATATGTCAAGAAATTATCTGTGTGGTGGTATCCCGAATGACATTGGCAATCTAAAGTCGTTAGTGTTGGGCTAAGTCCCTCCACATGGAGGTGTGTTGGCAGCCCAACATCAGCCCATAAGTCCAACACATGTCAGCCGTTGATCTGCGCTGTATCCAACGGTTGAGAGCGCTTCCAAGGGAAGTGAAGCAAGCAGAAAACCCTAGCCACTCCACCCCTTGCTGGTAGTGGCTGCCATTCGTGAGAGTGAGAGAGAGAGCACACAAGAGAAAACACAACCTGAGAGAGGAAGAAGAAGAAGCAGAGGTTCTGTCCAGATTTGTTGCATCTGACTAGACAGTGTTCAAGCTGGTGGTTGGAGACTCAAACGTGCTTGGATCGACCCCAAACATGGTGATCTCGTTCCTTACTTTGAGTACTTTGATCTGGTTAGCTGGTTTGAGGATTGGGTCAGTGGAGCATCAGATTTGAGAGTGGTTTTGTCAGCTCTGACTGCTGCAGTTTCAGAACAGAGTAGTTTTGGGAGACGAACAGTTTGGGTAGGCAAACGATGTCCGATTAAGCTGAAATTTGGAGGGGATCTCAAGAACTCGTGTGTATACTTGTCTGCCAAATTTGGTGCTGTTTGGTTCAGCGGTTTAAGAGCAGTTTGCAAAACACTGGAGGATACAGAAGCTGTGTAAACTCTGCTTTGCTGAAATCTTGCCTCTTGTGGCTGTTGTTGCTGTTGCCGGTTGGCAACGTGGAGAGTGTGTTGTAAATCTCTCTAGAGGTTCTAGAGAAGACTTTGTACTCATCATTCTCATAGTGAAGTTGTGTGGACCGGTCGGTCCACAGCCGTGGTTTTTTACTCCTCAAGTTGAGGAGGTTTTTCCACGTTAAATCCTGTGTCATATGTGCATGTTGTTTGTGTTATTCCGCTGCTTACTTGTTGGTTGAAGCTGTCCTCAAAGTTCATCACAAGTGGAGGGGGCTGTGTAGTGTGCATATTTGCCGTGTCGGTGAATTTGTGCAGCGCATTGTTGCTGTCCAGCCCCAACAAAGTGGCATCAGAGCCTTGGTTTGCTTGTGCAAATTGCTGAGTTTCTTGTGGTGAAAGATGGAAGTGAATACCAGCAGGATGATATCTTTGAATGGTACAAATTATCAAGCATGGAAGGGCAAGATGGAGGACTTGTTGTATGTGAAAGAATACTGAAAGCCAGTGTTCTCCACTGAGATGCCGGAGGGCATTGAGGAAGGTCAGTGGAAGGTACTTCATCGCCAAGCTTGTGGGTTTATTCGGCAATGGGTTGATGACAATGTTTTGAACCATATCATTGATGAGACACATCCACGCACCTTATGGCAGAAATTGGAAGAGTTGTTTGCCCGAAAAAAGGTACAAACAAGATGTTCTTGATCAAACAATTAATGTGCTTGAGGTACAAAGAGGGCATTCTAATTGCAGATCATGTGAATACATTCCAAGGCATTATAAATCAGCTTTCTTCAATGGGAATAACATTTGAAGATGAAGTGAGAGCTTTGCTGCTACTAGGCTCATTACCGGATAGCTGGGAGACCTTTAAGGTCACGGTATGCAATTCAGCACCTAATGGAGTTGTCACTTGGAATCTTGTGAAAACCAGGGTACTAAATGAAGAGTCCAGAAAGGTGGCTGAAGCCAATTCTTCCTCACATTCAGAGGTGCTAGTCACCCAGTCCAGGGGGAGAAGCAAGAGCAGAGGTCCAGGTAAAGGGGCAGAAAGAGGTAGGAGCAAATCAAAAAGTAAGTATGCTGATTATGAGTGCCATCACTGCCATCAGAAGGGCCACATTAAGTGGCAATGTGACAAGTGGAAGAAAGACAAAAAGAAAAAGAAGAAGCAAGATCAGAAGCAAGTTGACAGTGATAGTGACACAGAGGGCAACCGAGTTACTGCAGTAGAAGAGGACATCATGCTTGTTATGCATGAAGAAATGAGGGCAGATTTGGTTCCACTATTGAGGACAGGATCACTGTTGTTTCTGATGAAACTGTCAACCTTGTGGATGGTGACGAGATGATTTGGATACCGGACAGCGGTGCTACCATTCATGCTACATCTCGCAGAGAGCTCTTCACTAACTATATATCAGGTGATTTTGGTGTTGTGAAGATGGGGAACAATGATAGAGCTGTTGGGAAACGTAGTAATTTCAAAAAAAATCCTACGCACACGCAAGATCATGGTGATGCATAGCAACGAGAGGGGAGAGTGTTGTCTACGTACCCTCGTAGACCGAAAGCGGAAGCGTTATATCAACGCGGTTGATGTAGTCGTACGTCTTCACGATCCGACCGATCCAAGCACCGTTACTCCGGCACCTCCGAGTTCTTGGCACACGTTCGGCTCGATGACGTTCCCCGGGCTCCGATCCAGCAAAGCTTCGGGGAAGAGTTCCGTCAGCACGACGGTGTGGTGACAATCTTGATGTTCTACTGTCGCAGGGCTTCGCCTAAGCACCGCTACAATATGACCGAGGTGGAATATGGTGGAGGGGGGCACCGCACACGGCTAAGGAACGATCTCAATGATCAACTTGTGTGTCTTGGGGTGCCCCCCTGCCCCCGTATATAAAGGAGCAAGGGGGAGGACGGCCGGCCTAGAGAGGCGCGCCAAGGGAGGGGGGAGTCCTCCTCCTAGTAGGAGTAGGACTCCCCTTTCCTAGTCCAACTAGGAGGGGGAAGGGGGAAAGGAAGGAGAGGGAGAGGGAGAGAGAAAGGGGGGCCGCCCCCCCCCCCCTCCTTGTCCAATTCGGACTCCTCATGGGGGGGGGCGCGCGCCACCTCCTGGAGCGGCCCTCTCTCTCCCCTCGCGGCCCAATAAGGCCCATACTTCCCCCGGGGGGTTCCGGTAACCCCTCCGGCACTCCGGTAATATCCGAAACCTCTCGGAACCATTCCGATGTCCGAACATAGCCGTCCAATATATCAATCTTTATGTCTCGACCATTCCGAGACTCCTCGTCATGTCCGTGATCACATCCGGGACTCCGAACTCCTTCGGTACATCAAAATGCATAAACTCATAATAACTGTCATCGTAACCTTAAGCGTGCGGACCCTACGGTTCGAGAACAATGTAGACATGACCGAGACACGTCTCCGGTCAATAACCAATAGCGGGACCTGGATGCCCATATTGGCTCCTACATATTCTACGAAGATCTTTATCGGTCAGACCGCATAACAACATACGTTGTTCCCTTTGTCCATCGGTATGTTACTTGCCCGAGATTCGATCGTCGGTATCCAATACCTAATTCAATCTTGTTACCGGCAAGTCTCTTTACTCGTTCCGTAATACATCATCCCGCAACTAACTCATTAGTTGCAATGCTTGCAAGGCTTAAGTGATGTGCATTACCGAGAGGGCCCAGAGATACCTCTCCCATAATTGGAGTGACAAATCCTAATCTCGAAATACGCCAACCCAACATCTACCTTTGGTGACACCTGTAGTACTCCTTTATAATCACCCAGTTACGTTGTGACGTTTGGTAGCACCCAAAGTGTTCCTCCGGCAAACGGGAGTTGCATAATCTCATAGTCAAAGGAACATGTATAAGTCATGGATAAAAGCAATAGCAACATACTAAATGATCGGGTGCTATGCTAATGGAATGGGTCATGTCAATCAGATCATTCAACTAATGATGTGACCTTGTTAATCAAATGACAACTCCTTTTGTCTATGGTTAGGAAACTTAACCATCTTTGATTAACAAGCTAGTCAAGTAGAGGCATACTAGTGACACTCTGTTTGTCTATGTATCCACACATGTATTATGTTTCCGGTTAATACAATTCTAGCATGAATAATAAACATTTATCATGATATGTAAGGAAATAAATAATAACTTTATTATTGCCTCTAGGGCATATTTCCTTCAGTCTCCCACTTGCACTAGAGTCAATAATCTAGATTATACAGTAATGATTCTAACACCCATGGAGTCTTGGTGCTGATCATGTTTTGCCCGTGGAAGAGGCTTAGTCAACGGGTCTGCCATATTCAGATCCGTATGTATCTTGCAAATCTCTATGTCTCCCACCTGGACCAAGTCCCGGATGGAATTGAAGCGTCTCTTGATGTGCTTTGTTCTCTTGTGAAATCTGGATTCCTTCGCCAAGGCAATTGCTCCAGTATTGTCACAAAAGATTTTCATTGGACCCGATGCACTAGGTATGACACCTAGATCGGATATGAACTCCTTCATCCAGACTCCTTCATTTGCTGCTTCCGAAGCAGCTATGTACTCCGCTTCACATGTAGATCCCGCCACGACGCTTTGTTTAGAACTGCACCAACTGACAGCTCCACCGTTTAATGTAAATACATATCCGGTTTGCGATTTCGAATCGTCCGGATCAGTGTCAAAGCTTGCATCAACGTAACCCTTTACGATGAGCTCTTTATCACCTCCATACACGAGAAACATTTCCTTAGTCCTTTTCAGGTACTTCAGGATATTCTTGACCGCTGTCCAGTGATCCACTCCTGGATTACTTTGGTACCTCCCTGCTAAACTTATAGCAAGGCACACATCAGGTCTGGTACACAGCATTGCATACATGATAGAGCCTATGGCTGAAGCATAGGGAACATATTTCATCTTCTCTCTATCTTCTGCAGTGGTCGGGCATTGAGTCTTACTCAACTTCACACCTTGCAATACAGGCAAGAACCCTTTCTTTGCTTGATCCATTTTGAACTTCTTCAAAATCTTGTCAAGGTATGTGCTTTGTGAAAGTCCAATTAAGCGTCTTGATCTATCTCTATAGATCTTAATGCCCAATATGTAAGCAGCTTCACCGAGGTCTTTCATTGAAAAACTCTTATTCAAATATCCCTTTATGCTATCTAGAAATTCTATATCATTTCCAATCAGTAATATGTCATCTACATATAATATCAGAAATGCTACAGAGCTCCCACTCACTTTCTTGTAAATACAGGCTTCTCCAAAAGTCTGTACAAACCCAAATGCTTTGATCACACTATCAAAACATTTATTCCAACTCCGAGATGCTTGCACCAGTCCATAGATGGATCGCTGGAGCTTGCATACTTTGTTAGCTCCCTTTGGATCGATAAAACCTTCTGGTTGCATCATATACAACTCTTCTTCCAAAAACCCATTCAGGAATGCAGTCTTTACATCCATTTGCCAAATTTCATAATCATAAAATGCGGCAATTGCTAACATGATTCGGACAGACTTAAGCATTGCTACGGGTGAGAAGGTCTCATCGTAGTCAATCCCTTGAACTTGTCGAAAACCCTTTGCGACAAGTCGAGCTTTGTAGACAGTAACATTACCGTCGGCGTCAGTCTTCTTCTTAAAGATCCACTTGTTCTCTATTGCTTGCCGACCTTCGGGCAAGTCAACCAAAGTCCATACTTTGTTTTCATACATGGATCCCATCTCAGATTTCATGGCTTCCAGCCATTTTGCGGAATCTGGGCTCACCATCGCTTCTTCATAGTTCGTAGGTTCGTCATGATCTAGTAGCATGATTTCCAGAATAGGACTGCCGTACCACTCTGGTGCGGATCTCACTCTGGTTGATCTACGAGGTTCAGCAGTTACTTGATCTGAAGTTTCATGATCATCATCACTAACTTCTTCTCTGATTGGTGTAGATGTCACAGAAACCGGTTCCTGTGATGTACTACTTTCCAATAAGGGAGCAGGTACAGTTACCTCATCAAGTTCTACTTTCCTCCCACTCACTTCTTTCGAGAGAAACTCCTTCTCTAGAAAGGATCCATTTTTAGCAACAAATGTCTTGCCTTCGGATCTGTGATAGAAGGTGTACCCAACTGTTTCCTTTGGGTATCCTATGAAGACACATTTCTCCGATTTGGGTTCGAGCTTATCAGGTTGAAGCTTTTTCACATAAGCATCGCAGCCCCAAACTTTAAGAAACGACAACTTTGGTTTCTTGCCAAACCATAGCTCATAAGGCGTCGTCTCAACGGATTTTGACGGTGTCCTATTTAACGTGAATGTGGCCGTCTCTAGAGCATAACCCCAAAACGATAGCGATAAATCTGTAATAGACATCATAGATCGCACCATATCTAGTAAAGTGCGATTACGACGTTCGGACACACCATTGCGCTGTGGTGTTCCGGGTGGCGTGAGTTGCGAAACTATTCCGCATTGTTTCAAATGTAGACCAAACTCGTAACTCAAATATTCTCCTCCACGATCAGATCGTAGAAACTTTATTTTCTTGTTACGATGATTTTCAACTTCACTCTGAAATTCTTTGAACTTTTCAAATGTTTCAGACTTGTGTTTCATTAAGTAGATATACCCATATCTGCTTAAATCATCTGTAAAGGTGAGAAAATAACGATATCCTCCACGAGCTTCAATATTCATCGGACCACATACATCTGTATGTATGATTTCCAATAACTCTGTTGCTCTCTCCATAATACCGGAGAACGGTGTTTTAGTCATCTTGCCCATGAGGCACGGTTCGCAAGTACCAAGTGATTCATAATCAAGTGGTTCCAAAAGTCCATCAGTATGGAGTTTCTTCATGCGCTTTACACCGATATGACCTAAACGGCAGTGCCACAAATAAGTTGCACTATCATTGTTAACTCTGCATCTTTTGGCTTCAACATTATGAATATGTGTATCACTACTATCGAGATTCATCAAAAATAGACCACTCTTCAAGGGTGCATGACCATAAAAGATATTATTCATATAAATAGAACAACCATTATTCTCTGATTTAAATGAATAACCGTCTCGCATCAAACAAGATCCAGATATAATGTTCATGCTCAACGCTGGTACCAAATAACAATTATTTAGGTCTAATACTAATCCCGAAGGTAGATGTAGAGATAGCGTGCCGACCGCGATCACATCGACTTTGGAACCATCTCCCACGCGCATCGTCACCTCGTCCTTTGCCAGTGTTCGCTTAATCCGTAGTCCCTGTTTCGAGTTGCAAATATTAGCAACAGAACCAGTATCAAATACCCAGGTGCTACTGCGAGCTCTAGTAAGGTACACATCAATAACATGTATATCACATATACCTTTGTTCACCTTGCCATCCTTCTTGTCCGCCAGATACTTGGGGCAGTTCCGCTTCCAGTGACCAGTCTGCTTGCAGTAGAAGCACTCAGTTTCAGACTTAGGTCCAGACTTGGGTTTCTTCGCTTGAGCAGCAACTTGTTTGCTGTTCTTCTTGAAGTTCCCCTTCTTCTTCCCTTTGCCCTTCTTCTTGAAACTGGTGGTCTTATTGACCATCAACACTTGATGCTCCTTCTTGATTTCTACCTCCGCAGCCTTTAGCATTGCGAAGAGCTCGGGCATAGTCTTATCTATCCCTTGCATATTATAGTTCATCACGAAGCCTTTGTAGCTTGGTGGCAGTGATTGAAGAATTCTGTCAATGACACAATCATCCGGAAGATTAACTCCCAGTTGACTCAAGTGATTGTAATACCCAGACATTCTGAGTATGTGCTCACTGACAGACCCATTCTCTTCCATCTTGCAGCTATAGAACTTATTGGAGACCTCATATCTCTCAATCCGGGCATTCTGTTTGAATATCAACTTCAACTCCTGGAACATCTCATATGCTCCATGGTTCTCAAACCGTCGTTGAAGTCCCGGTTCTAAGCCGTAGAGCATGGCACACTGAACTATCGAGTAGTCATCAGCTTTGCTCTGCCAGACGTTCATAACATCTGGTGTTGCTCCAGCAGCAGGCCTGGCACCTAGCGGTGCATCCAGGACATAATTCTTCTGTGCAGCAATGAGGATAATCCTCAAGTTACGGACCCAGTCCGTGTAATTGCTACCATCATCTTTCAACTTTGCTTTCTCAAGGAACGCATTAAAATTCAACGGAACAACAGCACGAGCCATCTATCTACAATTAACACAAACAAGCAAGATACTATCAGGGACTAAGTTCATGATAAATTTAAGTTCAATTAATCATATTACTTAAGAACTCCCACTTAGATAGACATCCCTCTAATCTTCTAAGTGATCACGTGATCCAAATCAAACTAAACCATAACCGATCATCACGTGAAATGGATTAGTTCTCAATGGTGAACATCATCATGTTGATCATATCTACTATATGATTCACGCTCGACCTTTCGGTCTCCGTGTTCCGAGGCCATATCTGCATATGCTAGGCTCGTCAAGTATAACCCAAGTATTCCGCGTGTGCAAAACTGGCTTGCACCCGTTGTAGATGGACGTAGAGCTTATCACACCCGATCATCACGTGGTGTCTGGGCACGACGAACTTTGGCAACGGTGCATACTCGGGGAGAACACTTCTTGATAATTTAGTGAGAGATCATCTTATAATGCTACCGTCAATCAAAGCAAGATAAGATGCATAAAAGATAAACATCACATGCAAATCAATATAAGTGATATGATATGGTCATCATCATCTTGTGCTTCGTGATCTCCATCTCTGCAGCACCATCATGATCACCATCGTCACCGGCGCGACACCTTGATCTCCATTGTAGCATCGTTGTCGTCTCGCCAATCTTATGCTTCTACGACTATCGCTACCGCTTAGTGATAAAGTAAAGCATTACAGGGCGATTGCATTGCATACAATAAAGCGACAACCATACGGCTCCTGCCGGTTGCCGATAACTCGGTTACAAAACATGATCATCTCATACAATAAAATATAGCATAATGTCTTGACCATATCACATCACAACATGCCCTGCAAAAACAAGTTAGACGTCCTCTACTTTGTTTGTTGCAAGTTTTACGTGGCTGCTACGGGCTTTAAGCAAGAACTCATCTTACCTACGCATCAAAACCACAACGATAGTTTGTCAAATAGACTCCGTTTTAACCTTCTCAAGGACCGGGCGTAGCCACACTTGGTTCAACTAAAGTTGGTGAGACAGTCTCCCGCAAGCCATCTGTGTGCAAAGCACGTCGAGGGAACCGGTCTCGCGTAAGCGTACGCGTAAGGTTGGTCCGGGTCGTCTCATCCAACAATACCGCTGAACCAAAGTATGACATGCTGGTAGGCAGTATGACTTGTATCGTCCACAACTCACTTGTGTTCTACTCGTGCAAATAACATCAAACCATAAAAACCTAGGCTCTGATGCCACTGTTGGGAAACGTAGTAATTTCAAAAAAATTCCTACGCACACGCAAGATCATGGTGATGCATAGCAACGAGAGGGGAGAGTGTTGTCTACGTACCCTCGTAGACCGAAAGCGGAAGCGTTATATCAACGCGGTTGATGTAGTCGTACGTCTTCACGATCCGACCGATCCAAGCACCGTTACTCTGGCACCTCCGAGTTCTTGGCACACGTTCGGCTCGATGACGTTCCCCGGGCTCCGATCCAGCAAAGCTTCGGGGAAGAGTTCCGTCAGCATGACGGTGTGGTGACGATCTTTATGTTCTACTGTCGCAGGGCTTCGCCTAAGCACCGCTATAATATGATGGAGGTGGAATATGGTGGAGGGGGGCACCGCACACGGCTAAGGAACGATCTCAGTGATCAACTTGTGTGTCTTGGGGTGCCCCCCTGCCCCCGTATATAAAGGAGCAAGGGGGAGGCCGGCCGGCCTAGAGAGGCGCGCCAAGGGAGGGGGGAGTCCTCCTCCTAATAGGAGTAGGACTCCCCTTTCCTAGTCCAACTAGGAGGGGAAAGGGGGGAAGGAAGGAGAGGGAGAGGGAGAGGGAAAGGGGGGCCGCGCCCCCCCTCCTTGTCCAATTCGGACTCCTCATGGGGGGGCGCGCGCCACCTCCTGGCGCGGCCCTCTCTCTCCCCTCGCGGCCCAATAAGGCCCATACTTCCCCCGGGGGGTTCCGGTAACCCCTCCGGCACTCCGGTAATATCCGAAACCTCTCGGAACCATTCCGATGTCCGAACATAGCCGTCCAATATATCAATCTTTATGTCTCGACCATTCCGAGACTCCTCGTCATGTCCATGATCACATCCGGGACTCCGAACTCCTTCGGTACATCAAAATGCATAAACTCATAATAACTGTCATCGTAACCTTAAGCGTGCGGACCCTACGGTTCGAGAACAATGTAGACATGACCGAGACACGTCTCCGGTCAATAACCAATAGCGGGACCTGGATGCCCATATTGGCTCCTACATATTCTACGAAGATCTTTATCGGTCAGACCGCATAACAACATACGTTGTTCCCTTTGTCCATCGGTATGTTACTTGCCCGAGATTCGATCGTCGGTATCCAATACCTAATTCAATCTTGTTACCGGCAAGTCTCTTTACTCGTTCCGTAATACATCATCCCGCAACTAACTCATTAGTTGCAATGCTTGCAAGGCTTAAGTGATGTGCATTACCGAGAGGGCCCAGAGATACCTCTCCCATAATTGGAGTGACAAATCCTAATCTCGAAATACGCCAACCCAACATCTACCTTTGGTGACACCTGTAGTACTCCTTTATAATCACCCAGTTACGTTGTGACGTTTGGTAGCACCCAAAGTGTTCCTCCGGCAAACGGGAGTTGCATAATCTCATAGTCAAAGGAACATGTATAAGTCATGGATAAAAGCAATAGCAACATACTAAATGATCGGGTGCTATGCTAATGGAATGGGTCATGTCAATCAGATCATTCAACTAATGATGTGACCTTGTTAATCAAATGACAACTCCTTTTGTCTATGGTTAGGAAACTTAACCATCTTTGATTAACAAGCTAGTCAAGTAGAGGCATACTAGTGACACTCTGTTTGTCTATGTATCCACACATGTATTATGTTTCCGGTTAATACAATTCTAGCATGAATAATAAACATTTATCATGATATGTAAGGAAATAAATAATAACTTTATTATTGCCTCTAGGGCATATTTCCTTCAAGAGCAGCCATCATTGGAGAAGGAGATGTTCATTTGGAGACCGCAAATGGTACAAGGTTAGTCCTCAAATCTGTGAGGCATGTTGAGTCACTTCGTCTCAATATTATCTCGGTTGGTTTACTTGATGGAGATGATTACTTGAGCAGTTTTGGAAAAGGGCAGTACAAGCTCACCAAAGGCAACATGATTGTTGCAAGAGGTAAAATGGTCTCAGTTTTGTATCATGTTCATGCTAAGCTCTTTAGTGCTTCCGTCAATGCACTAGAGAAGGATGATAATTGTGCTTTATGGCACAAGAGACTTGGGCACATGAGTGAGAAGGGGATGACAGTGCTAGTGAAGAAAAAATTGTTGAAGGGTGTGAAAGGAGTCCACATCAAGAAATGTTCAGATTGTCTAGCAGGGAAGCAACACAGAGTTGCCTTCAAGACTCTACCTCCTCACAAGAAGCCCGAGAAGCTGGACTTGATACATTCCGATGTTTGCAAAATGTCGGTAAGATCTCTTGGTGGTGCTAAGTACTTTGTGACTTTTATTGATGACTTTTCCAGGAAAGTTTGGGCCTTCACTTTGAGGACCAAAGATCAAGTACTAGGTGTATTCAAGCAATTCCAAGCCTCGGTTGAGAGAGAAACTGAGAAGAAAATCAAGTGCATTCGCACTGATAATGGAGGAGAGTATATTGGGCCATTTGATGCATATTGCAAGCAGCAGAGTATTAGGCACCAATTTACTCCCTCGAAGACACCACAGCTGAATGGTCTTGCTGAGAGGATGAACAGGACAATTATGGAGAGAGTTAGATGCTTGTTGTCAAGTGCAAAGCTACGCAAACACTTTTGGGGTGAGGCTTTGATGACTGCAGTTTATCTTATTAATCTCTCACCAAGTTATCCTTTGCAGGGAGATGTTCCTAACAGGGTCTGGTGTGACAAGGACGTCTCATATGACCACCTGAAGGTTTTTGGGTGCAAGGCCTTTGTTCATATTCCTCAAGATGAAAGGTCAAAGCTTGATTCGAAGACACGACAATGTATCTTTCTTGGTTATGGTGGTGATGAGTTTGGCTACAAGCTGTTTGGCCCTATAATAAGGAAAGTTGTGAGAAGCCGTGATGTTGTGTTTGTTGAAGACCAAACAATTGAGGATATTGTGAAGACAAAGGGGCAGGTTCCTCCTCAGCAGCAACAAGACATGATTGATTCTGACCCAGTTCCTGCAGCTCCAGCTCCTGTGCAAGTTGAAGCAGATGCAGAAGATGTACATGGTGATGTACATGGTGGTGAAGGTGAAGAAGAAGCTCCCCAACAGCAGCAGCAAGAGTATGATGCTGAAATTGATGATCCGGATCAGCAGGAAGCACCAGCACCAGAAAGTCCACCAGCTGCTCCACTCAGAAGATCCAACAGGGGTCGAATTCCTTCCAGCAGGCATCCCTCAGATTAATATGTGGTGTTATTATCTGACGGTTCAGAACCTGAACGCACAAGAAGGAGTGGAAAAATGCTATGCAAGAAGAGATAGATTCCTTGCATAAGAATCATACTTATGAGCTGGTCAAGTTGCCCAAGGGCAAGAAAATTTTGAAGAACAAGTGGGTCTACAGAATCAAGCAAGAAGAGCACACATCACATCCAAGATACAAGGCCAGGCTAGTTGTAAAAGGATTCGGCCAGAGAAAAGGCATTGACTATGATGAGATATTTTCTCCGGTTGTGAAGATGACATCAATAAGGGTAATCCTTGGCATGGCAGCAAGTCTCAACTTGGAGGTTGAGCAAGTGGATGTGAAGACTGCATTCCTTCATGGTGAGTTGGAGGAAGAAATATACATGGAGCAACCTGAGGGGTTTCTTGTGAAAGGCAAAGAAGACTATGTGTGCAAGCTGAAGAAAAGTCTCTATGGCTTGAAACAAGCACCAAGACAATGGTACATGAAGTTTGAAACTGTCATGGGGGAGCAAGGCTACAAGAAGTGTAGCTCAGACCATTGTGTGTTTATTCAGAGGTTCTCAGGTGATGATTTCATCATATTATTGCTCTATGTTGATGATATCCTGATTTTTGGCAAGAATGTCTCTAGGATTGCTAAGTTGAAGAAGGAGTTGAGCAAATGTTTTGCTATAAAAGACTTAGGTCCAGCAAAGAACATTCTCGGAATGAGAATTGAGCGAGACAGAAATTGCAACAAGTTGTACTTGTCTCAAGAGAAGTATATTGAGAAGGTTGTACTTCAGAAGTTCAGGATGGAAAATGCTAAAGTTGTGAGTTGTCCACTAGCAGCCCATTTCAAGTTGAGCAGAAAGCAATGTCCTACCACTGATGAGCAGAAAAAGAAAATGCATCATGTTCCTTATGTTTCAGCGGTTGGGAGTTTGATGTATGCTATGGTGTGTACAAGGCCTAACATTGCTCATGCGGTTAGTACTGTGAGCAGATTTATGTCCAATCCAGGAAGACCTCATTGGGAAGCCGTGAAGTGGATTTTGAGATATCTTCGGGGCAGCACAAATCTGAAACTTTGCTTCGGTGACGGTGAGGCCAAGCTGATTGCTTTTTCAGATTCTGACATGGCTGGAGATGTTGACAGAAGGAAGTCTACTTCAGGTTACTTGGTTACCTATGCAGGGGGAGCGGTGTCATGGCAAAGCAGGCTGCAAAAGTGTGTGGCATTGAATACAACTGAAGCTGAATTCATTGTAGTAACAGAGGCGAGCAAAGAGCTATTGTGGCTGAAACGGTTGGCTTGTGAGCTTGGTTTTAAGCAAGACAAGTATGTGTTGTTTTGTGACAACCAAAGTGCTATCCACTTGAGTAAGAATGCAAGTTTTCATTCAAGGTCTAAGCATATAGAAGTCCGTTATCATTGGATTCGAGATGTGTTGTATTCCAAGAAAATGCAATTTAAGAAGGTTCACACCGATGACAATGTGGCTGATATGTTGACTAAAGTGGTGACAAGGAAGAAGCTCGAAGTATGCCGCCGGCTCGCTGGCATGGCTGCCGGAAGGCAGTGAGACCCTCCATGTGTTAAACAAGGTTTCCCTGTACCTCACGTTACATGTTGAAGATCTCACGGCATGATAGAGATAGAGATAGACTTGGCTGTTAGTTAGGCTGTTTAAACATATCACAATTGTAACTATCTCTATCTCCTCTTTCCCAAGTAATCTCCCCTGGAGAATCTCTCTGTAACGATCGTTGGGGTCGCGTCCCCCTTCCATATAACACGAACCACGTCCCTCGAGAGAGGTAAGACGTTTTCCGCTATCGCACATGGTAGTCAGAGCCTTCCTTTTCCCATCCGAAGCTTCTGTCGAATCCATCTAAGCCTAGCCATGTCTTCCTCCTCCACCTCCGGTGCCTTCTCTTCCAACCTCAATAGTCAGGTCATGGAGAAGTTGTCTCGCACGAACTACGTGCTATGGAGAACGCAGATCACCCCCCAACTGCGCGGCGCCGGCGTCTTCGGCTACGTCGACGGCACCACACCGGAGCCGGCGAAGCTCCTCATCACCACCAAAGAAGGCAAGGAGACTTCATCACCCAACCCTCTCCACCCTATATGGGTCCGGGAGGATCAGCAGGTTCTTGGCTTCCTGCTGGCCAACCTCACAAAGGAGGTCTTGGTCACGGTGACCACGGTCACCACGGCGAGCGCGCTCTGGACGACGCTCGCTGCCATGTTCTCGTCGCACTCGGCGAGCCGCATCAACAACATTCGCACCTCCCTCATCAACATGCAGAAGGGTAATCTTTCGGTTGCTTCTTACTTTGCTGCTATGAGAGGATATGCAGATGAGCTCGCCGCGGCAGGCAAGGCCATCCAGGATGACGAACTGATCTCCTACATCATCCACGGGCTAGATGCTGATTACCAGCCTCTGGTCTCCGCTCTGGACGCCCGCATCACCCCCGTCACACTCGACGAACTCTACGCCATGCTCTCCAACTTCGACCAACGCGTGGCCCATTACCATGGGTCCGGCGGCGGCGGCTTCAAGTCTTCAGCCAACATGGCGTCTCGTGGGCGGGGTGGCAGCTCCCGTTCGCGTGGCACTCCCCGCAACAAGGGGCGATCTGGTGGCGGTGGCAGCAACGACCGCGGCTCCTCTCCTCAGCGTGCGGGCGGCAGGGGCCGTCGTCGCGGTCGTGGCAGCGGCAACAGAACGCGCCCCGACACTCCAAGGTGCCAGATCTGCGGGAAGCCTGGACACACAGCAAAAGATTGCTGGTACAGGTACGACGAGGATGATGAGGACTCCCAGGATGATGACAAGGTTGCTGCGGCGGCCGATGGGTCCTACGGGGTCGACACAAATTGGTACGTCGACAGTGGGGCTACCAACCACATCACCAACGAACTCGAGAAAGTCACCATGAAGGAGAAGTACCGCGGCAAGGATCAAATCCACACTGCCAGCGAAGAAGGTATGAGTATATGTCATGTTGGTCACTCAATATTTCGTACCCCTAGACGTAAACTACATCTTAGGAAAATTTTGCATGTCCCTAGTGCACATAAAAATCTTCTTTCTGTTCATCGAATTGCCATCGATAATCATGTTTTTCTCGAGTTTCACCCTTACTTCTTTTTGATCAAGGATCAGGCAACGAGGGAAATTCTCTATCGAGGTAGATGTGTTTGAGGGCTCTACCCGTTGATTCCAGAGTTTAGAAGATTCAATAAACAAGCTTGTGGTGCTATCAAGCTTACGTCCACACGATGGCACGATCGTTTAGGACATGCCTCTTTTTCTTTAGTTGGAAAGTTGCTTAGGAAAAATAAGCTCCCGTTTGTTGGTGAGCGTCATGTTGAAACTATTTGTGATTCATGTCAACGAGCTAAAAGTCATCAATTACCATATCCCGTTTCTACTAGTGTCTCTACCAAACCTTTACAGCTTATTTTTTCTGATGTTTGGGGTCCAGCCCCTCACTCTGTTGGTAGACATACCTATTATGTGAGTTTCATTGATGACTACAATAAATTCTCTTGGATCTATCTTCTAAAATGAAGATCCGATGTGTTTCAAGTTTTCCAAAATTTCCAAGCTCTTGTTGAACGCAAGTTCGATAGCAAAATCATCGTTGTCCAATCAGACTGGGGAGGGGAGTACGAAAAGTTGAACTCCTTCTTCCAAAACCTTGGTATCTCTCACCAAGTATCATGCCCACACGCTCACCAACAAAACGGCCCAGCTGAACGCAAGCACAGACACATTGTAGAGGTCGGTCTTGCTCTTTTGGCAGGAGCCTCCATGCCTCTCAAATTTTGGGATGAAGCATTCCTCACTGCTGTTCGCATTATCAACATGCTACCCAGTCGTGTCATTAATAATGAAACTCCGATAGAGCGTCTTCTTCACACAAAACCTGACTATAAGTCTCTTCGAGTTTTTGGGTGTGCATGTTGGCCAAATCTCCGTCCTTACAACAATCGCAAACTCATGTTTCGATCCAAACAGTGTGTCTTCCTTGGATATAGCGCTCAGCATAAAGGTGTCAAATGTCTAGATGTCTCCACAGGTCGTGTTTACATCTCACGTGACGTTGTATTTGATGAAACCAAATTTCCATTCGCTGATCTTCACCCTAATGCTGGCGCCCTTCTTCGTCAAGAAATTCTTCTTTTGCCTCCTCATCTCACTAGTTTTGATCAAGGGGGACAAAATATTGGTGATCAATTACTGACTAACTCATCTAATGATCTGCATGAGCTTTGTGTTGATGCAACAGGAGCAATCCAAGAAGATATTGCTGCTGAAAAAAATCCGGACGGTTCACATTTTATGTGTCTTACAAGAGGAAACAGATCCGCCTTGGGATCGCCGTCCCCTGACGCGGCAGGTGCAGGCGACAGCGCGATCTCCCCAGATTCCCGCAGCGCTGGCCCCGCGGCTGACACGCGGCCTTCGTCCGCCGGCTGCGCCGGCTCCCCTGTCCAGCGCCAACCGGCGTCCTCCACCTGGCAGGCTCCGGGTGGCCCAGGAGATGCGCGCTACTCCACCCAACCGGTGACGTACAAACGGCGCGCCGGCGCGCGGACTAGGGAGGGCGCGGGACCTGGCGCGGGTCCGATCGGCGCGGAATCCCGCGTGGAACCTGGAGCGGATCCGATCGGCGCGGAATCACGAGTGGATGCTGCTTCGGGATCTTCTGCGGCCACTTCAGGCGTCCCGCATCGCGACGCAACCACAGAAGATCCGACGCTGGTGGGTGACGTTGCTGCCGCCGAATCCTCCTTGGTTTCTGGTGCAGCCAATGATTTGAGAACTGCAGGATCTTCTGTGGCAACAGAAACGAGTACTCAGCAGCCACGTCGCACACGTCTTCAACAAGGGGTAATTCAACCTGTCAACTACAAACATATAACCAAGTATGGCATGGTCTGTTCCACAGGTGAACCAGATGAACCTAACACCCTTGAAGCAGCATTATGTGATGAGAGGTGGAAGAAAGCTATGAATGAAGAGTATATGGCATTGAAGAAAAACAAAACATGGCATTTGGTTCCCCCACAGCAAGGTAAAAATTTGATTGATTGCAAGTGGGTTTTCAGGATTAAAAGAAAAGCTGATGGAACTATTGATCGTTATAAGGCTAGGCTAGTAGCAAAAGGATTTAAACAGAGATATGGCATAGACTATGAGGACACGTTTAGTCCAGTGGTTAAGGCTGCCACCATTCGTCTTGTCTTGTCCATTACTGTTTCCAGAGGATGGAGTCTCAGGCAGCTTGATGTTCAGAACGCGTTTCTTCACGGTGTTCTGGAAGAGGAAGTGTACATGAAACAACCTCCTGGGTTTGAGAGTAAGAATGCTCCTTCTTATGTGTGCAAGCTTGATAAGGCACTATATGGATTAAAACAAGCTCCAAGAGCATGGTATGCTCGTCTCTGTCACAAAATGCAAGCACTTGGTTTCATTCCCTCCAAGTCTGACACATCATTGTTTATCTACAACAAACTCAACACATGCATATTTGTTCTTATATATGTTGATGATATTATTGTAACCAGCTCATCTGATGAAGCCATCAGAGGACTTCTTAAGGATCTAAGTGCAGATTTTGCTCTAAAGGATCTTGATGACTTGCACTATTTTCTTGGGATTGAGGTGAAGAAGCACAAAGATGGACTTCTTCTCTCTCAAGAAAAGTATGCCACTGATCTGGTTAAGAAGGCCGGGTTACAAGGGTGCAAGCCCTCTCCTACTCCGTTGTCTAGCTCGGAAAAGCTATATCTTGCAGCAGGTGAGCCTTTGAATCAAGAGGACAGCACGAAATACAGAAGTCTGGTAGGAGCTCTTCAGTATCTCACACTTACCAGACCTGATTTATCCTTTGTTGTTAACAAAGTCTGCCAGTTCCTTCATGCACCTACCAATATTCATTTGACAGCTGCAAAACGTATAGTTCGATATGTGAAGCATACTCTGAACTTAGGACTGAACTTCAGCAAATCACCCTTTACTCTTGTCAGTGCATTCTCTGACTCTGATTGGGCAGGTTGTCTTGATGACAGACGCTCTACTGGTGGTTTTGCAGTATTCTTTGGATCAAATTTGATATCATGGTGTGCACGTAAACAGGCCACTGTGTCTAGGTCGAGTACAGAGGCAGAATACAAGGCATTGGCTAATGCCACAGCTGAAATAATCTGGGTACAGTCCATGTTGAAGGAACTTGGTGTAAAGAGTAAACAAGCTCCCTGCTTATGGTGTGACAACCTTGGTGCTACGTATCTCTCTGCAAATCCGGTTTTTCATGCCAGGACAAAGCATATAGAGATTGATTTTCATTTTGTCAGAGAAAGAGTTGCTCAAAAACAACTTGATATTCGCTTTGTGCATTCCAGAGATCAACTTGCAGATGGTTTCACAAAGCCCTTGCCTACAAGAAGTTTTGAAGACTTCAAGCATAATCTCAACTTAATGAAGTTGTGATTAAGGGAGGGTGTTAAACAAGGTTTCCCTGTACCTCACGTTACATGTTGAAGATCTCACGGCATGATAGAGATAGAGATAGACTTGGCTGTTAGTTAGGCTGTTTAAACATATCACAATTGTAACTATCTCTATCTCCTCTTTCCCAAGTAATCTCCCCTGGAGAATCTCTCTGTAACGATCGTTGGGGTCGCGTCCCCCTTCCATATAACACGAACCACGTCCCTCGAGAGAGGTAAGACGTTTTCCGCTATCGCACACCATGATGTCGGGAGGGGGAGTTTGTTGGGCTAAGTCCCTCCACATGGAGGTGTGTTGGCAGCCCAACATCAGCCCATAAGTCCAACACATGTCAGCCGTTGATCTGCGCTGTATCCAACGGTTGAGAGCGCTTCCAAGGAAAGTGAAGCAAGCAGAAAACCCTAGCCACTCCACCCCTTGCTGGTGGTGGCTGCCATTCGTGAGAGTGAGAGAGAGAGCACACAAGAGAAAACACAACCTGAGAGAGGAAGAAGAAGAAGCAGAGGCTCTGTCCAGATTTGTTGCATCTGACTAGACAGTGTTCAAGCTGGTGGTTGAAGACTCAAACGTGCTTGGATCGACCCCAAACTTGGTGAGCTCGTTCCTTACTTTGAGTACTTTGATCTGGTTAGCTGGTTTGAGGATTGGGTCAGTGGAGCATCAGATTTGAAGTGGTTTTGTCAGCTCTGACTGCTGCAGTTTCAGAACAGAGTAGTTTTGGGAGACGAACAGTTTGGGTAGGCAAACGATGTCCGATTGAGCTGAAATTTGGAGGGGATCTCAAGAACTCGTGTGTCTACTTGTCTGCCAAATTTGGTGCTGTTTGGTTCAGCGGTTTAAGAGCAGTTTGCAAAACACTGGAGGATACAGAAGCTGTGTAAACTCTGCTTTGCTGAAATCTTGCCTCTTGTGGCTGTTGTTGCTGTTGCCGGTTGGCAACGTGAAGAGTGTGTTGTAAATCTCTCTAGAGGTTCTAGAGAAGACTTTGTACTCATCATTCTCATAGTGAATTTGTGTGGACCGGTCGGTCCACAGCCGTGGTTTTTACTCCTCAAGTTGAGGAGGTTTTTCCACGTTAAATCCTGTGTCACATGTGCATGTTGTTTGTGTTATTCCGCTGCTTACTTGTTGGTTGAAGCTGTCCTCAAAGTTCATCACAAGTGGAGGGGGCTGTGTAGTGTGCATATTTGCCGTGTCGGTGAATTTGTGCAGCGCATTGTTGTTGTACAGCCTCAACAGTTAGAATCCCTTGATCTCTCGTTGAACAAACTATCCGGTCCTATTCCTTCTAGCATGTCAAACTTGATATTCCTCAGCACTATTAACCTCTCAAACAACTGTCTATCATTTCTCAAAAAAAAAGAAACAACTGTCTATCAGGCGAGATACCAACAGGAAGTCAGCTCCAAACACTCGATGACCCATCTATCTACAGCAATAATCCGGGACTTTGTGGTCCCCCATTGAGCATGGCATGTACAAACAATTCAGATATTACAACACCAGTGGATGTGCCAAAGGAACATCACCGTGAACTTGAAACATTTTGGCTGTGCTACTCGGTGATTGCTGGAACTGTCTTTGGTTTCTGGGTATGGTTTGGAGCACTGTTTTTCTGCAAGATCTGGAGGTTGCTTTCTTCAGTTGCGTAGATGCACTACACCAAAAGTTTTTACTGAAGATGAAGTGCACCTGACAGTATGGCACTCTGTTCTATGCTAGCGCCTGAGTGTTTCTTGAAGTTTCCCCAGACTTGCAGTATATGCAATGGACTTATATGCACTGTCCATGACCCTGCTATTTGTTCATTGTAATGATTTGTTGCTATGTGACCAGAAGTGGCTTATGGTTCTCAATCTTATGAAACAATTTCATATAGTTGCAATAGGTATTACTCTCTGAATCTTGTGAGTTTGCAGCTATGTAGTTTTCATCATCGGCGCTTATAAGTTTTTCGAGTTTGCTGGTATCCCCGCATACGGCTTCAATCTCACATAACTAGTGCACACTTGTGTGATTGTGTCATTTCTTTGCTGTTCACGGTTAACCTGCAGACTCGGTTGTTCTACCACCGTTGGGAACAAAAACTTAATCATAACAGTGATTACAGATGACCAAAGAATCCTGAACACGCATCTCAGCTCAGGTAGCTGTTCACAACGGAGCAGGTCTTCCTGATCTTCCCCTCGGTGCCTGTCTTGAGCTGCACGACCCCGCCGTGCCATGGACCAGAAGAACACCTCGGGTGGACTGGACACGACGCTGGCGATGTTGGCCCATGCCACGGCATCGGTGATCAGTAGGGCCCTGTGCTTGAGGATCGCATAGTACGTACTCCCTCTGTCCCAGAATATAAAAACGTTTTTGAAACTATGCTAGTGTTAAAAACGTTCTTATATTTTGGGACGGAGGGAGTAGTAGCCAAAGTTCAACGTGAGAAAGCTGTCGCGGTCCATCTCTACTGCCGTGTCACGGCCGCCCATCATGCGCACTTGCGCTACCGCATGTCAGCCACGTATGCCGGTAGGCGGCGTCGAGGGGCGGTTCGGTTCCGGTGCCATTGCCGGTGCTGGGGCAGCGGTAGAGGCGATCGAGGAAGGACGAGCAGTGGGCGCTGCCGATGGTGTGCGCACCTGCACCTCAGATTCGATTCAGAAACACGTTCGACCATGCAAGACAGTATTCAGTGTTTGTCAGCAGTTTCTCTGAAAAAAACCAGTCTTTGTTCCACAATTTTAAATTTCCTTTTTCATGCTTTGTCATAAATTCAGATAATTTAATCCCCGAACTGGACTTCAGCTGGCTTACATAACATTTTTCTTGATGGTTTATGTTGGATTCTCAGCACAGCATTGGTAAATCTAGTTCAAAAGTTGGCGCTAAATGCTAGTACAAGTAAAGAACAGGAGGTAGGATATAAAGCAAGGGCTACCGGGTTGGACTTGATTGATAATACAGGTGAAATAGACATGTAGGTACGAGCTTGCCATCGTCAGAAATGGAGGCCGTTCATAGGCAAGCATCAGTTTTTCAGATTATCGGTCCCTAACAAAAAAGTACCAAGAAGTTGTCTGAAAAGAGAAAAATAAAGTGGCAAACTAGGACGGTGAAATAGCTTCATAAATTAGAGTTAACGCAACCGATGGTTGGACAAGATCCAGCCCGGAGACTGAAACAAACTAGACAGCTTGGGAGCAGGGTTTAGAGGAATCGGAGCAAATCAATACGTACTATCAAGTGTTCCTTGCTAAATATTTGGGACATTTCATCGAAGTCTGAAGAAGTGTCGGTTTTGATGTCGCAGTGTTCAGAAGTTACAGTTTTCCTGAAGGAGTATGCCTGTCCATCCGGTCCAAGCTCCAAGGATACGGAAAGCAACGGTTCCTAGTGCTCCTTCTCCATGCCCTCTCGACACACCAAGAATTAATGGGTGATAAACGACAGCCTTTCATCGCTGCTAATTTCTTATTCAGAGCTGATTAACTGATACGATCCGTGCGCATGCAGAGTTCGATTAGTGTAAGAAGGATGTGTGTTGTGTTGCATATACTATATAGTAGGGGCGTGGCAACTAGAGGAGGTAGCGGCGTCGTGCACGCCGAGCCCCTTGCCGGCGACGGGAGTCACGGAGCGCCTCCTGCACGCTCGACACAATGCCGCTCCTCCTCCCTGTTGTCATGCGCCACGACGGCCTGCCGTGCACCTAGTATTACTCTGATTCAGTATGGTAAATGTAAGTTTTTGGAGTTCAAATTAAACTGAAAAAACTCTTTGTATTAGGGTACGTAGTAGTACAGTATAAGGTGAGTATGTCAATCGATGCTTAACTGGCTTGTGCTGTGTTTACATGGCAGCGGAGGTACTACGAGACGTGTCGGTATCTCATCGTTACGCAGGTCCCTGACTTAGGGTTAGTTTGGTTGCCACCCTGGAGTTTATGCTTGGAATAAAAATGTGTCTACTACGAGCCTATGTTGTTGATGATTTCTGCCTGTCATGCAAGTATGAGATGTACATGTTTGGGTCGGAACCTAGCCTGGGTAAATGCTTAGAGCATCTTCAACAGAAGCGCTATATGAGCGATGCGCAGCATAAAAGTTGCTTTTAGCGCGCGCAGGCCTGATTTGGAGTCTCCAGCGGGCGCACAAAAAGCGCGCGCGCTATAACTAATGCAGCGCGCACATTAAAAACGCATCGCGCGCAGTATATTTAGTGCGCTCGGTCGCGCGCGCTGCAAATTCTGGACTACTGCAGATGGGACCGCTTGGATTGGGACCGCTGGACTTGCGCGCACAGCATATTTTGCAGCGCTTGTTGGAGCAAACGTCTTCTAGCGCCCTAAAAAAATTACGTGCGCGCTGTAAACCCTTTTTTAGACGCCACACATTGGGCAGCTGTTGGAGATGCTCTTAGAACATAGTATAGAAGGTAGATGATTAACGTTTTCAGAAAAGTATCCCGTGGGGCCTCTGTTTTACCTGGAATTAGAAGTCTAGACAGGGGCAAGGCCGACGATGGAGGACGCCTCGGCCAGGCTAACTATGTTGCACGCGATTCAAGGCAGGCTAATGATGGATGGTTGCATGCACTTCAGGCCAGGCACTCATTTTATTTCTCAGGCACAGATTAAACAAGACTCGGGCATGTTTCAGGCAGCCTTCAGGCCAGGCACAAAATAACTAGGAAAAGCAACCAAACAAGACCTTATTCTCTGGTTCATGGCATGCATGTGGTTAAATCAGAGGGCCCAAATGGTGCAACAAGAGCTTATTGCAGCTTCGTTTGTAATTTGTGGGTTGTGATGGTAGCTTCAGAGTTAACATTTTACAACTAGAGAGAGGATTGATGATCTGGATTTATCTTTTAATTTGATTTTGTACATGTTAGCGACTCCTGAGAACTATGTTTGTGGAAGTGAAGCGGTGTACGCTCCTCTCTCCTGTCGTGGCGGCTCTCGTGGTGACTCGCACGCTGCCCTATCTTCCCCAATTTCGATCATGGTTTTGTCTCTCCTTCCCTACTCTCCGGCGCCTCCCTGTCTCATAGTGTGGTCGGCGAAACAAGTTTCAGGCCTTGGCCGAGGTCTATGATTACGATGCGGAGAGCCCTTGGGAGGGCAGATGTCGGGTTTTCTGGCGGTTGGTTTGGGATGCGACAGTGGCCAAGGTGGCACTCCATGAGGTCTGGGTGGTGGTCCAAACAAGCATTGTACATTTGCATCTGGGGGTTGCAACTTGCTCTTCTCCGGTGCAAGGTGACGATCTTGCATGGAATCTTGGATCCGGTTTCGAGCTCGCCGCAGTCTCCTATCTCTTCCTCCGTGTTGGGAAGCTCGTTGTCGTCTCACTCCTCGCGCACGTCGCCTGGATCTGGTGGGACGGCGGCAGAGCGAGGTGGTGGCGAAACCCTAGTTGGGGGTTCCTATTCAGCCTTGCGGATTGCGGGCCTTCAAATGCTGCCGTGGTGGACCACATGCTTGGGTTGGGGCCATGTCTGTTAAGAGTTATCCATCAGTCATAGATGTATACGTGGGCCTTTCAAGCTAAGTTCATGTCCAGCCCGTCTCGTCCCCTTCTATCTAGCTCCAAGTTGGCCCATCCCATCAGCTCATTTCCGTCCCTCTTGTTTCTAGCCCCAAGTTGTACATCCTCATCGGGTGCTTATGAGTGGGTTGTCTTGACCCCCTATTTAGGGTTTCCTACATCTAGGTTTGTCCTCACACTCTTCTTCTCACCATCACTTTTCTTTTTCTCTTTTCCTCAAAAAAAGCTTCTATTCTTCTCTTTTGTGGTTGTGATGGTGATGGATCGTTCTTGTGGTCCGTTCTCTAAGCATAATGCTAATGGCAAGCGTCGCTTCGACGACGACAAAGAGGATCTATTAGATCCGATTCGCAACGAAGTTGAGCTTCGTCCGAAGTTTCAAAGGGAGTATGAAAAGTACGAGTATGAGAGTTGGGGCTCACCGCCAACTTCGTACAAGGAGGAGGAGCGCCGCCTTGCAACGACGACTCTTTCTCGGCCTCATCAGGCTAGATCTGATGATGCCCTAGATCCGTGGCTTAAAGCACGTGACGATGGGTTCTCTAACTCCAACGACAACCCTAGATATGAACCTAGATCTGCAGACTACATCAACTCCTCCAAAAACAATGTCGATGGTGACCGGTGCAAGGATGGCAGCTCCCGTCCTGGGATTGTTCCCCGTCCTCCGCCGGCGAAATGCCGGTCTACGAGCAGCGTCCCCTCGGAGCGGAGCGGCGCCGGCTCCGAGGTGGGTGCTGAGGAGAGCGACGGCAGCGCCTCGGATGGCGTCGCTCCGGGGACGAGCGGCGCCGGCGACGAGGTTGGCGCTGTTCCGGAGGCGAACATCCTCAGCGTCCCCGTCGATGCGTGGACATGCCACCAGGTGAGCCCCTCGTACGTTAATTTGATCCTCTAGATGCAAGATCATGGACGTCTAGCGTAGTAGTGTTACGCTTCCGCTACGATTACTTCAGGAATTCGCAAGATCCGATACAGATAGAGAGGAAGAACTTTGGTGCCGACTAGTACTAGCGACTAGTGTCCCACGACTAGTACAGATGTTTTAGGTGCTTGAGCAGGCGACGTTGCTGCTGGGGTAGTGGACTGAGCCGTAACATGTAGCACAGGCCACTAACATCTGACTAGCTTATTTAATTGTTTTTGCACCTAAAACATTTGTATCTTCTTATGTCAATGCCAGTTTCTTGGATACTGGAGTTTGCATATAATACGTGCTCTTAGGATGCTTATAATACCTGCTCTTAGGATGTTTATAATCATTATAATTAGTCCTGGGATTTATTTTGTGTCAAATCTTTTCTGGCACACTGGAGGACTAATTATTGTTCCAAATTCGTACTAGATATCTGTGGTGTTTATGTTGTCTGTAGTGCACCTGGTAGATAAATTATTGGGACTGCTCATGGATGACTGGTTGTCCTATGAATATTGAAAGTGAGGATATGATACATTCTCTTAGGGACTAATTGTTGAGGATGCTATACATCGTTCCATTAGGTTAGTGCTGTTATATTGCCTATTTCTAGGGAACCGCCATAATCGTTGGACGATCCCTCATGTTGTGTCGACCTTTACTTTTGGGGTACTGTGCCCAGCAATCTGTTGCATGAAACAAGATGATGGTAAAACCACTTAAATGCCATGTGGTGCCTCTTAGTGCTGCTCTTTTTAGTTCAATTCGTGTTTGCAGTAGGGGCAGCTGTGATTTTGGTTCCACCACTTCCACAATTAGGTTCTGAAGAAGATAAGGTTCAGAGATGATAGTTGATGAATCATACACATGCTGATAACACCTGCTCCTAGGAAATAAGTATTCAACTTGGAATGTACATTGAAATGATATAGATTTAGTTGAAGTGCCATATCGCTCTAGTTATATTACTTATGAAAACAGTATTATATTAATTAATAGGTAATGATTGGAACAAGTAAACTGAAATTCAGCTTATGTGATATTTTCTGCCATTGAATTACTCTTGTCATAGATATGGATATTTGTCCTTCTAAAAATGGTAATATAATACTGTTTTGATAAGCTGAATTAAAATGATATTTGTCGATCTTTATATTCAGAAACGTAGTGATGGCACATCATCACTTGCTAATTTTGCAGTGTTTGTTTCATAAAAACTGTACATATCTTGTGGAGTCTCGTACATATGCTTTTAGGGTGGTGTTTGTATTCATGTTGCTGTGCGTCCTAGTAGTGCTCCTTCTGCTGCCATTTTAGTTTTGTTTTGCAAACTATGTGCCTTCTGTTGTGTGTTGTGTATTGCTTTCCCAGCGGCTGTGCACGTGACCAACCATTGAAGGTGATTTAGTCGACGTCGCTGCCGGTCAGAACAAAAGGATCGAACATCAGACCACAAGACCTGGAGTGGCACCTTGAATGGCACAGTGCTGGGCTGTGCTGGACTTGGATCCACTGTTCAATGCTGCTGCGTGCTGCAGTAGTGAAGGTTGCTGCTCCATCAGATGCTGTTCTGGTGTTGCAGTGATCACGACATGTCTCCGTGTCGTCCCTGTGTTGGGGTCACCGTGCTTTGGTTTCTGTTTTGCCACGCAGGCTCAAAATAATCAAGGAACAAACCATACCTTGTAACTTGAGGGGCCACCTCACCATTGAGGGCAGCAAAGCCACACATGGATCGATGGATAGTATCCACCAGACAGCGGTGGTGGCAGATGCCCTCAGAGCACTTGGTATATCCACTAGGATTAATGCTTCAGAAGACGAGCTCACCTTTAACTGGACCACCACCCCACCAGCTTCCCAGTGGCTCTGGAATTCTTCCTGTAAAACAAAACACCAGTTTAGCAAACTTTCAGTGTTACCATTCGGCATCAAAGGGAAGGGAAAATTTAACCTCACGAGGAAAAGACCCCCATATCCCTGCAGCAAGAGGACAGTGAACAAATAGGCGCGGTGCCTCATGGCCACGCATGCAGAGGGAGCAAATGGGTTCATGTGGCCATCTCTTCCTTCTAGCAAGATAATCCGCAGTTAGGCATTTTCCTTGAACATTCAGCCACGAAAAGAATTTGACCTTCGTGGGGAGCTTGATTTGCCATATAAGCTTCTTGAGGGGAGAATCAACTTTGCAAATAAACTGAATAGTGTAGGCGGAGCTGGCAGTATATTTCTTATTTTCAGTCCACTCCCATTCCACCTTATCCAACACATCAGACAGAGAGAAGGCAGAGGATTTATGCCAGAAATCAATGTGTTCAATTAGGACCTCAGAGTCTGGGTTCATCTTTATGTGTGTGATCCATCTTTTATCAGTCAAGCCATCCGCAACTGAGATGTTTCTTTTCCAGCTATGCTTGTAGAGCTTTGGCAATAATAAATGGGGCGAGGCCATTTAACTTGTGATCGTTCGAGAACGACAGAGAACGGCCAGTTCCTCTGATGGAAGTGCTGGCAACAAACAGGCCTTTGACCTCCTTGTCACATGGAAGGGTAGACCATGCCAAGGTTTGTCTGTGTCCGTTGCGTTTTGCCACAGCCAGAGAACTTTAAGTTTAAGGGCCTTCCCTTGAGCAGCTAAGTCAGGGATGCCAAGTCCACCCAGATTCAGGGGCATACAAACTTGGGACCAACACAGCAGGCCCTTCCCCGCTGCTGACGGCATCAGACTCAGCCCATAGGAAGGCCCTTCTGAGCTTATCGATCTGCTTGATGACCCATTTGGGCTGATCCACCGCCAACAGCTGAAATTTAGGCAGAGCAGAGAGCACAAAGCGCACCTGGGTTGCCCACCAGCAGAAGAAACCAATTTTGCCTTCCAACCAGGAATATTTTTTGCAATTCTTGGAAATCCTGACGTTTGAAAATTTTATCGGAGAGGCATGCCAAGATATGAGCAGGGGAGAGCCACAATCACTCTCAGCCCGCCAGGGGGAGGCTTAGCCGATCTCGTCTTGTTTGAACACCCATCTGTTCTGAAGTTCTCGACGACTCTGTTCCATTCTTCAGGCCCGGCGCAACAAGAGGACTTTTGCCCTTTCTGTCCTTGCTCGGAGGCATCTCCGTCGACAATGTGTACACATAGTTCTGAAAAAAGTTGACCTGAACTTGTGTCAGAGCTCCGTCCCTTACCGTGCACAACGTCATCCCTTAGAGCATCTCCAACAGCAGCCCAATAATTTGGTGCCCTAAAACTGGTTTTAGGTGTGGAGAGAGAAGGTACTTGGTCACCAGAATTTTTTTCTGCTTTTCCAGCAGACCTAAAACCGGTGCCCTAAGTTTCAGCTTGGGTGCTCTCATAAGGATCCGATGATGGGCAGGCCAGGAAGTGGATCCAATTGTCACCGAGGCACCAAGCTCGATTTTGTCTACAGTAGCTCACCGGGGCCGAGATGCCTGCCAAGCCACCTAGGAAAGGCGCCAGGAGGGACTAGGGACCGGAGGGGAGCCGGGGGTGCGGCCAGCTCCGGCGGCGCAGTGCCGCCGAGGCGCTGAGAGATCCGAAGGGAGCTGCGGCTCGGCGGTGGTCTCACTGGTCGATGGAGGTCTCCGGGCCGCCAATCGACCTCGGCGGCCGACGGTAGTGCGGCTGCGACCATTTCAGCAGGCGTGTGGGCGGGACAACGGCCGGCGGAGGGGGTCGCGGCAGACGTCTCGGCCGGCGGGGCTGGGTATGGCCGATGGAGTGTAAGTGGCGGCCTCTGGCGGCGATCACGGTGGGAGGCGAGTCAGCGGTGCGAAGTTTCACTTGTTGGGGTTCCCACCGCAGCCGAATTGATTTTTGTGCAACTGCTGGTGGTGATGTATATTTGCATCAGTTATAGCAATATTTTGGGCAGGACCTAAAAAATTTTGGTCACCATATACCTATAGGGCTTCTATTGGAGACGTTTTTTTTTGCCCCAAGTAACCTAAAAAGAAGTTTTCTGGGCATGGCTGCATTTTTAGGGCTGCTGTTGGAGATGCTCTTAGGTGCCATGCACACCAGAGCATAAGAAGCACAAGACCCCGCTGCTCAGGTCTGATTCTAGAGAGGAGCAGAAGGAACCACTCTGGTTCTGAATACTGAAAGACATGCTCATCGGGAATGTCCCACACAACTCGGCGTTTCTCCCTCAACATGAAAACCATTTTCTTCAGCACACCCACATATGTTACAAATGTTGTCAGCTTTCGGGGACCTTCACCATTTGTTTCTTTTAGTGGCTAGATTGTCTGACGCCAGTCTCCAGCCAAAAACTCTAATTTTGTTTGGCACAGGCGCTTTCCAAATCAGCGACCACATGGACTGCCCCCCATCAGGATTGTTACTGCTGCTCACCATCCGACAACAGGAGACCACACACGTCGTATCCTTGAACATCTCCTGCTACCCTGAATCTTCAGTGAAGGTTCCTTCGGAACCTAATTATCCCTCCAGACGCGAAGAGAATTACCATTACCAACTCTCGTAACTATCCCCCTTTTTAAGCAGATCCAAACCGAACTCAGTTCCTCTCCATGCTTGGGATGCTTCACCGGTAAAAACTGTATAGGACATTATCAGTTGTAGTTCCTCAGCTTTACAAAACCGAGCACATAAATCCTCCGCCGACTCGACAAGTCTCCATGCCTACCGCACTAACAGAGCCTGGTTGAAGCACTTTGTGTCTCTAAATCCCATGCTTCCACGTATTTTCGGTTTGATCGAACTGTCCCACGATGCCCAATGCACTATCCTTTTCCTGCATCTTCTCCCCACCAAAACTGCCTGATGGCCTTCATGTAATCGTTATGGGAACTTGAGGGAACTTTTAAAACACTGATTGGAAGAGCCTGCGCCACTGATTGGACCAACACCTCCTTCGTTGCCATAGACATGAACTTTCATTCCAATCCGAGAGCTGCTTAGTAAATCTTTTATTGATAGGTTGGAATATTGCCTAGGTATTTCTCTTCAAATGTGCACCTTTCCTAGTGTGGATTTCGCCTCCTCTTGTCTTTCCACCTGCCATGTGCTACTGAACAAGAGTGAGCTTTTTTGTGAAGTTGACAACTGTCCAGTGTACCCCTAAAATTTATGTATTACATTCTTCACAACCTCAGCCTGTTGTTGGTTTGCTTGGAAGAACAGGGTACTGTCATCAGCAAACAATAGATGTGAAATTCCTGGAGCTGTTCTGGCGGTCTTCAGGTCCGTCAGTTCCCCATCATTCACTGCTTTATTCAAAAGCCCCGGCAAATCATCTGCTAAAAGAAGCAGATACGGCGATATCGGATCTTCCTGTCAAAAAAATACATGGTTATGGCAACAACAAATGCAACATACATGTATCGCTGGAGCTCATCTTTGTACATACAAGTAAAAAACCATTTAATCCATACAGAACATAGTTCAACAAGTGCCCAGTTTAAGTAGCAAATACATAGTTCAACATAGTACAACAAGCAAACACATATTTCAAATTGTTCAAAAGCAAGGAAATAGGTAAAGATACATGACAGTGATACAACAGAATGCACTACTTCTTCCTTTCGTCAAACTGCTTCTTGAGCCAATTGAGTCTCCCTTCATTTGTCTTCATTGCATAAAAGAAGCTGCGGTTTGATGGTTTAGCAAACAACTTTGTAGCCATGTACTCCCTCCATTCCAAAATAGATGACCCAACTTTGTACAAAGTTAGTACAAAGTTGGGTCATCTATTTTGGAACGGAGGGAGTAGTACTCATCACTAGTCTCGGATGCTCCACACTTGGCAACCTCTTCCATAATGGCAAGAATATCATCATTGTCAGCGTTCTTACTAGTTTGCCCCGCACAATCTTCCTGTATGACATGATCAACAAACCTCTTGAAATCTTTTGGCACATTATTTTTCTTGAACTTAGATGGACTACAAGGAATTGCACTTCTTGGACGCTTGCGCTTTGGTTGTACTGGGCTTGGCTGTAGTGGGCTTGGTTGTACTGGGCTTGGAGCTTGAGTCTCATTCTCTTCTTCGTACAACTCTTCCATATCTTCCTCAGTAGTTTCTTCCACCTCTTCATTATCCACTCCTGGCATGAGAGATGATAGTCCATCAACATTAGCCTTTTCAAACATGATCGCTAGCTCATTCAAGCAGTCAGGAGGTCCATGACGAAAAGCTTTAATTGGCTTGTTTTTCGAAATGGCAGTTATCCTGCATTCATTAAGAAGAAACGAGTTGCTCAGTTAATTAGCGAAAACCAAGCGAAAACCAGATTGCCCAGTTGATCATGGAAATCCGGGCGAAAACCATCACAACCGCTAAGCGCTTGTGAATCTGCATGAACAAAAGAAAAAATAAGATAACACTTGTTAGTGACATATTATAGCTTGACAGTACTAGATATTCATGTATCAAATCAACTAACCACGATCAATGCAGCCCACTGATCATCGTCTGCCGTAATAGTTTGCTTCACATCATCCCATCCCAGCCCTAGGAAATAAGTATTCAACTTGTAAATAAGTATGCTGATAACACCTCCTCCTAGGAAATAAGTATTCAACTTGTAACATACATTGAAATGATAGAGATTTAGTTGAAGTAACATATTGCTCTAGGTATATTACTTATCAAAACAGTATTATATTAATTAATAGGTATTGGTTGGAACAAGTAAACTGAAATTCAGCTGATGTGATATTTTCTGCCATTGAATTACTCTTGTCATAGATATGGATATTTGTCCTTCTAAAAATGATAATATAATACTGTTTTGATAAGCTGAATTAAAATGATGTTTGTCGATCTTTATATTCAGAAACGTAGTGATGGCACATCATCACTTGCTAATTTTGCAGTGTTTGTTTCATAAAAACTGTACCTACCCTGTGGAGTCTCGTACATATGCTTTTAGGGTGGTGTTTGTATTCATGTTGCTGTGCGTCCTAGTGCTCCTTCTGCTGCCTTTTTTGTTTTGTTTTGCAAACTATGTGCCTTCTGTTGTGTGTTGTGTATTGCTTTCCCAGCGTCTGTGCACGTGGCCAGCCATTAAAGGTGATTTAGTCGACGTCGCTGCCGGTCAGAACGAAAGGATCGAACATCAGACCACAAGACCTGGAGTGGCACCTTGAATAGCACAGTGCTGGGCTGTGCTGGACTTGGATCCACTGTTCAATGCTGCTGCGTGCTGCAGTAGTGAAGGTTGCTGCTCCATCAGATGCTGTTCTGGTGTTGCAGTGATCACGACATGTCTCCGTGTCGTCCCTGTGTTGGGGTCACTGTGCTTTGGTTTCCGTTTTGCCACGCAGGCTCAAAATAATCAAGGAACAAACCATACCTTGTAACTTGAGGGGCCACCTCACCATTGAGGGCAGCAAAGCCACACATGGATCGATGGATTAAGTCCTGGTATACACCAGACAGCGGTGGTGGCAGAGGCCCTCAGAGCAATTGGTATATCCACTAGGATTAATGCTTCAGAAGACGAGCTCACCTTTAACTGGACCACCAACCCACCAGCTTCCCAGTGGCTCTGGAATTCTTCCTGTAAAACAAAACACCAGTTTAGCAAACTTTCAGTGTAACCATTCGGCATCAAAGGGAAGGGAAATTTTAACCTCACGAGGAAAAGACCCCCATATCCCTGCAGCGAGAGGACAGTGAACAAATAGGCGCAGTGCCTTATGGCCACACATGCAAAGTGAGCAAATGGGGTCATGTGGCCATCTCCTTTTAGCAAGATAATCCGCAGTTAGGCATTTTCCTTGAACATTGAGCAATGAAAAGAATTTGACCTTTGTGGGGAGCTTGATTTAACATATAAGCTTCTTGAGGGGAGAATCAACTTTGCATATAAACTGAATAGTGTAGCTGGAGCTGGCAGTATATTTCTTATTTTCAGCCCACTTCCATTCCACCTTATCCAACACATCAGACAGAGAGAAGGCAGAGGATTTATGCCAGAAATCAATGTGTTCAATTAGGACCTCAGAGTCTGGGTTCCTCTTTATGTGTGTAATCCATCTTTTATCAGTCAAGCCATCCGCAACTGAGATGTTGCTTTTCCAGCTATGCTTGTAGAGCTTTGGGTAGGAAATAATAAATGGGGCGAGGCCATTTAACCTGTGATCGTTCCAGAACGACGAAGACCGGCCAGTTCCTGTGATGGAAGTTCTGGCAACAAACAGGCCTTTGACATGGAAGGGGTAGACCATGCCAAGGTTTGTCTGCGTCCATTGCGTTTTGCCACAGCCAGAGAACTTTAAGTTTAAGGGCCTTCCCTTGAGCAGCCAAGTCAGGGATGCCAAGCCCACCCAGATTCGTGAGCATACAAACTTGGGACCGACACAGCAGGCCCTTCCCCGCTGCTGATGGCATCAGACTCAGCCCATAGGAAGTCCCTTCTGAGCTTATCGATCTGCTTGACATTTGGGCTGATCCACCGCTAACAGCTGAAATATAGGCAGAGCAGAGGTTGCCCACCAGCAGAAGAAACCAATTTTGCCTTCCAACCAGCAATATTTTTTTGCAATTCTTGAAAATCCCGACGTTTGAATATTTTATCGGAGAGGCATGGGGGAGGCTTAGAGCAACTCCAACTGGCCGACCCAAACAGACATTGATTTTGTCCGCTTTTTGTCCGTTGTCCGTTTGGGTCGGCCGTCCGCCCGTCCGTGTCCGCTTTCTCAATTGGGTCGGCCAGTGCGCCCAACGGGGACAAACCCATTTTTTGACATATCCGTCCCGGCATTCCGTCGAACACCTGGTGGGTGAACTGTCCCGAGCGTCCGCCGCCGCGCTCGTGCCGCTGCACCTCGTGCTCGCTGGTGAGGAGGACCTCGCAGGGTGGCCCTTGGCCGCACCGGCGTCGTGGCAGCTCGCCGCGCCCCCGCCGCAGCTCGCCGCGCTCGGCCCGAGCTCACCGCCCCGCTCCCCGCGCCTGCCTCGAGCTCGCCGCCCCGCTCGCCTCGCCCACCCCGAGCTTGCCGCGCCCAGCCCGAGCTCACCGCCCCGCTCCCCGCGCCCGGCCCGAGCTCGTCGCGCCCGCCCCGAGCTTGCTGCCCCGCTTGCCGCACCCGCCCCGAGCTCGCCGCATGTGCGCTGCTGCACCTCGGGGTCGCGAGCAGGTGCCGCTCGCCGCTGCGCCTGGGAGTCGCGCGCTATGGAGCCACTGCACCTTGTGCCTCCTCCATGTCCCTTGGCCCTGGTTGCGTGAGGTCCTCGAGGCCGAGGGAGGTCGCAAGCGGCGCGAGAGCGGCTGCGCGGCGCGGCCAGGGCAAGCATGCGGGCGCGGCACGGCAGGGGAGGCGTCAACTGCGCCATGGCGGGGAAGAGAGAGAGGGGAGAGAGAAAAAGTTGTGTGGCTGGATGGCGGGTGGGCCACGCGGGGCATGCAGCGGATGCAGGCGGACAAAAAGGGTACAGAAAACATCCGCTTTGTGTCCGCCTCAGACCCAAATGTGTCCCAAATTTGAGACTGAAATGGGTCCGCGCGGACATAGAACGGCCAGAAAATGGAAATGGGTCCGCGCGTTGGGCGTTGTCTTTTCTCCGCGCGGACGCAAAAGGATGCAGGCGGATGATTTGGGTCACTGCGTTGGAGTTGCTCTTGTCGATCTCGTGTTGTTTGAAACACCCATCTGTTGTGAAGTTCTCGATGACTCTGTTCCATTCTTCAGGCAGGCGCAACAATAGGACTTTTGCCCTTTCCGTCCTTGCTCGGAGGCATCTCCGTCGACAACGTATACACATAGTTCTGAAGAAAGCTGACCTGAACTTGTGACAAAGCTCCGTCCCTGACCTTGCACAACGTCATCCCTTAGAGCATCTCCAGCAACAGCCCAATAATTTGGTGCCCTAAAACTGGATTTAGGTGTGGAGAGAGGTCATCAGAAATTTTTTCTGCTTTTCCAGCAGACCTAAAACTGGTGCCCTAAGTTTCAGCTTGGGTGCTCTCATAAGGATCCGACGATAGGCAGGCCAGGAGGCGGATCCGATTGTCGCGGGGCACTGAGCTCGATTTTGTCTGCAGTAGCTCGCTGGGGCTGAGATGCCCGCCTGGCCACCTAGGAAAGGTGCCAGGAGGGGCCAGGGACCGGAGGGGAGCCGGGGGGTGCGGCCAACTCCGACGGCGCCGCGCCGCCCGGGTGCTGAGAGCTCTGAAGGGACCTGCGGCTCGGCGGTGGTCTCGCTGGTCGATGGTCTCCCGGCCGCTAATCGACCTCGGCAGCCGACGGTAGTGCGGCTGCGACCATTTTTGGCCGGCGTATGGGCGGGGGAACAGCCGGAATCGGCGGCGGCGGAGGGGGTAGTGGCAGTTGTCTCGGCCGGCAGGGCTGGGTGCGGCCGATGGAGTGGCGACGGCAGCCTCCGGCGGCGATCGCGGTGGGAGGCGAGTCGGCGGCGCAAAGTTTCACTTGTTGGGGTTCCCACCGCAGCCGAATTGATTTTTGGGAACTGCTGGTGGTGATGTATATTTGCATCAGTTGTAGCAATATTTTGGGCGGGGCCTAAAAGTTTTTGGGCACCATATACCTATAGGGCTTCTATATGAGGCGTTTTTTTTGCCCCAAGTGACCTAAAAAGAAGTTTTCTGGGCATGGCTGCGTTTTTAGGACTGCTGTTGGAGATGCTCTTAGGTTCCATGCACACCACAGCATAAGAAGCACGAAACTGCGCTGCTCAGGTCTGATTCTAGAGGAGCAGAAGGAGCCACTCTGGTTCTGAATACTGAAATGTCCCACACAACTCGGAGTTTCTCCCTCAACGCACGGGCTTTAATGCAGTTCACCACCGCATGAAAACCATTTTCTTAAGCACACCCACATATGTTACAAATGTTGTCAGCTTCCAGGGACCTTCACCATTTGTTTCTTTTAGTGGCTAGATTGTCTGACGCCAGTCTCCAGCCAAAAACTCTAATTTTGTTTGGCACAGGCGCTTTCCAAATCAACGACCACATGGACTGCTCCCCATCAGGATTTTTACTGCTGCTCACCATCGCCGGGTCAGCATGCTTCAGGTTGTAGGCAACCCTATCCACTGCTCTCAAAGTGCCACACATGGGTGTCCTCGAGGTCTCCGCTCGATACTTTAATCTTCACGGTCAACTCAGCATCACCTGGCTAGAAAACTTCCCTTATCAAAGGTTCGTTCCACTGTCACCGTCCGACAACAGGAGACCACACGTTGTATCCTTGAACGTCTCCTGCTACCCTGAATCTTCAGTGAAGGTTCCTTCGGAATCTAATTATCCCTCCAGACTGGAATAGAATTACGATTACCGATTCTCGTAACTATCCCCCTTTTTAAGCAGTTCCAAACCGAACTCAATTCCTCTCCATGCTTGGGATGCTTCACCGGTAAAAACTGTATCAAGGACATTATTAGTTTTAGTACCTCACCTTTACAAAACCGAGCACATAAATCCTCCGCCGACTCGATAACCCTCCATGCCTGCCGAACTAACAGAGCCTGGTTTAAGCACTTTGTGTCTGTAAATCCCATACTTCCACGTATTTTCGGTTTGATCGAACTGTCCCACGATGCCCAATGCACTATCTTTTTCCTGCATCTTCTCCCCACCAAAACTGCCTGATAGCCTTCATGTACTCGTTATGGGAACTTGAGGGAACTTTAAACACACTCATGGTGTATGTTGGAAGAGCCTGCGCCACTGATTGGACCAGCACCTCCTTTGTTGCCATATACATGAATTTTCATTCCAATTCGAGAGCCGCTCAGTAAATCTTTCATTGATAGGTTGGAATATTGCCTAGGTATTTCTCTTCAAACATGCACCTTTCCTAGTGTGGATTTCACCTCCTCTTGTCTTTCCACCTGCCATGCGGTACTGAACAAGAGCGAGCTTTTTTGTGAAGTTGGCAACTGTCCAGTGCACCCCTCAAATTTATGTATTACATTCTTCACAACCTCAGCCTGTTGTTGTTTTGCTTGGAAGAAGGGTACTGTCATCAGCAAACAATAGATGTGAAATTCCCGGAGCTGTTCTGGTGATCTTCATGCCCGTCAGTTCCCCATCATTCACTGCTTTCTTCAAAAGCCCCGACAAATCATCTGCTAAAAGAAGTTGATACGGCGATATTGGATCTTCCTATCAAAAGAAACACAAGGTTTTCTCCTGGCTTCTCCTGCAAGACAGACTTAATACCAGAGATATGCTTTGCTGAAGGAATTTCTTCATTGAGGACTACTACTGTGTTATGCGTGGAGAAGACGTGATGGAGATCAGAGACCACTTATTTTTCAGATGTCTTTTCGCTAGACCCTGCTGGCAATATTTTTGTCCAAATTGGAGCTCCCGACATACTGACCAGCTGCATCAACTGCATTTCCAGCCCATAACAGAGATTGCCGAACCTTTCTATATGGAAGTTATATCGTTCTAGGGCCCTCTTAGCCCTCAGCTCCTTTTCATTTCCTGCTTGTAATATAAACCAAAATCTATAGAAAGTATGCAGCAGAGTCCTACTGTTTCTGTAAAAAGTGAAATGGTCTTTCGTTTCATTTTTTTCTTTCTGTTTTGCTATTCCTCAGTGCCGTCAGAGGAAAACAGGGGTCACGGCAGATTGCAAGGGGTCCAATAAGAGGGGCAAGTGCCCTCTCAGATACTGCAAGAGTTGCATATGTAACAGGTAAAATAATTTCCTCTCTGCTTTTTTGCTTAGAGCCTGTGGTAGGCAATCCTGTTTGAGTTTGTTTGTTGATGCTCTCTTTGTTTAACAGGTACCCTTTGATTGCGGATGAGGTGTTGAAGAAGGAGGCCTGGGAATGCCCCAAATGCAGGAATGACTGCAACTGCAGTAGGTGCAAGTAAGCAATCTGAGGCTGATGCTTGCCATGAGGGATTTTAGATTTTTGTTCTAGTTGATAGATCTCTTTATCTGGTTTTATTTGGCAGAACTAGGAAAGGGGAGGCGCCGACGGGGCGAATGGTCCGTACTGCCAAGAGGCCGAAGGTCAACATAGTGCGAACTGAGAGCAATGATGCTCTCAAGGATGAAATAGTTGTACCCAGGGGTACTCTCGTGACTTGCATTGCAGGTATGAAGCTGCAGTCTGAAGATGTTGGTGCTGCTATTCAATTTCTGGAGTTCTGCCGCTCATTTGGCGAGGTAATTACAGAAAGCAAATAGTGGTATATTTTATTTATCATTTCATGTGAATTGGATCATTGATGCATCTACTACTCATTTCTAAATTTGGTTTGCGTTGGCTAGTTATGGTCAGTTAGGTTGTCTGAGAATGTTGCCGAGCTAAAAAAAAATCTATTGTTTTCTTATTGCTTCTGTCTTGTTAACACAAAATAGACCATCAACTTGAGGGGCATATTGTTTATGATTTCTCAATTTATAATCTAAAGAAAGTTTATTTGCATTTTATTTTATAATCTGGCACCAAACTTGTTATATGTTTCCATAATGAAAATGTTTAACTGTTCTTAGCTGCCTGCTTGCTTTAAGAGACCTTTTCTTCTGTATTATAAATAGAATAATGTATCCAATGATTTAAGCAGATCTGCAAAATAGGGAAGGGGCAACCAGAAGAAACTCTCAGACACTTAACTGAACTCAAAGAGGTGTCTTCAGTTGTTGCTGACGTTCACATAAATCTTCTGTCTGTCATAGAAAATGGCAAAGATAAGTAAGTATACTCACAAACTGCTATTCCCTTGTCATTTTGCCCATGCAGTTAATAAATGAGTAAATGAGGTTATTTTTTTTCTTAGCCCTTTTGATAAGTATCCAAGACATGGAGATGAATGGATAAGGAAAGTAGGCGAGTACATCTCTTTGACATTCCATGCAGAAGATTTCACCCTTCGGTGCTTAAATCAGGGGGTATCAGGATATAGAAGTCTGAACCCTTCTTGTAAGCTGGAGGTTCTGAATTGTCTGTGTGATGAGGCATTGTCTTCTGAGTAAGTACAAGCTACCATATTTGCTGGAATAGTTCACTTCACTACTGTCATATTAATTATCTTGTAACTTCGTTCAGAAAGTTGAGGACCTGCATTGACAATAAAGATAGAAAATGTGTGGCCACACAAGAAATCAAAGCTGCAACCAGAAAGGTACTTATCTTGGGAAGTTCCTTTTTTTGTGTGGTCAAGTCGCTTGGTTGACATTAATGATCATCGTTTTTTGTCTTGTTTCATAGCAAAAGGAGCTAAAAAGAAGATACGATGACATGACTAAAACAATTGAAGGAGGAAATACTGCTAACAATGAGGAAGCTAATGATATCCTTTCTCAAATAAAGGAAGCAGAAGAAGTCAAGCAGGCTGCCCAGAATGGTCTGTGACAGTATGGCTTGATATATCTTCATTTCCTGCGCTCAATTTGTTTAGCTTTCTTCATCTGTGCAGTTATCAATCTGTTTGATACCTTTCACTTTTATTTATTATATTATTTCACGTCGTCTATAGTACACCATTCTTCACCTATATTTTTTTTTCTAGAAAATATCTTTGTAATATAAGTACTTTATTAGGTTTTATTACTCCCCATAGTCCACAAAAACATAATTTTTTGGGCATAGCTGTTTTAGAACTTTTAAAACTTTAACCACCAATATCTTCTAAAATGTTTCGATTGAGTGGGAGAAAACCATATATATAGATTTGTGTAAAAGATACTAGCACAATATAACAATTTTATTAGGTTTTGGAGTTGTAAAAAGTAGAAACTAATATTATATGTACTATTGTGGTAATTGTGCTAGCGTTCAAAACACTATCTTCTTAAAGACCAGAGGGAGAAGTAGAAGAAATGGTCAACATTAAGACTGGAGGGAGTGTCTTAACTTTCACTAACATCAAATTGTTTGCCTACCATCCATGAATGCGTACTGACTATAGGTTAACAAATTGAAAAAATAAATGCAAGTATTATATAAACATACTGTTTGAGTAGTCCAACCCAATTGTGTTATGCATGTGGACATTCTTTTGAAACCCTGGACCGTAGAACAATCGATCTACGATAGTTTTCATTAATATAAACAGTACTCCCTCCGTCCCATAATGTAAGACGCTTTTTGGCAGTAATGTAGGACAGAGGGAGTATGTTACAAATAGGGGGAGCAAAATGAAAGAAAACTACAGAAGGCCTACTGATAAAAGAGAGAGTTGTCCAGTCCCAGCTCTAGGTATCATGATCATAGTACTAGAAGTTTACCGAGGACCACTCCTTGAAACAAAAGTAGAATCAAATCATCTTTAAGGGCATATCTCCAAATTCTGAATGGTTGGACTGGAGTTTCTGAATATCTTCCATTTCTCTGAAGCCAGATGTTCCAGCATCCCAGGACAATCTCCATACTAATAGCATTTGGTAGATCCTCAAGAGCCTACAATGTATCTTCATAACCAGAAGTACCTACTTTTCTTCCAGGAATGAGAGTGTTCCAGCAACTTTGAGCAAAATTGCAATCCCAAAACAGATGCATACGTGTTTCTTCACATTGATGATTACATATAGGACAAGAGTGATCAGTCATCATGAAACCTTTTCCTTTCAGCAAGGATCTTGTGTTAATTCTATTATGCATAGCTAACCAGAAGAAAATCTTATGCTTGAGTCTACAAACAATCTTCCAGATTAATTTGAAAACTTTTAGAGCCTCAAAATCTCCCATCAGGTGTTTATACATTTTCATAAAGGAGAAATTGTCAGTAATTCCATTGCATTGCCATCTGTCCTTACTATTCTGATCAACCACTGGGATTATACTTGGGACTTATGATTATATGCTTGATTAGACAAAGACATATGAAAGTTATCAGCCCAATCCCTTCTTGCACTAAAATTTTGCAAAGATTCTTTTTCATTTCTAGCAAAAGAATGTAACTCAAGGAATTTCTGAAGCAACGGCAAGTCAGACCGTTTATCCTGCCAGAAAAGAATTGTGTCCCCTTGTCCCACAGAACATGAGGCAAAATCTTTAAGAGGGCAGTGGCTTCAAATACACGTGGACATAACCATCCAAGAGAAGATAACCTCTTTTTTTCCGGGTGAATAGGTGTTAAGTCTTTTCAGCCTTAGCCTTATATTATATGTCACATAACTAACTGTGTAATTAGGATTTAATATTTAATCTTTTTCTTGGATTAGCGTAGAGACATGAAAGGATATACTAATTAAGTAATTAGTATATAGGCCTAAGATATTCTAGGTTATTTTGCACTAACTAATACATGTGAAATTAATTTAAGAGGGAACTGATATTTGTACCACAATAGGTTTATGGATATGGATAGTAAAGGATACCACAAAAGGAAACATATGGTAATATGTCGATACCTTAATTTATACATATGTACTCCATGATATTGTAACAATGGGATGTAAGTTTTTTTAAGACTCATGTTAAAATGGAACTTGACCAACCTTTGAGTCAAGTAAATCATGACTGATATCTGTTGGCTAACTTGTTTCCACCATAGTGCTTTGTGTGCCCGTTTATGGAGAGCATGCACAACTACAGCCATTACAAGCACCTATGAAAAGGAAAAACAGAGAACACAACTTGCAAAAGACGAAGCACTCCACGCTTGGCATTGAAGAAATCATGGCCGGAGCAGCTAAGCAAGACATAACCGACCATCATAGGGGAATTATGCTCCATGTAGCACCTTGGGACTGGAGGAAGCAAAACACCTTCCATCTCTATCACTGAAGAGGGACCCTGCTTCCTTGCCTTGGAACGGAAGGCACCGCTCTGTCAGGATTCAGAGTTGCTCACCCAAGAGCTAGAAGGATGCCAGCCTCGCAGCGCGAAGTAGCTCTAGAACTACCACCTACACTCGGAATATACCTTGTCGGCAACCCGCCGTTGTCCACGCACAACCAAAAGGAGCTAGAAAGGTACCAGGGACAGTCGCCGAAGGAGGCAGCAAAGCATCGAGATGACACGAAGAGCGGCAAGGGAGCAGAGCAATTGACTGCGAAGAAATTTCGCGAGTCCTCGGCTTTCGCTGCGCCAAGGGGAACCCTATCCCCTTCCGCAAGGATCGAAGACGCTGCACCACTGAAACCGAGTAAGCAAACCGTTATTGGGAGCACCAACTTGAAGGACGTTTTCGACACCTCTTTATCTCTCCTCCTCCTCCTCCACTTTGTTGTGAATATCTTCATCATGGCACCCGATTGTAAGGTTCTACTCCCCCTTACTTGAAATACTTGCATTCCTTGTGGGAGGGGTGTAGCAGGTTCATATTAAAGCCATTGGCTATGACTTTAAGGTATGTACTTGCATGGGCATTAATCAACTAATTCAAAGTCAATGTAAGCTAGTTATCCAACTTGAGGGGCAGAGTAAGGTTTTTGAGATGCAACAACAACCTGGCATTATCCTTGCGGCGAGAAGAAGACGTTAGAGACCATCGGGCCCATTGTTTTTTATCTTGCCAAAATACAAGCAACTGTGAAAAGGATGCGTACAATGACGATAATGGAAATATGAATGTCGCATAGTGTTCTACAGGTGTCACCAATCTACCAATTTTGATGTGGAAAGCCTTGCTCTTTTCACCATTGGACAACTCCCATTTTCGGCTACCACCGCTAGAAAACTTAGATCACCATTTGGTGAATGTACTAAGCCAAAGATCCCTCATGGCACATTCGAGAGTCATGGTGATCCTAAGACACGCACACAGGCAAGATTAATTGGACATACACATGATGAACGGTATCCATATGATAGTGAATTCAATATTCCTCATATGGCAACAAATTTAGGATATATAGTAAGCACAAAATGGCAATCCATATTAACCCAAGCAGGTCAAAGGGGAGGGGTGGAGAGCGGAAGTTGTAGAGGATGGAGAAGGAAAGGCAAAAATGCACTAGAGGCAGAGACATGGAGACAATGGTGAAGAATTATTGTCGAAGAGTACCAGAGAATCTGAGAAGAGTTGAGAGAAGAAAGGACGAGCCTCAAAGATAAAGCATACCTAGGACGACTCGTAGTAACATGACTCACTTCTTCCTACGGTGGTGGCAATAAAGAGAGCCAACGATGGCCGCTTCTTCATGGGATATCTTCCACCCTCTAGGGTCCTTTTCCCCTCTGATACTTTAGGTGTGAAACCCTTGTCTTAAGAGGCTCTTTGCCTTATGTAATGCTCTTATTACTCTTGACAAAATCCATATTTTCTTGGTGTCACCCAAACCATCTAGGCATTCGCCTAGCAAAATTTACTAGGATGATGACCCTCGTGTTTGCTTTGGATCTCACGGATGCTATGTCAATGCCAAGATGATATCCCCACCCTAGAGTGTGCTAAATTGTTACGGTCGGTTATTGCAATAACGTGGAACCATGGAGGAATAGAAGATTCGGCAAGCCTCATAAAAGCAAGACTTGATGCGAACAATGACCCTACTAGTATAAGGGCATGCTGTCATGGTCTTGCTTTTGCCAATCCTAGCGACATGCTAGGTCAGCTAATAAGGTTGCTCTATATTACAACTAAGAATTAATTTCAGGAGCAGTATTCCATTGCTTCCCTCTGCTATTTACAACAAGTGCATCACTTGGTTATCAGACTAGCATATCATATCGGCATGGCGTGGAGTTTTATAATCCGATGAACTTACAAGTGATATGAGATTTTGTAGCGACCAGACCTCAAACAGTCTGATCTCTGTGCTTAAGTGTCATCCCTGGATCAGTAATGCTGACACCACACAATACTCGAAGGATTTTATAACAGAGTAGCAATCACACACTTATTACATCGAATGCCTCAGAGAGAACTTATTACAATAAATATGGCTTAAGGCCATCTAATAACGATAACAGCGGAAGGCTTGGAAGATAAGCGAGTCCATCAACCCCAACGGCATCACTGAGTATAGAACCACGACCTAAAGGGCACCTTACTCGTCGTCTGAAAAGTCTGCAACATGAAACGTTGCAGCCCGAAAACGGGTCAGCACATGGAATATGCTGGCAATGTAACACATAGAGAGTAATGAAGGAATAAGCTATACTACATGCATATATGGCTGGTGGAAAGCTCTATGGTTACAGTTTTGCGTAAAGCCAATTTTTCCCTACTGCAAAGGAATAAATTTTATTTAACTATCATGGTGGTTGTTAAACATTAAGAATGGTTGACAGCATCCTCAATCCCAATTAAAGTAATCATCATTAAAACCCAACAGAATTAATTAAAGTAACATGATGAGATTCACATGATATCCAAGTACTAGATACTCAAAACGTCCATAACCGGGGACACGGCTAACCATGATTAGTTTGTACACTCTGCAGAGGTTTGCGCACTTTTCCCCACAAGACTCGATCGCCTCCGTTGGATTTCTCGCACCACATGGTGTTTGAGAAACGGATGACCGAGACATAGTCTTTCAGAAGCACTAGCACCTTACGATCGGGTAGACCGTACCACCTACATCCCGTACATCTGCTAGTCTACCACTGTAAGAGTTCGCACGACTTAGTCAACTATGCCAGAGCCCATAATGGCTTGTGGCTGCACACGGAAGTTTCTAGTATGAACAATCTCATGATCCCTTTGAGCCTGGGTGGCGGTCCAAAAAGAAAACAGGCAAATCCTGGAAACCAGGTACCTCAATCCACCCAGATGTGTGTTTAAGTTGCCACCTTAGATAAACCATTAATTAACAATCTCACATCTGTCATGGATATTACTCACCCAATCCACGTCTACTAGCATAGCATGACATAATAAGCAAACGTAGAAGTAACTCCCAAAGGTTTGACAATACAACAGGTAATATGTACTACCTCATCTACTTCCCTTCCCATAATTTAATTAGATCCTAATCATGCAATGTTTGAAGATTGATCTAATGCAATAAAACTGGGTAATAAAAGAGGTATGATCAAAGTGTTACTTGCCTTGCTGATGATCCGCGAAACCTAGAGATTCGAAGTAACAGGCGGCGCACTCCGGGTATTCTATCGCAGACAAACACGCAAGCATACAATAAGTACTCATCTAATGCACGGGTAAAACTCAAATAAGAGATCTAACCAGAAAGTTCAACTTAAGAACTCCGGTTTGCAAAAAGAATCAAATCGAACGAAGCAACGGAAGTCAAACGGCGAAAGAAAACAACTTCGTTCTACTAATCTGGATCTAAGTCAAATTTTGCAGAAGCAAAAACTTGTTTAAGTTGGTTAAACGGATAGAGAGTTTCGAGACGAAACTCCAGGCGCTTGAATCGCCTGATTCCGATAAACGAGCGAAAAGTTATACTAAAACGAAAATCGGATCAGAAATCGCGATCAGAAATAATCGCGGAAAATCCGAGAAAAAGAAAAACGACGAACAGATTAACGAACGAACGTTCGTTATCTGGATCTAAACGATGAACACGTTCGTTAAAACGAACGAACGAGCGAATGCTCGCTATTTAACCTAAACAAAAAAAAACCGATCTAATAAAAAAAGAAACTAAAAAAACCGACGGAAAAACGAACGGTTTTTCAAAAAAAACGGCGGCATGGGTTTCGAGGCGACCTCGGGCGGCGGGCGGCGGCTCCGGCGACGGCAGGCGGCGGCGCGGCGGCGGGCGGCGGCGGCGGCGGTGGCGGCGGCGCGAGCGGGCGGCGGCGCGGCGCTAGGGTTTCGGGGGGCGCGGGGCTGGGCTGGCTTCGGCTGGGCTCCCCCCGGTTTATAAAGCCTAGACGGGCCGGAGTCCCGGTCGGACACGGCCCGTAGGTCGGTGCATTTTTTAAAATAATAACGCGCAGAAAAAAATAAAAAGAAATACTAAACGGACTCCAAAAATCCTGAAATAAAATTTCCCCGACTTCTAAAATCAAGCCGGACAAAGTGAACATTTATTTGGGGCCTAAATGCAATTTTGAAAAACGCATATTTTTCCTAAATTCAAATAAAAATATCAAAAAACTCTGAAATAAAATCTTATTTGATTTTATTATTAAATCCTCAATATTTCTTTATTTTGGGAAAGTCATTTTATTCCCTCTCTCATATTTCGTAATAGAAATAATTGAAAACAAAATAAATAAAATCAAATGATCCTATTCTCAAAATTTGAGAAAACTCAAATATGAAAATAACGAAATCCCCAACTCTCTCCATGGGTCCTTGAGTTGCGTAGAATTTCTAGGATCGAAACCAAAGGCAAATAAATATGATATGCAATGATGATCTAATGTATAACATTCCAAATTGAAAATTTGGGATGTTACAAACCTACCCCCTTAAGATGAATCTCGCCCTCGAGATTCGGGTTGGCTAGAAAATAGGTGAGGGTGGTCCTTCAGCAAATCTTCCTCTCGCTCTCAGGTGGCTTCGTCCTCCGTGTGGTGGTTCCACTAAACCTTGCAAAACTTGATAACCTTGCTGCGAGTGACTCGGCTGGCAAACTCGAGAATCTTAATTGGTTTCTCCTCATAGGTCAAATTGTTATCCAACTGAATTGTTTCCAATGGCACTGTGTCTCTCAAAGGTATGCCAGCCATCTCCGCGTGGCACTTCTTCAACTGGGAAACGTGGAACACATCATGAACTCCTGACAATCCTTCGGGCAATTCCAACTTGTAGGCCACTTCTCCCATACGCTCCAAAACTCGGTATGGTCCTACAAATCGGGGTGCTAACTTTCCCTTAACTCCAAAACGCTTAATTCTTCGAAGTGGAGATACTCGAAGATAAACTCTGTCTCCGACTTCGTAAACTGTCTCCTTGCGTTTAGAATCTGCGTAGCTCTTCTGCCTGGACTGTGCTACCTTGAGCCTATCGCGAATCAACTTCACCTTTTGTTCAGACTCCTTAATCAAATCAGGTCCAAACAACTGGCGGTCTCCAACTTCGTCCCATGACAACGGTGTCCTGCACCTCCTTCCATACAAGGCTTCGAAAGGGGCCATTTTCAAACTGGTTTGGTAACTGTTGTTGTAGGAGAATTCTGCATATGGCAAATTGTCGTCCCAACTAGATCCATAATCTAGCGCACAAGCTCTCAGCATATCCTTCAAAATCTGATTGACTCTCTCGGTCTGTCCATCTGTCTGTGGATGAAAAGCTGTACTGAACTCTAGCCTGGTACCCAAAGTTTCGTGCAACTGCTTCCAGAACTTTGAGGTAAACTGGGTTCCTCTATCTGATACGATACTCCTCGGAACTCCATGTAAACATACAATCCTGGTCATGTATATCTTTGCCAACTTAGCACTGGTGTAAGTGGTCTTTACCGGGATGAAATGAGCTACCTTCGTCAAACGATCAACTACAACCCAAATCGAGTCATAGCCGGAACGAGTCCTTGGTAATCCCGTGATAAAATCCATGCCTAGCTTATCCCACTTCCATTCGGGTATCGGCAATGGCTGCAACAATCCTGCTGGCTTCTGATGCTCTGCCTTTACTCTCTGACATACATCACAAACTGCTACATACTCCGCAATATCTTTCTTCATTCCGGTCCACCAGAAAGTATCCTTCAAATCCAAATACATCTTGGTATTTCCTGGGTGAATCGAATAGGGTGAATCATATGCCTCTTGCAGAATCAACTTCCTGATCTCCGGGTCATTGGGCACATAAACACGGTCTTCAAACCATAGGGTATCGTGCTCATCCTCACGAAAACCTTTAGCCTTTCCTTCGCTCATTTTCTCCTTTATAGAAACAATCTCCTTGTCAGTCTTCTAAGCTTCTCTGATTTAATCCATCAAAGTTGATTGAATCTCCAATGCTGCTACATAGCCTCTCGGAACTATTTCCAAACATAGCTCACGAAGATCCTCGGCTAACTCCTTTGGTATTTCTCCCGTCATTAGTGTATTGACATGGCTCTTACGGCTCAATGTGTCAGCTACTACATTAGCCTTTCCGGGATGGTAATGCAATCTCATATCATAATCCTTGATGAGCTCCAACCATCTCCTTTGTCTGAGGTTTAACTCCTTCCGTGTGAAGATATACTTCAAACTCTTGTGATCCGTGTACACTTCACAATGGTTCCCAATGAGGAAATGTCTCCATGTTTTCAATGCATGCACTACGGCTGCTAACTCCAAATCATGCGTGGCATAATTCAATTCGTGAGGCTTCAGTTGCCGTGAAGCGTACGAAACAACTCTTCCCTCCTGCATAAGCACTGCTCCAAGTCCTCGACGTGAAGCGTCGCAATAGACCTCATAATCCTTGGTCTGATCTGGCAGAATCAACACTGGTGAGGTAACCAAACGTTTTTTCAACTCCTGAAAACTAGCCTCACACTCCTCGGTCCATATAAACTTGGTATCCTTCTTCAACAACTCCGTCATAGGCTTGCAATCTTTGAGAAGTTCTCAATAAATCTCCGGTAGTATCCTGCGAGTCCAAGAAAACTCCGGATCTCTCCAACTGTTGTTGGTGCTTCCCAATTGGTCACAGTGATAACCTTTGTGGGGTCAACCGCTATTCCTTCTCCGGATATAACGTGTCCGAGGAATCCTACTTCCTTCAGCCAAAACTCACATTTGCTGAACTTGGCATATAACTGATGTTCTCTGAGCTTCTCAAGTACCAATCGCAAATGTTCCTTATGCTCCTCTTCATTCTTCGAGTAAACCAGAATATCGTCAATGAACACCACGACGAACTTATCCAAAAACTCCATAAACACTTTGTTCATCATGTTCATAAAATAGGCAGGTGCGTTAGTCAGATCAAATGACATAACGGTATACTCATACAACCCATATCTTGTGGTGAAGGCTGTCTTAGGTATGTCTTGCTCTCGAATCTTCAATTGATGGTACCCCGATCGCAAATCGATCTTGGAAAACACTTTGGCTCCTTGCAAACGATCAAACAGATCATTGATCATTGGTAGTGGGTACTTGTTCTTGATTGTTACTTCATTCAATCCGCGGTAATCAACAACCATCCTTAACGATCCATCCTTTTTCTCCACTAGCAGTACTGGTGATCCCCAAGGTGACGAACTTGGGCGAATGTAACCTTTATCCAGTAACTCCTTAATCTGCTTCTTAATCTCCACCAAATCCTTTGCGGGCATCCTGTATGGTCTCTTCGATATTGGCCCTGTGCCTGGCAAAAGCTCAATCAAAAACTCAATGTCTCTATCCGGTGGCATGCCTGGCAACTCTTCTGGAAATACGTCAGGGAAATCCTTTACCACTGGTACTTCCTCCTGCACAACTCCTGTCAAGGAATTTACTTGAATCCTTTTTGGCACATGCCGAGATACATACTTGATCCTTCTTCCTTCTGGTGTTGTAAGCAAGATTGTCTTACTAGCACATTCAATGTTCCCTTCATACTTTGACAACCAATCCATGCCTAATATCACATCCAATCCTTGAGATTCCAATACTACTAGTAAAATGCCCGTGCGTTGCCACGGGCTTTTGAAATATTTTGCTGAAGTTATATAAACATAACGCAAGTTAAATTTCACATGTAGAGAAAAGATAGTGTGGGCGTAATTGGGTAATAATTGAAGTCCACTTCACTTGCAATGTAAATTGATTAAAAAACAATTTGACGATGTATGCATATAGAGCGATTATCTAACTAAAAATATGTTACAAATTAAAATTTACTTGATGCACTTAAGAAATTCTCTCACAATCAGAAATGTTGTCTATCCAGTTTTTTTAGCTTACCGCCTAGCCTTATTCTGACCTCAGTCACTCCCTCACCACAACCAGCCCTCTCACTCTTTCAACCCACGCACCCCTCACTCTATGTGTTCCTGTGCCGACAAGGCTGAAAATATGTAGACGTTGAAAATGACGGTCATGAACTACATTATTCCTCATCTCTTCACCCAAATAGATCTTTACAACATAGTTCCAGCAATTTCTTCTATTTTCCGTGATTGTTCGGGATGGATGGTGCAAACGAAATGCTCTAACATGATGTGTCGGCTATCCCTCTAAATACCACCACCATCTCTGCCACCTGAGATATCCTGCACCCCGCCTTCAAATCCGTTAATCCCCTGCCCCTTCTCATCCAATGATGACCTGCCTCTAATTCTTCGTCTTCCTCCCGTAGCCGCAGATTTTTTATTTGACCACTTTATTGACCCGCCCACCTCTCCCTGCCTAAGCACCTACCACCGCCACCCTACAACCGGCAAGTGTTACCACACGTCGCCACTTGCTCAAGTCACCACCTCCGTCAACGCTGACGCCAGTCGTTCCTCTAAAACCTACCACCATTTTGGTGCCCACGACCTCCCGCACCCCGCACTCGAGACCGCTAACCCCTTGCCTCTCCTCCGCCGCCAACACCCACTGCTGCTACTACTCTTCTTCCTCCCTCTGCATACCTTTTTCTTCGTCCAGTCTATTCACCCGCCCACCTCCACCACCATCAACAGTCAGCAAATGTTGTCACGCACTACCTCCCTCTACCTGAGTTGCCGCCCAACCCTCTAAATAGTGCCACAATTTCTAGCGCTCACGACCTTCCGCACCACAATAATCAATGGTTGGCCATATATGAAGAAAAAAGAAGGATCAAGATGGTTCTCTGAAGAAGTCATACCATCTCTTGTCACACATCATGTTCATAGATCCTAGGCATACTCTCTTCTCTCAATTTCATTATCATCTTTTTGGACTACAAAATCTAACACTCATGTTCTGAATAATCAGTAGAATAAATTAATTTCAAGACATGTCATGGATGAATTATTTGGGTGACATACTTAAAAATAATAACCATTTATGCCTGGGAGATATTTGGCAGGTTACACCGAATGCCGTGTAGAAGCGATGCCCAATTTGAATGGATGCATCGTCTTTCGAGTCCGATAAATATCATTGGCATGCAAACTTGAGATACTTTGCCATCACCTGCGTTAAGTATGGCGCCTCTCCGCCGCAAGAAAGAGGTGGGCTTCAGAATCAGATCAATAAAAAATAAGTGGGATCCGGGATTTCTGGATTCAATGTATGGGCTCAAGAAATTTTTGTAGGAAGATATTGATTAGGTGGGATTTGGCCTACTATCTATGGCAAGAAAAATCAGTAATAAAAACCGATTCTAAAAGGTGTGCTTTCTTTGGATACAAATCGGTGGGGTTGATGCTTCATGAACTTTTTTTTGAAAGTCGGAAAGAAATCGGTGTGAGCGAGAGGTCGTGCGAGAGGGTCGAGTGAACGAACTATGTATGGACTCCCAGATTTTTTGTAAATATAAAGAGACAAAAAACCAATGAGAGGTGAGAAAAAAAATCAGACAAAAAACATGGAAGCAAGGCTACCATCTCAGACATTAGGAGTAGATAATCGGGAATGGATCGGAAAGGAGAACGAGGTGGATCAGAAAAGCATCATTTCCTGCCCGTTTGTAACGTGTTTGGTCGCAGAACGGACTAAAATGATCCCTTAAGGCCTTGTTTGACAGCAAGGGATTGTGGAGGTTTTGGGAGAGGATTCCAGGGGATTTGGTGAATCCCCCTCTTCCACCTAATCCCCTTGAAACCTCAAATCCCCCTCCAGCCAGACATCCTTCAGATCCCCCTCTGTACAAAACAATGTTTGACAGGAAGGGATTGCCATATTTAATTAAAATGGTGTAAAACAGTTAAAAATCTAATCTTGCAACAGTTCTTCACATGAACAACATAATTCTCTTGACTTGGAATCAATATATCATCACATAATTGCGCTGTCACATAACAACAACATATTCTCTCACATCAGCATGACTTAGAACCAAAAATGTCTCATAGGTTCTCGGCATTCACAAGTTCCAGGCAAGACATGCGTACATTTAAGTATGCTGAGAATATATAAGCATGCTGAACTATTTATGCAACATAGAGAAAAGCATCACTTGATGTTCTGCAGCGATTGTTGGAAGAGAGTACATGACAGGAGCATAAATTCCAACTACAAGTCAGTAGTAGCGCAGACACAAAAGCAACCGAGGAGACTCTCAAACAGACGATTTCGAGGGGCCCTGCAAATGTCTCATTCTCCCTCTGCTTGTTCCACTTCTCAACCTGGTTCAGTGGGACCTGGAGGAAAACAAAATTCGTCTCAGCAAACAAAGAGACTTTTCCCTTGCATACAACAACGATCAGGTATATTTAAAGGAATATTAAGTGCACAAAATACAAAATTGAAAAGAGAACAGACGCAAGCTTCGTTCTTTTTCAGAGGCTGTAGACTGTTTGCAAAGGGAAAATTACAATGAAGAAATAGTATGAATTATTTCATGGCCTTGTTAGAGCTACATCAAGAGGTACAGAACTACTTTTAAATTAAATCAAATAGTAATAAACACAAAAGCAAGAATAATCTGATGTGACACGCAAGATGCAACTTGATGGGACGAAGATGGATGGACCAGTCAGGTCACCTGGTGGCTGGTGAGATACCACAAGATCTCTGTATTTATAATCAGACCAAGGATTCTGATTGTATGAAGATGTTATGTGGTGCTACAATGTATGAAGATGTTAGGGAAGCTAACAATCTGGATTACGTCTCCTGATTGGTAGTATATCCAACTGACACTCATAAAAAGACGATTTCTAGTACTATTATAGATAAACAAGGAAACTTGTTAGAAACATCATCGCTGTTTCTTTATTGCCAAACAAGTTCAGTGTCGTTGGCTGCAGTGATTTGCACATGTCCGCATTCACAATTCAGAGCAAAGGTTGCATAACAGACCAAACCAAGATGAACTAACAAACAGGATCGTAGCAATAACTACTCAAGAAAAAGGAGATCACACTAAGAACTGGACACCTGGTAGACAAATTAAATAAGCACCGGTACTATTTCACAAGATAATGAAACAGTGCTGCCACACAAGCAGCACAAGTTAAAAAGCGACATGGTCCGAACAGCTAACGAGTATTACAGAAAACCGATAAACATCAAGGTAAAGGTACTCCAGATCACCACTCTTGCTTACAGGAACCAACTTCTATCTAGAAATAGGCAGCAACTGTCAAACTTGACATATACAGTGACAATATTGTGCTGCAAACTGGCTAGCTAGATTATACTGATTGCAAAGATATGCTATCTTATATAGTCACAAACCAAAGCTCGAGCAAGGCAAAATCATGGCGTTGATGTTGTTCATCATTACGTTGACATGAACACAGCCAACATTTTCTACTGTGAAATATATGCACCAGCCAGCAATTTAGTAAATCAGTTCTATCATCTAAGTCAGCTCTAGACTGAAGAATTGCAGCATCTAAATCTTGACAGGTAGCACAAAAAAGAAGGTGATGCAGAAGATTGTTACCTTAGATACGTTGAGGCAACTCTGCCATTTCGCTCCGAAGAAACACAACAGCACTCTCTTCATCTTCGGCGGCAGAATCTAGAAAAACCATCTAGTGAACAGCGTGAAGGTCCAAAACAAGAGTCTCAGGATGTATGCGGTCTGGCAGAAAAACAGTATGAGATCCCTCAAAAACACCCATCAACATCAAGTGAACAAATAGGAGTCCCAGAAAAAGATTACCAAAAAGAAATTAAGAAATATTCCAGTAGCGACTCTCAATTCAAGCAGGGTACGTCCTTTGTCGTGATTCTGCCAATTCTGTCTTGCTTTCTCGTTTGTTTCCCTTCTTTCTTTATCAACCCATAGCATTGCAGTACCCTGACGGCCAAGCCAAAAATTATTAAAGACAATGAAACCTAAACTACCTTCATTAGCAGTTAAATCACATGTCAGCTCTATCAATAAGTAATAAATATCATAGATCATCATCCCAAACTTCCAATTTTACTTTGCAACTGTCATTGGGATTTCATACATGCATGGAGGTGATTTTTTCAAGCTCTATGTGACCGATGAGAGATTAGGCCGGGATTTATCACAGGACTATCGACCATTGAGATGAGGGATTGCTTCTCCATCAATTAGGCCGGGGACGTCACCACAACTCAACAAGTCCTCCTTTGCATCAACTACTAACAAATCTTGACTTATCCGGCAATGGACGTTTGAAACATGGATTCTCTCCTAACAAATATGCAGAGCACTCATCCATTTCAAATAAAATGAAATAAACATCTCATTCTACAATATTGCTACAAACTATCAATCCTCCTAGATCCATCAGACCATCACCATCAGAAAATCACGGCAATCTCGCCGGGTAGGGTTACGGCCGATGAGTGGCTAGAACCTAGAAGAGGGCAGCGTTCTTGAGAAAGAGAGTATGATGACGATTGTACCAAATCCAAAACAAAATGCAACTAAACTGTGAAACATTGAGTCTCTACTCCTAATGCATAGAAACATGGGTAGAGATGGGAACTATCAAAGTGGTTGGAACTATCTGGGACGAACAGCGTCATCATCTTATACTGCTGGCGTCAACACCATTTGGAACATACTTACCAGTGCAAATATTGTAGACTTTCGGCTCATATGATGAGGTACAAAGAATGCCACCAACTTTTAACCCCTTCAGATATAGATCATTAGGCCACTTTATCCTTACATCTAGTTCTGGAAGTCCCTGGGTGTTATCACATAGATAGTACAGGATGTCATGACAAGGAAATTAGCCTTATGAAATATCATACTGCAATCAGTGAACATCACATATGCGTAAGAAACACCGAATATAATAGTACTTCATAAACCCTCACCTTAGCACAACACAAATCCATTGCAAGCAGATGCTACATACCTTGACATACAACAGCAATAGCAGCCAAACACCAACACAGAGCACCTTCAGCGAGCAGAGCAAGCAGCGCCTGGCGAGGGGAAGTGGCACCACTTGACCACCATACAACACTCATCATTGAGTCAATGTATACTACCCAAGACTCACACTCTAGGTTCATCTCTTTTGTCAAGTCTCAAACTCGAGTTGAATTGTTGCTCTTGGTTAGTGAGAGGCAAGATCCATGGAGGTAGATTGGAAATAGGGGTTAGAACTTGGTGTCGGGATGCTCTGGACGCAGCCGGGGTGTACACCATCAACCATATTCCTTGTGCTGAAAAGATAGTCGTGTACTCTTGTAAATATAATTATAATAAAACTACTCTAATGTCGATCACTACCAGTCTCAGTTCCCTAGCTTAGGGTTGCAACTTGCAACTTCAAGAATCATTCTGATAAAGTCATACCGCGAGTGTTTTTCCATCAGGGGCGATGTCCCTGTCACGGAAGTACCACCTGTCAACTCCAAGCTTCTCCATGAACTTGAATTGAGCTTTCACCAAAACAGAAATCTAAGCATAAGTTCTTGGTTCCAGCCATGGACCAAAAACACAAAATCGGGTAAGTCCCATAGTTCTCGTAGCCATGGCCAGGGAATTCATGCCATCCTCCCAAGGCCAGTTCTTTGTAGGTGCACCAAAAGGATCTCCTCCGGTATCCCGGAACGTATGCCAGAATGCCACACTGAACCACAACCAAACCCGTAGCACAAAATAAATATGTAATCCTAGTGTAGCACATAATGTACAAGTAAATTAAAAGGATATACACCAAAAAGGCATATTTCGGCAAATCATACTTTCATTTTCTTTATAAGAATCACTTCCTCTGTGTTATACCACTTGTAAGCAAGCGGCCTCTTGCTAGTTGGACCCTGCAGTGCATTTGTTCATTCAAGGACAAACGTTAAACTGAAAGTAACCCTTTAACAACACTTAATTTGTTCATTTCAAGGTCAATGGCCTCACCTCATAGTTGATCTTGGTAAAGCCCGGGAAGAACTTGCCCTCACAATCATTGGAAGCGGCACCGCCGCACTTGGCGTCAATGTCGGCTCGGCAGGTTTCCTGTGCGGCAATCTGCAAGGAACAACCAAATCAGAACCAAGATCGGGTTAAGTTCATAGATCAAATCATGGGCATCATGCAAAGAAGGAAAAGACCACAAAGTTAGCAATCCCCCGCTCACCGCAGCAGATAGACCACAAAGAAGGAAAAGAGGAAGTTGGACCAGGACACCTACATCACGAAACCAGTCACCAAGAACACCACGCACTGCTCACTGGATCGATGGGCTCTGAGTGGTGTCTCTCCTCTACCTGGTCTCCCGGCGTCCTCTGGATTCTGCTCCACCATCTTGATCGTCTCCCTTTGCGCCAAATTCTACACGCCTCACACCCTTCTCCTCCTTCCCTGTCCTCCACTGTGCCGATCAACCTGTGATTTAGACAGACTAAAAATTAGGTTCATGTTCTTGCGACAAACTAAAAATTACAGTACATAGTTCATCATCCAAATGGTTCAGAGACATAGTAAAAATCACAATACAACAGTCAATAGTTATGCTGTAAAAACATTGATCCGTTGACCCAACAAATAGTGAAGTTCTGAATCTTTCTCTCAACACATCAAACAAATCGATCTCTCAGTCTCTCCTCTCTGAATAATTACTTTTTTATGAATCTCTCAGAACATGATTACCCCAAAAGAGTGCCCCAACGGTAGCTCATACAAGAAGCACATATAATTCAATCTCTTCTTCTCGCTGCTTTTCTTCTCCCCATGACCTGCACAGGCTAGAAATTAAGCTTCCAAAAACCAAGACAGAAGGAAGCTAGGAGCTCAAAATGAAATCGCTTTGTGTGAAGCCAAGAAACCAAGCGCAAGAACCATAGCTAATTAACAAGGAGAATGCTGCTTGCTCCTCAAGTGCAACACACATCGATGAATAGGCTCGAGGACGTGCGAGCGGCACATACCTACTATGTGCACTGCACATGGGAAGCGTTCGTCTTGCCGTCGGCTCGGACGGATATTGGACTGATCGGGAAGCAACCTGCAGCCATGGACAAGGCGGTTTCGACTTTACCGCCTACCTCTCATCAAGGTCATGGTCGCTGGTACCTCGCTTCGTCGCGATCAACGGAGCCGACGCCTGTCGGCTATCACGGTCACTGTATTCGGCGCCGGCGCGTCACACCTGCCGTAGTCATCGTCGACGACGCGTCAGGATCCGAGGGCTACTCTTGCAGCGGCCACGTGGAGGGGAGCTGCCTCCGGTAGGACGAGGCGGGTGTGGTTGATTATTCCAATCATACCTATCAAAATAAAATAAATAAGTCAAATGAAGCGTTGTTCATTTCATTTGGGTGATAAAAAAATAGCATCTCCACGAGCCTGGAGATGAGCTACACAATTACAGAAAGAAAAATGAAGCAGGACATAAGAAACAAAGTGAATAGGCACAATATCAATATAACAGAGCAAATATACCCAGCATAGTTTTCCTCTACTGACATCACAAAATAAAATTTATACCATATGTCTCGAACTATTTATCCCATACAGCATGCGGCAACTTCAGATCTTCAGTAACATCAACTGAACATACAACAATCAGTACAACACAATTCATCTACCCACCAAAGTGACAGACATTGAATTGAAAAATCATCAGAGAGACACACTAAAAGGGACAACAAAAACAAGCACCAATTGGCATACATATTTGACGCACCTTTGCCTTTGAACTGCATATCTGTGGCGCACACGACGCCCACCGGAAGTTTGGCGAAGTTCCTGCAGGCAGAGGGGAAGCAAAGGGTAAGCCCAATTTGAGCGATTTCAAGAGGAAATTCATCGTCTCTTTCTTTTTCTGATGGAGCGAGACTCAAAAGAACAAAATCTTGCACTCACTGTGTCACGAGGTCGTGCGTGGATGCCATCCGCGGCGACCAAAGAATCCACCTCCCGAAGCGCCTTGCCTGGAGCGCGCCTATGTAGGCGGCCGTGTCGAAGCCTGCGTCCCCGCTGGCGTTGAGCGCGAGGGAGACGGCGAGCTCGCCCCCACCCTCCGCCAGAGAGAGCTCGCCGGCGGCAGGGCTCCGCCGCTGCTGCTATGATCGGCTGCGGGAGCGGGAGCGGCGCCCCGGCGCGCACATCGTGGGGAGCCTGGCCAGCGCCGGCGGCGGCTCCACTCGGTCCTCGGCGGCGGCGGATCGACTCGGATCTCGGCGGCGGCGCTGGCTCGTCTTGGATCTCGGCGGCGGCGATGGCTCGTCTTGGATCTCGGCGGCGGCGCTGGCTCGTCTTGGATCTCGGCTTGTATTGGGGGCTGGGGCGTCCTTGAGAGATCGTAGGATAGAATACATAGATCGAGGGGAGCCTCGCTGGCTGTTTTTTTGCTATGTGCGGGGAAGGGACGAGAAAACCGACGAAAAAAAACCAACGAAAAAAAACCGGACGAAAATGGTGGGACGAAAATGGTGGGACGAAAATAAAACCCGGAACGCGACCTACCAACTGAGATATTAGGAGATTAGATTAGGTCCGAGGGAAACACATAGTTACCAATCCTTAATGGTAACCGATCACACCATCGACTGGCCATATACTCTGCTCCAGGCGAGGTTACTAACATGGGTGACCTAAGGGCTTGGGTTGGTAGGTTGTACTTATCCACAAATCCCCTTGATATGTATGAATGCGATGCACCAGTATCGGAAAGAACGAGTGCAGTAAATGACTTAACCAAAAACTTACCTATTACTGCATCAGGCTGAGCTTCAACCTCCTCCACGCTAACGTGGTTCACCTGTCCCCTGTTGAAAGGGTTTGGCTTCTTCCCCGAGCTTCCATTGCCATTCTGGCCTTCAGGACATTCATTGGCATAATGTCCTGTCTTTGAACACTTAAAACATGTGATTTGACTCAGGTCTCTCTTGGCTGGGGTTGATGGGGTGGTACGGTTCTGGCCGTTGCTTCCTCCATTCCCATTACCATTCTTGGGGCCATTATGGTTGTGCGAGATACCTCCTCCATGGGTATGCTGAAAATGAACTCCCGGTTTAGGGGTAAGACGGGGCTTCTGCTGAGCTCCTGAGTTGTACTTCCCCCGTCCATACTTCCTCTTGCGGTTTTCAATCTGCTGCTGCTTCCCCTCAATCATAAGAGCATGATCTACCAGCTCCTGGTAGTTGTTGAAGCTTGCTACCATCAACTGCATACTCAGCTCGTCGTTCAGTCCTACCAAAAACTTCTCCTGCTTAGCTGCATTCGTAGCAACGTCATCTGGGGCATAACGTGCTAGTTTACTAAAGTCATCAACATACTGGCCAACTGTTCGTCCTCCTTGGCGCAAGTTGCGGAACTCACGCTTCTTCATGGCCATAGCTCCTGCTGAAACATGGGCAGTACGGAAAGCTTGCTGAAACTGATCCCATGTGACAGTGTCTACAGGGTAAGTGGCTGTAAAATTCTCCCACCATGCTGCTGCGGGTCCTTCAAGCTGATGTGCGGCAAATTTCACCTTTTCCCCATCTGTACATCCTGCAGTGGTCAACTCCCTCCCTGTCTTGCGGAGCCAATCATCTGCTACTATCGGCTCGGTGCTACTGGAGAACACCGGCGGATTCAGCCTAAGAAAACGGGTTAGGTGATCAACAGGTGGTGGCGGCGGTGGGTTGTTGTTGTTGTTGTTGTTGTTGTTGTTGTTGTTGTTGTTGTTGTTGTTGTTCTGGACTAACAACTGCATCAAAGCATTCTGCTGCTGGATCAACTGAGTGAGCTCCGGTGGGAAAGCAAATCCATTGTCACGTCTCGGAGGCATCTGAGGGTTTAGAAAAGATGAGAATTTAGAATAGAATGAGGTCTAAGGAGAAAACACTACCCAAATGCACATGAGACAAAATGCACACAAAATCACTTCATTCAATCAAACAAGGCATACAATCGGTCTAGAACTATCGCAAAAGTGCGTGGATTATACTATGTACATGGTGGAACACTACTACTGTTATGGTAGTCTACTAGAAAAACTGCTCCGATGAAGACTCCATAATATCTGCTCCAACTTTGTCTTCGAAATCATCATCACTAGGATCGGAATCGGTGTCATCGATGATGATGTAGTTATCTGGACAGGAGCAATCTTCATCTTCTCCTCCGGGTGCTGAGTTCCCCATGAGTTCTTCAATCTTTTCCTTAAGATTGTCGTTTTGTCTCACTAGAGCTACAATCTCATCCATGTAGTCCTTGCGAGTGGCCTTCAGTTCTCCTTCTAGCTCAATAATCTTGGCTTTTGCTTTTTTCAACTCCATCATGTCTGCGCACATTTGGTTCTCCTGGCGTCGAATGTGCTGGTTTAACTCCTGGATGAAAGCTGCAATGGATCTATCCTTCTTGGTGCTAACTATCTCCCATTGTTCATCTCGGCGTCCGCAAATCTGGTAGATAGTATCTTTGAGGTCATCTTGGTAAACTTCTCCAATGCGTCCCATGGTGATGTGAGCTGCCATGCTCTTTCCCAGACTCCAGGTTGGTGCATTAAAAACACACTCTATGGGCTCTGTGACTGGCGCGAACGTTCTTCCTGGAACTTGAGCTTGAATCTTCCAACGCTCCACTTCGGATAATGTGGCGTTGTAGGTCCCGATGAAGCTTGGTATTCCAATGTTCAGGTACTTAGTGACTTCCTTCAGGTGTCGTCCAAAAGGTGTATCTTCATCCGGTTGTGTGAACTTGATCCTTACTTCCGTCATCCTAAAAGAGTAGAAAAGATGAGGAGTCAGAAATGAGAAGAGAGTAGTGATCTAAGGCTTTAGCTTAGTGGTCGTGTCCTACAGTCAGCGTGTGCTCTGATACCATCTCTGTAGCGACCAGACCTCAAACAGTCTGATCTCTGTGCTCAGGTGTCATCCCTGGATCAGTAATGCTGACACCACACAGTACTCGAAGGATTTTATAACAGAGTAGCAATCACACACTTATTACATCGAATGCCTCAGAGAGAACTTATTACAATAAATATGGCTTAAGGCCATCTAATAACGATAACAGCGGAAGGCTTGGAAGATAAGCGAGTCCATCAACTCCAACGGCATCACTGAGTATAGAACCACGACCTAAAGGGCACCTTACTCGTCGCCTGAAAAGTCTGCAACATGAAACGTTGCAGCCCGAAAACGGGTCAGCATAGTGCTGGCAATGTAACACATAGAGAGTAATGAAGGAATAAGCTATACTACATGCATATATGGCTGGTGGAAAGCTCTATGGTTACAGTTTTGCGTAAAGCCAATTTTTCCCTACTGCAAAGGAATAAATTTTATTTAACTATCATGGTGGTTGTTAAACATTAAGAATGGTTGACAGCATCCTCAATCCCAATTAAAGTAATCATCATTAAAACCCAACAGAATTAATTAAAGTAACATGATGAGATTCACATGATATCCAAGTACTAGATACTCAAAACGTCCATAACCGGGGACACGGCTAACCATGATTAGTTTGTACACTCTGCAGAGGTTTGCGCACTTTTCCCCACAAGACTCGATCGCCTCCGTTGGATTTCTCGCACCACATGGTGTTTGAGAAACGGATGACCGAGACATAGTCTTTCAGAAGCACTAGCACCTTACGATCGGGTAGACCGTACCACCTACATCCCGTACATCTGCTAGTCTACCACTGTAAGAGTTCGCACGACTTAGTCAACTATGCCAGAGCCCATAATGGCTTGTGGCTGCACACGGAAGTTTCTAGTATGAACAATCTCATGATCCCTTTGAGCCTGGGTGGCGGTCCAAAAAGAAAACAGGCAAATCCTGGAAACCAGGTACCTCAATCCACCCAGATGTGTGTTTAAGTTGCCACCTTAGATAAACCATTAATTAACAATCTCACATCTGTCATGGATATTACTCACCCAATCCACGTCTACTAGCATAGCATGACATAATAAGCAAACGTAGAAGTAACTCCCAAAGGTTTGACAATACAACAGGTAATATGTACTACCTCATCTACTTCCCTTCCCATAATTTAATTAGATCCTAATCATGCAATGTTTGAAGATTGATCTAATGCAATAAAACTGGGTAATAAAAGAGGTATGATCAAAGTGTTACTTGCCTTGCTGATGATCCGCGAAACCTAGAGATTCGAAGTAACAGGCGGCGCACTCCGGGTATTCTATCGCAGACAAACACGCAAGCATACAATAAGTACTCATCTAATGCACGGGTAAAACTCAAATAAGAGATCTAACCAGAAAGTTCAACTTAAGAACTCCGGTTTGCAAAAAGAATCAAATCGAACGAAGCAACGGAAGTCAAACGGCGAAAGAAAACAACTTCGTTCTACTAATCTGGATCTAAGTCAAATTTTGCAGAAGCAAAAACTTGTTTAAGTTGGTTAAACGGATAGAGAGTTTCGAGACGAAACTCCAGGCGCTTGAATCGCCTGATTCCGATAAACGAGCGAAAAGTTATACTAAAACGAAAATCAGATCAGAAATCGCGATCAGAAATAATCGCGGAAAATCCGAGAAAAAGAAAACCGACGAACAGATTAACGAACGAACGTTCGTTATCTGGATCTAAACGATGAACACGTTCGTTAAAACGAACGAACGAGCGAACGCTCGCTATTTAACCTAAACCGAGAAAAAAACCGATCTAATAAAAAAACGAAAACTAAAAAAAACCGACGGAAAACCGAACGGTTTTAAAAAAAAAACGGCGGCACGGGTTTCGAGGTGACCTCGGGCGGCGGGCGGCGAGGCGGCGGGCCACGGCTCCGGCGACGGCAGGCGGCGGCGCGGCGCTAGGGTTTCGGGGGGCGCGGGGCTGGGCTGGCTTCGGCTGGGCTCCCCCCCGGCTTATAAAGCCTAGACGGGCCGGAGTCCCGGTTGGACACGGCCCGTAGGTCGTTGCATTTTTTTTAAATAATAACGCGCAGAAAAAAAAAATACTAAACGGACTCCAAAAATCCCGAAATAAAATTTCCCCGACTTCTAAAATCAAGCCGGACAAAGTGAACATTTATTTGGGGCCTAAATGCAATTTTGAAAAACGCATATTTTTCCTAAATTCAAATAAAAATATTGAAAAACTCCGAAATAAAATTTTATTTGATTTTATTATTAAATCCTCAATATTTCTTTATTTTGGGAAAGTGATTTTATTCCCTCTCTCATATTTTGTAATAGAAATAATTGAAAATAAAATAAATAAAATCAAATGATCCTATTCTCAAAATTTGAGAAAACTCAAATATGAAAATAACGAAATCTCCAACTCTCTCCATGGGTCCTTGAGTTGCGTAGAATTTCTAGGATTGAAACCAAAAGCAAATAAATATTATATGCAATGATGATCTAATGTATAACATTCCAAATTGAAAATTTGGGATGTTACAGATTTTTTAGTTCTATGAGATATCAGTGTTTTCGAAGGATAGCCATTCAATTTGTTGAAGTGTATATGTGGATATGCCTAGGCCTTTCCATCAGTTCGGACTTTTGGTTGTGTTGGCTAGTACATGAAGCTTAACATGGTGTAAATCTGGATTGCCTAACTAGCCCTTTCCAGAAGTTCAGACTTTTGGTTTCGTTGGCTAGTGCATGAAGCTTAACATGGTATTAGAGCCAAAGGTCTTGATTTCAAGTCCCGGCTTTCGCAATTTATCGAAAAAATGTTGCTGCCCCTTCTGTATCCACGTATAGGATGCTTGAGCCGTATCTCTGAGTCTATTCATGTGTTGACATCCCGCGCCACACGTGAGAGGGGGTGTTGAAGTGTATATGTGGATTTCCTAGCCCTTGCCATCATTTCGGACTTTTTGATGTGTTGGCTAGTGCATGAAGTTTAACATGGTGTAAATGTGGATTGCCTAGCTAGCCCTTTCCATAAGTTTGGACTTTTGGTTGCGTTGGCTAGTGCATGAAGATTAACATGGTATCAGAGCCTAAGGTCTTGACTTCAAGTCCTAGCTTTCGCAATTTATCCAAAAATTGCTGCTGCCCACTCCGTGTCCACGTATAAGCCTCTTGAGTTGTAACTCTGAGCATATTCATGTGTTGACATGCCGTGCCACACGTGAGAGGGGCTGTTTTAGTGTGTATGTCGATTGCCTAGCCCTTTTCACCAAGGCGTTGGCTAGTGCATGAAGCTTAACACAATTCACCAAGGCATATTAAATGAGATGGTGTACCACAGGTAAATGGCTCATCCATCATACGGGAAAACATATACCTCTCCGTTGAAGTCATTTGTAAGCATATGTGCTTGTTTGGATAAACCTGACAATGGAGACAATCACTAATAGCTTTCCTAAACTACAACATTATAATGTGTTGTCTTTCCAAGGCTGGAGATCGTGATCAGTGCTTGCGTTTTGAAGGGGAGTTAATACGAACATCAATTATTAGGTTTGGTCACTTCTTTTGGTTATATCTTAAGTTACTACCTTATCAATCAGTTACAATGATATTAGGTTCCATGTTTGTGCGATTCTTATAAGATTGGACTTGCTATATTGGGGGCACAAGGCAATAATTTTTGTCTCATCTCTACCGTGGGTGTTGTCATCCCTACGCATCCTCTCTATTCTACAAATCCCCTTTCCTCTTTGATCTCGTATCATCGCCACCCTAAGCTATGTCTTGCGTTGCCAACTTAATTTCCAAGATCAAGCAACGAGGATGTGGCAACTTGTCATCAGAGCCATTGTCTTTGTCTTATCAATGCGCAATTGCTGTGACCATTACTCAGCTCACACTAAAATTTTATTATCAAAGCGTGAACGGAGCAACTTGTTTATTATGTGTGACAAGTAACCATTGACAACTCAACATTCGACGGCATGCACTAGGAATCCACAAACATCGATATGTTCTTCATGTGAGCCTGTTGAGAAGAACACGACACACATCACTGGGCCCTTAGACATAAATTGACATGCTGCCAACATCAGCAAGATCCAAGTTGTTCTTATCAACATAGATAGCCACACAACCTCGTGTCGCCGATGTTGTTGTTATTTTGGCATCACCGTTGTTGTTAACCGCCGGGATGCTCATCATGCAGTCATTCAAGTCAGATTTGCCTGAGCTTATGGACATTACTCACATTTGCTGCCTCATACTGAATGTTGGTGGACCACCACTAGAAAGGGCTTATGCCTCAGATAAGACGAGTCATTCTGCCGAGGTCAAGCCTGGTTGCTGGCGAATTACAACACCACGATAAGTTGTCTTGCTAGTGGGAGAAATGTGGTGCACGTTGCATGCAAGAGAAACAATATAATCTATTCGTTTAGTTAGTTTGGTCCACTTATATTTGAGTCCAGTATCTTCCTTGGCTGCCCAATAAAGTTGCTTGAACTCCTTTATACACACTCTTTGTCCTACCAAACTTCTTCCTCTTTGTTCTCCGTGCCATATCACTCCTTGTCTTTGCCATGTCACTATGGAATAATCGTTTTGCATCTCGTTTCTTGTCCTACGATCTATCACAGTTCTTACTGCGTTCCCCATCGGGACACAATAGCATTCACTTGGAATCTAGTCTAGGTTAAATAGAGGGTTGCTATGGTGAATCTAGCTGGTGCTAGCATGAAGTTGTACAAGTGGTGTTAGAGTTAAAGAAGGTGTGGACCATGGGCTGCTTGAGGTTTACAGCAAATACTCCTAAAGCCAGGTGTGGGCAATAATATTGATTAAGTCGTCATAACTTGTCCTACTTAAAGGGTGGTCGATATGAGATACACATCAAAAATTCAAACTGAGAATTTGGTATCACGATATTTTTCCTTTAATTTGATACAAAAGTCGGTCTTAAATCAGAACTAAAGTAATTAAACCCTATTTATAGGTAATAAGGTTTACCATGAGGAACCCTTTACTTTGAAGCTCACATGATCTTTCATTCACAACATTTAGTATGCAAAATAAGCATAATCCGAGTGTCTAAGGTTTTCTTTTTCAACTAATTTATCCTCTACTTGCAACTTTTGGTTTATTTTTGTGGTCATAATTTGCATAATGTGAAGTCTTTAGACTGGCCGGGTAGTTTACCGGAACGTGAACTAACTGAAAATGTTTATTTTATTCTCTTAGCATTTCAAGCATACACTGGTTGTTTATTTTACTACAACCAAATTTAGCCTAATTCAGTTGGTGGGTGGTGTAGACGTGTGCATCGCCACTTAGGTCTGAGTCTCGTTTGATTTAGGGTGCCTTTCTTATCCTTCTGTTTTGTCATGTGATGTTTAAAAAGTCCAAGCTTTGTTCAGAAAAATAAAGGTATATAGCTGTTCTATATTAATTTTTTCTTGTACTTCCCAATTGTGCCAGAATTGGAGATGCTGAAACATGTTCATAGGACCACTCCTATTATGGAAGACAAAGGAGTAAAATACTGGAAGCTGGGTAGCTATTGTAATTACAATATAAGCATAATGCGTCAAGGTTTGTAACTATTACGAGGTTAGTTTTCATTTTACTCATTAGCAATATATAGTGACTAGCAATACCATGTTTATATCAGAATTCGATGAAGAAAATAGAACGAAGAACAAAGACATGTGGTTCATGTTCACTGAAGACGAACATAAAGTAGTTGAAGATCATGTAACTACAAGGTAATGAGTTCATCCAATCTAATTTTCAGTATCCCTCTTTCCTAAAGCTTGTATACCTGCTGCTTCAGTGATTTTCTGCCACCAATGTGTTTTCTGTAGTTACCCCATCTGCTATTTAATGCTGGACCTGCTAAATTAATTACGTAAAAAAAACTCATTTTTGGTATTGTGTATTTGTGCTGCCATGTTTGGGAAATTTACATTATAGTAATGTAATTGAAGCATAATGCTATGAAGTGCTACCGCAGTTTAGATTAATACAGCGGGAGCATTAATGAACAGAGGGTGTAGCATTCTAAGAAAGGATCATATATATTTTTTCCCGTCTTACAGTCAGCTGTCAAAAGGCTTTCCTTGGCAGTACATTTCACATGTTCATGAAAAGCAGTAGCTAGCCAGCATTCACCATCACCAGTATTTCATCTGCGGATGCTTCAATAAAGTTTCATTGGTGATATGGTTATTTTTTAGGAAGGTTACCGATTTACTTTGAAAGGTTCTCCAAATAAGCTTAGGTGAACTTTTTTTTATTACTTGTGGTTTTCTGGATGCTTGAATAATGTAGTCTGGAGTTCCTAAACAGATAGTTGATGCCTTAATTTCATGGAGTTTTGGTCCGCTGTTTCTTTTTGGAAACCAATAGTCCGAGTCTTAGTTTCTTCACATCTGGTCTCGAGATAAAATTTTATTTGTATACTATTATAACCAATATATATGTTCTGTAAAGCCATGCTCAGTTGCTCACCTGTTCGCTTCTTGCACAACATCATTGATCTTCTGGCGGATGATTTTTTAATTCCTTCCTTCGCTGCATAGAACTGTGTGTCAGTATGTTTGGTGTTAACAAATTTCCTATTTAGATTGGGCTGTATATTTTGTTTTCCATTTCTTTTAACCTGAGAAGTTCTACCAGCCTGGTAAGTTGGCCTTCATTCTCAATATGGAAGTAATTGTTGGCTAACCCAGTATTTTTTAAATAGGTCCCGATGTATGCGGAGAAATCATAACTGGGTGTAATGATTTACTGATCCCAGTCTCCTGCTCGTTCAACTGGTTGATGGTATTTACTTGTCCTTTCTTTGTGCCTTTATTTTTACGGGTTCCGGGATACGCCACATTTCCTTCACAGGGAAATGGAAATATATTCTTTTACAACCACGCCGTCACTATTTATGTTCTAACAGCAAAGCGTATATAAAGTTATAAACCCCTTGCCCATGCTATATTAGGAGGCATATGTAAAATATAGTGATGTGCAGAAATTTGCACAGGGGATCTCAGTTGCTTCTTCAAACCCCTTCCCCCATGCTATACCAGGAAAAAGCTAGTGCGTGTAACAGAATATCATTTATGCTAGTTTTGCTGGTATTGCCCCCGAAATAATACTTTCAGCTAGTTTATAAAAAATAGCAAGGATAAAACCATATTTTATATGCCACCGTAACGCGTGTCATCGCATCGAACTACACAAGTATTTACGCTCTTAGTATCTTTAATGATTATTGATCCAAAGTATTCAGTTCAGAATGGGGGCTGTGAATTCTTCTCATCTTGTGTTGTTGTTCTGTTTTGGCAGTCAATGGACGAGCCGAGACCTGGGGAAATGTGCAATGTATAGGCCATAAGCAGATGACAGTTTTCCTACAGGAAAGTTATACAGTTATAGAACAGTCAACAGTTTTGAAGATTGAGTCACGACATTTGAATTCAAACCTTGTGGCATGTTTTTCTCCTCCATATGGAAACTCAGCAAGACTTCGTAGCACCTTCTAAAGTTTGTTCCCTGGATATTTTGAAATTGAGGGGAATTTATCATTATCATTTGTATGGCGTACAGTCAAATTTACCTGTTTGTGTTGTATTTATATAATTATTTATCGTTCTATAGCAGCAATGGGTTATTTCTCAAACACGAGAACTTTGAATGATTATTGATGCTTGGAGAGATAGTCTCTAGCGTGCTGTCTGGGGAAACTGCATTGTTGCTGCCTGTGTGAAGGGCCAGCGTGTGCGCCGCTTCACCCTGCAGGTGGGGGTGGGCATAAGTGGGACTGCCTCAGCCCATCCCACTTAATGACCTTAGTGGGCACCCGTTGGACAAAATTTTTTTTGTGGGCTACCCAGTTTAGCCCGTTGGGATCCCACCTCCCACCTAGCATTACACGGCAGCGGGCAGGCCTTCCAGGATCCCATCGACAGCGGCGCAGCGCCGAGTTCTCGCAAGGATAGGGTTGGAGCCGCCACCCCTCCGGCCGGCCCGCCGGCCGCGCACTGCTCTTCCGGCCGCCCCTCTTCTCCCTCTCCGTTCGCCCGTTCGCCGCCCCTCTTCTTCCTCGCCGTTCGCCGCCCCTGAGCACCACGCGGCTCACCGGATGATGCACCGCCCCTGAGCAGCGCACGGCTCGCCGGACCGATTCGTGCCACCCCCGCCGACCTGAGATCCGCCTCTGCAGGTATGAACTCTCCTCCAACGTCCTCTCCCCCTCCATCCATTCTTTCTCTTTTTTGTTCAACTTGTTAGCCAAAGGATTCACATTCTTGCCATGATTGATTCTAGTCTCTGTACTTGATTGATTCCTAGTCTCTGTACCTGATTTGTTGCATCGTGCTTGAAACCCAAGCCATTTTAGGAAGTAGAAAATGGAGGAAGTAGAACACGCTGTTCAATCTAGTAGTAGTGAAACTTCAGAGTTTTGACTTTCAGAGCTAGGTCTGCATGCATGCAGACGCAGAGCTGTGAAAACCAACTAACCAACTGTGGCTAGCTAATTAAGCCATTAGTTTAGTGACAGATCTAGAGAGAGAATGAGATTGCTATAAATGGTGTTGACAGAAAATTATTGGTGAAAAAACATAATTATTGGTGAAAAGGAACTGTAAGTTTTTGTTTTTATTTTGTGGGAAAAGAAGGAACTGTGAATTGTTTTCAAGGAAAATAATTGGTGAAAAAGAGGGACTGTAACTCACAATTTACAGTCATGTATATTTTATCTTCTCTCACAATACAAGATATTACGAACAACATTGGTCATGTATATTCACTGGGAGTTACACAAAAGGCAGTAAAATAAAAATTGAATAAGAGATATTTTTACAACATGGTCAAATGAGCCTCATCTTTCATCACTGGGTAAAGCTAAGTGTCTGATGACTTTCGCGCTGTACAGCAGTGACCATGGCGCCCCTTAGCTACAGTAATAAAAATACCGGAGCCACAATTGAGGGCTAGTCATTTGGAGATTAATCCTGGCCTTGATATCTCGAGAGGCTAGTCATCTTGCAGGAAAGAGTTTGTCAATGGATACTGCGTACTTGTATATCTATCTAGTAGTAGTACAAGCTATGCAACTAGCATTGAGGATTGGCTTAGAGCTGCTGGTAATATGCTTTCAATTATTTTCCCCATACTCCATTTAATACTTTCCATGTTGAATGTTTCATTTTGAATTCCTTTGACATTGCAGATTGTCAAAAGGCGGAGCCAACAGTTGGAGACCGTGGTGGTGATCAAAGACAATGCTGGAACAACCTAGGTAATTCTGCTACTTGTACGCTGCACTTCAGTACAATCATTCTTTGCTGTCCTGGGGTAATTTTTTAACTCATTAGGACATGGATGATTACTGATCTTTCATTGTATTGTCATGAAGTACTAGTTTTGAGGTTGCAATACATTTGTGCTTTGGACTGGAAGCACAAAGAAACCATTTATTCATGTCTCTTGTACCTTATAATTCTCAGTTTTCTATCTATAGATTCTTCTCTGAATATTTATAGATTTTTCTTCAAATAGCAGACGATTGATGTTCCGAAGGTTTCACATACTTGTTATGACTTGTTTCAAAAAACATACTTGTTATGACATGGCTCTAATATTTTCATTGCTGGCTAAGTGTTTGCTGTTAGTAATATGGACATGTTCTTGTTCCAACTTCAGAATGATCTTTGCTGGCACTGAATTGTATTTTCTTGTCACTAACTACCTGATGTATTTCCTTTCTATGTAGGACTTAGGACAGTGCTGACTTGCGGGGCCAATGAATACCCGTCGTCGTAGAGAAAAAACCATGAAAGATGTCCCTTCCTTGGCAGTGGCAGTAGCTCATGCTCTTGCCGTTGTCGACGAGCTGCAATTATATATATATATATATATATATATATATATATATATATATGACTATTCGTCACCCTGGGTGAGGAATAGTTATTCTTCACCCCCTCTATTTTACCATCAATGGACCGTAATTTTACGTTCCGTAAATTTTGCCTTATTTCCAAAGTAAAAAGAGACCGTAAGAAAATATATTGTCGTCGAAAAAAATATTTTATGTTATGTAAAATTACAAATGTAAAAACATAGTGTAAAATACACATAAACTGTAAAAAAATTTGTCTTATGACCTATATTTTTATTTTCTTATGTGAAATTTTACGTCGTGAATCGATAGGAATGTAACTGTTTGCATTCCAAACGTAATTTAATTATGAAATGATCGTAAGATTACCTCGGGTGAAGAATAACTTATTCTGCACCCTGGGTGATGAATAGTAACACTATATATAGGCAGAGTTAACCTGGAACAGATATTTTAATTGTAACTGAAGGTTAAATGGGATGGGATCCGTATATGTAACTGAAGGTTAACTCTATTCTTTACATGAAGTGGAGTTTAACTTTATATATTATCCTCTAGTCAATCGATCCATCCATCCGTATGATGTTGTCCTGCTCAGTTATGCATGCATGTGATGCTCTGAAGTGTATTTGTTAAGTGGGATCAACTGAAGTGTGACATATGATCCATTCAGCTGCAAGTGTATCTGTTATGTGGGATCCCACTTATTCCCACCTAATATGCGCTAGTTTTGATGGGACGTCCACTTCTTTTCCACCAAGCCGTGTTGGGACTAGGTGGATCAAGGTGGGATTCCCAGGAACCGTCCCACTTGCAGCGTGAGCGCCGCTGCACTCGGGCGGTCACAACATGCCTAGGTGGTTCAAATCCCACAAGGCTGGGCAAGGGAGAGATCGTGCTCTGACTTTCTTTCTTACCTGAAAAATGGTTGGTTGGAGGAAGAAGAAAAGGGTAACTGATGCATAGGTGCCCCCAAAGAAAAGGGTAAACATCAAAGGAATGAGGTGAAGGATCTGAAGATGAGGATTTTGATTCATGGGAGGCTAATCAGGAGGCTAATGAAAGCACATACGTACTTTCTACTGCCCAAAAACCCTACCTAAAGGCCTCTCATCTTGTGTGCCAGCAATTGTGTGTGCCACCGCGGCATCCCGTGTAGTGGATCTGCAACATATCCTTGGGCGCTAGCTCACTAAACTCATGTGGCAGCACAGGGTGTGTTGAGTCGAGGTTCTCCGTCCGTTAGATGCAACATACAGTAGTGTGTTGAGTCATGTTTTTTTTTTTTTTTTTGAAAATGTCACCATGTTTTGCCTTAGACACAGTTATAAAGGAGCTACAAAAGTAAAAAAAAAATGTGACTATCCACAAAAGATTTGGCGATAGCTATCCCCAGAAATCCAGCACGATAGGTGGCTGGCTTTACGCAACAGATCTGGCAACAAGGTGCACGCCGCATGATGGCTTGGACACGCTCTTCTGGGAGGATAGGTGGCTTGACGGACAGAGGATCCAGGAAGTTGCACCGACCATTTACAGCATGGTCCCGAGCCGTGTTAGGAGGACGAGTCGGCTTGGTCAGGTGGTGATGGATGGCTCTTGGGCTTATTGCATTAATCCCGACCTTGGCACGCATGCACTGCAAGAGTATTTGGAGCTTTGGCACAGAGTGCAGGCATGGGAACCCACAGGGACTGGTCCGGGTGTGTTCACTTGGTCCTGGGAAGCAAAGAGGCAATACTCAGTGCGGTCAGCGTATGCTGCCAAGTTTGGGGGCCGGGAGGTGATTTCGACTGCGGAATTAACGTGGAAATCACGAGCTCCGTCACAATGCAAATTCTTTACGTGGCTGTCTTTACGCAACAGATGTTGGACATCTGATCGACTTGCTCGAAGAGGATTGCCACATCAAGACAAGTGCCCGCTTTGTGACCAGGAGGAAGAGACAATAGACCATGTGCTGCTAAACTGTGTCTTCGCCAGGATGATCTGGGCGGCGGTCTGCACTGCGTTGGGGAAACCTGAGTGGATGCCAACCCCGCAAGATATACTTCAATCTTGGCTCTGTACGAAGCAACAACTCAATACGATGGCCAAAAAAGATCTGCACGTTGTTTTGCTACTGGCCCTGTGGGAGTTGTGGAAGCATCGGAACGCTGTGGTGTTTGACGGCGAGTTACCATCGACTCACCAGCTCATGCGAAGAATAGAAGCGGAAGGAAGGACTTGGGCGCGATCGGGACTTATGAAAGGCAATGTTGACTTTGTGCTTGCGGGTTTAGCGAGGTGGATTAGCGGGGAGAAGTAGTATCATGTGTACTTGGTGGAGTGGTGTTGTACATATGTGTGAGTAATCATCACACCTGTAATTGACTGGTGGAGGCTTTCTATGCCTTTCCTTCTTTAATATATGATATGCACGCTCGTGCATATTCGAGAAAAAGAAACCCAGCACGAACATGACATGTGATGGAACAACGAAACAAAAGTGCTACATCGATATTGACTGATCCAACCAAAGGTTCCAAATGAGGTCCTCATCTCCAAAGCCGAGTTTTGAGGCAACATCTTCAACATAGGTACAACGCACGCACGTCGACATTGCCCAATAAAGCCGGAGAGGTGAGATCATGGGTTTTTGTCTGGAGCATGCACATCTTTATAATTGAAGTCGTTCCTGGAGGTAACTATTCTACCGAAACAGAAGTGCTACATCGGTATTGACAAAGGTTCCAAATGAGATCCTCATCTCCGAAGCCGAGGTTTGAGGCAACATCTTCAACATAGGTACAACGCACGCACGTCGACATTGCCCAATAAAGCCGGAGAGGTGAGAACATGGGTTTTTGTCTAGAGCATGCACATCTTTATAATTGAAGTCGTTCCTGGAGGTAACTATTCTATCGGTTTGACGACTCCCTATCTGGATCTCGATGATGTGAGATCCCGAATCCCACCCTTGTTGTGGGGAAAAACAACAAAAGCTTGTAAACACTTCCACACCACCTTCGTTTATGTTGATGAGAGAGAGGGGGGCTGTTTGGTTCGCTTCCACAAAAACCAGCCTGAGTCAGACATGAATCTCAAACGTCCAATTTTGGAGGCCTGAGGCTGAGATCTGTGCCTGCCAAGGAGTTGCCTGATAGGCCTCCAACCAAACAACCATTGATGTAGGGTTATCCAACCGCCGGAGTCGCTGCCCCGCGTGCACCAATACCATATTGTCCCAACACCACTATACCTCCAACCACCTTCGCCCATATCATTACCCTTTGCCACCGCGCCAGTGTTGCTCGCCGTTGCTGCGAGCAGATCAAGCCTGGCAGTGCCATCCCCACCCAGGTCCGCCACCTCGACTTTCGGCATCCTACAAGAGGGAGCAACAAGGGCCTCACCGCCACCTTCAGTGGTGCCATCTCCATCTATATGTACTCGTAATGCCTCCTCACAACTAATTGCTTCACGGTCCTCGGCTAAATTTGCTAATACGTGCCATCGCGCTGTATTTTATTTTTTTTGATTTTTTTAACTTTTAAATACATTTAATATGGAATTTTTGTTGTGGGAGAGAATCTGGAATTTTTGTTGTAACTTTGGTTTCCACCAGATAGTTGCCCAAACATGCCATGCTAACTGGGCCGGCCCGGTAGCGCGCAGGAACGGCACGGCCCAGGCACGGCAGGCCCCAGGCTAAACAGGCCAGGCCCGGCATGCAGCACGCCATGGGCATGCCTGGGCCTGGAGGCTGGGCACGCGGGCTGGCACGGCACGACCCGTTTTTTTTTTGAAATAAATAAATATATATGTCCTATATAAATACCTAGTGCTCTAATATGTTCAATAATTTTGTAGTGCATGCGTACATTTGTAGTGCTCTAATGTGTATTTTTTTATCTTGTAATACTTCTCCGTATTTTTTTATAATTTCTGGCCTTTTCCCCTGTTTTTTGAAGGTATTTCACTCGGAAAAAAAAATCAAACTGACATGGGCCGGCAAGCCTAAGCGTGCCACGGGCCGGCCCACTTATCTTTCGTGTCGTGCTTGGGCTACTGCCTGAAGCACATGGGCCGGCACGACATGACCCAGCTATTAATTGTGCCCTGACGGGCCGTGCCGTGCCAGGCACGTTTACGGCGGGCCGGGCCGGCCCGTTTGGCCAGCTCTGAATTCGAATTTGTTTTCACAATTTAAAAAATGTTCACCTTTTTGAAAATTTTGTTCACTTTATGTTTTGAAAAATATCATGCTATTATTAGAATTTCTAAAAAAATAACAACTTTTAAACATTTGTTCGAATTTTTGAATAAATTTTGTTCACATTTTCTTAAAATAAATGTTGAAAAAAGGAACTTCCATTGTAATTGGACTTTAAATTTAGTGTTGCTTTTTGGTCGTTTCCGGTCGCTAGCTTGGTGGCTAGGCTCACTATTATCTAGCATGAGGTCCTTAGTTCGATCCCCATGATTACTGTTTTATTTTTCTTATTTTGTTCAAAGCCTACAAATTGCGCCGGCCCGTTTGCGCGTGCTCTAGTTCGGAGGCCGAGCTATAAGGCGGCTCCATGTCCGGACAGGAAACCTTTGAAGCCTTGGTGTGTCCTCCAAGTCAAGATAGGAGAATCGACACATTTATCTTTTTCTTGTAACCGACTATGTGTAATCCTAGTACCCCTGGTGTCTATATAAACCGGAGGGTTTAGTCCGTGGAGGCTAGGAGAAGAACCATCATCCTACTCACCTAGGGTTTAGTTCATCTGACCTCGTGGTAGATCGACTCTGTAATCATCCTATACACTTCAATAAAATCAAGAAGTACGTAGAGTTTTACCTCTTCGAGAGGGCCCAAGCCCGCGTAAACACCGTCTCCTTCGTCTCTTGTTCCCCATTTATTCAAGATCACAGCTCGGGACACCCTACCCGAGATCCGCCGATTTTGACACCAACAAGCACCGCAAGATCGAACCCATCACAAAGCACCTCTTCCCATGGCAAGATAAAATCAATCTAGTTGGCCAAACCAAACCAATAAATTGGAGAAGAAATACGAAGCTATAACAATCATGCATAAAATAGTTCAGAGAAGACTCAATTAATATTCATGGATAGATTTGATCATAAACTCATAATTCATCGGATCCCAACAAACACACCGCAAACAAGAGCTACATCAAATAGATCTCCAAGAACATCGAGAAGAACATTGTATTGAAGATCAAAAAGAGAGAAGAAGCCATCTAGCTACTAACTACGGACCTGTAGGTTTGTGGTAAACTACTCACGCATCATCGGAGGGGCAGCAAGGATGATGAAGAACCCCTCCGTGATCGTTGCCCCTCCGGCAGAGTGCCGGAAAAGGCCTCTAGATTGGATCGTTACCCCTGCGGTGGCGGAAAAAGTATTTCGTCGACTCCCCAAGGGTTTTTGGGATTTTTGAGTATTTATAGAGGCGGAGGTAGGTCAAGAAGCTTCCAGTAGGCCCCACTACCCATCAGGGTGCGCTAGAGGCCCCTGGCGCGCCCTGGTGTCTAGTGGGCCCCATGGGCCTTCTCTAGTCTGCTCCAGAAGCTTCCATGGTCTCTTATCACCATAAAAAATCTCCAAAAAGTTTCGTGGCAATTGGACTTTGTTTGGTATTGATATTCTGCAAAGTAAAAAACAAGCAAAAAACAACAACCAGCACTGGGCACTATGTCAATAGGTTAGTCCCAAAAAAGATATAAAGTTTCTAGTAGATGTATGTAAAACACCCAAGATTGATATTTTAATAACATGGAACAATAAAAAATTATAGATACTTTGGAGACATATCAGGCCTCCTGCCTGGGAGCCTCCTAACTACTCCTGGTCGTCGGCGATCTTCACGTAGTAGTATGCTCCGTCGGGGTAGTAGTAGTGGTCGACAGGATCAACTGGCTCCTGGGTTCCATCATCTGATTGCAAAATCCAGAAAAGAAGAAAGTAGGGGGAAAAGGTAGCAAAGCAACCGCGAGTACTCATCCAAAGTACTCACAAGACTTACATTAGATCTATACAAAATATGCATCGGTATCAATGGGAAAGAGCTATACTGTGGACTATACTATAGAATTGCCAGAATAGAGGGGGAAGGCCTAGCCTATCGAAGACTAGCATCTTGCAGCAACAGAAGAGAGTAGAGTATCATAACATAAGTAATAAGTATGTTGTAGCATCCACGCCCATAGTTCTTCCTCGACTCCCTACTAGAAAGCAATCCCGGAGCCATCAAATCCATCTCATGTCTCTAGTATCCTGTTCTAGTCGTATAGATCAGGATACAACTCTAAGAGCCCGTTACCGTGGACACTAACTTACCCAACACGCTCGATTAGCTTAGGCCCGACACACTTTTCAGGGTCATGCCCGGCATCGGCTGATCAACACGTCGTAGTCCTACCTAGACTTTCCAAAGAGGTCACACGCCGATCTACATCCTAAATGTGAATGGGTCATGGGACAATCTTCCTTTGCAATCCTGCGCGTTGCGAGGACGGTCGGGATCAATCCTGGCCACCTCTTTATACAAAGCAGGTGCTTACGCGGACCACCTAGGCGCGTGCCACTCAACTGCGACGTCTGTAGGCTTTCAGAAGAAACATACGACACAAAGAGCCCATACTTATTCTCGCGTGGTGGTGCACCTGTGAAAAGCCAGAGGCCTACTCAGATCAAATATCCAAAACCGTTAGTGTCTTGGGAGCGCATGGAGACGATCAATGATCCACGATCTGTGGTCCCGCCGCCCTATCTCACGGACTTACAGCAAGGGCTAAGAATGTTCGGCCATGCCATGTAATTATCTTGCGGGTACCCTCCTGGTCAACCCGACTCCACATCACTCACGGGTACCCTCACGGTCAACCTGACTTCACATTTCTCTCGCGGGTACTCCTCTGGGCCGACCCGACTTCATCATGGTTCTGGGGTAAAGTCAAAGTAACCATGTGTCCATAACACCAAGGGGGAATCCGCCCTTACTGGATTCCACTTTATGTAACCGTCAAGGTGAACTTGCAGGAATCGCCCTCGATGGTTCACACTTGAGGTAACCTTCAAGGTGAACTTGGAGGAATCACCCTCGATGGCCCACACTTGAGGTCCTGCATGATAGAGTCGTTATCAGCAGTGGTGAAGGAGGAATCACCCTCCGTAGACCACGACCGATTAGCTACACTACAGAGATCTCATCAGAAGTGCTATACAAGGTATCACCCTCAGCACTCGATAGTAACTCTGTAGAGTCGTATAACTAAGGGGGTGTGAGGTGATGTGTCGGGCTCTGGACGTCGATCACGTTGATCGAGTCATCGAAGATAAAGCGAGGACAACTAGGACAAGGTGAGGGGTCACTGGTGGATCACTAACCAACCTATACTAAGCATATAGGATAAACAGGTAGGTAACAATAACAGGTTACAAAAGCAGGCTATACATCAGAATAGGAGCAATGAAATACAATAGCAAAATCTAATGCCAGCATGAGAGAGAATGGAAGGGGCGGTATAGGAATGATCAAGGGGTTTTTGATTGCCTGGAAGCTCTGCTGAAAAGGGCTGGTCTTCAGGAGTGTAGTCCATCTCGTGAGGAGCGTCAGTCTCTGGGTCTACCGGAGAGAAGAGGGGGAAGAAACAATAAATATAAAGCAAAAAATGCATCACGATGCTTGACATGGCAATATGTAGTGCTAGGGGTGACCTAACGCAGTGCTACACGATATAGACGAAGCGGGAAAACATCTGGGAATGGTTTCCTGACGGTTGGCATTTTCCGGACAGATGAGTCAGAGGGGAAGGATCCATGTTCATCATGCTAGAGGCACGTGACAGATGAACGAATTGCATATTTGGATTATTATATTTTTCTGAGCAACTTTCATATATTAATTATTTTCATCTGACATATATATTATTTTATATGATTTTCAAAGATTTAAACATTTTCCAAAATTATTATTAATTCAAAAACAAATGATTAAATTGCTACGGGTACACAAAAGTGTAACCAGCAATGTACACAGAGGCTGACAGGTGGGGCCAGTCAACTGCCCAGTCAGCAGTTGACTGGTCAAACTGGACAAGGGACCCAGCTGTCATTGACGGTAATATTTAATAGGGTTTTATTTAATCTAAAATTAATTTATTGGGCCCACATGTCAGTGTAACATTAGTTTAAATTAATTACTTTCATTGGTTTTTAGTTAACTAGGGGGTGGGCCCCACTTGTCAGTGGCTGGGGTCCGCTCAGTCAGCATAGTTGGCTGTGTCAACCCAGTCAACTGGCCCCTGGGACCCACTGGTCAGTGGCCCAGGGTGGCCCATATGTCAAGACAGGTCAGTGGCAACCAGCGACCAAAAACGTGGAGGAGGGCTCGGGCTAGTGGTGAGATTCGGCTACAGGGCGCCATTTGGCCCGTGTGGTGGTGCGTTAGGACGCGGACGTCGAGCCGCGTCGAACCGCGGTGGTGGCTGAACTGGGGGTGTCTCATAGACGGCGCCAGCATCGACTGCGGTAGGCGCCGGAGCTCAGGTCAAGTCGAGCAGGTGGCTAGGGGGCTCGGGAGGACGAGCGGATGGGCTTGCCAGGCTCTTGGGAGCACCAGGAGCATGCTGCCGTTCTCAGATGAGGACTGCGACGACTGCGACCGCGACGGTGAGCAAGGCAACGACGGCGAGCTTCGGCTCCTAAGGCGGGAAGGGCAACGGACACGGATCCGCGGTGAAAGGAAGGACACGGAGGCTCACTGGGTGGCACACGGTGGCCAGTGGGGGGCTTAGTAGCTGTAGAGGACGTCAGAGTTGAAGATGACGGTGGCGGGGCCCGAGGAGGAAGAAAGGTCGGAGGCGGCATTGTAGTGGTCCCCGGCTCCAACTCGTCGGCGTGGAGGATGTAGGGGAGAACGGCGGAGCCGTGGACATGATGGCGGGTGATACGTCTCCAATGTATCTATAATTTTTTATTGTTCCATGTTGTTATATTATTGATCTTGGATGTTTTATAATCATTTTTTGTTACTAACCTATTGACATAGTGCCAAGTGCCAGTTGCTATTTTCTGCATGTTTTTTACATCGCAGGAAATCAATATCAGACGGAGTCCAAATGCCACGAAACTTTATGCAGAATTTTTATGGGCCAGAAGGAACAGAATGGGCCCTGGCTGCGCCTAGGGGGTGCCCCGAGGGAGGCACAACCTACCATGGCGCGCCAGGGCTTCCTGGCGCGCCCTGGTGGGTTGTGCTCACCTCGGCTGCCCCCAGACCGCCTCTTTGCTCTATAAGTACCCCAATATTTCCAGAACCCTAGGGGAGTCAACGAAATATTCATCCAGCCACCATAGAGTCCAGAACCACCAGATCCAATCTAGACACCATCTCGGATGAGGTTCACCACCTCCATTGGTGCCTCTCCGATGATGCGTGAGTAGTTCTTTGTATACCTTCGGATCCGTAGTTAGTAGCTAGATGGATTCCTCTCTCTCGCTGAATTCTCAATACAATGGTCTCTTGGAGATCCATTTGATGTAACTCTTTTGCGGTGTGTTTGTTGGGATCGACGAACTTTGAGTTTATGATCAGATCTATCTTTTTATATACATGAAAGTATTTGAGTTTCTTTGATCTCTTTTATGCATGATCTCTTATAGCCTCGTATTTCTTCTCCGATATTTGGGTTGTGTTTGGCCAACTTGATCTATTTGTCTTGCAATGGGAAGATGTGCTTTGTAGTGGGTTCGATCTTACGGTGCTTGATCCCAGTGACAGAAAGGGAACCGACACGTATGTATCGTTGCTATTAAGGATAAAATGATGGGGTCTATCTCTACATAGATAGATCTTGTCTACATCATGTCATCGTTCTTATTGCATTACTCCTTTTCTCCATGAACTTAATACACCCGATGCATGTTGGATAGCGGTCGATGTGTGGAGTAATAGTAGTAGATGCAGGCAGGAGTCGGTCTACTAATTTTGGACGTGATGCCTATATAATGATCATTGCCTGGATATCGTCATGAGTATTTAAAGTTTTGTCAATTGCCGAACAGTAATTTGTTCACCCACCATTTGCTATTTTTCTCGAGAGAAGCCACTAGTGAAACCTACGGCCCCCGGGTCTCTTTCTCATATATTTGCCTTTGCGATCTACTTTTTCCTTGCATTTATTTTCAGATCTATTAAACCAAAAATACAAAAATATCTTGCTGCAATTTATTCTTATTTATTTTATTTGGCGTTCAATCTATCAATCTACTACAAATTTATCTCACGTCTGTTTTCCTACTTGAGGCGCCGTACCCCAGAAGGGATTGACAACCCCTTTAACACATCGGGTTGCAAGGATTTGTTATCTGTGTGCAGGGGTTGTTTACGTTGTGTTGGTTGGCTCTCCTACTGTTTTGATAACCTTGGTTTCATATCTGAGGGAAATACCTACCGCCGCTGTGCTGCATCATCCCTTCCTTTTTGGGGAAAAAACGACGTAGCTTCAAGCGACATCAAAAGGAATTTCTGGCGCCGTTACCGGGGAGGATCTTCAACATATACCAGGTTCCTAATCACAAATCTCATCTCCTTGCAATTTACATTATTTTCCATTTGCCTCTCGTTTTCCTCTCCCCCACTTCACAAAAATTTGCCATTTTATTCGCCTCTCTTTTTCGTTCGCCGTTTTCTTGCCGGATCTGTTTTTGTGTGCAATCTTGTTTGCCGTAGTCATGATGCCTCAAAGTAAATATTATGATGTTCCTTACCCAAATATTTTGCTTGAAATTGAGAAAAGTACGAAGGAATATATGACTACACAATTTGAGCACAATAAGTATTTTACTGAAGAACTTAAGGAGCACTCCGTCGTGCTGGACGCTATCACAAAACAACTTGACGATATTAGTAGAGAAGTTTGCAATCTCCAATCTAAGTATGCTTTTGCTGAAAGTTTGTTAGGAAAAATATCTGATGCACAAGCTACTCTAGTAAATCAAATGGCCGCCAAACCAATCTCATTAGAGGATAAAAGTGATGAAGATCTTAAAATGATTGGTGTTTCTTCTATTGATTCCTTGTTTAGTAAAGTTAAAATTGATGAAAAAGGAGCTAGAGAAGAGTCAACTTTAGGTAGAAGGCGTCCCAATATTTCGGAGTGTGAAAATCTTATTGAGAAAATTGATGAAAGTGGGTTTGAAGAGGTCAAAACTTTAGCCAGTGATGTGCCCACTCTTTTGGATTACAAAGACTTTAATTATGATAGTTGCTCTTTGATTGATTGTATTTATTTGTTGCAATTCATGATAAATTCACCCCATGCTTATGAACAAAATAAAGATTTTACTAAACATATTGTTGATGTTATGATGAAAGCTTTTGAAGAAAAATTGGAATTAGAAGTATCAATTCCTAGAAAATTGCATGATGAGTGGGAACCTACTATAAAAGTCAAGATTAAAAATTATGATTGTTTTGCTTTATGTGACTTGGGTGCTAGTGTTTCTACAATTCCAAAATCTTTATGTGATGTGCTTGGTCTTACCGATCTTGAAGAATGTTCTTTAAATTTGCACTTGGCGGATTCTACTATTAAAAAGCCTATGGGAAAAATTAATGATGTTCTTATTCTTGGAAATAGGAATTATGTGCCCATAGATTTTATTGTTCTTGATATTGATTGCAATCCGTCTTGTCCAATTATTCTTGGTAGACAGTTTTTACGCACTATGGTGTCGTGATTGATATGAAAGAAGGCAATATTAAGTTCCAATTTCCTTTGAGGAAGGGTATGAAACACTTCCCTAGAACAAGAATTAAGCCACCATATGAATCAATCATGAGGGCATCTTATGGATCTCGAACCAAAGATGACAAAACTTAGATCCTTGCTTTATGCCTAGCTAAGGACGTAAAACTATAGCGCTTGTTGGGAGGCAACCCAATGAATAAATTTTATTTTTGCTTTTTGCTTTCTGTTCTTGTGTGTTTGCACAATTATGATACTGTTATGATTGTGTTTTTTGTGTTTTAATTAGTGTTTGTGCCAAGTAGAGCCTATAGGATCTTCTTGGGTGATAGTTGTTTGATCTTGCTGAAAAAGACATAAACTTTGCACTAACGAAACAATTCTTATTTTTTACCATAAAGTGATTTTGCCCTGATTCTTTTTGCAAAATATTAATATACAAATTACTCAGGTCGTCCTATTTTTTCAGAATTTTTGGAGTTCCATAAGTTTTCGAAATAGTCAGATTGCTACAAATTGTTCTGTTTTGACAGATTCTATTTTCTTTGCGTTGTGTGCTTATTTTGATGGCTCTAAGGTTTTCTTTGATGAGTTTTTGGCATAGAAAAGTTGGAATACAGTAGATATAATGCAAAAAATGTGAAATTGGTTTGGTACAGTACTTATAGTAGTGATTTGCTTTCTTACACTAACGGATCTCACGAAGGTTTTGTTGAGTTTTGTGTGATTGAAGTTTTCAAGTTTTGGGTTATCTTACGATGGATGAAGGAATAAAGGATAGAAGAGCCTAAGCTTGGAGATGCCCCGACATCCCAAGCTATTATTCAAAAATGAGCAACCGACTAAGCTTGGGGATGCCCCTGAGTGGCATCCCCTCTTTCTTCTAACGACCATCGGTATTTCACTCGAAGCCATTTTTTTATTCGTCACATGATATGTGTTTTGCTTGGAGCGTCTTGTATGATATGAGTCTTTGCTTTTTTTATTTTGTGTTTTAAGTATTGATCCCTTGATGGACACACCTATTTGAGAGAGCCAAAATTATGCCATGACTTGTTAGAATTGCTCCCTATGCTTCACTTAAATTTTTATGAGCTATGGACTTGCTCTAGTACTTAACTTATATCTTTTTGAGCACGGTGTGCTTAGTATTTTTGAAGAAATGCTCTCTTGCTTTACTTAGATTTATTTGAGAGTTAGTAAATTTTCAAGAAATTATCTCTTGCCTCACTTAAATTAATTTGAGAGAAAGAAAGAAATTTTATGCTCATGATCTTCACTTATATTTGTTTGAGCTTATGAAAAGCAACACATGAAAATTAGTCCCAAAGTGATAGATATCCAATAAGGATATAATAAAAACTTTCATGAAGATCATTGGACAAAATACTTGATTTTTATTAATAGTTTTGAGATATGATGATGTGATATGTGAGTTATGTTGATGAGTAATTATGCTTTAGTAAGTATATTGGTGTTAAGGTTTGTGATTCCCTATGCAAGTACGAAAGTCAATAGTCATGCAATGAAATTATATCCTACTTGTGGTGCATTATTCGGTGTTATTTATGCTTAATGCTTGCTTATGAGATTATCCGTTTCTTGGTTGGTCACTTCTCAATCTTTTGCTAACCTTCATTTTGCACTAAGTATGATCTCTACTTGTGCATCCAAAAACCTTTAAACCAGTTTTGCCACATGAGTCCACTATATCTACCTATATGCGGTATTCTTTCTCTGTTCTAAGAAAATTTGTATGTGTCATCTCTAATTTTCGAAAAAATTACTTCTCTTTGTGAGTTTGTTACGCTCGCGGAGCGGTGAGGGGTGGCTAATATTTTCCATGCTAGATGTGTTATTCTGAAGATGAGTGTTTATTCACTTGTCATTGCACGAGAGTAAGGCAAAGGTATTAGGGATGCCCAGTCCCGAAATGAAAAAATGAATTTACTTTATGTTGTCAAATAATAAATTCCTTGGAAAGTGTTGGTATGGAGGGCAACCGTGGATACGGCTAGCCATGGAAAGTGATAGTATGGTTGAAAAAGGAACAAACTTTATTTTCTGTTTGGGAACCGCCTATGATATATCTAGCATGGAAAGTGTTGGGAACTCTAAGTCGTTTTCGTTGGAAGGATGGATACACCTCCAAAAATGTTTTTTTATCTCTAAGTTTTTCGCTTTGAGCTCCGGCACCTCTACAAATCCCTACTTCCCTCTACGAATGGGCCTTTCTTTTACTTTATGCAATTTTTATTTTTGAATTTGAGTCTCCATCTTCTCTTATAAAAGCACCAACTAGGAGGCAATATGATTGTACTTAAGTATTGGGTGTAACTAATATGCGAGTGTGTTTCATGAATGGAACAATGTTTGAGCATGATGGGCTAGGGATAACTTATTTTAGCGTTGATATTTTGAAAGACATGGTTGCTTGTTGATATGCTTGAGTATTTAAATTATCATGTCAAAACTAGACTATTGCTTTGAACAATATAGAAGTCCAAATGTCCATGCTATAAAGAAAAGAAATATGATATGACATGATAGGCAGCATTCCACATCAAAAATTCTGTTTTTATCACTTACCTACTCGAGGACGAGTAGGAGTTACGCTTGGGGATGCTGATACGTATCCAACGTATCTATAATTTTTGATTCTTCCATGTTGTTATATTATCAATTTTGGATGTTTTATAATCATTTTATATCATTTTTGGTACTAACCTATTGACATAGTGCCAAGTGCCAGCTGATGTTTTCTGCATGTTATTTACATCGCAGGAAATCAATATCAAAAGTAGTCCAAATGCCACGAAACTTCACGGAGAATTTTTATGGGCCAGAAGGAACACAATGGGCCCTGGCTACGCCTGGGGGGTGCCCCGAGGGAGGCACGACCACCAGGGCGCGCCAGGATGCCCAAGCGCGCCCTGGTGGGTTGTGCCCACCTCGGGTGCCCCCAGACCGCCTCTTTGCTCTATAAATACCCCAATATTTCCAGAACCCAAGGGGAGTCGACGAAATATTCATCCAGCCGCCACAAAGTCCAGAACCACCAGATCCAATCTAGACATCATCTTGGATGGGGTTCATCACCTCCATTGGTGCCTCTCTGATGATGCGTGAGTAGTTCTTTGTAGACCTTCGGCTCCGTAGTTAGTAGCTAGATGGCTTCCTCTCTCTCTTAATTCTCAATACAATGGTCTCTTGGAGATCCATACGATGTAACTCTTTTGCGGTGTGTTTGGTGGGATCGAAGAACTTTGAGTTTATGATCAGATCTATCTTTTTATATCCATGAAAGTATTTGAGTTTCTTTGATCTCTTTTATGCATGATCTCTTATAGCCTCGTATTTCTTCTATGATATTTGGGTTTTGTTTGACCAACTTGATCTATTTATCTTCCAGGGAAGAGGTGCTTTGTAGTGGGTTCGTTCTTATGGTGCTTGATCCCAGTGACTGAAAGGGAACCGACACATATGTATCATTGCTACTAAGGATAAATCGATGGGGTCAATCTCTACAAAGATAGATCTTGTCTACATCATGTCATCGTTCTTATTGCATTACTCCGTTTCTCCATGAACTTAATACACCATATGCATGATGGATAGCGGTCTATGTGTGGAGTAATAGTAGTAGATGCAGGCAGGAGTCGGTCTACTAATCTTGGACGTGATGCCTATATAATGATCATTGCCTGGATATTGTCATGAGTATTTGAAGTTTTGTCAATTGCCCAACAGTAATTTGTTCACCGACCGTTTGCTATTTTTCTCGAGAGAAGCCACTAGTGAAACCTACGGCCCCCGGGTCTCTTTCTCATATATTTGCCTTTGCGATATACTTCTTCCTTGCATTTATTTTTAGATCTATTAAACCAAAAATACAAAAATATCTTGGCGCAATTTATTCTTATTTATTTTATTTGGCGTTCAATCTATCAATCCACTACAGATTTATCTCACGTACATTTGCCTACTTGAGGCGTCGTACCCCGGAAGGGATTGACAACCCCTTTGACACGTCGGGTTGCGAGGATTTGTTATCTGTGTGCAGGGGTTGTTTACGTTGTGTTGCTTGGTTATCCTACTGGTTCGATAACCTTGGTTTCATATCTGAGGGAAATACCTACCGCCACTGTGTTGCATCATCCCTTCCTCTTTGGGAAAAAACCGACGCAGCTTCAAGCGACATCAGCAGGGCATGGGGTCGACGGTGGCCGCGGCTACGACATGGCCATGATGACGGTGGTTCTCGGGTTCGTCGGATCTGAGGATGGGGAGAGGCTGAGAGGGCAAGGGGGAGATAGGAGAGAGAGTGGGGTGGCAGAGGAGGGGCTCGAGGCGTGGGGGGCGTGTGATACGTCTCCAACGTATCTATAATTTCTGATTGCTCCATGCTATATTATCTACTGTTTTGGACAATATTGGGCTTTATTATCCATTTTTATATTATTTTTGGGACTAACCTATTAACCGGAGGCCCAGCCCAGAATTGTTGTTTTTGCCTATTTCAGAGTTTCGAAGAAAAGGAATATCAAACGGAGTCCAAATGGAATGAAACCTTCGGGAACGTGATTTTCTCACCGAACATGATCCAGGAGACTTGGACCCTACGTCAAGGAAGCTTCCAGGCGGCCACGAGGTAGGGGGCGCGCCCTCCCCCCCAGGCGCGCCCTCCACCCTCATGGGCCCCCTGTTGCTCCACCGACGTACTCCTTCCTCGTATATATACCTACGTACCCCCAAACGATCAGATACGGAGCCAAAAACCTAATTCCACCGCCGCAACCTTATGTACCCACGAGATCCCATCTTGGTACCTGTTCCGGAGCTCCGTCGGAGGGGGCACCCATCACGGAGGGCTTCTACATCAACACCACAGCCTCTCCGATGAAGTGTGAGTAGTTTACTTCAGACCTTCGGGTCCATAGTTAGTAGCTAGATGGCTTCTTCTCTCTTTTTGGATCTCAATACAATGTTCTCCCCCTCTCTCGTGGAGATCTATTCGATGTAATCTTCTTTTTGCGGTGTGTTTGTTGAGACCGATGAATTGTGGGTTTATGATCAAGATTATCTATGAACAATATTTGAATCTTCTCTGAATTCTTTTATGTATGATTGGTTATCTTTGCAAGTCTCTTCGAATTATCAGTTTGGTTTGGCCTACTAGATTGATCTTTCTTGCAATGGGAGAAGTGCTTAGCTTTGGGTTCAATCTTGCGGTGTCCTTTCCCAGTGACAGTAGGGGCAGCAAGGCACGTATTGTATTGTTGCCATCGAGGATAACAAGATGGGGTTTTATCATATTGCATGAATTTATCCCTCTACATAATGTCATCTTGCTTAAGGCGTTACTCTGTTTTTATGAAGTTAATACTCTAGATGCATGGTGGATAGCGGTCGATGAGTGGAGTAATAGTAGTAGATGCAGGCAGGAGTCGGTCTACTTGTCTCGGACGTGATGCCTATATACATGATCATACCTAGATACTCTCACAACTATGCTCAGTTCTGTCAATTGCTCAACAGTAATTCGTTCACCCACCATAAAATACTTATGCTCTTGAGAGAAGCCACTAGTGAAATCTATGGCCCCCGGGTCTATCTTCATCATATTAATCTTCCAACACTTAGTTATTTCCTTTGCTTTTTATTTTACTTTGCATCTTTATCACAAAAATACCAAAAATATTATCCTATCATATCTATCAGATCTCACTCTTGTAAGTGACCGTGAAGGGATTGACAACCCCTTATTGCGTTGGTTGCGAGGAGTTATTTGCTTTGTGCAGGTACGAGGGACTCGCGCATAGCCTCCTACTGGATTGATACCTTGGTTTCTCAAAAACTCAGGGAAATACTTACGCTACTGTGCTGCATCATCCTTTCCTCTTCAAGGAAATCCAACACAGTGCTCAAGAGGTAGCAAGAAGAATTTCTGACGCCGTTGCCGGGGAGTCTACGCAAAAGTCAACATACCAAGTACCCATCACAATCCCTTATCTCCCGCATTACATTATTTGCCATTTGCCTCTCATTTTCCTCTCCCCCACTTCACCCTTGCCGTTTTATTTGTCCTCTCCTTTCCGTTCGCCTCTTTTTCGCTTGCTTTTTGTTGGGCCCTGTGTTGGATTGCTTGTTTGTCAGAATGGCTCAAGATAACACCAAATTGTGTGACTTTGCCAATACCAAAAATAATGATTTCCTTAGCACTCCGATTGCTCCTCTTACCAATACTGAATCTTGTGAAATCAATGCTGCTTTGTTGAATCTTGTCATGAAAGATCAATTTACCGGCCTTCCTAGTGAAGATGCCGCTACTCATCTAAATAGCTTCGTTGATTTATGTGATATGCAAAAGAAGAAAGATGTTGATAATGATATTGTTAAGTTGAAGCTATTTCCTTTTTCGCTTAGAGATCGTGCTAAAGCTTGGTTTTCGTATTTGCCTAAAAATAGTATTGATTCTTGGAACAAGTGCAAAGATGCTTTTATCTCTAAGTATTTTCCTCCCGCTAAGATCATCTCTCTTAGAAATGATATTATGAATTTTAAGCAACTTGATCATGAACATGTTGCACAAGCTTGGGAGAGGATGAAATTTTTATGCCGGATTGAATTTTGCTTCTAGAAATCTTTTAGATTCGGCCGCGGGAGGCACCTTTATGGAAATCACTTTAGGAGAAGCTACTAAACTCCTAGATAATATTATGGTTAATTATTCTCAATGGCACACTGAAAGATCTACTAATAAAAAAGTGCATGCCATAGAAGAAATTAATGTTTTGAGTGGAAAGATGGATGAACTTATGAAATTATTTGCTACTAAGAGTGTTTCTTCTGATCCTAATGATATGCCTTTGTCTACTTTGATTGAGAATAATAATGAACCTATGGATGTGAATTTTGTTGGTAGGAATAATTTTGGTAACAACGCGTATAGAGGAAACTTTAATCCTAGGCCTTATCCTAGTAATTCCTCTAATAATTATGGAAATTGCTACAACAACTCTTATGGAAATTTTAATAAGATGCCCTCTGAATTTGAGACTAGTGTTAAAGAGTTTATGAATTCGCAAAATAATTTCAATGCTTTGCTTGATGAGAAATTGCTTAAAGTTGATGAATTGGCTAGGAACGTTGATATAATTTCTCTTGATGTTGATTCTTCAAAGCTTAGATCTATTCCTCCTAAGAATGCAATGAGTCCCTCAAAGCCATGAGAATTTCCATTGATGAGTGCAAGGAAAGAACCGCTAGGGTGCGTGCTACGAAAGATGCCTTTATTAAAGCGTGTTCTTCCAATTTAAATGAAAATGAAGATGAAGATGTAAAAGTTATTGATGTGTCCCCTATTAAATCTCTGTTTTGCAATATGAATCTTGATAATGATGGCGCTGATTATGATCCACCTTTGCCTAGAAGGTGTTCCAAAAATTCGGAGTTTTTAGATCTTGATGCTAAAATTGATAAAAGTGGGATTGAAGAAAACAAAACCCTAGATGTTGCTAAACCCACTATTTTGTATTTCAAGGAATTTAATTATGAAAATTGCTCTTTGATTGATTGTATTTCCTTGTTGCAATTCGTGCTAAATTCTCCTCACGCTTATAGTCAAAATAAAGTGTTTACTAAACATATCGTTGATGCCTTGATGCAATCTTATGAAGAAAAGCTTGAGTTGGAAGTCTCTATCCCTAGAAAACTTTATGATGAGTGGGAACCTACTATTAAAATTAAGATTAAGGATCATGAGTTTTATGCTTTATGTGATTTGGGTGCTAGTGTCTCCACTATTCCCAAAACTTTGTGCGATTTGCTAGATTTCCGTGATTTAGATGATTGCTCTCTAAACTTGCACCTTGTGAATTCCACTATTAAGAAACCTATGGGAAGAATTAATGATGTTCTTGTTGATGCAAATAGGAATTATGTGCCCGTAGATTTTATCGTTCTTGATATAGATTGCAATCCTTCATGTCCTATTGTTCTTGGTAGACCTTTTCTTAGAACGATTGCTGCAATTATTGATATGAAGGAAGGGAATATTAGATTACAATTTCCATTAAATAAAGGCATGGAACACTTCCTAGGAAGAAAATGAAATTACCATATGAATCTATCATGAGAGCCACTTATGGATTGCCTACCAAAGATGGCAATACCTAGATCTATCCTTACTTTTATGCCTAGCTAGGGGTGTTAAACGATAGCGCTTGTTGGGAGGCAACCCAATTTTATTTTTAGTTTTTTTTCTTTTGCTTCTGTTTAGGAATAAATCTTTGTTCTAGCCTCTGGTTAGATGTGTTTTTATGTTTTAGTTAGTGTTTGTGCCAAGTTAAACCTATAGGATCTTCTTGGATGATAGTTATTTGATCTTGCTGTAATTTCCAGAAACTTTCTATTCACGAAAACAATTGTTAAAAATCACCAGAACGTGATAAAATAGTGATTCCAATTGCTTCCGATCAGTAAACAAATTGCCTAGGTCTTCCTATTTTAACTGATTTTTTGGAGTTCCAGAAGTTTGCGTTGGTTACAGATTACTACAGACTGTTCTGTTTTTGACAGATTCTATTTTTCGTGTGTTGTTTGCTTATTTTGATGAATCTATGGCTGGTAAAATAGTTTATAAACCATAGAGAAGTTGGAATAAAGTAGGTTTAACACCAATATAAATAAAGAATGAGTTCATTACAGTACCTTGAAGTGGTCTTTTGTTTTCTTTCGCTAACGAAGCTCACGAGATTTCTGTTGAGTTTTGTGTTGTGAAGTTTTCAAGTTTTGGGTGAAAGATTTTGATGGATTATGGAACAAGGAGTGGCAAGAGCCTAAGCTTGGGGATGCCCATTGTTGGAAATATGCCCTAGAGGCAATAATAAAAGCATTATTATTATATTTCCTTATTCATGATAATTGTCTTTATTCGTGCTATAATTGTGTTAACCGGAAATCGTAATACATGTGTGAATAACAGACAACAAACATGTCCCTAGTGAGCCTCTAGTTGACTAGCTCGTTGATCGACAGATAGTCATGGTTTCCTGACTATGGACATTGGATGTCATCGATAACGGGATCACATCATTAGGAGAATGATGTGATGGACAAGACCCAATCCTAAACATAGCATAAGATCGCATAGTTCGTTTGCTAGAGTTATCCAATGTCAAGTATCCTTTCCTTAGACCATGAGATCGTGTAACTCCCGGACACCGTAGGAGTGCTTTGGGTGTGCCAAACGTCACAACGTAACTGGGTGACTATAAAGGTATGCTACGGGTATCTCTGAAAGTGTCTGTTGGGTTGACATGGATCGAGACTGGGATTTGTCACTCCGCTTGACGGAGAGGTATCACCGGGCCCTCTCGGTAATGCATCATCACAATGAGCTCAATGTGATCAAAGTGTTTGATCACGGGATCATGCATTACGGAACGAGAAAAGTGACTTGCCGATAACGAGATTGAACGAGGTATTGGGATACCGACGATCGAATCTCGGGCAAGTAAAATACCGATTGACAAAGGGAATCGTATACGGGATTAATTGAATCCTCGACATCGTGGTTCATCCGATGAGATCATCGTGGAGTATGTGGGAGCCAACATGGGTATCCATATCCCTCTGTTGGTTATTGCCCGAGAGCCGTCTCGGTCATGACTGCATGTCTCCCGAACCCGTAGGGTCTACACACTTAAGGTTCGGTGACGCTAGGGTTGTGAAGATATGTATGTGCAGTAACCCGAATGTTGTTCGGAGTCCCAGATGAGATCCCGGACGTCACGAGGAGTTCCAGAATGGTCCGGAGGTAAAGAATTATATATAGGAAGTGCTATTTTGGCCATCGGGACAAGTTTCGGTGTTATCGGTATTGTACCGGGACCACCGGAGGGGTCCCGGGGTCCACCAGGTGGGGCCACCTGCCTTGGTGGGCCACATGGGCCTTAGGGGGTGCGCCTTGGCCTTCTTGGGCCAAGGGGAACCAGCCCAAAGAGGCCCATGCGCCAAGAGAGAAAGAAATGGGGAGAGTCCTACAAGGGGAAGGCACCTCCGAGGTGCCTTGGGGAGGATGGACTCCTCCCCACCCTTGGCCGCACCCTTCCTTGGAGGAAGGGGCAAGGGCTGCGCCTCCCCCTCTCCCTTGGCCCTATATATAGTGGGGAAAAGGAGGAGCAAAACTAACCAGATGCCCTGGCTCCTCCCTCCTCCCTGCAACACCTCCTCCTCCTCCCGTAGTTGCTTAGCGAAGCCTTGCCGGAGTTCTGCTGCATCTACCACCACACCGTCGTGCTGGATCTTCCTCAACCTATCCTTCCCCCTTGCTGGATCAAGAAGGAGGAGACGTCTCCCGTCCCGTACGTGTGTTGAACGCGGAGGTGCCGTCCGTTCGGTACTAGATCATCGATGAATTGGATCACGGCAAGTACGACTACCTCATCCACGTTCACTCGAACGCTTCCGTTGCGATCTACAAAGTGGTATGTAGATGCTATCTAATCTGAATACTCGTTGCTAGATGAACTCATAGATGGATCTTGGTGAAACCGTAGGAAAAATTTTAATTTTTCTGCAACGTTCCCCAACAGTGGCATCATGAGCTAGGTCTATGCATAGTTCTTCTTGTGCGAGTAGAACACAATTTGTTGTGGGCGTAGATGTTGTCAATTCTTCTTGCCGTTACTAGTCAATCTTGATTCAGCGGTATTGTGGGATGAAGCGGCCCGGACCAACCTTACACGTACGCTTACGTGAGACCGGTTCCACCGACTAACATGCACTAGTTGCATAAGGTGGCTGGCGGGTGTCTGTCTCTCCTACTTTAGTTGGATCGGATTCGATGAACAGGGTCCTTATGAAGGGTAAATAGAGATTGACAAATCACGTTGTGGTTTGAACGTAGGTAAGAAAACGTTCTTGCTAGAACCCTAATTCAGCCACGTAAAACTTGCAACAACAATTAGAGGACGTCTAACTTGTTTTTGCAGCAAGTGCTTTGTGATATGATATGGCCAAAGTTGTGATGTATGATGAATGATCTATATGTGATGTATGAGATGTTCATGCTATTGTAATAGGAATCACGACTTGCATGTCGATGAGTATGACAACCGGCAGGAGCCATAGGAGTTGTCTTTATTTTTTGTATGACCTGCGTGTCATTGAGAATCGCCATGTAAGTTACTTTACTTTATTGCTAAACGCGTTAGCCATAGTAGTAGAAGTAATAGTTGGCGAGCAACTTCATGGAGACACGATGATGAAGATCATGATGATGAGGATCATGGTGTCAAGCCGGTGACAAGATGATCATGGAGCCCCAAGATGGAGATCGAAGGAGCTATGTGATATTGGCCATATCATGTCACGTTTATTATTTGATTGCATGTGATGTTTATCATGTTTTGCATCTTGTTTACTTAGAACGACGGTAGTAAATAAGATGATCCCTCATAATAATTTCAAGAAAGTGTTCTCCCTAACTGTGCACCGTTGCTAAGGCTCGTCGTTCCGAAGCACCACGTGATGATCAGGTGTGATAGGTCCTTACGTTCGCATACAACGGGTGTAAGACAGATTTACACATGCAAAACACTTAGGTTGACTTGACGAGCCTAGCATGTACAGACATGGCCTCGGAACACAGAAGACCGAAAGGTCGAGCATGAGTCGTATAGAAGATACGATCAACATGAAGATGTTCACCGATGTTGACTAGTCCGTCTCACGTGATGATCGGACACGGCCTAGTTGACTCGGATCATGCAATACTTAGATGACTAGAAGAGGGATGTCTATCTAAGTGGGAGTTCATTAAATAATTTGATTAAATGAACTTTATTATCATGAACTTAGTCTAAATATTTACAATATGTCTTGTAGATCAAATGGCCAACGTAGTCCTCAACTTCAACGCGTTCCTAGAGAAAACCAAGCTGAAAGACGATGGTAGCAACTATACGGACTGGGTCCGGAACCTGAGGATTATCCTCATAGCTGCCAAGAAAGATTATGTCCTAAGAGCACCGCTGGGTGATGCACCTATTCTCCCTGCAGAACAAGACGTTATGAACGCTTGGCAGTCACGCTGCGATGATTACTCCCTCGTTCAGTGCGGCATGCTTTACAGCTTAGAGCCGGGGCTCCAAAAGCGTTTTGAGAGACATGGAGCATATGAGATGTTCGAAGAGCTGAAAATGGTTTTCCAAGCTCATGCCCGGGTCGAGAGATATGAAGTCTCCGACAAATTTTTTAGCTGTAAGATGGAGGAAAATAGTTCTGTCAGTGAACACATACTCAAAATGTCTGGGTTGCACAACCGCATGACTCAACTGGAAGTTAATCTCCCGGAAGAAGCGGTCATTGACAGAATCCTCCAGTCGCTTCCACCTAGCTACAAGAGCTTTGTGATGAACTACAATATGCAGGGGATGGTAAAGACCATTCCTGAAGTATATGCTATGCTGAAATCAGCAGAGGTAGAAATCAAGAAGGAGCATCAAGTGTTGATGGTGAATAAAACCACTAAGTTCAAGAAGGGCAAGGGTAAAAAGAACTTCAAGAAGGACGGCAAGGAAGTTGCCGCGCCCGGTAAGCAAGTTGCCGGGAAGAAGCCAAAGAATGGACCCAAGCCCGAGACTGAGTGTTTTTATTGCAAGGGAAGTGGTCACTGGAAGCGGAACTGCCCCAAATACTTAGCGGACAAGAAGGCCGGCAAAACCAAAGGTATATGTGATATACATGTAATTGATGTGTACCTTACCAGTACTCGTAGTAGCTCTTGGGTATTTGATACCGGTGCAGTTGCTCACATTTGTAACTCAAAGCAGGAGCTGCGGAATAAACGGAGACTGGCGAAGGACGAGGTGACGATGCGCGTCGGGAATGGTTCCAAGGTCGATGTGATCGCCGTCGGCACGCTACCTCTACATTTACCTACGGGATTAGTTTTAAACCTCAATAATTGTTATTTAGTGCCAAGTTTGAGCATGAACATTGTGTCTGGATCTTGTTTAATTCGAGATGGCTACTCATTTAAATCCGAGAATAATGGTTGTTCCATTTATATGAGAGATATGATTTATGGTCATGCTCCGATGGTTGATGGTTTATTCTTAATGAATCTCGTACGTGATGATACACATATTCATAGTGTGAGTACCAAAAGAGTTAAAGTTGATAACAATAGTCCCACATATTTGTGGCACTGCCGCCTTGGTCACATAGGTGTCAAACGCATGAAGAAGCTCCATGCAGATGGACTTTTAGAGTCTCTTGATTATGAATCATTTGACACGTGCGAACCATGCCTCATGGGTAAAATGACCAAGACTCCGTTCTCAGGAACAATGGAGCGAGCAACCAACTTATTGGAAATCATACATACCGATGTGTGCGGTCCAATGAGTGTTGAGGCTCGCGGTGGCTATCGTTATGTTCTCACCCTCACTGATGACTTGAGTAGATATGGGTATATCTACTTAATGAAACACAAGTCTGAGACCTTTGAAAAGTTCAAGGAATTTCAGAGTGAGGTTGAAAATCAACGTGATAGAAAGATCAAGTTTCTACGATCAGATCGTGGAGGAGAATACTTGAGTCATGAATTTGGCACGCACTTAAGAAAATGTGGAATAGTTTCACAACTCACGCCGCCTGGAACACCTCAGCGAAATGGTGTGTCCGAACGTCGTAATCGCACTCTATTAGATATGGTGCGATCTATGATGTCTCTTACCGACTTACCGCTATCTTTTTGGGGCTATGCTTTAGAGACTGCCGCATTCACTTTAAATAGGGCTCCGTCGAAATCCGTTGAGACGACACCGTATGAATTATGGTTTGGGAAGAAACCTAAGCTGTCGTTTCTAAAAGTTTGGGGATGCGATGCTTATGTGAAGAAACTTCAACCTGAAAAGCTCGAACCCAAGTCGGAAAAATGCGTCTTCATAGGATACCCTAAAGAAACTGTTGGGTATACCTTCTACCTCAGATCCGAAGGCAAGATCTTTGTTGCCAAGAATGGATCCTTTCTAGAGAAAGAGTTTCTCTCGAAAGAAGTAAGTGGGAGGAAAGTAGAACTTGATGAAGTGTTACCTCTTGAACCGGAAAATGGCGAAACTCAAGAAAACGTTTCTGAGGTGCCTGCACCGACTAGAGAGGAAATTAATGATGATGATCAAGATGCTTCTGATCAAGCTCCTATTGAAATTCGAAGGTCCACAAGGACACGTTCCGCACCAGAGTGGTACGGCAACCCTGTCTTGGAAATCATGTTGTTAGACAACGGTGAACCTTCGAACTATGAGGAAGCAATGGCGGGCCCGGATTCCGACAAATGGCTGGAAGCCATGAAATCCGAGATAGGATCCATGTATGAAAACAAAGTATGGACTTTGACTGACTTGCCCGTTGAACGGCGAGCCATAGAAAATAAATGGATCTTTAAGAAGAAGACAGACGCGGATGGTAATGTGACCATCTATAAAGCTCGGCTTGTCGCTAAGGGTTATCGACAAGTTCAAGGAATTGACTATGATGAGACTTTCTCACCGGTAGCGAAGCTGAAGTCCGTCCGAATCATGTTAGCGATTGCCGCATACTATGATTATGAGATATGGCAAATGGACGTCAAAACGGCATTCCTTAATGGTTTCCTTAAGGAAGAATTGTATATGATGCAGCCGGAAGGTTTTGTCGATCCTAAGAATGCTGACAAGGTGTGCAAGCTCCAACGCTCGATTTATGGGCTGGTGCAAGCATCTCGGAGTTGGAACATTCGCTTTGATGAGATGATCAAAGCGTTTGGGTTTACACAGACTTATGGAGAAGCCTGTGTTTACAAGAAAGTGAGTGGGAGCTCTGTAGCATTTCTCATATTATATGTGGACGACATACTTTTGATGGGAAATGATATAGAAATCTTGGACAGCATTAAGGCCTACTTGAATAAGAGTTTTTCAATGAAGGACCTTGGAGAAGCTGCTTATATATTAGGCATCAAGATCTATAGAGATAGATCGAGACGCCTCATAGGTCTTTCACAAAGCACATACCTTGATAAAATATTGAAGAAGTTCAATATGGATCAATCTAAGAAAGGGTTCTTACCTGTGTTACAAGGTGTGAAATTGAGCTCAGCTCAATGTCCGACCACGGCAGAAGATATAGAAGAGATGAGCGTCATCCCCTATGCCTCAGCCATAGGTTCTATTATGTATGCCATGCTGTGTACCAGACCTGATGTAAACCTTGCCGTAAGTTTGGTAGGAAGGTACCAAAGTAATCCCGGCAAGGAACACTGGACAGCGGTCAAGAATATCCTGAAGTACCTGAAAAGGACCAAGGTCGTTTATGGAGGTGACGAAGAGCTCGTCGTAAAAGGTTACGTCGACGCTAGTTTCGACACAGATCTGGATGACTCTAAGTCACAAACCGGATACGTGTATATTTTGAATGGTGGGGCAGTAAGCTGGTGCAGTTGCAAGCAAAGCGTCGTGGCGGGATCTACATGTGAAGCGGAGTACATGGCAGCCTCGGAGGCAGCACATGAAGCAATTTGGGTGAAGGAGTTCATCACCGACCTCGGAGTCATACCCAATGCGTCGGGGCCAATCAAGCTCTTCTGTGACAACACTGGAGCTATTGCACTTGCAAAGGAGCCCAGGTTTCACAAGAAGACCAGGCACATCAAGCGTCGCTTCAACTCCATTCGTGAAAATGTTCAAGATGGAGACATAGAAATTTGTAAAGTGCACACGGATCTGAATGTCGCAGATCCGTTGACTAAACCTCTCCCTAAGGCAAAACATGATCAGCACCAGAACTCTATGGGTGTTCGATTCATCACAATGTAACTAGATTATTGACTCTAGTGCAAGTGGGAGACTGTTGGAAATATGCCCTAGAGGCAATAATAAAAGCATTATTATTATATTTCCTAATTCATGATAATTGTCTTTATTCGTGCTATAATTGTGTTAACCGGAAATCGTAATACATGTGTGAATAACAGACAACAATATGTCCCTAGTGAGCCTCTAGTTGACTAGCTCGTTGATCGACAGATAGTCATGGTTTCCTGACTATGGACATTGGATGTCATCGATAACGGGATCACATCATTAGGAGAATGATGTGATGGACAAGACCCAATCCTAAACATAGCATAAGATCGCATAGTTCGTTTGCTAGAGTTATCCAATGTCAAGTATCCTTTCCTTAGACCATGAGATCGTGTAACTCCCGGATACCGTAGGAGTGCTTTGGGTGTGCCAAACGTCACAACGTAACTGGGTGACTATAAAGGTATGCTACGGGTATCTCTGAAAGTGTCTGTTGGGTTGACATGGATCGAGACTGGGATTTGTCACTCCGCTTGACGGAGAGGTATCACCGGGCCCTCTCGGTAATGCATCATCACAATGAGCTCAATGTGATCAAAGTGTTTGATCACGGGATCATGCATTACGGAACGAGAAAAGTGACTTGCCGATAACAAGATTGAACGAGGTATTGGGATACCGACGATCGAATCTCGGGCAAGTAAAATACCGATTGACAAAGGGAATCGTATACGGGATTAATTGAATCCTCGACATCGTGGTTCATCCGATGAGATCATCGTGGAGTATGTGGGAGCCAACATGGGTATCCAGATCCCGCTGTTGGTTATTGCCCGAGAGCCGTCTCGGTCATGACTGCATGTCTCCCGAACCCGTAGGGTCTACACACTTAAGGTTCGGTGACGCTAGGGTTGTGAAGATATGTATGTGCAGTAACCCGAATGTTGTTCGGAGTCCCGGATGAGATCCCGGACGTCACGAGGAGTTCCGGAATGGTCCGAAGGTAAAGAATTATATATAGGAAGTGCTATTTTGGCCATCGGGACAAGTTTCGGTGTTATCGGTATTGTACCGGGACCACCGGAGGGGTCCCGGGGTCCACCAGGTGGGGCCACCTGCCTTGGTGGGCCACATGGGCCTTAGGGGGTGCGCCTTGGCCTGCTTGGGCCAAGGGGAACCAGCCCCAAGAGGCCCATGCGCCAAGAGAGAAAAAAAGGGGAGAGTCCTACAAGGGGAAGGCACCTCCGAGGTGCCTTGGGGAGGATGGACTCCTCCCCACCCTTGGCCGCACCCTTCCTTGGAGGAAGGGGCAAGGGCTGCGCCTCCCCCTCTCCCTTGGCCCTATATATAGTGGGGAAAAGGAGGAGCAAAACTAACCAGATGCCCTGGCTCCTCCCTCCTCCCTGCAACACCTCCTCCTCCTCCCGTAGTTGCTTAGCGAAGCCCTGCCGGAGTTCTGCTGCATCCACCACCACACCGTCGTGCTGGATCTTCCTCAACCTATCCTTCCCCCTTGCTGGATCAAGAAGGAGGAGACGTCTCCCGTCCCGTACGTGTGTTGAACGCGGAGGTGCCGTCCGTTCGGTACTAGATCATCGGTGAATTGGATCACGGCAAGTACGACTACCTCATCCACGTTCACTCGAACGCTTCCGTTGCGATCTACAAAGTGGTATGTAGATGCTATCTAATCTGAATACTCGTTGCTAGATGAACTCATAGATGGATCTTGGTGAAACCGTAGGAAAAATTTTAATTTTCTGCAACGTTCCCCAACACCCATATCACCCCCCAAGATAATCTAAGGACACCAAAAAGCCAAAGCTTGGGGATGCTCCGGAAGGCATCCCCTCTTTCGTCTACTTCCATCGGTAACTTTACTTGGAGCTATATTTTTATTCACCACATGATATGTGTTTTGCTTGGAGCGTCTTGTATGATTTGAGTCTTTGATTTTTAGTTTACCACAATCACCCTTGCTGTACACACCTTTTGAGAGAGTCATACTTGATTTGGAATTTGTTAGAATACTCTATGTGCTTCACTTATATCTTTTGAGCTATATAGTTTTGCTCTAGTGCTTCACTTGTATCTTTTAGAGCACGGTGGTGGATTTGTTTTATAGAAATTATTAATCTCTTATGCTTAACTTAGATTATTTTGAGAGTCTTAAATAGCATGGTAATTTGCTCAAACAATCCTAATATGCTTGGTATTCAAGATTTGTAAAACTTTCTTGTGAGTGTGTTGAATACGATGAGAAGTTTGATGCTTGATAATTGTTTTGAGATATGAAGATGGTGATATTAGAGTCATGCTAGTTGAGTAGTTGTGAATTTGAGAAATACTTGTGTTGAAGTTTGTGATTCCCGTAGCATGCACGTATGGTGAACCGTTATGTGATGAAGTCGGAGCATGATTTATTTATTGATTGTCTTCCTTATGAGTGGCGGTCGGGGACGAGCAATGGTCTTTTCCTACCAATCTATCCCCCTAGGAGCATGCGCGTAATACTTTGCTTTGATAACTTTTAGATTTTTGCAATAAGTATATGAGTTCTTTATGACTAATGTTGAGTCCATGGATTATACACACTTTTCTTCCTTCCACCATTGCTAGCCTCTCTAATGTCGCACACTTTTCGCCGGTATCATACACCCACCATATACCTTCCTCAAAACAGCCACCATACCTACCTATCATGGCATTTCCATAGCCATTCTGAGATATATTGCCATGCAACTTTCCACCGTTCCATTTATTATGACGCGCTCCATCATTGTCATATTGCTTAGCATGATCATGTAGTTGACATCGTATTTGTGGCAAAGCTACCGTTCATAATTCTTTCATGCATGTCACTCTTGATTCATTGCATATCCCGGTATACCGCCGGACGCATTCATATAGAGTCATATTTTGTTCTAAGTATCGAGTTGTAATTGTTGAGTTGTAAGAAAATAAAAATGTGATGATCATCATTATTAGAGCATTGTCCCAAGTGAGGAAAAGGATGATGGAGACTATGATTCCCCCACAAGTCGGGATGAGACTCCGTACGAAAAAAAGAGGCCATAAAAAGAGAGAAAAGGCCCAAATAAAAAAAATAAAAAATGAGATAAAAAGAGAGAAGGGACAATGTTAATATCATTTTACCACACTTGTGCTTCAAAGTAGCACCATGATCTTCATGATAGAGAGTCTCTCATTTTGTCACTTTCATATACTAGTGGGAATTTTTCATTATAGAACTTGGCTTGTATATTCCAATGATGGGCTTCCTCAAAATGCCCTAGGTCTTCGTGAGCAAGCGCGTTGGAGCACACCCACTTAGTTTCTTTTGTTGAGCTTTCATATGCTTATAGCTCTAGTGCATTCGTTGCATGGCAATCCCTACTCACTCACATTGATATCTATTGATGGGCATCTCCATAGCCCGTTGGTACGCCTAGTTGATGTGATACTATCTTCCCCTTTTTGTCTTCTCCACAACCACCATTTATATACCACATATAGTGCTATATCCATGGTTCACGCTCATGTATTGCATGAAGATTGAAAAAGTTTGAGAATGTCAAAAGTATGAAACAATTGCTTGGCTTGTCATCGGGGTTGTGCAAGATTTAAATACTTTGTGTGGTGAAGATAGAGCATAGCCGGACTATATGATTTTGTAGGGATAACTTTCTTTGGCCATGTTATTTTGAGAAGACATAATTGCTTTGTTAGTATGCTTGAAGTATTATTATTTTTATGTCAATATTAAACTTTTGTCTTGAATCTTTTGGATCTGAATATTCATACCACAATTAAAAAGAATTACATTGAAATTATGCCAAGTAGCACTACGCATAAAAAATTATCTTTTTTATCATTTACCTACTCGAGGACGAGCAGGAATTAAGCATGGGGATGCCTGATACGTCTCCAACGTATCCATAATTTTTGATTGCTCCATGCTATATTATCTACTGTTTTGGACAATACTGGGCTTTATTATCCACTTTTATATTAGTTTTGGGACTAACCTATTAACCGGAGGCCCATTCCAGAATTGTTGTTTTTTTGCCTATTTCAGAGTTTCGAAGAAAAGGAATATCGAACAGAGTCCAAACGGAATGAAACCTTCGGGAACGTGATTTTCTCACTGAACATGATCCAGGAGACTTGGACCCTACGTCAAGGAAGCTTCCAGGAGGCCACAAGGTAGGGGGGCGCGCCCTCCCCCCAGGCGCGCCCTCCACCCTCGTGGGCCCCCTGTTTCTCCGCCGACATACTCCTTCCTCCTATATATACTTACGTACCCCCGAACGATCAGATACGGAGCCAAAAACCTAATTCCACCGCCGCAACCTTCTGTACCCATGAGATCCCATCTTGGGGCCTGTTCCGGAGCTCTGCTGGAGGGGGCACCCATCACGGAGGGCTTCTACATCAACACCACAGCCTCTCCGATGAAGTGTGAGTAGTTTACTTCAGACCTTCGGGTCCATAGTTAGTAGCTAGATGGCTTCTTCTCTCTTTTTGGATCTCAATACAATGTTCTCCCCCTCTCTCGTGGAGATCTATTCGATGTAATCTTCTTTTTGCGGTGTGTTTGTTGAGACCGATGAATTGTGGGTTTATGATCAAGATTATCTATGAACAATATTTGAATCTTCTATGAATTCTTTTATGTATGATTGGTTATCTTTGCAAGTCTCTTCGGAATATCAGTTTGGTTTGGCCTACTAGATTGATCTTTCTTGCAATGGGAGAAGTGCTTAGCTTTGGGTTCAATCTTGCGGTGTCCTTTCCCAGTGAAAGTAGGGGCAGCAAGGCACATATTGTATTGTTGCATTCGAGGATAACAAGATGGTTATATTATCATATTGCATGAATTTATCCCTCTACATCATGTCATCTTGCTTAAGACGTTACTCTGTTTTTAGGAAGTTAATACTCTAGATGCATGCTGGATAGCGGTCGATGAGTGGAGTAATAGTAGTAGATGCAGGCAGGAGTCGGTCTACTTGTCTCGGACGTGATGCCTATATACATGATCATACCTAGATACTCTCATAACTATGCTCAATTCTTTCAATTGCTCAACAGTAATTTCTTCACCCACCGTAAAATACTTATGCTCTTGAGAGAAGCCACTAGTGAAATCTATGGCCCTCGGGTCTATCTTCATCATATTAATCTTCCAACACTTAGTTATTTCCTTTGCTTTTTACTTTGCATCTTTATCACAAAAATACCAAAAATATTATCCTATCATATCTATCAGATCTCACTCTCGTAAGTGACCGTGAAGGGATTGACAACCCCTTATCACGTTGGTTGCGAGGAGTTATTTGCTTTGTGCAGGTACGAGGGACTCGCGCGTAGCCTCCTACTGGATTGTTACCTTGGTTCTCAAAAACTGAGGGAAATACTTACACTACTGTGCTGCATCATCCTTTCCTCTTCAAGGAAATCCAACGCAGTGCTCAAGAGGTAGCAGCGTGGCGCCTTATTCCCTCGGGGCGTCGTCGGCGAGGTGGTCGGGAGCGACCGTGCCCCTGTAGTGGTGCGGGTCGGATGAACAGGGGAGGAGGGCGAGTAGGTGGGCTGGCCTGCCTGGGTATGTCGTGGTGGACTAAGGCTCATGGGGCAGAGGGGCCCTTTTTCCTTTTTCTTTTTAAATTTTGTTTTACTTTTATTGTTCTGTTTTATATTTCTTTTTATAACAAATTAGTTTTATAAAATATAAAACTAGCACCATAAAGAGTGTTGTTACTTAAGTCACTGCCACAAAAAGTTTGACACTTATTAGTTTGCAAACTTTTATTACATTAAAATACATTTTAAATTATTGTTTTGGGGTTTTAATTTATTTAGGGCACTTAACCACTTTAGAAAATGTTGGTTCCACCATGACATTTATCCAATGATTATTTGCAACACTCTGAACATTTTTGTTTTCATGTTTGTGAATTTCTTTATTTCACTTATGATTTGAATTTGAATTCAAAGTGGAATTTGAAATGAGATATTGATCAAGCATGATTTAGCAAAATGATTTAGCTTAAGCAGAGAGGGTTACGGTAGCTCATTACATAGGGGTGTTACATCGGTGTGGTAGGTGAGGATGGTGACGGCTTGCAGTGATGGAGGAGCTCGGTGGCCGGTTCGGAGACGAGCCACACGTCTTGGACAGGGGCGTGTCGGAGATGGTGGCGTGTTGGACGGCAGCGGACGGTGCGTGGCCGGAGCTAGGAGACGAGGGGAGGTGTTGGCAAGCGGTGGGTTGATCTGGTGATCCAGAGGAGGTCTAGGAGGAGTGAGGGAAGAAACAGGAGGGCGATAGCAGCTCGATGCCAGCGGTTGCAATACGCGCGCTCTGGGCATGCACACCATGTGCTCGACGGAATGCTTGGGTGGGCTACAGTGGTCCAATCAAGCTAAAGTTTGGCAGGGTGATGATTAAAAAGATGGTAAGGATACTAGACATGCTGGTTTAGCTAGATGAGTAGGTTTCCAATACAGTTTAGAAAGTTGCAAAATTTCTTTCATGCACACAAGGTGTTTGACAGAATGCAAGGTTTATTTAGAAAATTCTTCTGTAAGTGAAACTTGGCCGGATGGGATCGCTTTGGATGATAGAGATTATGGTAAGGTTGGTTTGGCAGGGGCAACAAGTTTCTAATGCAAGTTTTGAGATAATTCAGTTCTGACCCAAAACTTTAGGGAACTATTTGATGGACTTAAAAGATGCAATTGGAGTTGATATCCTGAACTTATGAGGTTTGTTGGGAGGACTATAATATAGAGAAGATTGAGAATTATTTGAGCAAGGAAAAATGATGTTTTGCTCAAACTTTTCAAATGACCAAGGTGGGTTTTTGCATAAAAGTGATCTATAGGCATCACAGGAGCTCTCAATTTTTTTGTAATTTTAATAGTATTATTTAAAATAGTCTTAGTTCAATAGGGGCTGTCGGTGTACTAAAGTAGGGGTACCTTAGTACCCCAGACTTGTGCACGGGCAGTTGTAGCACCCTGCGGCGAGGCCCGCCCAGGAAGCGCCAAGAGAAGACCAAGCATTCAAGACAAGGCCCCCGGCGAGAGGAGCTTGCCGGGCCAAGAAGACAAGACCCCGGCAAGAGGAGCTTGCCGGGACGACTGAGCCCGAGTAATACCATCCAAGAACAAAGTATAAGAGACAGAAGATCGAGACCCCGACAAGAGGAGCTTGTCGGGAAGGCCGAACCCAGGCACCACAAGAGAAGCCCGCCGCGGCGCGCCATGCGCCCCGGCAAGGCCTGATAGCCGGCAAGCTATCAGGCACAGGAAGACGACCCCCGCGGCAAGCCACTTGCCGCGGCAAATCGCCACCTCAGGACTGCGCTCCAGCTCGCCCGCCCACGCGTCGCTTCGGGGCTTCCCCCAAGGGCACGTGGCGGGGCACCACGCAGCCTGGGGTATGCGGTGGCATGCAGCCACCACCGTAGCGAGCGGTGGCGCACCCAACGGTCCGCCTCGGTGCTGTCCAGGCGACCGTGACGGGCATTTAATGCCCTTGTCCCCTACCGTCAGAAGTAGGTATGATAACATTGTGCCGCGCTGCAGCGCCACTGTTCCCGCACTGTTACAACTACCACCCCTTTTACACTTTTACCCCTTTCTCTTACGTTGACACCTGTCGGTGACCCCTTTGCGCTATAAAAGGAGGCCCGTGTGCAACGTAGAGGGGGTTCCGGGGGTTCCGGGGTTCGGAGACTGGGGAATCCAGACAGCCATACGCTCGGTGTAGCTAGTTCTCCAAGCTCCCGAGCTCCCCAGTTCAATACAACCAAGCAGGAGTAGGGTTTTACGCGTCCATCGCGGCCCGAACCTGGGTAAACCGCCCGTGTGCTCGCCTCGATCTGCTCTCCGTGCTCCCTCCGCCCCCCTCACCGAACAACGGAAGGGGCTCCGGCCCCATAGGTGCTCGCGGGGGACGCGGTCCGCCCCGACAGGGGCATTCTAGAGTTTGTAATATTAATAAAATAATTATTTTGGGACAAATTTATTATGTAAATATTTCCTACTGAATTTTAAAAGTCAAATGAAAGGGTTCAGGAAAACTTTCAAAACCCACAATATTTTCAAAAGTTTCTATATGGAGGGAAGGATTTTCGAAAACAGAAAAACAGAAAGGTTTTGAAATTAATACAAGACCTAATGTAATACAAAATTTTATTTCCGTCAAAATTTTACTAAAAACTTGGTTTAAAATTTTGGGGTGTTACAATCATACTACCATATGGTATCATTAGAGCATCTCTAATAGATGGTCCAAATTTTGGCGGTCCAAACAGGTGATGGTCCAAATTTGGAGCACCAAAAAGTTCTTTTTACATCTCCAAAAAAGGCTCAACTCCAACAGATGGTCCAAAACGGAGATGTAAAAAGAAGAGCAACTCCAACAGACGGTCCAAAACAAAGATGCAACTCCGACAGGTAATCCTTGATGCGTTGCCAATAGGTGTTAACCGTTTGGTCGCTTCTACTGGATGAATCTTGAGAGACTTTCTTCCATGCGGTGCATATCAACACATCCTCCGCATTGGTATAATTTCCACTTCTTCCCTTCGCAACAAAGCCCTCATCGTCCATGTCAAGATTGCCATCACCATATTGGGTTTCATATTCTTGTGACACATACTCGTGCGACACAAAATCATCATTTGCCACATTTGTCGTGTGCAAAAAAGCTTCGTCACCAAGACTACAATTGAACGTACAAACATTCAATATCACTTCAATTTGAAACAGCAAAAGAGAGCACAAAATATATCTTTTACCTTTGCGACATTTCATCGAACATGTTGGAGGCGGTGGCCGTCGGCATGGCCAAATCCCCCTCCACGGCCGGCGGTGGCGGCGGCGGAGGTGGAGAAAAGGCCGCGGCCGACGCTCCTTGGCTGCTGGAGGATGTGGCCGGCCCTAGCTGCGAGTCGTCGGCCCGAGCCGCCGCGGCTTGATACGTCTCCAACATATCTATAATTTTTTATTGGTCCATGCTATTATATTATCTATCTTGGATGTTTTATATGCATTTATATGCTATTTTATATGATTTTTGGGACTAACCTATTAACCTAGAGCCCAGTGCCAGTTTTTGTTTTTTCCTTGTTTTTGGGTTTCGCAGAAAAGGAATATCAAACGGAGTCCAATTGACCTGAAACTCTTCGGAGATTATTTTTGGACCAAAAGAAGCCCACGGAGTGCCGGAGATGCACCAGAGGAGCCCTGAGGCCACCACAAGGGTGGGGGGCGTGCCCACCCCCTTAGGGCGCGCCCCCCCGACCTTGTGGGCCCCTCGAGGGTCCTCCTGACTTTTCCCCGACGCCAAAAATTCTTATAAATAGGGAAAACCCCGAAAATAAACCTAGATCGGGAGTTCCGCCGCCCCAAGCCTCTGTAGCCACGAAAAACCAATCGGGACCCTGTTCCGGCACCCTACCGGAGGGGGAAATCATCACCGGTGGCCATCTTCATCATCCCGACGCTCTCCATGACGAGGAGGGAGTAGTTCACCCTCGAGGCTGAGGGTATGTACCAGTAGCTATGTGTTTGATCTCTCTCTCTCTCTCTCTCTCTCTCTCTCGTGTTCTTGATTTGGCACGATCTTGATGTACCGCGAGCTTTGCTATTATAGTTGGATCTTATGATGCTTCTCCCTCTCTACCTTCTTGTATATTGGATTGAGTCTTTAAGGATTTGAGAACACTTGATGTATGTCTTGCATGTGCTTATCTGTGGTGACAATTGGATATTCACGTGATCTACTTGATGTATGTTTTGGTGATCAACTTGCGGGTTCTGTGACCTTGGGAACTTATGCATAGGGGTTGGCACATATTTTCGTCTTCACTCTTTGGTAGAAACTTTAGAGCACTCTTTGAAGTTCTTTGTGTTGGTTTGAATAGATGAATCTGAGATTGTGTGATACATATCGTATAATCAAACCCGCAGATACTTGTGGTGACATTGGAGTATGTAGGTGACATTAGGGTTTTGGTTGATGTGTGTCTTAAGGTGTTATTTTAATACGAAATCTAGGACTGTTTGTGACACTTATAGGAATAGCCCAATAGATCGATCAGAAAGAATAACTTTGAGGTGGTTTCGCATCCTACAATAATCTCTTCGTTTGTTCTCCGCTATTAGTGACTGGGGGATTGTTATTGTTGGAGATATGCCCTAGAGGCAATCATGTATGATGAAATTTCCTATGTGTTTATGAATAAACATAGTACTTGGACATTATGAATGATGTGTATCAGCAAATACGTGACTTGTTTGTGGGACTATGCATTGTATGATGACTGTCCTAAAAGGTCCCTAGTCAAAAGGGTTGTGTGGACGCGCAGCCGACTAGGCTAGCATATGACACGGTCGATGGCTTGGTCTCACAATCTATGGAGCATTGAATGCTAACCGGATAATATGGACTTGGAAGGATCTGGTCAGATTCGACGTAGTCGGATCCGAGTCGAGATAAGGTCCGAGTCGGACAGACCCAACTATGAGACGCATTGATATGTCATCTGTGAGTCTCTAGTACAATATACGTTCTATGACCTAAGACCTGAGCTGGCACATGTACTCCGAATGGTGACAGACCTGCTTTGGGCTGACCAAACACTACTCCATGACTATGTAGTTACAAATGTAGATTTCAGGCTTGTCCAGACCCATGCCGCGAGACATGGTCGAGCAAGATGAGATTTGACCCTCCGATCAGGAGAGATATACTCTGGGCCCCTCGTGTGATCCGACCAGGATAAGCATAGCCATGCGACAAGGATTATGAAATAATCCGATTTGTGGTCGGCATGATTGGAACGAGAAAGAGGTCGGGCTACCACAAGGATGACAGACTCGCGTTGAGCCCGACAACATATATCGTGTGGCAAAAGGAATAGAAGTGTGATGTACAGGTTCGCCAACCGGCTTCATTGTCTACTTGGTGGTCGGCATGCCTTGCTAGAGGCCACCACAAACCATGCAGGTCGGAGGTGATCCGAACTGCGACCAAGCCGACTTGAACCTAAGGGGTCGCGCGCTTAAGGGAAGGAACCTGTGAGGCCCGATCTGACTCCACGAGTCAGAAGTGATCCTACTCGGACTCGGATTTGGGCTTTAGGATCCGTGTGAGGCCCAAGTGTTGAGCCCACTACGGATGCCTATATAAAGTGGGGTGCGGCACACTCATGTGGTTAATCGCTTCGGCGCTGTCACTAGGGTTTGCATGTGTTGCGAATAGACACCTCCACTCGCCGTCGGTTATGTGATCGGATATAGCAGTCTGCCGCATGATGTTCCTCCTGCACGCGCGGATACCGTTAGAGGCGGTGCACTTGCGCCGCTCCGACGAACCTGTACGAGGGATCCGACGATCGGCTGTTCGAGGGAGATCGGGCGAGGAGGAGACGAACCACGCGGACATGCTGCCCCAACTCTTCTTACGCTGCACAACTCTGCGCATCTAGTGGTAACGATCTGTGATCCATTCCCATAGCATGTTCCTGGTTGTTCTGCGCGTGGGGAAATTTTAATTTGCAGTCGCCGCACCCTACCGTAGAATCCAACAGTTATATGATCTAATTATGTTATCATTGTTGAGAGAGTTTGCACTAGTGAAAGTATGAACACTAGGCCTTGTTTCTAAGCATTGCAATACCGTTCTCGCTCACTTTCGTTGCTAGTTACCTTGCTGTTTTTATATTTTCAGATTACAAAAACATATATCTACCATCCATATTGCACTTGTATCACCATCTCTTCTCCGATCTAGTGCAAGTATACAATTTACCATTGTATTGGGTGTGTTGGGGACACAAGAGCCTCTTTGTTATTTGGTTGCAGGGTTGTTTGAGAGAGAACATCTTCATCCTACGCCTCCCATGGATTGATAAACCTTAGGTCATCCACTTGAGGAAAATTTGCTATTGTCCTACAAAACTCTGCGCTTGGAGGCCCAACAGTTTACGAGAAGAAGGTTGCGTAGTAGACATCATAGCTGCCTTTGAGTTTTTGGTCGGCCGTGCCGCAGTTTCTGTCGGGTTCTGGCCACGATTAGCCGCCCGTTTTTGTACCTTCGGCGCCTTCGCAGGAACGGCCGACGCGGGGGCGACAGGCCGGGGCAGCGTGAATCCGAGGCGGCGGCATGGACGCGGCGGTGGAGGGCGAGTTCTCCATGGCGGCAGCGGCGGCGGCAACGTGGGTCAGCCCATCGTCTGCGGCGGCGGCGGAAAAGGCGGCGAGGTCATCGGCTTCGGCCATGGCGGCGGCGGAAGGCGGGGAGGCGGCGGATGGGCGGGTCGCGGGCGGGCGGTCGCGAGGTGGAAGGCGAATGAACTAACGGTTGGGCGTTGGCGCGCGGCCACAATTTTTACATCAGTTGCATCTTGTGATGTAAATTTGCATCACAAAGTTTTCATTTTTACATCACTGGGAGGCCGCGGTTCAACTTTTTTTTTACATAAGGACCGTCTGTTGGAGTAGCGTTTTTGCCCCAGACGGTCCAAAAGTTAAATATTTTTACATTTGGACCATCTACTAAAGACGCTCTTATCTAAGTTATTGGTCTACCTCGGTATTGGTGCACATAGTTGTATTGCGTGATGTATTTACTTTGCGGATATTGTCTTTGGAGGCCGAGCATGGAGTTCGGTTTTGAAAATTTTGAATTTTGTCAAATTTCATATTTTCTACATTTCAAAAAATTCTGAAAAAAAAACACACATATACATGAAGGCATAACAAACATGTGTGTAAATTTTTAGGGCAAAATAAGTTGAAATGAGGGTTGTGCAAAAAGGACAAATCTGAGGTTTTTAACACATGATATTATTCATCCTCTCAGGCCATGAATTTGTTTTTTTTTGTACGGGTCACATTTCAACGTTTTTTATTCTAAAATTTTATACACATAGACATAACATACTTGTTTACTTGCATAATTTTTTTCAGATTTTTTCAATACCGAAAAGTTTGAATTTTGATTTGTTTTTTTAAGCCTCCATGGCTCCCGGGAGCCAAATGTCCGCTCTCTTAGTTTGGTGGCATCAATATTGAAGAGTACCTCTGCCGTTTGTCCGTTGTCAATTACTGATGTGACCAAAAATGGTCTTGTATGGTCTCACAATTGGCAATTTTTCCTAGACCGGAATCATGATTCAGCTCAAGCGGGATCACAAGTCGTACTACGTCGTAATCCTATATACTTAAGAAGTTCATCCTCATTATTTGATTTATCTCAACATGCAGCATAGACACCTCAGCACCCAATCGCACCAAGCCACGTCACACCTCATGCAGTCCCTAAAAGAAAAAACAAAATCTATCGCAATCAATCCCGACGCCCCGCGCCAGCACATAGGCTTCGGTTACCAGGTCACAGGAGGGCACCCACCAGCCACCACAACATGCTGATGCGTAAAGGATGCACATCTTCTAACGCATGAGCCCCAATTAACCCTCCCACACAGTTCCTCAATTAACTCCACGGTCCATTGATTTCCATAACTCTATTCATCTTCTCCACCGAGTAATCGATGCTGTGGATCTCCCCTTTAAGCTTCCATCTCTGCTCACATGGATCCCCCCTTGCCTAACCTAGGGTGGGTGGTCGGACCGAGGTGAGTCCCCCTCCAGGCGCCGCGCCCGCCACTGCCGGCGCCATCGACTGCCTCCCCTCCTTCTCCGCCCCCACCGCGGCCCTTGGTGGCCTCCGCCGGGCCCTGCTTCATCCGTCTCTCCCTGCAGATGGACGACATGAAGAGGAGTTTGCAGCATGTGCGGTGGTGGCCTATACTGGTGGTCGGAATCAGACCGGCCGCTGGTGTCTCACCTGGAAGGAAGCTCTGCCCGACGACTCAGCCATGGAGTGGATGCCGCACGGGCCAGGTCCCTAGCCGGTGCATGGATTTCTTTTCGGTCTCGAAGGGATGGGCTGATGGTGACGCCGGTGAGGCTCCATTGACAGCCATGGCTTGCAGGAGCGTTGGATCGACCTCGACTCCGATTTATAGTCTGCTTACTCCCCCAACGTCACCTGCACCAAAGGTGTGCTCTCCCTCCTCTATCTTCTCAGATCTGACTGCATTTTTTAGTTAGGTTGGATTAAAAAGTCTGATTTGTTTGTTGTAGGAGCCATTTTTCGGAGAAAGCTCTGTTCGGTCTCCATCCACATCCTACTGGCAGCAAGCCCGGTTAGTCTCTCATATCCACAATCCTCTCAATCCACGCACTGCCGACAAGCATATATATGTCGAGATATGATAGTTCGTGCTCATATCTCTGACCCGGTTGATTCTAACTGGAAGCGCTAACAATTTCCTAAAAAAATTCAGACCTTGGAGTATTGTTTGTCCAGCTTCTATAATATTTTGCTTTGTATCGATTCCTATGGATTTTTGTGCATGACCCGCTGTGCTTTCTTACTAATCAACCCATCAGCCTTTTCAGACTTGGATAGTCATGTTGAGGAGCTGGCTTTCATGTATTTTGCCAAAGCAACACACATGAAAATTTAATGGTACTAACTTGTGGAACTATTTTCTAGGACGAGGAGGTGTAGTGTGAACAACTCTACCTACCGATCAACAATAAATGATCTGTCCCATGAAAGGTTTCTTTTCCTAAGCATGTTCTAGGCATTTTTGTTTTCGAAGAACTGATAGCAAAATGTTTCAAATAATGTCCTCTTGATTTCTGATATTGAATAGTTAAGGATGAATCCAGCCACATTTCTCTACTGTGCTTATTGATACAAGCTTTGATTTTTTGGACCACAACTGTTTTACCTCTGGCAATGCCATCGGGCATCAGCTCCCTATATTTTGCTATATATATATTTTTTAAAGTTTATACTCTACTGTAGTTTTTTTATCAGGAACTAATTGGGGCTTTCTCTATAAGTAGAGCTTTTTATACAGCTCTGACCTCTACTCTTTTTCTTGGTGTAGATTATCATCTTTCTCTTACGATGTTACACATTATATTATTTGAGCATTGCTTCCTTTGGTTGCAATGCTCCAGTTTTTATGGCATGTCTTTAGAACCATGTAATAAAGGAATTCTGGTTTTAGTTGAAACCTGACTCCAATGACATAGTAGATACAAATTGCATTGGGAATTAGATCTACCCGTTTGGACTTTAACTATTTGTCATGCCTCTTGAATATAAAAGCTAACATCATGTTATTTGATGGAGGATGTACGAGTGTAATGTATTCCTTATGCAGATGTAAAATTTATGATCAATGAAGAGAGTTGCTTCACTTGGTAATATTAAATATGAACATAGTTCCGGTTACATTTTTTCTACTGTTCATCAATCCTGTTTTGTCCGGCACCCATCATTCTATAATTTTCATTATACACTGTCCATCTTCGTAGATGTTTGTTGAGTTCATCTATTAAAGAGATGCTTAGTATTCAAGTCCACATGAAAACTGATTTGAAACAAGTGATTTTCCATTGGTAAAACAAATGTATACAACAAGTTGTACACGGATGTCCCCGCAGCAACCCGCGGGGAAATCATCTAGTTCATTTAATTCCTCACCTCACCTACCCGCACACACTTTGCCCTCCCCCGATCCCCTTCTCCTCCTACTAATCCTTCATCGGCATCCATGTCAACCTCTTTCTCCTTGGAATCCCAAGCTGGGAGCATGGATCTCCTCAATGCGGTCCGGAAGTGCTCAACGACATGTCCACTGGGGTAAAAAGGCCCGACAATCGTTACTACAAGTGCATCCTTTTGGAGAAGTGTCAGATCTTTGAATCCAATCCTCTATATGAGTTTTGCTTCAACTATTGCGGGCTCATCGTGTTTCTGTTTTTCTCGATTCTCTGCAGTCACGGTAGTGCCACTTCTTTTGAATGGCAGAGCACATACCCTGCTGGAGGCTGTTCGAGATCACCGTTGGCTTGCACCACCTTCACCGGCGTTCGTTCGATCTCGATGGAGGGTGTGTCGGCACGACTGTCTAGCAAGATCCACTATGGCGAACAATCCAGGATTGTTCAGCTCCTGGCTGCTAACATGTGGGTCTGGGCTGCCAGCAAGAGAGAGAAAAGAGAGAGGGGGGGGGGGGCGCCCGCGCTGGCTGTGTGATCTGGACCGGGTGGCCATTAAACCCTTTAAGGCTGGTCACAATAGGCAGGAACTTAGGAGTAACATCACACGCTTCAATATAAGTTTGCTTATGTGGCACATATTTAATGAAGAGAGAGGTGCTTGTGGTAACTAGCTAAGTTACCGGAACATTACACACTCCAACAAACAATGAGTCTATATCCTAATAAATACTCCCTCCGTTCCGGAGGGAGTACATCGCTGCATGACACTACATACATGTTCCTACCCACTATGGAGGTAGTAACATAGTCTAAGAAACTGTGTAGGTTACTAGCTTATGTTCCTGGCCATTGTGACCGGTCTAAGAGTCGCGCAAGGGGTGGTCGATGGCGTTGTCCACGTCATCAGCGATTTTACTGTACCAAAAAAACTGTTTTTATGGTGAGAAACTTCTCCAGATAACGCCTCCCTGGCATCGAGCCCGACGTTCCTCTGACTCATTTTCCTTCGCAAGCACGCCTCCTACTCCCTCTCGTATGTCTTTCCGATTCTCCTCCCCTTATTGCCGCCGCCAGCTCCTCTCCTTCCGATTCTCCTGTTGTCGCCAACCCGTTCTTCCTCCTCGCCTCTTCCTACTCCCCTCCTCTGACATATGATCTCCGCCGTCGGGCCTCCTCCTCTCTCACACGGGACTTGGGTGGGGTTGCCCGTGAAGGCGCGGTGGGCGGCTCCGGCGAGCCTCTGGGTGGCGCGCGGCAGCACCACCTTGTTGCTCATCCGTCGCCGGGCCGCATCACAGCTGCGCTCCGCCTCTCCATCTCCCATGGCTGCCCAACCACACGAGAGGGTGAGCATGAGCCGCCGGAAAACCACACCAGAGGGCGCTGCCATAGATATGATGTGTAAGATGGCGGTGTTACTAAAAGGAAGGAGATAATTTCTTTGCTCGTTCTAAAATTTTTGGTTTCTTCATGCTATGTGGATTAATATGGTTTCGTCCTTGTCCTCGCCGTTCTGATCTTCGCATCGAGAAGGAAGAACGAACACTAAATTAGAGGATCCCAGGTCACTCTCTACCTCTTAGGGTTCTAATTATGAGGTCTGAAGCAACTGAGTTAATTGTTTGCCATGTTGTTGGGTGAATTCGGTTAATTCGACATGATAATATGTGTTTGATGGAACGTGTACTAATCAGAAAACAACAACAGTGATGCCACCAAGCATAGATGTAGCCGCTATCTGTAAACATGGCAAGGCAAGTTTCTTCCTATATCGTGCATCTCTCTAGACGCATCACCGTCGACCTCCAGTACCGCCTGCGCATATAATCCATGAATCGTGCTTACTGTCTCTGTAGGACCTGCCTTACGATGATCCGACGAACTCCCCCTCTGCTGTTGGAGATCGCCCGCCTTTTGGAGACTATTAAGCCTTGGTCTCAATAGCTTGTCGTATCTCGGTGATCGGTCATTCACCTTATAAGACCAACTCTTCTCTGTTAATATGAACCTGCTAGCATCTATGAAACTACTATGCTTGGTCTGCTCTATGAATGAATGCTCTTCTGCTGCGACTGTGTCCCATGCATCATATTTTTAATCACTGTTGTTTATTTGCACTTTCAAAACGTTAACAAGTACACCAGCTTGATTAGTGCGCACCAGTGCTTGACGGCCTCGAGCTCGCCTGCTGGGTTGGAGACGCCAGCGGAGCGGAGGAGCCGTTCCTTGCGGCCCTTCCTGCCTGCCTCGCTGCTGGCGCCGACACGACGCCGCTTACGACCAGGTGCTCGCCCCCTCTCTTCTCTCTCGCATCTCTTAGCTTAACACTCATCGGATCTGCAATAACGTGCCACAAATCACATCTCTATCAATCCATTATACCATTCTCACATCTCAGCTTAGGCTCACTTATGGTTCGATAAACTTCTGTTCAAACAGAGATCTCTCAATTGTGTTATACTGTTGCTGAGGGCTATCCTGTGTCCGATAAGAGAATTTAATGGACTAATGGATGGCAATAGTGTGGACGATACAATAATTCTTGGTATCCTACGAATATCCTTAATTACAAGGATATCATGTGCAGACTTTTCTTTGCTTCAGTTCAAGATGTATATATTCCTCAAGATACAGACCTACATGCATTTTCTGTGTGAGATGGGCATTCATTTTTTCTCTCTTGCAAGAATTAGTTCACATTAAACGAAAATCGCATCTCTTCTGAATATGTTTAAAAAAACTTTAGCTTTCATGTGTGAGAGGCTTGGTTTGTACACATATCATACAAGCTTAATACTGCCAATTATGTGCTGTACAAATATCTCTTTTAGGTTTTACAACCACTCGCTTGAGAATATGATGTTCTGCAATTGCTTCATGATGTAGTTTCTGTGTTAACTGATATTTTTCTTGGGAGTTTTCCATGATTTCAGTCATTGCTCGTGCTGCTTATCAAACTACAGTTTTTCTGCATAAATATTAAACCTTTTTTTAATAGGAATATCCACATCGATGTAGTTTCTGTATTAACTGATATTTTTCTTGGGAGTTTTTCATGATTTCAGTCGTTGCTCGTGCTGTGTATGAAGCTACAAGTTTCTTGCATAGATATGATACCTTTGTTTTAATAGGAATATCCACATCAATGTGGCCACGTACTACAAAGAAAAGCATAAGTGATGTAGGAATGATGCTGAACCATACACTAATCCACCACATCGCATCCACCATCCGCCGTACCATGTTTCATCATTGTTTTCATTGCTTCAATGTTTATGCTCAAATCATACTTCATAAGCACACTCAAATCATGTGGTTATGATACATTCTTATTTTTGCAATACACCAATGCAGCGGCTTGCTTCTGTTTCACTTGCATCATGACAATAACTTAATAGCAACTAACATCCTTTTTTGAACACATAATCATGCCGGAACGAACAGGAGCAACCAGATTACATCATCCGTGGTGAGAACAAAACTGATCTGTGCTGCTCTAATGCAGTTGCATACATATAATCACAACTAAACATACTATGTGAATGCAAGAATACACCGGCCTTTGTGCAGATGCTTTATGGGTACTATTTATATACTATTATCATTGATATTAGCTAGCTATCATGCAAGGATGTTAGAAAAGAAAATGTATAAGGAATATGACATAACTAAGGAGAAGAGCAAGACAATCATGTTAACCATTGACCATTGAAAGAAATGAATTTCTATCATTTTCCTTGTAACATGTCTCTTTCATAGCAACAATAGTAGCCTGTCATGGATCAGTCGTCACCAGAGGTACCTCTATGTATAATTTTCTGCCACAATCTACTCAACAATTCATGTCTTGAGTGGAGCACTCCCGAAGGATAGAGCATGCCCTGCTTATATGCGTAGAAAGAAACATATATGCTTTCAGTATGGGGTAGCTATCTAGCTGAGTAGAATCCAGTAAGGCGAAGCAAAAAGTAAAGAAACTAAAATCTTGTGTTCTTTAACTTGTACGGAGTATTATTTAGGAGACAAAAAATTACATCAATGCTGTCATGGCATATAAGTTCATAGGAAAATAAAAAATCCTCAAAATATCGAAAGTGTTAGCATCTTGACTTCCATCAATGCTGCAAGACAGATTGAGAATGCACATAACTGAACATTTACCATGTATTTAGAAAAAAATGCAACATCCATATCCTATATGTCATCTGCAGCATTTTAGTTTCTGTTTTGCAAAGCATGTGATATATCTATTACTATTTTGTCAAAGTTTTCTGTGGCAAAGGGGAATAGAATGGAAGTCTTATGCAGCCTAAGAGGGTGCTTGGATACGTTTTAGTCCCATGACTAAAAATAGTGGGACTAAAACTTGCTAGCCTCATCCATGCTTGGATCCAAATACTAAAGAGACTAAAATCAAGTTATTAAGCATTTATTATCCTCCAAATCATCCAATCCTGAACTTGCATGTGTTAAAGTAGAGGAATTAAATGAGGGGAGAGAGAGCTAATCCATATTTTAGTAGGGTTCCGTTGACTAAAACTTTTTAGCCTCAAGACTAGTTCTACTCTCCTTTTAGTCAGGGGTGCTTGGAACTTTAGCCTCTAAAAGAGACTATTTTAGTCAGATTAAAAATAGTTCCTTGGATCCAAGCACCCTCTAATTAGATAACTAGCTTCTACTTCCTGAATCCTTCATGTTTATGATGATCTGTGATTGTAGTTGATTCATTGGTAGTCAAAGTTGCTTCTACAAGTCAATTCTTGGAATTTGAGTACGTGTACAAGTCTAGGCGACAAATTTAGAAATCGGATGCAAGGAGAACAATTATTTTTTCATCTCCAAGAAGTTGTGTTGCGGCCTCGTGAGGTCCCTTTTTTCAGCCAAATTGAAGCACTTCATGTTAGCTTGTGTTCGCTTCTGAATTAACTGTAATGCGTCGCGTCACCCGTTTACTCTCCATGGGAGAGTTGTATAGATCCTCATTAGATGTACCACTGCCTATGTTGGTTCTAAGCTCAAATAATAGAGTACTTGTATGTTTGATCGATGTGCTACTAATAGATCATAATAGAGTACTTATATGACTATATTAATGTACGTGAGTGAGACCGATGATAAAACATGGTAGTTGAATATGCGAAAACAAGATAAGCGCGCACAAGCCCGCCTAGGTGGCGCCACCAGGTGGCGCCCCAGCCTCTAGTGATTATACGTGCGTGTACCGGTTCGGCATTTTAACAGCATAATTGGTTCGCTGCCAATATTTGGCTTGCCAAATGTTGGCATTGCCAACTATTGGCAATACCAAGACTTGCCAACTATTGGCAATTTTATGTGAGATAGGCAAAACAACTCGGAGCCAACCAAGTAGTTGCCAAATATTGTCAATGCCAATTTTTGGCAGCAAACTAATTATGCTCTAAGTGCGTTGCGAGCACTGCTGGGCCAGGCTACGCTGGCTTAGGATTTCCTTTTTCTTTAATTCCTTTTATTTATGTTTTTCCTTTCAAAAACCACACACGCTCTAAGTTCCTTTAGGAATATTTACAAAAGTTTTAACATTTATTTAGGGCCATATGGTAATTTATTTTTTGACAAATATTCCATTGCCATGTTTTAAATATTTCAAATTGATTTATGGGTTTCAATTGATGCAAATGGAAGGTTCTCTGCACCATATATCTCCAGTGCAGGCTTCGAGAAGAGCCGATGGCAGAACATCAAGTACATCAGCTGATGCTGTATACAAAATTTCACAAACACAATAGCTGATGCTGTATAGATAATCAATAATAGATGGCATAGGCTCTGGTCTAACACTTGCAAGATAAGATGATTTGGGTAGCTCAAGTACAAATGTGATATGCCCTAAATAAAAAGTACAAATGTGATATGTTTAATTGCATCCGGTTAGCACATAAACTAGTTAGCTGCACATATTCTTCAATTCTGAGATAGCTAACAAACACCTAAAATTTGTGATATCTTGAGTCAGAACTTCAACTTTTCATTGCAAGCAATACTTGCGATAAATTGATTGATCCAATCCAAACAAAGGCCACTAACTTCTGGTACAGTGTCCATGCAGAATGGAACTTCCTAAATGTTGTAACATTATATAGGCTACCGAACCAGGTTATGTGTGCAACGATCACACGACAGAGCAGCATAATGGTTTATGAAAGTGCAGTTGCTGATGACAATCACAATCAGGTGAGCAACATATATCTGAGAACATCAGCGGGACAAAATATGCGTGCAGGACAACTCAGTTTGCGGATATCTCAAAAAAACTGATAAAAAAAAAGCATAATACAAGAATATGGATTGCATCGTGTTATCCTTAATTACTTACTCAGGGAATTAACTCTAAATGGCATAAGAAATCTCCCGCGAGAGGTTGACCATCCACCATGACCGGAATGTACCGGGCTAGACTGACCTATACGGCGGAGGTTTCCATGACAAGATGGGGGTGAGGTTCAGTATGATTCAAGCATAGGTGCATTTGGAACAAATAGACAATGTATTGCCTCCTGATGAGGTTTAGCATAATAGCAGAGTTAAACCGAATAATGTTGTAGGAGCAATATTCTCCAAGGAGATGACAAAAGGTGCTGATCTGCACTAGAGATAGATAAAGCAGCGCATAATTATGAATTATACATAGCGCTGGATAAGAAAGGATCACAGGAAACAATCTTTCATGAGCGGTTTCAAGGCATCTCCAGGTAGTCCCCCGGAAGTTCGTAGCTGCAGACCGGGCACAGACGGTTAACACTGAGCACCCTGAAGATACAGCGCTGATGGAAAGAGTGGGCGCAGGGCATCGCCCTCAGCTTGTCCTCCTCCTCGAAATCATCATGGCAAACATGGCAGTAGGTCTCCCTCGTGTCACCCACCCTTGGAGTGGCCAGGAGCGCGATTGCGCTGGTCGCTGCGGGGACAAGTTCGTGCATCTCGCGCTCGAGCGCCTCAAGCTCCAAAAGTCCAGCCTCATACTCCTCCATCATTTTTCTGCGCCCGTTTTCCAGATCATCGCAAGATCCAGACTTGAGGCCTGTGCGCAGAGGCTCCATTTGATTTGCTGGAGTGGAGGTGGGAACGAACAAAGCTAGCAGCGATCTGCAGATCAGACGAGTCGATTGGGGATGGATGAGGCCGCTCCGGAATCGAATTCGACCACGAATCGAAGGAAGAGGGGAGATCTGCTCGGAGTTGGTACCACCGGCGGAGACGGCCGGATGGGGATTTGCCGCCCTTTTCGCCGAGGTTAGATACTCCCTCCAGTCAATGTAAAAAAATTCATTTTACATCTATATAAGAAGGTCGCTAATAGTAATCAAGACACTAACAGTAATCTATCAAAGCCACTAACAGTAATTGAGGCAAAAATAAAAGAAGACGCATGCATCAGGCAGTTCCGTCTTTTCCTCTCGGGCAGGGGACTAAAAAGCCCCAGTCGCCGCCAGGAGAGTCTCTCCACCTCGTTCCTTTGGCGGCTCCCCTCCGCCAGCGACCTCGGTCGTTGATAGTGAGGGGGTCGCCAGATCTACGTGCGTGGATTGTGTAGCATTAGGCTAGGAAATTCTGGAAAAAAAGGCAAGCGTCCCAACCTCCTCCTCACGCCCCATGGCCCTCTTCCGAGTGACTGGGCAAGCTACTCAGTCTCCCATCTTCAACTTAGCAAACCCGAGACGCAAGGATATCTTCCTGCTTCAGATCTCGTATCCACTCGTCCCAGATTAACTTCCGTGAATGGTGAAGCCTTTGCAGAGAACTTTCTTGCTCCACGCAAGGAAGAGAGGGTATGTTTTGTGCCCTTCCTCTTACGAGGTCTGGGCTTTCCCATTCACCCTTTCCTAAGGGGTTTGCTAGAGTTCTACAGGATCCAGCTCCATCACCTCACCCCCTGGGTCCATTCTGCATATCTCGGGCTTCGTCGCCCTTTGCGAGATGTTTCTGGGCTGCGAGGCCCATTTCGAATTATGGAGAAAGTATTTTTGCCTCGTCCCCCATACCCGGGAAGGGACAATCCCTGAAGTAGGCGGAGCCGAAGTATGGCGCATAGCCGGGACGGGGTACCCCGTTGGGACCCCAAAGAAGGACTCCGAAGAGTGGACCTCGGAGTGGTTTTATATTGAAGACGCCCCCTATTCAAGCCGGCTCTGAGGGGTTTGCCCGAATACTCAGACGCTCCTTTAAAGAAGCGGTTTAATTGGCGACCAAAAAAACCCTCTGAAGAGGAGAGTGCCGAAGTGCAGCGTTTGACCGCTAAGGTGAGGCTTCTAGCTCACAGTAAGTTAACCATCATTGACGTGATGGCCGCCACCATTACTCGATGTGTGCAACCTCTTCAACAAAGGATGCACCCCATGTGGTGTTATAATGGGACAAGCGACGCGACCCGTTACAAACGGAAGGGGCCTGACAACCAGGCAACAATGGCAGCCATACTGGCCGATCTCTTCAAAGGAGAAGAAGAAGAGTTTGCCCGCCTAAGGAACAGGGACGACTATTCGAGCTATAGTCCCGTTGAATGGGTAAGTTCGACTTTCATTTTCATAGTCCGGACGTTACATCTGTATCTACTGGTTGGATCTTCCATTTCTCCGAACAGAATTGGAGGTATTCGATCGAGACCATCAGCTTCCCCTCTCCACAACTAGAGAGCCATTCCCATGATGATGACTTAGGTTTCCATGACGATCCACAGACGTCAGTCGATTTTGAGGATGGGGTCTTTTACCAGGAGAGTCTTGACGACTCTAAGGTGGCCCTTCTGGCCGATCACCCTGGGACCCTCTCCTCTTTCGTTGTAAGTAGCAAGAAGGCCTCTTCACGAAAAGGGTGTTCGGCTCATGTCATTCTGAGTATGCTGACTTCTACTCCCAAGGACCGCCGCACCACGCGCCGAACACCGACGAGAGCGGCGCCGACTGTGTCGGCACCAATCCATGGCAGAGCTCCCAAGCGCATGGCAGCCACGGGAGCTACACCGGGCGCACCCCCGATCAAGAGGTGATACATTTGAGCTTATAGTTCGGTCATTATTGTGGCGCTGCGAATACTCATAATCTTTGTTGAGACTTGCAAAAGAAGTGTACTGCCACCATCGTCCGAAGATGTCAAGGAGGTGCGAGGGGGTAATCCCGAACTGAGATCTTCGACATGGGCCAGGGTCAATGCGGAGGCTCCTGCTGTAGACCAGCCTCCAGAGGATTCTGGGGATGTCTCGGTTACCAATTCCGAAGTCGAAAGTGTGATGAATCACCGATGGCGGAAGGATTCACTGCTTCATCCAGTGTTTACCGAACAGGAGTTCAATGCACTTAATTTGGTGGATGCCTACCTCGGAGGCGCCCGAACCAGACTTGAGGGAATCGCCCATCTTTTGTCGACCAATATGCAGGTTTGTGATTGGTTTTGATAACCAAACATAAATCCTGACCCAATAGCCCCCGAGCCTTAATTTGGGCGGTACGGACGAGTTAAGGGTCTTAATATGCATATGTTGCGACATGGTGCAGGCCTTGAGGGAACAAAACAACAGACTGGCCGAGGACCTTGATCTAAACCGAACACAGTTGGCGGCTGGACAGGCCGAACTGGAGGAGGTCAAGAAGTTCACCCCGGAAGCACATGGTGAGTAGAAAGTTTTACCGTCCATAACTTGTTTGGGGCATTTTTTGTGACAAAAGATTGCCTTCTAGCAGCCGAGTCCATAGGCCAACTGGAGAAAGACTTGAAAGGGGCCAAAGAGGCCCAATGGTACGCCAAATCACGGCACAAAGCCGGCCACCGAGTACTAGCCTGAAGCCATGAGGATAAGAACAAGCTTAAAGCAAAAAATTAGCAACAAGCCAAAGAAATAGAGAGATTAAAATCCCAGCTGACACAAACCCTCGAGGAGAACCAGAGATTGAAAGGTGGCATGTTCGGTAAGTGAAATTTCAACTTGTGATCATGTAAAGCATGCATATGATGTAAAACAAACCTGCCACATCTCTTTTCAGGTCTACTGACCGGGCGTCCCGAAGAAGAGGTTGGCTCGTTCGGAGGGAACTGATACGTCTCCAACGTATCTATAATTTTTGATTGTTCCATGTTGTTTTATTATCAATCTTGGATGTTTTATAATCATTTTATATCATTTTTTGGGACTAACCTATTGACATAGTGCCAAGTGCCAGTTGATGTTTTTTTCCATGTTTTTACATCGTAGGAAATCAATATCAGACGAAGTCCAAATGCCATGAAACTCCACGATGATTTTTTATGGGCCAGAAGGAAGGCAATGGGCCCTGGTTGCACCTGGGGAGAGTCCCCAGGACGGGACAACCCACCAGGGCGCGCCATGGTGGGTTGTGCCCACCTCGGGTGCCCCCCAGACCGCCTCTTTGCTCTATAAATACCCCCAAAATACCAGAACCCTAAGGGAGTCGACGAAATATTCATCCAGCCGTCGCAGAGTCCAGAACCACCAGATCCAATCTAGACACCATCTCGGATGGGGTTCACCGCCTCCATTGGTGCCTCTCCGATGATGCGTGAGTAGTTCTTTGTAGACCTTCGGGTCCGTAGTTAGTAGCTAGATGGATTTCTCTCTCTCGCTGAATTCCCAATACAATGGTCTCTTGGAGATCCATATGATATAACTCTTTTTGCGGTGTGTTTGTTGGGATCTGATGAACTTTGAGTTTATGATCAGTCATGTCTTTTTATATCCATGAAAGTTATTTGAGTTTCTTTGATCTCATATAGCCTCGTATTTCTTCTCTGATATTTGGGTTTTGTTTGGCCAACTTGATCTATTTATCTTGCAATGGGAAGAGGTGCCCGGTAGTGGGTTCGATCTTACGGTACTTGATCCCAGTGACAGAAAGGGAAACAACACGTATGTATCGTTGCTACTAAGGATAAAAAGATGGGATCTATATCTACGCAATAGATAAACGGATCTTGTCTACATCATTTCATCGTTCTTATTGCATTAATCCGTTTTTCCATGAACTTAATACACTAGATGCATGTTGGATAGCGGTCGATGTGTGGAGTAATAGTAATAGATGCAGGCAGGAGTCAGTCTACTAATCTTGGACGTGATGCCTATGTAATGATCATTGTCTGGATATCATCACAATTATTTAAGGTTCTATCAATTGCCCAACAGTAATTTGTTTACCCACCGTTTGCTATCTTTCTCGAGAGAAACCACTAGTGAAACATACGACCTCGGGGTCTTCTTCCTCATATATTTGCTTGCGATCTACTTTTCCTTTGCATTTTTATTCAGATCTATTAAACCAAAAATACAAAAATACTTTGCTGCACTTTTATTTATTTGTGATCTATTATTCCAATCTATTACAAATTTCTGGCATCGTTACCCGAAAGGGATTGACAACCCCTTTAACACGTTGGGTTGCGAGGTGTTGTTATTTGTGTGCAGGTGCTGTTTACGTTGTGTTGCTTGGTTCTCCTATTGGTTCGATAACCTTGGTTTCTTCACTAAGGGAAATACCTACCGTCGTTGTGCTACATCATACCTTCCTCTATAAGGAAATACCAACGTAGTCCTAGCAGACAGGAGCTTTTCTGGCGCTATAGTCAGAGAGCGATCAAAAGGAATTTCTGGCGCCGTTACCGTGGAGGATTTTCAACATACACAACGTTCCTAATCACAAATCTCATCTCCTACTAGTCGCGCAAAGGGCGCTCGCTCGCGACGACCACGTCATCCCCGTTTTTACTGTGCAACGTCGAGGGAGCGAAGCAGCTGGTTTTCTCAAAAAAAAAAAAAACGTCGAAGGACATAAAGAAATCCCCGTTTTTACTGTGCAACGTCGAGGGAGCGAAGCAGTGAGCTCTGGTCCCGAGAAAGCCGCGGGAGGACGAGGTCAAGCCGGACCAGGTCGGCGCCGCACCGCGCTCCGGTGAGTGTCGAGGGTGCGGTGGAGGATAGGCACAGCGCGCTGCACCAGCTTTCGGATCTTGCTCTGCGGGAAAAGTTGTGGCGTCTACAGGACGGGATCGGCGTCCTCGCCCGCCACCTCCCTGACGGCGGAAGGAAGTACTTTGCGTACATCCGTGCCGTCCGTCTCGAGCTCGCTCGCCGCCAGGCCCTGCCCTCCCGCAACCAGTTGGCCGCCGCAGAACCCGGAGCAGGTGCGGTGTGGAAGGTCCTCATCGTCATAGGTATCCCCATGATCTCCTCTCGGCTCCTCCCTCTGATAGCAGGTCTAGCTAGCTCATCCTGTTGTTTGGTTTTGGCCTTTTGGGGGCAGCGATGCAGGCAGAGATGCTCCCACTCGTCCACCGGTTCCAGCTCCTCGAGGTAACCGCCGGCGAATCCATGTTAGTCTTCCTAGCCAGCCGCCCTTCTGTTCGATGATACCCAGTGAATTGCAACGTTTTTCCGGTGATGATTTTGTTGTGGTTGGAAATTTTTGGGTGTGCACGGTGACATATATATGTTGCCACCATTGATGATGCAATATAAAAAAAATTAGCGGCATCCAGTCTTCATTTCAGAGTTCAGTTCGATACGACAATCTCTGAATCAGTCAGGCTGATAGTTAACGAACAGAATTTACTCTTAGGACCACATTCTTCAATCCGCATTAGGCTCAACCTGTTCTCCTCAGCGTGCTTTGCTTAATTATGACTCTGAATTCGAATCCTTTTGTATCGCGCACCCGGCAGATTTCCAAAAGGCGCCCCATGGGCGAGATACTGTGGCAACTACAAAGGCCTCCACATTGACCTTGTATGGTCTGGAAAAGATCCCGCTCTGGGTAAGCCATACCTCCCAAGGAAGTATATCAGAGTAGTTCAGTTTGAATGGCCAATTTCTCTGAAGCACAGGTGCGATTTTGTTCTGAGATATCTCCGCGGTTAAATTTATTTCTTACTTCTTTCAGGAGTTGACAGTGTCGGCATACATTTGATTCACAGCATTATAATCCTTACAAAACAAATCATCGAATTAATTGAGAAGTAAAAAGAGAAAGGTCTGGAACATATTGTTTTTATTAGCTCATGACTTCAGCAATGACTCCGGCGCCAACGGTCCCCCCTCCTTCCCTGAGCGCAAATCTTAGCCCTGCAGAGCACATAACAGTCAGATGAAGTTCTTCTCTGCTACTATAAAGCGGTTCAGATGACAACGTTTGAATCAATATAGGCGTACCTGGTTCGAGTGGAACAGGCAACATCAACTCGACGATTGCAGTTACGTTGTCACCAGGCATAACCATCTTCACGTCCAGAGGCAACTCGATTTTCCCATGGATGTCAGCTGTCCTGAAGTAGAACTGTGGGCTGTAGTTTAAGGAGAAGGCAGTGTGGCGACCACCTTCATCCTTCCAAGGACGTAAATTTCCACCTCAGACTTTTTGTAGGTCTTTACTACCAGGTTTGCACACCACCTGAAATAGTAGGAAATGCCAGCTAGTGAAAACCAATAAAAAAATGCAGTACTATTGGAAAAGGCACCAGATAGAGACAGTGTCACAAATATGCAAGACCAAAATGAATCAAAAGTATGCAGCAGCAGATAAAAAATGAGAAGGGCAGTGTAAAAAAACTGAAGTAGAATGCACAAACTGAGATTTTGAACCTGTCAAGGTAAGCTGCTGTTAATCAACCTTGTAAAATTTTTTAGTGAACCGAAGTTTAGCCACTTAGATTCTGATTCTTGGGTCTGTAATAAGGCGTTCAGGGAACTGTTTTACCCCCTGTTTAGATTCAGAGTCTGTTTTAGACTTTGTTGTTGTGGTACTCGTATGGCTTCACTTTCATTGAAATATGGAGCCGGGGGGAGGCCCCTGATTTTCAAAAAAAGTTGTAGCTACTTTATTTTTGGATGCAACTCTGTATTAGTGAATACCTGCAATAACAATAGAAATTCATTTTTTTGTGTGCAAGCAGAAAGTGCTACATAGTTTGTAGTCAAGTATTAGCAGCAATCGCTTAAATAATTCAATATAAACATGTGTTAATCTCAGATCATTAACATTTTGTCTACTTTACAACATGAAGTGGTATCTAACTTTCAAGGCAAAACTTACTTGGGAAGGCCTTATCCATGCAACTAACCTGCACATATACCTGCATAATAGAATAAGCGCACTCATTAGTACAAAAGAATTGGTGTTGTAATTTTCTTAATTCTTGCACCCTCATGAATTCAAACAAACATGTACAGAGTAGAAGATGATATATGATCATAGCTTCCTTGTTGTTTCTCTGTAGATAACTGAATTTTATCAGTTAAGTTCATTTCCTCCTAAAGCGTACAACATAGCTCAATTGATTTCAAATCCATCTTTATACAGCGGCACATAACAATCTTTCTCAGAATCTCTAGGAACAAAAAGAAGAACGACCTGAACAATCTCGCTTGAAATCTCATACAAGAAAAGGTACAGTAAACCTGTCTTTGCTGTTTCTTTGCACATAACTGAATTTCAAACGGCACAAACAGGTTCAGTTCATCTCGTTTTAAAGCGTATAGCACAGCAGAATTTATTTCAAATCTATGTTTGTACACTCGCACATAACAATTTTCCTCACAATCTCTAAGAAGAAGAAGAAGAACGAACTCAACAAGCTTGCTTGAAATCTCATACAAGAAAAAGCACAATTAACTGAAGCAGCAAGGAAAAGCGCTGAAAACCGAACCTCGACAGAAAGATGATCCTCTGAGCAGATGAAACAGCAAGGCAAGTCTGTGAGCTGGGGTCGATTAGTGCGATTTCTGAAAAAAGATAAACAAATGTAATGTGTCACAGTTAGGGGACATAAGATCAAACAGTTCATGAACGTGAATGAAGTGACACAGGCACGAACCAAAAATCGACACAGAAACATCCATGGATACGCATCAGTAGACCACAAACCATACCATGGTGACGATGACAAGTGCAGAATTCAGAGACAAACAAGATCAGCGATCCATGAAGAACTACAACTCTGACATTCAACCAACAACCACCTGCAACGACAGAACATCCACGACCACTAAGCACAACAGCAATAGATCCGAAAAAGAGAAGAATATGTCCGGGTAAGGGAGGGGCAATCTCACCTTCATGGTGGTCTACAGAAGCACTGCAGCGTCGGCAGCCAGTTCATCGCAAAACATTGAGACGTTTATGTTCTCAGCATATTGGGATGCCTTGTTAGGTCCGTAGTCTCGCTCCTGAGCAATTTGAGTTAAATATGTTAGTTGCGACTTCTGACTTTATTGATGAAACGAGAGGATTATTCGATTGGATTGTTGGAGATATATAACATTATAGCATAGATGGATCAACCCAGAAACAAAGATAAGGTCATGTGCGTATGTTATAAGAGTTCATACCATGACTGATCAATCATATGTACAAACTGAATTTTGCTTACATCGTAGCTTAAAATCTTACAAAGATTCATTTGACCTCTTCTCACTTCTAGCAACAAGTCACAAATGTACCACATAATATGATTCACAAACAAAGTTTCTGATCTCTTACAACACCCTTCCATTGAAGCCTGCAAATATCCCTCTATTTTAATACAAACAGTAGTGTAATTATTTACACGGAAATAGAACAAAAAGTATGAAGCAGACGTAAACCATCAAAGGCGAGCATTTGTAGTAATTGAAAAGTAACATCACACAACTCGTATATGTGGAATAATATGGAAACATATTAATCTTCTTGAGATCTTCCTCCTCTCCTTCGTCTGATTATGTGTCCCTACAGCAGCAACTTAGTGGCTTCCACAAATCAAAGTGATAGAATAAAGAGCTAGATGTACATGCCCCATTTTACAGTCAGATGTTTGGTCACTTCAACATTGGCATACTGAGTCTCACAGCTTCATTCGCTTGATCAAATGCTAGGTGGATGACCACGGACATGTTCCTGTAATTGTCGACGGACCAATTAATACGTATATCTAGATGTTACTCGTTTTCTTTTAATTACAAAATACAATGCTTAGAAAAAAGAGTAGCTTTGTCAATGTATTTAGTCAGTAAAGCAAATGCATTAGTTGTACCACTAACCCTTGTAGAATTTGGCATACGAACACTCTACAGCCTGGTATTATATAATAGCTATCATTTATGAGAAATAAACATGGAACTACTGGGCCGGGGAGACAAGAAAGTTCCACATTCCACCTTACCTACACGTAGCTTTTGCTACTACATAAACTTTAATGATGCCGGAATACATAGAACTACAGAAAACAAGATGAACTTACAGGTTCAGAAACACCCGCTACCTTTAGCGAATGACTGAACAGTTTTCTGTATTGAGGAGGAGAGAGATATATACAAGGTTACATGGGCCTGGGCCTCACTCTAGACTATGGGCCTGGGCCTGTACAAGACAAACAAAACATATATACTTAACACCCCCCTTCAAACTTAAGGTGGGTCAGGAGCATCTGATACACCAAGTTTGAGAGTGTGAAACCTATGCTGATCTCTAGTTTGTGCCTTGGTGAAGAAATCTGCGACTTGAAGCTCTGATGGGACATATTGTAGCTTGACAGTGGATTGTTGACAATGAGATCGAGTGAAAAAGGCATCCACACCAATGTGTTTGGTCAACTCATGCTTGACTGGATCATTAGCAATCTGAATAGCAGCAGTGTTGTCACAAAGAAGAGGTGTTGGTGTATGACATAAGACACCAAGATCATCCAATAGCCATCGAAGCCATACAATCTCTGCTGTAGTAGTAGAGAGAGCCCTAAACTCTGCCTCGGCGCTGGAGCGAGACACAGCAGTTTGCTTCTTTGATTTCCATGCAATGAGAGATGTACCAAGAAATATGCAATAGCCAGTGACCGAGCGACGATCAATAGATTCATGGACAGCTCTGGAGCAAAGGAGATGGCAGGAACAGAAAACTTGGATGTGCAAAGAGAACCCTGGTGAGACCTCCTGGCTTGCTGCTCCTCAAATTCCACCACCTTCACCCCCTGAAGAAGAGAAACACAGAAAGAGACTCAGAACAAGCAGAGCCAAATTGGAAGAAAAACAGAGAAAACCAAAGGGGTGGGATTTGTGTGACTGCAGCAAACTGCCACTGACCTCGGCCGCTGCCATCTCGTACGACGCCGGCTCCAACGGAAAGAAGGCCAACGCCGCCTTTATCGATGACATCTTGTTCCCCCTTCAGAGCTTGTATTGATGTTAATTGGAAGATGATAGAAGAATGCATGTTAATTCCATCTCGTTAATCAATTGGAGAGGAAGTTGGGGCGGTGCCAAGTGGGAGGCGCCCCTTTCATTCTCCTATTTGTACCGAAGAATGCGTTTTGTGTATTATGTGATATTGGTGTGAAAAAACTGATATTTACAATAGAACAAACCAACAAAAATGCAACATGTCTAGGTAAGACAGTCACATCATACTGTCACTGTCTTATTTGTACTCTGCACTATTATGAAATCAAAACTGAAAGCACAAGTGCAAGTTCTTGACTGGAACTACAAGAGAAACCAGTACAAATGTAACACATTCAGACAACGGATCAGCTCTAAGAGAGTAAATTGCAAAAAACCACCATAATTGGGGACCTAATTCATAAAACCACCACCATTCGTTTTTTTTTTCAAAAAACCACCAACATTGTGCTGACAGTTTTCAAAAAGCACTGATCACATATATACGCACTTGCTCACTCTAAAACTAACATATAGGTCCCACCATAAGTGATAATGTGACAAACAAAACTAACGGCGTTTGACCGGCCGTCAAAATAGACATGGGACCTGCATGTCGGTGCAATATCTCACTTATAATAAAAGAACACATCTCTGTGTCCTCCTCCTCTCGATCCACTGTGCACGCACCACGCAGGGTGCACAGCCCGCGCCGCCGCCCCGATCCGGAAGGATCCCACGCCGGACCGCAGGTCGCCGCCGGCAAGCCAAGTCGTCACCGGCCCCCCATTATTTCTCCTCCATCTTCCCTTCTACCTTGTCGCCTGGTCTAAGCCGCGTCATGCGCGCTGCCGCGGCTCTCCTCTGAGCCGCCTGAGAGCATTGCCTCGCCGCCGATCGTAGGCAGCGTAGCCAACGCCAACGAACCGCTGCCAGACTATGTCCCTGAGCTTCGCCTTTTCGCGTTGGTATCCCTCGCCGACAGGTTCGAGCAAGGACGCCCGGAGATGGCCGAATCGAGCCTTTCTTCGCCGCTTGGACCGGCCGCTCCTCGCCCTCGATTCGCCGCCTCCAAGCCTGCCCCGAGCCCACTGAGCACCCCTGCTGCATCATAGTGAGCTCCTCTCGATTTTCCCCCATCTCCCCTGCTCTATTTCACGCTGTAGCGCCATCCCCCGCAAGCTCCGAGCACGGCCGCCGCCATGGCCGACGAATTCAAGCAGTTCGTGCTCCCCTGCCCCCTGCCTAGTCCAGTAGCAAGCGGCGAATCCCCGTCAAGGTCTTCTCCCGACGACCCCCTGCAGTTCGGCACCATCCACCGTGGTCTGCTCCCGACGCCCCCGTGCAATCCAGCGACGGCCGCTTCGCCACCCAGAGGCCTGCACAGGACCTCCTGGGCCTGTCCTCCATCCGTGTTTGGCTTGTGTCCGGGAGCCATGGCAGGCGGCTGAGCATGGTGCTGTGTGGTGCAGAAGCCGGCGGTGCTGGGAGGCTCGTCAGCCGGCGGCCTGCCTGGCCGGAGCCGCGGCCCCCCATGCGTGTACGGAGTCGCGAGAGCACGTGGACAACAGTCGCGAGGAGACGGGGTTGACCAGTTGCGCCGTCTCTCCTCCACCACGTGGACCTGTCATTGGGGCCCACTTGTCAGATTTTCAATTAAATGGTTTTAATCGAGCGATCAGCATTTTTTGAAAACTGTCAGCACAATGTTGGTGGTTTTTTGAAAAAAAATTGAATGGTGGCGGTTTTGTGAATTAGGGTCCCCAATTGTGGTGGTTTTTTGCAATTTACTCGCTCTAAGAGAAAAGCAGTGACATCATAGATCATAGATATTAACATGTGCATCTGGTGCAACAAGCAACAATCTTGAAGGTTACATAAGCGATCACATAGATGATAATGGCTCAGCTTGCTCGCGAAGCCCTCTGTCTCAAGCACGTGCCACACCTGCTTCCACCCGAAGGCAAGGAAGACGGTGACAGCGTTGTGGACTACTCCGCGTCCTTCTCCGCCCCACAAGGTGAGGGGAAGTTGATGTATGCTTGCTCGCATACATATAGATAAGAGTTTAGATGCAGGAAGATAATTCTCCAAAAAGTAATTGCATGAATAAAGGTGGATTCCAAAACTGATCGACCAGCACGATTCATAAGAACCCTACAAAATGAACAAGCCCAGGTACGGGGACCAGATCTTAGCATAAAACAACCAAAGAATCAGAGGAAAAATAATGGACCAACCAAAGAATAGAGGAATAATAATGGACTGATAACTTCATCTTCAAATGAATATAACAATTAGTGGTGGGAAAGGGCTGATGCCTTCCCACTCACCCATGGTACTTGCAATTTGGGTTTGTTGCACCAATTATACTGTAGGGGGGTCCCTTACAGTCTTTCTGTCGAAAAATATATACCAATTAGTTAGCATAGATGTAGAGCTCGATCGCATAAACAAAACTAAGAAAGCTTTCCACCATAGGTCTCCTTTAGCTTGCCCTACTATCTTCTTTCTCAGATATGCAGAACATCGGCATAAATTATGACATTGTATTAAACAACTTTTGGTTGACAGATCAACTGAAAAAAATCATAACTGAAAGATAAATTTGCTAAAAGAAAATCATAAATATACATGAGACAACCATAATCTCCATATTCTCAAGGCATTTATCGAAAAGATGCCCATATCTATAATTGAAATAGGAATTATACAACAATCATAGGGATAGATTTGAGGTAACAGTAAACACACTGGACCAGGAAAAAGAAGAGCCCAAAGTATACGTCCATGAAGCTTCCAGACCAGCCCTTTATATCTCCCCTTTATATCTCCTCATATGCAGCTAGTCCATCTCTTATATGAGGCTGTCACCGGTTGAGCGCCAACGAGGAGAAGGGACACACTCTCATCCACCAATCACCGTCACCGTGCACGAGCTCAGATCCGGAGGCGTCGGCCCGAGCTCCGGCTACCGGCTTCCAGACCAACGACACAAGGAGAGGAGAAGGATGTGGTCCATTCCTTGAACCTTACACACATGGAAAAATCCACGAGCTGCTTCTTCTCAGTAGCAGAACAGACAAACAACTAAAGATCGAGTAGAAAGTAACCTAGTATGAAGCTGCAAAGTGCTAGGATGGACCAGATGGATGAATCGAGAATCATTAGAAGTAGGTTGTAGTACAGATTAAATTAGAGCAAAAAGTCACCATATTATATTGTACAGTGAGAATTACGCAGGGTCAAGGAGGACTTTTAGCAAAGGCTGAAAAGTTAAACCATAGTATAAATAACTCAGGGCACTCAGGCCTAACCGTAAATTTCAAATTTTCAGGTACAAATGCATATTTGGAGAAGTTGAGACCACTATGTGGGCCAACCTCATTCGTGAAATGATACTAAAACTGAACCATCAAATTAACTTTTCAGCAGAATAAAGTAAAAAAAATGAGTTCCACCAGGGCTTGGAAAGCATAAAATGTCATTTACTCAAGCAGGCATAGATGTAAACATGATATGTTGAACTTGGCACACAATTACAAACAACTGAGCGAGAAGAGAAATAATTGACCATGAGTTTCTCTTATCTTACTTCAATCTCCCAACTGGAAACAAAACCAGTTGTTTGATTACAGTGACTTTCACTTTTCTTGATAAATTACCCAATTGAAAACAATACTTACAGATTTACCATGTTGTCTTAATTCTTCTCCGTCGGACCAAACGGCGATGTCACTTACCTTTTAACTGCCGGCAACCATATCAGTCATCGCTGTCACATCCCCTTGCCTCGCCCACCAACATCTATCAGCGACGTCTTGCACCACACTATCATAAGATGTAAAGTCTAGCAGCGCTAATAATAGAACCACTTCAGTCTATGATCAAACAATTGATAATGGAATGTTGCATGAAGTTCTATGGAGTAATGACATGAACGACAAAAATACCTAGTTTGCGACTCTTAGGCATGGTTCATCTTCAGATATGCTCCAATATATCATAGTTAAGTTTAAATAATCAGCCTAATTTGGAGCCAATAACACAAATAGTCTCTCATCTAATCCTGCTCCTACTACCATGCCAAGCGATATCTCCAAGTTATATTCAGAAAAGCATGATGCACGGTTAAATGGTTACGGAAAAGGATCTCGCCTTGTTCTAGCAGAACATGTAGTGATCCATAAACATGGTAAATGTTCTTTGAATTCATGGACTCATCAGTTGCTATACTTGTGTGGAGTGTTGGCACCTAAATAAATTTGGAGGAAGCAAATGGTCAGAAAAAGCAGCTTACATTTTTCAAATTTCTTCTTTTGCTCTTCCAAAGGCGGTGGAGGAACATATGATGCAGTATCAATGATTGCTTGTCATCAAATGGCTTGTGCTGTATGGGTGGTAAGGTCAAAATACCAGCTTTTAAAACCCCCCTCCTTTCCTATCAGAGCTTCTTAGATTCAATGGTGACTCACGGTGCAAGCACTTCTTGGATAGAATAAGGCAGTATAATTCTCTTTTCTCTTTTACTTCCATGGGAGCCGATATCGACAAACACATTAACGGGGGTGGTGGTCCTTATGTTTTTAAAATCCATGGTCTGGTATATCATCGTATAGGATCACTATTGCCCAACAGAGGTGCTACTCCAAAATTTGCTGAATTGTATATTCATGACATGCATAATGAGGTGAGCAACAGAATTAATGCCGTGATGTCTGAAGATGGTGAAAAAGAGAGTGGTATTGATAGAGCGATAGCTGATGGTCTAATGAAAATGCTTAATGAATTCAACCCTCTTGTGCAGACAGCAGGTCGGCTTCCTCTCGCCGCTCTGAACTGCAGGACTCGCTGGATGGATGTGAATGTGGGCAACCAAGCTATCAGGTGAGAATAGCTTCTTGTGGCTCTTTATTTTTTGAGCTGGTCAAGTGATTCTAGGAGACTCATATTCTGTTTCATTACTTTTTTATCTCCGATGTCTGTACTTTCTTTGAGACTCATATTCTTTTTTTATTGTTCACAAGATAGGTTAGATTTTTGTGGCATATCACTATGAGGAAGCCGACAACCTGGATTGCCAATTACCTCCGCAGGGTGCCCCATTTTTTCGATGTTATGATTATCTGCGTTCGAGAACCGGTGGATCATTTTGTAACTTATGCAGGTTATGTGGACATTGAGAGTTTCTTCTGCTCGAGGCAGTCCTCGTCCACATGCTCCACCTAAAGTTCCTCCTTGTCACCACGGGTGGATGCCGGTGAGGCCAGCCTTCCCGGACTGGTATGGTATAATACCCATATTTCCCTGTAGGTGCATTCGGTTTTTGTCTTGAAGAACCAAGAACAATCCTGTTCTGACAAGGGTGGCAATTTTACAAGCTTTGGTTCTAATAGTAATGTGCCTGGTTTCAGCTATCTTCTCATGCTGCTGCAGAAAATGAGGTGAAAGCGAGTACAGTTGAAAGCTACCCTATGAATAATGGAGGATGCACCAGCAGGTCAATTAACTCCTCATCCTGCAAATCATGCCTGATCTTAGCTGAACTAAATCTTTGTGATATTAGCGACCATTTCCGTATTTCAAGACAAATCAACACCCAACCACCATCCACGGGTAAAATTTTGCATGTTTTCTTTTTTCTTTTGAGGAAGAATGTGGTATAATTTCAGTTGGTCCTGTATATAATTACACAGGTTACACAATTTTTGCTCGCTTTGGTACCAATTACCAAGGGTAGTTTGTCCAAAAAGTTTGGATATGCGGGAGCTTTGTGCCCATTCGCAAAAACATTTTGAACACTCACACAGTTGATTTTACAAATCAAAATAATTGTAATTTTGAAATTATGTGGGGAGCAGGGAACCTGAATCCCTTAAGGCCTGTCCCATCTCATGTTTGGAAGAAGTTACGGTACTGATTGGTTGGCTGTTTTTCTGTTTGCAGCAATGTGAAGCAAAAATTTCAGAGATTCAAGCATGCGACGAGGACCTGGGATCGTGGTGATTTCGAGCAGGGCGGTGGGTGTCTAAGGAGTGAGAGGCGGGTGGTCAGGCCGGGGGAGTTGCAGGCTTACCTCGCAGAGCCGGAAATATGTCGTGAGGGAGATCCAGCTGGAGCCGGACAAAGAAAGGGATTTCCCCTGGATTCGGCGGGGTCCAAGTGAGATCTGAAACTACCAGCAGCTGGGCTATGAGGTATGTAGATGTATTATTCTTGTGACTGGATCTATTGATTTAGAGGGAGAACACAGGATTGATCTGTTAAGTTTGTTTTAATATGCACTGGCCTGTGTTTTGGTTGGTGTAGTATAGTTTTCTTATTCTCATGGATTCTGAATCGTGATGAAATATGTGGTGATTAATTCTGGGTGATGTAGTTTCGGTCGGACATCCTCTTCGTTTTGCATACTGCAGTGTTAGTGTTTGTATAGAACGCTGGATTGAGCATGAACTGTTGTTTTGGATTCAGACTTGTCACGCCCAAGATGCGACCCTATCTTAAAGGAACTCGAAGGTCCCACCAAGGATAGAAGCGCATCTTGAAGACGCTTTTGTAAGGTGGATATCATTACATCAACATTACATAATAGTGGGGATACATCCAATACATACAATGCCACATGAATACAACAAGACATCATACAAGATCAACATCCGACTACGGATGAAACATAAACAGAAACTCAAACAATATCCACCCTGCTAGCCCAGGCTGCCGACCAGGAACCTATCCCTCAATCGAAGAAGAAGCAGAAGAAGAACTCCAACACAGATAAACATCGATCTCGCGTCATGATCATCGCATAACCTGTACCTGCAACTGGTGGTGCAGTAATCTGTGAGTCACGAGGACTCAGCAATCCCATTACCATGGGTATCAAGACTAGCAAAGCTTAATGGGTAAGGAAGGGGTAGAGTGGTGAGGTTGCAGCAACGGCTAAGCATGTATGGTGGCTAACATACGCAAATGAGGGCGAGAAGAGAATCAAAGGAATGGTCGTCAAGTAGTAATGATGAAGAAGTGATCCTGAACCCCTACTTACGTCAGACATAACCCAGAAACCGTGTTCTCCTCTCGATCAACCCCGAAAAGAGACACTCACGGTTACACACACGGTTGGTGTATTTTAATTAAGATCAACTTCAGGTTTTCTACAACCGGACATTAACAAATTCCCATCTGCCACATAACCGCGGGCACGGCTTTCGAAAGTTCAAACCCTGCAGGGGTGTCCCAACTTAGCCCATGATAAGCTCTCGCGATCAACGAAGGATATTCCTTCTCCCCGGGAAGACCCGATCAGTCTCGGAATCTCGGCTACAAGACATTTCGACAGTAATAAAACAAGACCAGCAAAGCCGCCCGGATGTGCCGACAAATCCTGATAGGAGCTGCACATATCTCGGTCTCAGGGCACACCGGATTGTCCAAACTTCCGGTAGGCGAGCCAAGAGTTGCCCCTGGTGGCCACCGGCGGCTGACGGTTTGGACCAACACTCACGACGAGCGCTGGCCCGGGGGGGCTAAAATAAAGATGACCCTTGGGCTCCGGAAACCCAAGGGAAATAAAAGGGCATAGGTGAGGCAAATGGTAAAACCAATATTGGGACTTGCTGGAGGAGTCTTATTCAAAGCGAACTGTCAAGGGGGTCCCATAAATCACCCAACCGCGTTAGGGACGCAAAATCCGGGAACATAATACCGATATGACGGAAACTAGGGTGGCAAGAGTGGAACAAAACACCAGGCATAAGGCCGAGCCTTCCACCCTTTACCAATTATATAGATGCATTAATAATATAAGAGATATTGTGATATCCCAACATAAACATAAACATAATCCAATATGGAGCAATCTTCATCTTCACCTGCAACTAGCAACGCTATAAGAGGGGCTGAGCAAAGCGGTAACATAGCCAAACAACGGTTTGCTAGGAAGGGTAACAAAGGTCAGAGGTTCATGGCAATTTGGGAGGCTTGAGCAGCAAGTGGTAGGTAACGCAGCATAGCGATAGAACGAAGCAACTAGCATAGCAATGATAGTAATGAGATCCAAGGTGACGGTCATCTTGCCTGAAATCCCGCAAGGAAGAAGAACGAGTCCATGAAGAAGATGAAGCCACGAAGACGAACGAATCCTCACGATCGCAACGAAACGGGAACTATCGAGAAGAAGCACACAACACGGTAAACACACCACACATGAACAAGGCATGATGTTCAACCAAATAAGATGCATGGCAAGGCTACATGAAGCTACTCATGGCAAGGGATGATGCATACAAGAGCAACACAACAAGGCAAGTTTAACTGAGGCCGGAAACAACATAGCACAATTCCGGTAAGTCCCCATATGCAAATTTCGAAATTGGTCCAGATCTGAATAAACCTTAAGTTCAAGTTGTTAAACAGCAAGTTAAGATGCACCATGATGATCTACACGAAGTTCTAGTCAAGTTACATATAAAGTTCATTAGATTCGGAGCTACGGCCTAGAAGATATGAGCAAAACAAGATGAGCATGGTATTGATGCAAAATGCATACAAACATCAAGCAAACACATCAAAACAAGGATGCAACATGATAATATGAAGCTACATGCAATTCTAAGCAAGTTTCCTATAGAGCACACTCAAAACGGAGCAACGGTTCAACACATACACTCCCAACAAGACATAACAACAATCTGTCCAAAACAGCAAGTAGGCATCTAGCAAGCATCAAAACGACATGCTACAGCCACTCAACATGAAAACAAAAGGCATGGACATGATGTACAGGTAAAGCATAACAAAACATGAACACTGAACTATCTCCAGAAACTACTATAACATGCTCAAAAGGACATGGCAAGATTGCAAATAATAACAGGTTCACAGACTTAGTGGAATTCACAGGACATGGCAGAAATAACATCAGGTTGCAATGTTTAGAGCTATAAAACAACATGTTACAGCAAGCTATCATGTCAAACTAGAGCATGTCATGAATCTACTCAAAGCATATAACAAAAGTCCCTTACTGACCATAAGCCAAAAGGGATCAGAAAATACAATTGCAATCATATGAACATAGCAAAAACATAAACAGATTCAGACTTAGTGAAAAACTGGAGCATGCCATAAACAGATAACAGGTAGGCATGTTTACGAGCTCGATGCACTCACTAGGAGGCATTGCATGACAAACTAAGCACACACCCAGTAACTAGACATGGCATGGAAGCTATAAATGGCAAGAACAACAACATAGCATGCACGGATCAACAACAACAACCTTGGCAAAATTTAATAACACGTAAACAATCTGCCAGGAACATTTTATAGCAAAAGTAGAGCAAGATTAATACATGCTAGAGCACTCTATAATTGCAACCAGAGTCATAAATGGATAGAGCATAACCATATAAACAAAACACTCTTACTGAATATACCCAAAAGAGGCATGGATCTCACTGTAGCAACATGAATACATGGCATAAAAATAACAGCAGACAAGGGCTGAAATCAGCAACATCACAAAGCCTAGTTTGCATGCTTGTTCTAGTCACCACATAGATCACAAAAATACATGGCATACACCCCTGTAAAGATGGCATGGCATATTTCAAAACACATGTAGAGCTCAAGTCCATAGGGTGCACACATCAATCATGGCAAAAATGACAAAAGTGCATGTTCTGTTAACAGGCAGCAGACAACATCATATAGCAGTTTTGCAACGAAGATTAGGGCATCAAGATCACCTCAAATGAACATGGCACAATGGAACAAAATGAGGAGCACAACCAGATGAACATTTCGGTATATTATATGCATGAAACGGAGCAATATGCAGAGAGTTATGGCATGATGAACATGGCAACAAAATACTGAAATCTCAGGGACTTAGAGAAAAACAACCTCCGGGGAAAAAGTCAACGGGGAGGCTCGCCGGAGCGGGGCTCGCCGGAGATGGCGGGGAAGGAGGCGGGGCTCGCCGGAGATGGCGGATCCGGGCCAGATCTCGTCGGATCCGGCCGGATCTCGGCGCGGGAGGGGCGGAGGAGGCCCGGCGGACGCGGGCGGCGGCGCGCCACGGCGGGGCGAGCGGGCGTCGGCTCGCCGGCGAAGGCAAGGCGGCGGCGGCGGCGTTTGGCGACGGGGCAGGCGGCCGGCCGCGGGAGACGCAGGGTCGCCGGCGCTGGGGGGCGCGGCGGCGGCGTGCGGGCGCGCTAGCGCGGGGCGGCGGCGGACGACGCGGGCCGCGGGGGCCGGAGACGGGCCGCGGCGGGCCGGCGGCGCGGGGAACGGGGCGGAGCCACGTGGCGCACCCCCGTTGGCTGCGGGCGCGGTGGACACGTACGGCCGTCGGTGGACGCGTCCGGCGGCGCGGAGGAAGAGGAGGCTAGGGTTTGGGTGGATTTGATCCGAAATTTCGGGGGAGGGGGTGTTTTTATAGGTAGAAGGAGCTAGGAGGCTCCAAATGGAGTGCGGTTTTCGCCCACACGATCGTGATCGAACGACCGAGATGATGGAAGGGGTTTATGTGGGTTTTGGGACACTTTGGAGGGGGTGTTGGGCTGCACACAAAAGAGGCCTTTGCGGTTACCCGGTTAACCGTTGGAGTATCAAACGAAGTCCAAATGGCACGAAACTTGACAGGCGGTCTACCGGTGATATACCAAGGCCGCTTGGCAAACTTCGGTCCATTTCGAGAAAGTTTAACACCCACACACGAAAAGAGGCAAAAGGGGCGCCGGGGGACATAGGAGTGTCGGATTGCAAAACGGACAACGGGGAAAATGCTCGGATGCATAAGACGAACACGTATGCAAATGCGATGCACATGATGACATGATATGAAATGCAGATGATGACATGGCAAAGTGCGACACGCAAGCACATGGCATGGCAACGACGGCGAATAACTGGCGGACACTTGGCGCATCGAATCCGGGGTGTTACAAGACTAGCAATTATATAGAACGCTGGATTCGGCAATGTTTGCCAGCCGCAGTGCATTTAGAATCATGATGAAATATGTGATGATTAGTTTGGGGTGATGTAGATTTGGTTGAATATCCTCTTCATCGTGCATACTGTAGTGCTAGTGATTATATAGAATGATGGATTGGGCATGAACTATGGTTTTGGATTCAGGCTAGTGATTATATAGATGGGTGCGGGGAAAAGGATGGAATCGACGTGCTGAAGTAGGCCCTGGCTCGGGGAGGCGACCTCCATCGCCGCCACGTGAGGAGCATGGGTGGAGGTTGCTCTCGGGGACGAGAGGAGCACAACAGGGGATTGTTCAGAGGGTAGGCCAAGGGACAGCCGAATCGAGTCAAGGTTGTCAGGTACTCTCGAGCTCGATCTTGTGTGGCACACGAGCCATGTTGGGCTGCTTGTTGATTTGCATTTCATGCTTTCTCGTTTCCCGTCCAAATGTACTGTTACTTTTGGATATTGATAGAGCAAGCACGTTCATGGTTTTGTGTGATTTTCCTCGCTGATTAGGGTGTGTCGGTGTGAATCCCGCGTTCATCCTATAAAACACGGAGCGGCAGGGGCTCTACTCGCACCCAGACATCGACCTCAAGAAGCTGCGCCGGCTCATCCTCGAGGCCCAACGAACCCAGGCCCGACCTCAATGAGTGCCCAATCTGCTTCCCGGCCAGTCCCCTTTCAGTGAGTTTCTCCTTGTTCCTCCAATGGATCCAACAATAGGTAGATGCAAAATTATGACTGCCACTTCTCCCCTGCGTCTTGATTGCAGTTCTATCCGAGCCACAATTGACAAGTGCTGCGCCAACTGTAAATCTCATTGTTAGTGAAGAATACATGCTTGTTCTAATTGCACATGCATCTTCAGAATTACACCGGTTCTTTTTCATTTTTTCAGAAGTAGGGATTGGCTTAATAATTTACTCTCTTTTGAGAAAATCATAGAGTTGCAGAACATTTTCTTTTAGTATCATGTATTATTCTGCATGTTCCATAAAAAATGGAAGGGTTACCTCCTACATTGCAAGTAATCTTATTTGTTCTTTGTTATTTGTTTCTAGGAAACATGAATTGAGTGATGATACTATAGATTTCATTGGCCACGTGCTTGCTCTTTACAGGAATGATAGCTACTAAGCGAGCTACCACTTGATGCCTTAACTGAGGATTTTAGCTTTATCTATCCCTCATCCTTGAACTTGTTGATTTTGTAGGGTTCTTGTGGATCGTGTTGGTCGTTCTGGGGCATTGGAGTGGGCCAACTACCTGACAACGGGCAAGATCGAGGTGTTGTTGGTGTAGTGGTTGCTCGGCCGTGATCATGAGGTGAGGCTCCTTTTCTTTCTTTTAATTTATTTTTGTGATTGTTTCATTGTTCACAAGATAGGTTAGTTTTTTGTGGCATATCATTATGTTTTGTCTGTTTGTGTAGAACTTTTCCTATTTTATTATTGACAGTGTGACGAGAAGTCAGAGCGACAAATCTGAAGCGACTCCTCCCTGGTAAGTTCCATGTACTGGGATTTTACTTCTTGATTTTTCTCTCTAAATGGTAGACTGATACTTGTTCTGATATTGTATTCTAGAACAATCCTATGTTTTGTTCTTGGTACTATAGAAGTGCATCTCCCTTTTATTCTCATAGCAAGATGCTCTTAATTTTCAACCCAAATAAATGATAACTGGAACCCATGCATATTGTAAGTATGTGGTGTTGTTTTTCACTTTCTATAGACAACAGTAAAAATGAAATCTGATCCAGAAGTATGTGGTGTACAATTCATGGAACAACCTTACTGGGTTAATAGTTAATACCAATGAAATTGTTACCTGAAGAGTTCTTTATTTGTGCTTTATAAAGTCAGATTATTCTTTATTTTTTAGTTGTATGCTTTGTAGATCAGTATAGTGACGCATGGTGCCCCGGCATTTCAGTTTATTATCTGGTCTTTTACACCCATTAACAGTGAACTAATTTGAAGGTTGGAGGGTCCATGCTGGAATCATTTGAGATCGTCGCATGAGTTTCTTCTGAAACTTTAAGATCTGGGATGGTGGATGTATTGAGCTTGAGGAGAAGATCAGCCACTCCATCCACGATGACGCACTCAACCCTAGGTATCTGCAAAACATCTTAGTTTCTATGTATTCCTGGGTCGGCTAGCTATTAGTTTTAAGTCACAACCTACAAATTTCAGAAATTCGTTGGATAAATATTTGAATATGATTTATTTTCTAAGAAAAGAGGCATACAATTTGGAAAATAGAACCTTCAGCATGGGTCTGGAGGTAGCAGCAACCCAATCAAGCTATACAAGCACCTGAGATCACTCTGTGTGCCATGTCGTCGGTTGCATTTCCTTTCTGTTATTTCATTCCATCATAAGAAAGGTTAGTTTGAAATATGTGGCCATTGGTCAGAAATGTGGTAGATTTTTTCTTTAGATTATGCGCTTTGCATGGTCATCTATCTGTTGTGATGTCTGCATTCTAAAATCATATTTTGATGATGTGATTACTTCAGATACTTGGTGCTGGTGACTAATCGCATTTCGTATCTATTGGTGTCTGATCATCTGATTTTCTAAGTCTTCCCGTTGCTTACCCAAAAAGTCATATGAAGAGTAGTCAGATTTAGTGTGACAGTTCTTATGCAACATTTCTGTAAATATGCTGGCAGCTCGAATGCATTGATACGGATACGGGTATCAGTATCGGGCCAATACGGATACGTAAATTCGTCATTTTCAAAAAATGCCAATACGGATACGTTGTAGGTACTCAAAGCAATCTGGAGGAGATGAGAATGACAGATCTTCAGAGATCAGAGAAGAAAGGAGAGGAGATGAGCTTGGCTGGGCAGGAGAAATGGGGAAGATAAGTGTCCGTACTTGGCTGTTGCGTGAGAGGGGACGTTGGTGAGTAGGAGGAGGAGCTCATCGCTGGCTAGCCTCCACCGCTGCTGGCCCTGGGACCTGGGTGAGCAGCCGCTGGCGACACAGCCGCCGACTGGTGTGAGCATGGGAGGGAGGAAAAACGTTGTGAGGGAAAGGATGGGGGCATCGGGGCACTAGGGTTGCTGGTTGCTTCTTAACTAGGCTGAGCGGGCTCTTACTTGGGCTGGAAAAGCATCCAAAACGTACTGGCGAAGTATCCTTAGAGTATTGTAATGTTTAAATCATTTATTCTCGGATACTCCAATAATACGTATCGGGGGCGTATCGGTATCGGATACGGTATCCGATACAGATTCGCTGGTCGGCTGAAGTATCCGTGCATTTGAGGCTGGCAGAGTTCCTTCCATGGCTCTCAGCTTCTGTTTCATCTGACGAGCATCAAGATATATATTTTTGACCGTGGAGCATCGATCGAGATGTCCATAACTGCTTATGTAAAATGGTTCCTGAAGAGAAACTTCTTAAGCAGGTCTCACAATTGTGCTTCTTTACAGTTTGTAGCACTAACTTGCTTAGTGTCCTGTTAACTTGCTTGGATCTAATATACAGGGTGGCGTCGTCTTCCCCTCCAAGACTCTAAAATTCTTCAGGTAGTCTTCAAGAACCTGCGAAGGAATAAACTATGTGCGTCATCCAGATATACCCAAATGATCTCAGCATGCCATCAATGCGTAACATCAACTTAAAAGTCTTAGGCCACAGGATTAAATACACTCACGGTCAGAACAATACAAAATGGTTGCCATAAAAAAAGCCAAATATTTCAAAACTTTTGTGCTCACTTGTCGAGTCCTTCAAGAGCAGTAAGAGCAACTCAACATTAGGCACATATAAGTACCATTTCAGTCTATTTCACAATTTAACTCACATGAAATGTTAATCACAAACCAAACACCAGCACATCATATCACCTCAGAACCATATTAGTAACCCAGTTAGCACCACTGGACTAAATCATCAACATGACATACAAGATGCGGGTGAGCATTTTATGTGCTAACATATATAAACCTAAACCTTCTGCAGGAGAATGGTGAATTGATCAAAGGATCTCGGTGTCACTGCAGAGTACAAAAGTAGGAACTCTGCACTCTTGGAGATTACCCAATGATCTCTTTCTTGCCAGATCTAGCACCATCCAGCCCATCCTCCTTTAGCATTCGAAGCAATCCCAACACCCGAAACTGCCGTAGAAGAGCAGCCTATTTCTAACTACAGTGCTATGTGTACAATTATTTTCTCATACATAAAGAACAAGCCCACAAAAACTATAATATCAGTCAATGGGTTGTGTTTGGAGAACCATAATGATCAGATCTAGAAAAACATTTTCACACCGGTATTTGGAGACAACGTGTGCAACAGACGTAGCCCTTTTAACGGTCGCGCAATGTGCGCACTGTCGCGACGTCCACGTGGGCACAAGGGACTGGGCTGATTTTCTCGTTTCGTTTTATGGTTTTTCCCTGCTCGTTTTGTCATTGCAAGAAAAACCCTAGCCCGTTCCCGTCCGCATCCCTGCCGCCGCCGCCGCCCTCCCAATTCCCTCTGCTCCTGCTGCTTCCCTCCACCTCTCCCTCCTCCAAGCCGTCAGGGGCGCCCCTCAAGCCCCACCTCATCGGTTCCTCACCCCGGGCTCCTTCTCCCCCGCCCATGCTGCTCTCTGTGCGCGGCAACCGGACAGAGGAGGAAGATCAGGAGGGCCGCAGGGATGAAGGAGGAGGTAGAGCCGTTCACGTCGCCGCCGCCGTCTTCCTCGCCCTCAGCGTGCGGGCCGCAGCGCTCCACCTCCTTGGCATCTCCGTCTGGTCTGCAGGTACACAACCTCCAACCCCATCTCTTCATCTCTCTTCTACTCTGTCTCATCTTCCCTAAAGCTAGAGCCATGGAACCAAGGACTAATTGGGTTCCCTACGATGACAGAGAAGATGATGAGAAATAAGGGACGGAAGCAAGATGCGAGGATGTGGAGACGCTATGTTGCCTCCATCCCTGGCCTTCTTCTTGGCGCGTACTCGTTGGTCATGCTCTGCTTCCTCCACTCCCACCTCTCGGCCTCGACACCTCTGCGTATTTCTCCATTACTCTCTTGCAGGTACTCACTCTACTTTCAGTTAGTCCGCAATTTTTTCATCCTTGCTTATGTGGGTTATTGTTGAAATCCAACAAGGCCACTGTGGAACTCAGTGATTTGTTTCTCAAATACGTCTGTGTTGTGTGATTTGCTATGCAAGCTATATATGGATAAATTGCAGGGGAAATATAATTGTGCTGGATTGTTCGAGGCATGCATCACATAATTTTCTCAGATTTAGAGCTCATGCAGAATAAGTTCTGGTTCAGATTTGGTGGTGGTTCAGATTTTTGTTTGGGATGATCTCCAAATCTACTTATAGCTCAAATTCTTACTGTTTTCCTGAACGCCTTTTTGTTTGTTTGTGCAGTGTTGTTATCTTTTCAGGTATGTGCTGAGAATCCTAGGTGCGGCGACCTCAACAATGTCCCATCGTTGCCGGCAGTCGCCTATATGCTCCTGCGGAATAAGTTCTTCCTGACCACCTCGACACTCACCGCCGCCGAGGAATCCAGGGACAAGACTACCACCAAGTTGCTCATCCGCCTTCAGGTGATTGTTTATGTACTTGTGGTAGACCAAATTTAGGTCGGGGATGTAGGGCTTCACAATTTGGTTTGTTAACCAGGTGTGACCTAATGATTATTCTGGGCTTATTTACTTGTTGTTCACAAACCATTTCTCCTTTCCAGATTATTAGTTCCTCCATTGTATCCCTGCACATTTGCTTCAAATTGCACCATCGTAGTTCTGAGTATCGTACTCTCAGTTATTCTACTTTTGCATCGTCCCTTTGATTCTACTAGAGTTTGAATGTATGTAAATATGGATAATACATGCATAATTGAATGGGACCATAGCTGATTTGCTGTTTGAGAAATGATTTAAGAATCAAGCCTCACCATGAGTTTTTCTGGGGAACTATGTATTACAGACTAAAATTTATTTTTCCCATCATATGTATTTCTTTTTTATAATATTAGTAACATATTGAAATCATGGAGCTCAAGTATGTATTGGCATAACAGGATGCACACATAAGGCTGGTTTGGTGATTCCTAACAGAAAGAAGTAAATCATTGTTGATGTGTCCTCTAAGGTAGCACTCGGATACTGTTTCAGGTTAATAATTTATTAACGAAACCTGCAGGAAATTATTTACTACTTGCAAACCACAAGTATATTTACTAATTTACATGGTTTGATGCTTTTATTTGTTTATAACTGTTGGCACTATTTCTGCACTTATTTATGCCATAGCGCCAGCAACATCATGGCTTGATGTAGCATGTGCAGTTGTCGATCCCAGCATCTGGACCGGCAGCTCCTAGTTGCACGCATGCCAATTGCAACATCTCGACATGGCTGCTCCCAACACGTAGCACAGGTGCCAGCGAGTGGGTCTTGCCAATGCCACTCCCTCGCCTGTGTTGCTTGCCCCAGCCACAGCTGGCCTTGCAGCAACTACGTGCAAAAGGAAGCCATGCAGGACGATGGAGAAGAAAGGGAGAGGAGGGACGAGGCCTGTGAAGGGTTAGCGGAGTGCCATGGGCTATCGGCCTTGGGCATGTCGGACCTCCACCGGAGACCAGGGTGTTGGTGTTGTGGAGCTGCACGAGAGAGAGGTTGTGGTACAAATGAGTGGTGGGGGGTGAACCCCGTTGGAAGAGAACGCGGAAGCGAGTGATACAGCGTGTCCGGCCCGAGCTTCGGCCAGTCGGCCATATTGAATTGTTTCCCAAAAAATTATGTGCAGACCGGCTGTAAATTAAAGCCATGTCTCAGGGCTTTGCCAGCTGCTACTGCTATGGATATCATCTGCTGCACGATTGCTAGCTTTCCTATGTTTGAGTTGTTTCTGCCATCAACTGGTTCGGAATAATTTTTTTATGTAACACTTGCTTGGATACGGTTCATACTTTCTAACTTAGCAAAGCTAATATGTTTTTGCATTATGGCAACTTCTCTTTCATAAAGGAAGGCCAATTTATTCATGTTTGATATGCATTCATACATAAAAGGCACCGGACCCATGAGCTTTACTGCCATTGATAAATGACGCCATGTAGTGAGGTGTTCACACAAGCAGACCAAACACAAGCTGGCAAAAAAGAGCAGAGAAGGGGTGCACACAACCTGGCACCGCCCATTGCACCTCTCAGGCTTATTTGGCACTTTATCTTGCACTGTTCTATATTAGACAGTTTAGATTATTTTTCCAGGCAGTGTACAGATGTGTATTATACTGTACTTACTGCTTATCATCCTCTATATGACCATGACATACTTTTGTGTAGGATCGGATAGATGGGAGGTGGGACACGATTTTGCAAGTACGGACAGAAAAATGCAGTATGTTTCATTATCTTATCATTGTACCTTTTCTTTTTTCTGTTCAGGTGGATCTGAATATATTCCAGACGGAGGAATTATTTAGAGACTAAAGATAATATGTCTGATAAAGCATAACTGCACCTTTTCTGCTATCTTCTGTAGTATATTTTGTTACAAAGATTGAAAACATAATATTGGTAGAAATGATTTCCATTTGTTCGCCATGAACCTTGCAGTTGGCTTGCTTCTGCACTAGGGGAATGCTTGCATTACATCATCAAAGTTAATTACTATTATATCAGTATCTACATGTTAAATGTGTCTATAGTGATTGAACAACTCTCGTTAATAGATGTAGCCATCGAACAGAAGGCGTTTTTTTAACTCAATTATAATGATGGCGTCTATAGTGGCTGTGCTCGAAGAGATCCTCCCCAACCTGACCCCTCATTCTTCCTTGTCTATATGATGCAGGTGCTCCTTGCCTCTTCGCCCCCGCCCCCCTCGAAAGGTCACAAGCTGCCATCTTTAATATATTTTTTCAGTAGGTTGAGATCACCTCTGTATGATCTGAGACTTAACTATGTACTGTTGATTTATGGCATGATGATTGGTGATTGATTTCGATTGCATGGGAATTCAGGGGAGAGCAATGGAAAAGCTATGGGGAACTTGTGTATTACTGGCGCCAGCAGTAAGGATTTCTTTTGAGCTTCACTTTGCTTCTCCTTAATAATTGGACATGCCTGCTATGCATAATGAATTTTGAAATTTTGACGATATTATATCATGCAAGCATTGTTGTTTCTAGTGGCTGTAAGGATTTCCTTTGGGCATATTTTCTTCTAGCTTAATTAGTCTGGATCGTTGATTTTATAAACAAGATTCAGACTGTTCCTTGTATTAGCACAAATCAGATAAGAATTGAATTATTGTACTTAAAACAACTTGAATGTCTTATGCCATGCAAAAGCAGATGCTACATTTCCTTTCACCTCCTGTTTGGCCAAAGCAACTACCTGTTGTGGTCTTTTGATGTTGTACTGGTTGTGTAAGAGTTGTTGTTGCGGTGTTGCCAGAGCCAGTGACTTAACCGGAGTTGTTGCCGGCGGCAACTTTAGCGGTGGCGGGAGGTGACGGTTGGGGAAGGAAACTTTCTCCTGCCAAAAAAAGTATTGGGAGGGAGCAAAACCTCCCAAAGCTGTTTTTTTTGGGAGTTCCCAAAATTTCTTTGGTAGTTAGAAGGGGTACTGGGGATGAGTTAGATGGGTCTAACTCCCAACCGTGGCAATTTTTGGGGAGGTAAGGATTTTTTTGGTATGGGTTAGAGTTCCTTTTAGAAGCTGGGAAACTAGATATAAATCGAAACACATTGGTATTTGTATACATGTTCTTAAAATTTGATAAATACTGAACTTACTACAATATAGCCAGTGTTACTTATACCACTGTGCTCGACTGATAATGCAATTCTGTGTTTGTGGAACATCAGTAATCTGAAATTGTTAAACTATTTCTGAACACAATAAAGTGATCATTGCGTCTTGCACTGCTGAACTAACATGAAGCTATTATGATCGGCTGCTGGTAGATTAATGCAATATCAAAGGTGAACTAAGTTCAGTTAAAACTTGAAGGCACCAGAATTTTTAATCTTCACTGATTAATGGTGTTAAATATTGAAGGTTGGCCATGGAATCTGAATGGTTATTTGCTTACGACGATAATAAAATCCTGGCTTAGTAGTGTTTTCCAAAAACTGGTTGGTGGCCTGGTGCAGATCCCATATAAAAACATTTATAGCACACATTACTGTTGATCTATAAAGCAGCTTGGTGGTGTGAGTGTTGTTTGTGTAGGTTGTATGCTTCTGCCTTGTACCTCTACATTGTTGTTATGAAACAAGTTTTGCTTGCAGCCGAGGTCCGTTTTTCTTGGGTAAACCTGAGGGCCACCATGAGTCAGAGATGTGACCTTATTTCATCATCAATTACTAACAAACCTTGCTTGTTTTTAGTTAGATTTCCACTTACCAGTCGCTCCTGACCGAATCATACACTAGCATAATATTTCATTCTGGTAGTAATTACTTGTAGCTTGTGTGTTGAAATTGTTTTTCATTCATGTCTGGTTTATACATTTTATGCACACACTAATATTTCCTCTGGTGTAAGCAAGTAACCGTTTGGATGTACAGGTTGATGGAATGGGGTTTGCTACCGCTGGATGTGGCTACAGAGGTCTTTGCGAAGAAACAGGGTCTGAAACTGAGGTCACCGGTGAAAACGCCTTCCACGCAGAGAAGGGCAAGTTCTCTAACCAAGAAGATACTACTGTTAGGCGATAAGAAAACCAACTTAGGTACAAAGGGAAAAACCACAGCGCAAAAGAAGAGAGCATCTAGCGACACAGATGACGACGAGGACGGCGACTTTGTCAAAACCAACTCAGCCACAAAGGGAAAAACCACGGCACAAAAGAGAAAGAAGGCATCTAGCAACACAGATGACGACGACGACGACGGTGACTTTGTCATGCCTAAGAAGCCCAAGAAGCAATAGATTTCTTAGCTAAGTATCTGATCCTTAAACAAGTCATGTGTCCTTTGTGTTACCATTGACATTGTGCTAGGTTAGTATAACCTTAGGAACCGATGAGACTTTTTCTTCTTCTTCTTCTGTGCACTGACGCTGTGATGGGTATGAACTTCTGGAACAAAACTATTTAGGTGTGAAGCGATGCAATGATTCCATGTCTTCCAGTACTTGTAGATTCATGTTATCCATCGTGAACTTTAGGAAACTATTGACATGTCTTGCAGTACTTGCGTAGTGATACATGTTACTCTTTTCGCTTTGAATTCTACTGAGGCTGACAAACCAGAGCATCATTTTGTACCCAAAGAGTACTTCTTTTCCTGATTATTATTGGAAATGAAAGCTAAATGTTTCTTCTCCATTTTCCCATCAAACGACAGATGAATGCTTTCGCACGTAGTAATATAGCATCTCCCCCAACCAATGCATCTGCACGCCATGACCAAGATCTTCAAATGTCCACATAGACTGTGTATCCATGACAGAGGTCTCTTTTCTGTTATAAAAAGTGACTTCCTCCTTCTTTTCCTTAGATAAATTTCTGATTGAGGAGAGTATATTCCTTCAAGTGTTGTTGTTCAGTATAAACCACGGAGTTGGTTGTACCCTGAGTTCTATCTGAGCCTCAACTGGTGTCTCATTGTCTGTCAAGAATGCATGCTTGTTCTAATTGCACATGCATCTTCAACATTACCCTGGGTTTTTTCATTGTTTTCAGAAATGGGAATTGGTTTAATAATTTACTCTCTTTTGAGAAAACCGATAGTTTTTTTTTTGCGGGGAAAAAGGAATTCTGACTTCTCAGCGAGAGCCAGGTTTACAACAAAATCCATCCCGGCAGTAAGCCAGACTGCTGTGCGCGGAGTGCTACGTCGAGAGGTGGCCAGCTCATGATTAATCATGTTCTGCAGACGGCTACAAAGAGTAAAAGAGATCTTCCTAGCATCGCTTCCAGCCAACCTACGAATCTCCTCTATAAGTGCACGATGTGATGATCTATCCATCTCGCGTGCTGTAATCATCGACACCGTCTCCGCGCTATCCAACTCAACCAGAATAGGTAGGTTAGATCGGTGCAAGGCCAGCTCCAAGCCTTCTCTGCATGCTGCTAGCTCCGCCTCTAAAGCGTTGTCGCATGTACGTAGCTCCCTACATGCGCTGTAGATGATCTCGCCTCTGTCATCACGCAGGATCATACCTCCTCCCGCCGCACCTGTGGCCGCTATGTAGCTCCCAGCCCGGCTGGGGCGGTACCCAGTGTGCGCGCACCTTGGGCGCCGTACTTTCTGGAGCGCGTGGTGGTGAAGGCAGGACCACCATCTTTCCTTTCTCTAGGTTACCATCAGGATGTTGCTATATGCACAAGAGTGAGTTGATGTATCCGTGCAAAAAGCGTCGAGAGGCTTTGGCAGTGGGCGGCGCCCTGTCGTGTGTGATCTCATTCCGAACATGCCATACTCTCCATACTATTGGCAATACCAAGACTTGCCAACTATTGGCAATTTTATGTGAGATAGGCAAAACAACTCGTAGCCAACCAAGTAGTTGCCAATATTTGGCACAATGCCAAATATTGTCAATGCCAATTTTTGGCAGTAAACTAATTATGCTCTAAGTGCGTTGCGAGCACTGCTGGGCCAGGCTACGCTGGCTTAGGATTTCCTTTTTCTTTAATTCCTTTTATTTATGTTTTTCCTTTCAAAAACCACACACGCTCTAAGTTCCTTTAGGAATATTTACAAAAGTTTTAACATTTATTTAGGGCCATATGGTAATTTATTTTTTGACAAATATTCCATAGCCTTGTTTTGAATATTTCAAATTGATTTATGGGTTTCAATTGATGCAAATGGAAGGTTCTCTGCACCAGATATCTCCAGTGCAGGCTTCGAGAAGAGCCGATGGCAGAACATCAAGTACATCAGCTGATGCTGTATACAAAATTTCACAAACACAATAGCTGATGCTGTATAGATAATCAATAATAGATGGCATAGGCTCTGGTCTAACACTTGCAAGATAAGATGATTTGGGTAGCTCAAGTACAAATGTGATATGCCCTAAATAAAAAGTACAAATGTGATATGTTTAATTGCATCCGGTTAGCACATAAACTAGTTAGCTGCACATATTCTTCAATTCTGAGATAGCTAACAAACACCTAAAATTTGTGATATCTTGAGTCAGAACTTCAACTTTTCATTGCAAGCAATACTTGCGATAAATTGATTGATCCAATCCAAACAAAGGCCACTAACTTCTGGTACAGTGTCCATGCAGAATGGAACTTCCTAAATGTTGTAACATTATATAGGCTGCCAAACCAGGTTATGTGTGCAACGATCACACGACAGAGCAGCATAATGGTTTATGAAAGTGCAGTTGCTGATGACAATCACAATCAGGTGAGCAACATATATCTGAGAACATCAGCGGGACAAAATATGCGTGTAGGACAACTCAGTTTGCGGATATCTCAAAAAAACTGATAAAAAAAGCATAATACAGGAATATGGATTGCATCGTGTTATCCTTAATTACTTACTCAAGGAATTAACTCTAAATGGCATAAGAAATCTCCCGCGAGAGGTTGACCATCCACCATGACCGGAATGTACCGGGCTAGACTGACCTATACGGCGGAGGTTTCCATGACAAGATGGGGGTGAGGTTCAGTATGATTCAAGCATAGGTGCATTTGGAACAAATAGACAATGTATTGCCTCCTGATGAGGTTTAGCATAATAGCAGAGTTAAACCGAATAATGTTGTAGGAGCAATATTCTCCAAGGAGATGACAAAAGGTGCTGATCTGCACTAGAGATAGATAAAGCAGCGCATAATTATGAATTATACATAGCGCTGCATAAGAAAGGATCACAGGAAACAATCTTTCATGAGCGGTTTCAAGGCATCTCCAGGTAGTCCCCCGGAAGTTCGTAGCTGCAGACCGGGCACAGACGGTTAACACTGAGCACCCTGAAGATACATCGCTGATGGAAAGAGTGGGCGCAGGGCATCGCCCTCAGCTTGTCCTCCTCCTCGAAATCATCATGGCAAACATGGCAGTAGGTCTCCCTCGTGTCACCCACCCTTGGAGTGGCCAGGAGCCCGATTGCGCTAGTCGCTGCGGGGACAAGTTCGGCATCTCGCGCTCGAGCGCCTCAAGCTCCAAAAGTCCAGCCTCATACTCCTCCATCATTTTTCTGCGCCCGTTTTCCAGATCATCGCAAGATCCAGACTTGAGGCCTGTGCGCAGAGGCTCCATTTGATTTGCTGGAGTGGAGGTGGGAACGAACAAAGCTAGCAGCGATCTGCAGATCAGACGAGTCGATTGGGGATGGATGAGGCCGCTCCGGAATCGAATTCGACCACGAATCGAAGGAAGAGGGGAGATCTGCTCGGAGTTGGTACCACCGGCGGAGACGTCCGGATGGGGATTTGCCGCCCTTTTCGCCGAGGTTAGATACTCCCTCCAGTCAATGTAAAAAAATTCATTTTACATCTATATAAGAAGGTCGCTAATAGTAATCAAGACACTAACAGTAATCTATCAAAGCCACTAACAGTAATTGAGGCAAAAATAAAAGAAGACGCACGCATCAGGCAGTTCCGTCTTTTCCTCTCGGGCAGGGGACTAAAAAGCCCTAGTCGCCGCCAGGAGAGTCTCTCCACCTCGTTCCTTTGGCGGCTCCCCTCCGCCAGCGACCTCGGTCGTTGATAGTGAGGGGGTCGCCAGATCTACGTGTGTGGATCGTGTAGCATTAGGCTAGGAAATTCTGGAAAAAAAGGCAAGCGTCCCAACCTCCTCCTCACGCCCCATGGCCCTCTTCCGAGTGACTGGGCAAGCTACTCAGTCTCCCATCTTCAACTTAGCAAACCCGAGACGCAAGGATATCTTCCTGCTTCAGATCTCGTATCCACTCGTCCCAGATTAACTTCCGTGAATGGTGAAGCCTTTGCAGAGAACTTTCTTGCTCCACGCAAGGAAGAGAGGGTATGTTTTGTGCCCTTCCTCTTACGAGGTCTGGGCTTTCCCATTCACCCTTTCCTAAGGGGTTTGCTAGAGTTCTACAGGATCCAGCTCCATCACCTCACCCCCCGGGTCCATTCTGCATATCTCGGGCTTCGTCGCCCTTTGCGAGATGTTTCTGGGCTGCGAGGCCCATTTCGAATTATGGAGAAAGTATTTTTGCCTCGTCCCCCATACCCGGGAAGGGACAATCCCTGAAGTAGGCGGAGCCAAAGTATTGCGCATAGCCGGGACGGGGTACCCCGTTGGGACCCCAAAGAAGGACTCCGAAGAGTGGACCTCGGAGTGGTTTTATATTGAAGACACCCCCCTATTCAAGCCGGCTCTGAGGGGTTTGCCCGAATACTCAGACGCTCCTTTAAAGAAGTGGTTTAATTGGCGGCCAAAAAAACCCTCTGAAGAGGAGAGTGCCGAAGTGCAGCGTTTGACCGCTAAGGTGAGGCTTCTAGCTCACAGTAAGTTAACCATCATTGACGTGATGGCCGCCACCATTACTCGATGTGTGCAACCTCTTCAACAAAGGATGCACCCCATGTGGTGTTATAATGGGACAAGCGACGCGACCCGTTACAAACGGAAGGGGCCTGACAACCAGGCAACAATGGCAGCCATACTGGCCGATCTCTTCAAAGGAGAAGAAGAAGAGTTTGCCCGCCTAAGGAACAGGGACGACTATTCGAGCTATAGTACCGTTGAATGGGTAAGTTCGACTTTCATTTTCATAGTCCGGACGTTACGTCTGTATCTACTGATTGGATCTTCCATTTCTCCGAACAGAATTGGAGGTATTCGGTCGAGACCATCAGCTTCCCCTCTCCACAACTAGAGAGCCATTCCCATGATGATGACCTAGGTTTCCATGACGATCCACAGACGTCAGTCGATTTTGAGGATGGGGTCTTTTACCAGGAGAGTCTTGACGGCTCTAAGGTGGCCCTTCTGGCCGATCACCCTGGGACCCTCTCCTCTTTCGCTGTAAGTAGCAAGAAGGCCTCTTCACGAAAAGGGTGTTCGGCTCATGTCATTCTGAGTATGCTGACTTCTACTCCCAAGGACCGCCGCACCACGTGCCGAACACCGAAGAGAGCGGCGCCGACTGCGTCGGCACCAATCCATGGCAGAGCTCCCAAGCGCATGGCAGCCACGGGAGCTACACCGGCCGCACCCCCGATCAAGAGGTGATACATTTGAGCTTATAGTTCGGTCATTATTGTGGCCGCTGCGAGTACTCATAATCTTTGCTGAGACTTGCAAAAGAAGTGTACTGCCACCACCGTCCGAAGACGTCAAGGAGGTGCGAGGGGGTAATCCCGAACTGAGATCTTCGACATGGGCCAGGGTCAATGCGGAGGCTCCTGCTGTAGACCAGCCTCCAGAGGATTCTGGGGATGTCTCGGTTACCAATTCCGAAGTCGAAAGTGTGATGAATCACCGATGGCGGAAGGATTCACTGCTTCATCCAGTGTTTACCGAATAGGAGTTCAATGCACTTAGTTTGGTGGATGCCTACCTCGGAGGCGCCCGAACCAGACTTGAGGGAATCGCCCATCTTTTGTCGACCAATATGCAGGTTTGTGATTGGTTTTGATAACCAAACATAAATCTGACCCAGTAGCCCCCGAGCCTTAATTTGGGCGGTACGGACGAGTTAAGGGTCTTAATATGCATATGTTGCAACATGGTGCAGGCCTTGAGGGAACAAAACAACAGACTGGCCGAGGACCTTGATCTAAACCGAACACAGTTGGCGGTTGGACAGGCCGAACTGGAGGAGGTCAAGAAGTTCACCCTGGAAGCAAATGGTGAGTAGAAAGTTTTACCGTCCATAACTTGTTTGGGGCATTTTTTGTGACAAAAGATTGCCTTCTAGCAGCCGAGTCCATAGGCCAACTGGAGAAAGACTTGAAAGGGGCCAAAGAGGCCCAATGGTACGCCAAATCACGGCACAAAGCCGGCCACCGAGTACTAGCCCGAAGCCATGAGGATAAGAACAAGCTTAAAGCAGAAAATTAGCAACAAGCCAAAGAAATAGAGAGATTAAAATCCCAGCTGACACAAACCCTCGAGGAGAACCAGAGATTGAAAGGTGGCATGTTCGGTAAGTGAAATTTCAACTTGTGATCATGTAAAGCATGCGTATGATGTAAAACAAACCTGCCACATCTCTTTTCAGGTCTACTGACCGGGCGTCCCGAAGAAGAGGTTGGCTCGTTCGGAGGGAACTGATATGTCTCCAACGTATCTATAATTTTTGATTGTTCCATGTTGTTTTATTATCAATCTTGGATGTTTTATAATCATTTTATATCATTTTTTGGGACTAACCTATTGACATAGTGCCAAGTGCCAGTTGATGTTTTTTTCCATGTTTTTACATCATAGGAAATCAATATCAGACGAAGTCCAAATGCCATGAAACTCCACGATGATTTTTTATGGGCCAGAAGGAAGGCAATGGGCCCTGGTTGCACCTGGGGAGAGTCCCCAGGACGGGACAACCCACCAGGGCGTGCCATGGTGGGTTGTGCCCACCTCGGGTGCCCCCCGGACTGCCTCTTTGCTCTATAAATACCCCAAAAATACCAGAACCCTAAGGGAGTCGACGAAATATTCATCCAGCCGTCGCAGAGTCCAGAACCACCAGATCCAATCTAGACACCATCTCGGATGGGGTTCACCACCTCCATTGGTGCCTCTCCGATGATGCGTGAGTAGTTCTTTGTAGACCTTCGGGTCCGTAGTTAGTAGCTAGATGGATTTCTCTCTCTCGCTGATTTCTCAATACAATGGTCTCTTGGAGATCCATATGATGTAACTCTTTTTGCGGTGTGTTTGTTGGGATCTGATGAACTTTGAGTTTATGATCAATCATGTCTTTTTATATCCATGAAAGTTATTTGAGTTTCTTTGATCTCATATAGCCTTGTATTTCTTCTCTGATATTTGGGTTTTGTTTGGCCAACTTGATCTATTTATCTTGCAATGGGAAGAGGTGCCCGGTAGTGGGTTCGATCTTACGGTGCTTGATTCCAGTGACAGAAAGGGAAACAACACGTATGTATCGTTGCTACTAAGGATAAAAAGATGGGATCTATATCTACGCAATAGATAAACGGATCTTGTCTACATCATTTAATCGTTCTTATTGCATTAATCCGTTTTTCCATGAACTTAATACACTAGATGCATGTTGGATAGCGGTCGATGTGTGGAGTAATAGTAGTAGATGCAGGCAGGAGTCGGTCTACTAATCTTGGACGTGATGCCTATGTAATGATCATTGCCTGGATATCATCACAATTATTTAAGGTTCTATCAATTGCCCAACAGTAATTTGTTTACCCACCGTTTGCTATCTTTCTCGAGAGAAGCCACTAGTGAAACATACGACCCCGGGGTCTTCTTCCTCATATATTTGCTTGCGATCTACTTTTCCTTTGCATTTTTATTCAGATCTATTAAACCAAAAATACAAAAATACTTTGATGCACTTTGATTTATTCGTGATATATTATTCCAATCTATTACAAATTTCTAGCATCGTTACCCGATAGGGATTGACAACCCCTTTAACACGTTGGGTTGCGAGGTGTTGTTATTTGTGTGCAGGTGCTGTTTACGTTGTGTTGCTTGGTTCTCCTACTGGTTCGATAACCTTGGTTTCTTCACTAAGGGAAATACCTACCGTCGTTGTGCTACATCATCCCTTCCTCTTTGGGGAAATACCAACGTAGTCCTAGCAGACAGGAGCTTTTCTGGCGCTATAGTCAGAGAGCGATCAAAAGGAATTTCTGGCGCCGTTGCCGTGGAGGATCTTCAACATACACCACGTTCCTAATCACAAATCTCATCTCCTCGCAATTTACATTATTTGCCATTTGCCTCTCATTTTCCTCTCCCCCACTTCACAAAAATTTGCCGTTTTGTTCGCCCTCTTTTTTGTTTGCCTTTTTCTCGTCAGATCTTTTGTTTGCTTCTGTTTCCATGTGCCTTCTTTATGCTTGCATCTTCGCTTGCTAAAAATCTATTGATATGCATGGATCCCCATCCACTTGCTAATCTTTTTAAAAGATCCAATCATGATGAACCAATTTCTAGTGAGTTGAGTGCACTAGATTATCTTTACGAAGTTTTGCTTGAGAATCGTGAATCTGAAAATTGTGATGAAGAAATTTATTAAGTGGTTCATGATAGCTCCTTGAATGAAAAGCATGATTACAATAATTTTACTATAAATTCTATTAATGTCAATTGTGCTAATAATATGCAAAACCCCAAGCTTGGGGATGCTTGTTTTGTCATGTCCGCTACTTATTGCAATGATCATGATTGGGGTGATAATGTTTCTTATGATCTTGAAAATTTATTTAAGCCTCATGATGAATATGTTTGCAATAATGTTGAAAGTAGGTTTGGAAGAGTGTCAACTTCAGCTAAAAATAATCCCACATATTTGGAGAGTGTTCAATCTTATGAGATTTTTTTATGAAAGTGTCACACCCTGATTTTCATGCCTCAACACTTAAGCTAATAAATCATGATAAAATGTGGTTTTACAAAAACTTTTGAGTGTTTTGGACTTTGCTTGATTGGATTTCTGTTTGATGTTTGCAAGTGCTCTAAAAATCAAATAAATCCTCCAGCTCTTATACTCCTTCTCCTTGATCCAAAACCTTTTCCCAATGATCATGCCATGTGTATAGAGCAATATAGTATTTCCTTACAAAAAATAATTTGGCCAAAAAGTATTTTCAAAAATTAGTTTGCCCAAAAACCCCTGAATTGAGGTTTGTACTACAAGTACTTAATTAAGGGCAGTAAAAATCTTTCCAAAAATATTTTTGACTCCTATTAGATATAGGATACCCAGAAACCACAAAAATATAATTTTAAAAGTTATTTTCCTATTTTATTTAAAGGCTTTTTCTTAAGGCCAGAAATGGTCTTAAATAGGTTTAAATTATTTTAAAGCTTTAAAAATATTTGAGAAAAAATAGGGAGACTCAATGGACATATATTTTCCATATATATGAGTTTCAACACATGGTCATGTTAAAAATATTGGACAAAACCCTCCAAAACCATTTCTGCTCATTTCAAGGATTCGAAATATTTCTACAGGAAATATTTTCATAAAAATCCAAGAAAATTTTAACATGTCACATATGACATTTTTGATGATCTTGCCAGGTACCATGTCATGAAGAATAGTATAACCCCCATGAAACCCTCTCAAAACCACTTCTGTCCTTTTTCAAGTTTGAACATGTTTGCACTGTCAAACTTGTCCAAATGCTCTCAAACTTGGTGCACATGCTCAAATGTTGTAATAATGCATCTAGACCAAATGGCACAAGTTGGAGAGAATGTTATCTTGATCAAAGTACCCCAAAACCCTTTCTGTCTAGAACCAAATTTGAACAACTCTACATTACCAAGTGTGTCCTTTTGATCTGAATTTTTGTGGACATGTTCAAATCCTCAAATTATGACACTACACCAAGTGGTGCATCAAGGAGAATAGATTTGCATGACTAAATCTTGGTAAAACCATTTTTGCTGATTTCTAGGGTTTACCAAAGTTACATTGGCTACTTTGTCCAAATGTGCTCAAACTTGGTGGAACACCCTACTTCTATGTGCCATTCCATCCTGTTAATTCTCATAGCAAGTGGAATTAATTTTCTTGCCAAAACCAACAACAAACACCTTTTGCCATTTTTCCAAAATCACCATTTTGACCTCTTACACTATTCTCCTTGAGCTCAAAGTTTTACCATAGCCCTCCTAGTTCCCTTCTACCTCCAGTAAAAAGCTCCAACCCTGGTTCAATAATTGAGGAGGGTAAAACCCTAGTTTACCCCTCCCTTTTCACCATGGCAGCACCTCTTTTCCCTCCCACTTCCTTCTTATGGACTTGCCTTAACTATTGAGCTTTATGGAGCATATCAGAAACTCCCGGGAGCTAGTGGATAGGCTTGGCCACGTGCAGGAAGCCATTTGCATGCCATGGCATGCAATGGCCGCGCTCTGGAGCATGCTACAGTGCACCAGGGCACTGTAGCCGCCCTCTGCCCGATGCTCCCGTCGACCATGGGCACCGGGAATGTGTCCCCCGAGGCCGCCTCGGCGTGCGTGACACGCTACGGGGTCGCCCCCCTCCTCCTTCTCTCTCCCTTGAGCCGCTGTCGCGTGCCCGAGCACCGCCTGACTCGGCCACTCCCTGGCCACGCGGCTGGCCCGCCTCTGACCTCGCCCCGCTCCCCCTCTCACCTCCCTCGCTCCTGGACGAACTCCACGAGCACCACTGACCCATCCAGGAACCCTCCCTCGACCGCCACCATGATTTCCGCGGGCACCCGTGAGCTTGGCTCACGGTGCACCATGGCCTCGCCTTATAGGGCCTCCCCTGGTCTCTCCCTCATCTCCATTCACTCTCTCCCTCTCCCCTAGTCCTTCTGGATCAGCCCTCTCTCTCTCCCGCGTCCCCTATCCTCCTCCACAGCCAAAGAATCGCCGCCGGCCGCCGCCAAAATTCGTGATATCCCAAGCTCCTCCGCGGGCGCAAAGCACATGAACGGGATCACCGCACTACGCTAAGTCCTCCGGTGTGCTGGGCACCATCGCAGGTGACCGGAGCCGCCGGGACGGGCGCCGGTGCTGCTCGGCCGTGCCTCCCCTAACGCTCCTCTGCCTCAGGCGCGAGGTAGAGGACGACCACCCCGCCAGCTGGCAGGGGGCTCGCCCGTCAGCAGCAGAGGCGACCGAGCCGGCCCACCAGTCAGGTTAAGTGGAAACGGCGTTGGGCCGATCCGCTTGCCCCGCTGGGTGGCGCCTTCCCGCAGTGCGCCTTCGGCGTCACCTCTTCCCTCGCGCAGCTGAGCCACTGGGCCGAGCCCAGTAGGCACTGTTTAGCTGGGCTTCGCCCAGTGCGCTTTATAAGGTTGACATCTTTTCTTCCTTTTTCTCTTTTTATAAATATTGTAAAAACTCTAGAAAACTCAGATGGACTCCAAATTTGATGATTCAAATTTATAGTAGCTCATAAAATCATGATCTATCTCATGGTGCAACTTGCACATTTTTCCAAAAGAATTTCCTTCACAAATATTTATCAAATCCTATTTTTCCTATTTCTGTGATGAACTTTAGAAATTCACAGAGAGCTCAAATTTGATCCAAATTCCATGATTCAAATTCCTAGATGTTTCTAAGTTCATAACTTAGTTTATGAACATTTTTATTAATACTTTCTGTACCACATAAAATAATGAGCCATTTCTTCATATTTGACAACTTTGTAAATTCATAGGAAAATCATTTCAACTCCAAATCCAGTGAAACCAACTCCTAGATGCTTCTAAAATCATGTTTTGTTAAATGGGTGCCTTTGCTCATTTTCCAAAAATATGTTTTCATACACTTCTTGCAAATCCATAAACCCCTTGATTCAATCATATCAAAATGTTTAGAAATATCCATTGATCCACTTCCAATGAAATCACCTTGGTCATTCCTCATATGACCAGAGGTATCCTAGAAAAGTCCAACTCTCATTTTGAGAGCACTTTTATTTTCTGTCTTGTTGTGTTGCTTATTATGGTTACTTTCAACGATAGTTGACGAAGTAGACAAAATGCTTGGAGTTGGACCAGAGATATTTGAAGACATCGAAGACTTTGTTAAAACAGGCAAGCAGCCCTTTGACCATGATGAACCATTTTACATCATGATGGCATTTTCGTTGCTTCATTGAGTGCATGATATATTTTGAATGGCAACCTTGCTAGGCTTGCCTCCATTACATACTCCATTGATACTTGCATTGTTCATGACTCTACCCTCGCTTAGAGTTGTGTTGGTGGGTTGTAGAAATATGCTATAGTATATGGCTACGCAAAGTGGGTCAGGGTTATGCATGGGAAGAAACAGTGGGTTGACATACTTGCAAACAGCCCAGTGGGTGCCACTAATGCCCTTGGGAGATGATGATGAACTAGGTCACTACTTGGTGGAGAGGTAGTGTACCGAGGCTCGATAAAAGTGTTGTTTACAGAGACGGATTGGATTTAAGATTTGTCGACTGTCCCAACCTTACATGCGCAACCACTCTACCCTTATATGGGAAAGGGAATTATTGATTACCTAGGCCGATACTAGCTTGGAGCCCGCATTACTAGTGACGGGGGAGAGTTGGTGCTCTCTCTCGGGACGGGGTCGTGCCAGGTAGGGCGGCCAAGAACATTTTCATGGGGCACCGGACACACCGTTGGTACCCCGTGCCAGTGGTATGTGACAAATATGGGAGCGAGGCTCCACAATTTTAAGTTGTGAATGTTGGGCACGGGGGTTACTACCAATAGAGTGGACTCCATGTTAGTGTCGTCTAGGGAAAGATAGTGATCGGGTGCTTACCCCGGGTACTTGAGGTATCGCGGGACGTGGATGACACGGAAGTTCCCCGGATCTTGTGGGTAAAGTGTGCAACCTCTGCAGAGTGTAAAACTATTTGAATAGCCGTGCCCACGGTCAAGGACAGTTGGGTGGTGCTGCTTAGACTACGTCCATATGTTTCTGACAAACAACACGGTTTGGTAAATCTGTTGGAGTGATTCGTGAGGAAGTCACGATGAGCTTGAGTATGAGTTGTTCACAACTCTATCCCGATGTTGATGTCTGTAACCTCCCGATACTTGTTGCAGACGCATTCATATCCTTGATAAATGTTGATCATACTTGCATGAGAAAAACTAGCTTTCCACAAAAATGCCAAATTAGCAGTAGTGCCTTGCATAATTATTCTGTTACCACCCTTGGGTTGCTTGCGAGTACATTCAAAGTACTCACTGGCTTGCCACTGGTTATTTTATTTGCCAGGCATGAAAGAACATGTTATGAAGAAGAATACTTCGGTGACGAGCATGCGAGCTAGGACGCTTCCCAGTCAAAATGCCTGTAGGGTTAAGGCAGATGGCATGGGTCCAAGTTGTCAACGAAGATTTCCGCTGCAATGTTATACTCAAGACTTGACCATAATGGTCCTACTTGTGTAATACGGTATGTATGGATGTAAGACTCTTGTTATTAAGCTTCTGTGTGTTTAGTGAGCATTGATCTCTGGGATCACTGTACACGTGCATTCGGTGATCACGACTTATGAGTCGGGGTCCCCACAGAAAGTGGGTTTGGAGAGGTCATGACTTTATTTGATGATAATCCCACTATTTTGGAAGAGTGTCAACTTTGCATGCTTGTGAATCATAAAGAGAAAATTTTATATGATAGTTATATTATTGAATTTGATTATGATCCTAATTATTATGAGAGAGGAAAATATGGTTGTAGAAATTTTCATGTTATTAAATTTCCTCTCGTTGTGTTGAGATTGTCAATGTTTTATTTCTCTCCTTTGCATATGCTACATATTTCTTGTCTTGATAATTTGTTTTCCTATAAAATTCCTATGCATAGGAAGTATGTTAGACTTAAATGTGTTTGTCACATTTTCATGATGCTCTCCTTGTTTTTCAATTATTATCTTTTGTGTGAGCATCTTTGAAGCTTTATGCTTAGCTAAGGGCGTAAAACTATAGCGCTTGTTGGCAGGCAACCCAATGAATACATTTTCTTTTTTTCCTTTTTCTTTCTATTCTTGAGTGTTAGCACACTTATGCTACTGTTATGATTGTGTTTTTTGTGTTTTAATTAGTGTTTGTGCCAAGTAGAACCAATAGGATCTTCCTGGGTGATAGTTGTTTCATCTTGCTGAAAAAGACAGAAACTTTATGCTCACGTAAACAATTGTTAAAAAATTACCAGAACGTGATAAAATGCTAATTCTTGTTGAAGAAGATTAATATACAATTTACCCAGGTTGTTCTAGTTTTTCAGAATTTTTGGAGTTCCAGAAGTACTCGAACAAATCAGATTGCTACAGACTGTTCTGTTTTGACAGATTCTGTTTTCTTTCTGTTGTGTGCTTATTTGGATGGCTCTATGGTTTTCTTTGATGAGTTCTTGCCATAGAAAAGTTGGAATGCAGTAGAAATAATACAAAAACAAAATAAGAATTGGTTTGGTACAACAAGGTTAAAAAAAAGAATTGGTTTGGTACAACACTTATAGTATTGATTTATTTTTCTTACACTAACGGATCTCACGAATGTTTTGTTGAGTTTTGTGTGATTGAAGTTTTCAAGTTTTGGGTTATCTTACGATGGATGAAAGAAGGATAGAAGAGCCTAAGCGTGGGGATGCCCCGGCATCCCAAGCTATTATCCAAGAATGAGCAACCAACTAAGCTTGGGGATGCCCCCGAGTGGCACCCCCTCTTTCTTCTAACAACTATTGGTATTTTACTCGAGACTATATTTTTATTCGTCACATGATATGTGTTTTGCTTGGAGCGTCTTGTATGATATGTGTCTTTGCTTGCTTTATTTTGTGTTTTAAGTCATTAATCCTTGCTGGACACACCTATTTGAGAGAGCCAAAATTATTCCATGACTTGTTAAAATTGCTCTCTATGCTTCACTTAAATCTTTTATGATCTAGGACTTGGTCTAGTGCTTCACTTATATCTTTTTGAGCACGATGTGCTTAGTATTTTTGAAGAAATGCTCTCTTGCTTCACTTAGATTTATTTTAGAGTTAGTAAAATTTTGAAGAAATTCTCTCTTGCTTCACTTAAATAATTTTGAGATAAATAAAAATTGTTATGCTCATGATCTTCACTTATATTTATTTGAGCTTATGAAAAGAAACACATGAAAATTAGTCCCAAAGTGATAGATATCCAAGAAGGATAAAGAAAAATTTTTTGTCATGAAGATCATTGGACAAAATAAACTTGATTCTTCGTAATAGTTTTGAGATATGATGATGTGATATGTGAATTATGTTGATGAGTAATTGTGCTCTAGTAAGAATATTGGTGTTAAGGTTTGTGATTCCCTATGCATGCACGAAAGTCAATAATCTTGCAATGAAAATTATATCCTACTTGTTGTGCATTACTCGGTGTTAATTATGCTTAATGCTTGCTTATGAGATTATTCATTTCTTGGTTGGTCGCTTCTCAATCTTTTTGCTAGCCTTCATTTTGCACTAAGTATGACCTCTACTTGTGCATCCAAAAATCCTTTAAACCAGTTTTGCCACATGAGTCCACTATATCTACCTATATGCGGTATTATTTTGCCGTTCTAAGCAAATTTTCATGTGCCATCTCTAATTTTCAAAATAAACTTCTCTTTTGTGTGTTTGTTCCGCTCACGGAACGGTAACAGGTGGCTAATATTTTCCATGCTGGATGTGTTATTCTCACGATGAGTGTTTATTCACTTGTCATTGCACGAGAGTAAGGCAAAGGTTTTAGGGATGCCCAGTCTCGAAATGCAAAAATGAATTTACTTTATGTTGTGAAATAATAAATTCTTGGAAAGTGTTGGTATGGAGGGCACCCATGGATATGGCTAGCCATGGAAAGTGAAAGTATGGTGGAAAAAGGAATAAACTTTATTTTGTATTTGGGAACCGCCTATTCTAGCATGGAAAGTGTAGGGAACTCTGAGTCGTTTTCGTTGGTGGGATGGATACACCTCCCAAAATGTTTTTATCTCTAATTTTTCGCTTTGAGCTCTGGCACCTCTACAAATCCCTACTTCCCTCTACGAAGGGCCTTTCTTTTACTTTATGCAATTTTTATTTTGAATTTGAGTCACCATCTTCTCTCATAAAAAGCTCCAACTAGGAGGAAATATGATCGTACTGAAGTATTGGGTGTAGCTAATATTCGAGTGTGTTTCATGAATGGATCAATGTTTGAGCATGATGGGCTAGGGGTAACTTATTTTAGCGTTGATATTTTGAAAGACATGGTTGCTTGTTGATATGCTTGAGTATCTAAATTATTATGTCAAAACTAGACTATTGCTTTGAATCACATAAATGTCCAAATGTCCATGCTATAAAGAAAAGAATATGATATGACATGATAAACAACACTCCACATCAAAAAATCTGTTTTTATCACTTACCTACTCGAGGACGAGCAAGAATTAAGCTTGGGGATGCTGATACGTCTCCAACATATCTATATTTTTTGATTGTTCCATGCTGTTTTATTATCAATCTTGGATGTTTTATAATCATTTTATAGTCATTTTATATCATTTTTTGGGACTAACTTACTGACATAGTGCCAAGTGCCAGTTGTTGTTTTTTCGATGTTTTTTACATCGCAGGAAATCAATATCATACGAAGTCCAAATGCCACGAAACTCCACGATGATTTTTTATGGGCCAGAAGGAAGGCAATGGGCCCTGGTTGCACCTGGGGGGGGGGGGAGTCCCGAGGAGGGGACAACCCACAAGGGCGTGCCAGGAGGCCCATGCGCGCCCTGGTGGGTTGTGCCCACCTCGGGTGCCCCCGGACCGCCTCTTTGCTCTATAAATACCCCAAAATACCAGAACCCTAAGGGAGTCAACGATATATTCATTCAGCCGCCGCAGAGTCCAGAACCACCAGATCCAATCTAGACACCATCTCGGATGGGGTTCACCACCTCCATTGGCGCCTCTCCGACGATGTGTGAGTAGTTCTTTGTAGACCTTCGGGTCCGTAGTTAGTAGCTAGATGGCTTTCTCTCTCTCGCTGAATTCTCAGTATAATGGTATCTTGGAGATCCATATGATGTAACTCTTTTTGGGGTGTGTTTGTTGGGATCTGATGAACTTTGAGTTTATGATCAGTCATATCTTTTTATATCCATGAAAGTTATTTGAGTTTCTTTGATCTCTTATATGCATGATCTCTTATAGCCTCGTATTTCTTCTCCGATATTTGGGTTTTGTTTGTCCAACTTGATCTATTTATCTTGGAATGGGAAGAGGTGCCCGGTAGTGGGTTCGATCTTATGGTGCTTGATCCCAATGACAGAAAGGGAAACAACACGTATGTATCGTTGCTACTAAGGATAAAAAGATGGGATCTAGATCTACGCAATAGATAAACAGATCTTGTCTACATCATGTCATCGTTCTTATTGCATTCCTCCGTTTTTCCATGAACTTAATACACTAGATGCATGCTGGATAGCGGTCGATGTGTGGAGTAATAGTAGTAGATGCAGACAGGAGTCGGTCTACTAATCTTGGACGTGATGCCTATGTAATGATCATTGCGTGGATATCGTCATAATTATTTGAGGTTCTATCTGTTGCCCAACAGTAATTTGTTTACCCACCGTTTGCTATCTTTCTCGAGAGAAGCCACTAGTGAAACCTACGTCCCCCAGGTCTTCTTCCTCATATATTTGCTTGCGATCTACTTTTCCTTTCCATTTTTATTCAAATCTATTGAACCAAAAATACAAAATACTTTGCTGCACTTTATTTTATTTGCAATCTATTACAAATTTCTGGCATCGTTACCCGAAAGGGATTGACAACCCCTTTAACACGTCGGGTTGCGAGGTGTTGTTATTTGTGTGCAGGTGTTGTTTACGTTGTGTTGCTTGATTCTCCTACTGGTTCGATAACCTTGGTTTCTTCACTAAGGGAGATACCTACCATCGCTGTGCTGCATCATCCCTCCCTCTTTGGGGAAATAACGACGTATAGTCCTAGCAGACAAGAGCTTTTCTGGTGCTATAGTCAGAGAGCGATCATGAACCTGCTAAAGGAACCGTCCATCATGCACGAGCAAGCTCAAAAATCTATGAGGATCATGATCAAGGCGCTATGGCCAAACAAGACGCCTCCAGAAGGGATGGTCGAAATGGCCAATTGATTTAAAGGAGCTCAGTGTCGCTTCGAGCTTTGGAGATGTCAGCTTGCCAAGGAGGACGGGAGGCATGGGCAATGGTTAAGACCCACTTTACCAAGCTGGACCCGAATCACTTACTGGGGTTGGGCCGGTAGGGCTAGACGGGCGGGAAGTGCCATTTCATTTGGTGTATGACCAAGTGATGCCAGCCGCTCGGTTATCTCAAGAAGACTGCGCCCTAGATACTATAATAGATAGTCTTGACCAGAAGCACGGTGTTTGATTCTATGTATCTATGTACTTTAGATCAAACAATCTCCATCCGTGTTGTAAACGTTGTCTTAACCGCCATCGGCTTCGACCTCCCCCCCATTGGCTGGGGAGTGTTCCGAACTGTTTGACCTATTGTAACAAAAAATCACTTCAAAGAACCAGGCAATCCAGCCATTTGGTACGAACAGATAGAATGCACACAGGGAGTTATGCTATATTACTGTTTAACGTAAGAAACTTCTTCCAAAGAAAATAGTTCCTCCAAGGGTTCCTTTCTTTGGGTTGTTATGTTGACCATAGGCGTTTTAACCAGACAGTGTAGTATGTGGGTGATGGTTACTTCGGGAAAATAAATCGGGTGTTTGGTAATGACCACCAATAATTTTCACTTCCCTCATAGCCGACCAACTATGTTCTTAAGAATGCTAGCTTTCGACTTCACCCATCTAAGGTACGTATCTGGGTAATCCGGTCGTAACGATCGCAAAGGTGCTCCCTTTACCCTCTAGCCAAACAATCGGGAACACAGAGGATAAGCATAGGAGCGAGGCAACCCATCTTGGCCAAAACTTAAGTCAAATCGATTCATATAATGGCTTAAAACGATACTGGAAGGGTGCAAACACGACAGAGGCAAATAAATGCATGAAAGATATATTAATCGGCTTCATTAGAGAAGCCCCCAGGTATAGTCGGGTTGTACATTTAAAGATGTATGCACAAGTAAGCTTAGCATAGTTCAGTTTAGCCGAACACAGCCTAGGAGGTTCTATCCACCCTCAAAAGTAAAAATAAAAGAAAAACTCTAACAAAAGAAAGGCTAGTTGGAGTGGCGTCACCGGACTAGCCGTAGAAGCGCCAAAGCCGAGTTGCGTTCCATGGGTTACGGAGACGATGCGCTCCTCCTCCTAGTACTTTATCAATTATGAAGGGACCCTCCCATTTGGGAGAGAGCTTATTCTTCTGCTTCTCAGGGAGTCGTAGGACGAGTTCACCTACGCTGTATGCCTTCGCCCGAACTTCCCTACTCTGGTAGCACCGGGCCTGCTGTTGATAAAACGTAGAGCGGGCCTGAGCTATGTCGTGCTCTCCTTCCAGGGCGTCCAAGTCATCCTACCGATCTAACTCGGCTTCCTTCTATTCGTACATGCACACTCTAGGCGCGTCATGAATGAGGTCGCAGGGGAGGACTGCTTCTGTGCTGTACACCATGAAGAACGCGTGTATCCCGTTGATCGATTAGGGGTGGTGCACAGTCCCAGAATATGGAGTCAAGCTCCTCCACCCAGTGGAAATCGGATTCTTTCAGGGAACAGACTAGGCGAGGCTTTATGCCGCTCATGATTAGTCCATTGGCCCGTTCAACCTGTCTATTGGTCTGTAGGTGATATACCGAAGCATAATAGAGCTTGATGCCCATGTTAGCGCACCAGTCCTTTACTTCCTGGGCTATGAAATTGGATCCATTGTCCGTTATTATACTGTGGGGGACACCGTAACGGTGGACCACGCCGGATATAAAGTCGATGAGTGGTCCGGACTTAGCTGAAGTTACTGGTTTTGCCTCAATCCATTTAGTGCATTTTTCGACCATGACCAATAGGTATTTCTTCTTCTTGGTCCCCCCTTTAAGTGGTCCGGCCATGTCCAGCCCCCAGACCACGAAGGGCCAAGTAATTGGTATCGTCCGAAGAGCCGTGGGGGCATGCGGCTTTGATTTGCAAAGAGCTGCCATCCAACGCAATGTTGGACTAGAGTGTGTGTGTTCACGCGAGCGGTGGGCCAGAAGAACCCAACTCGAAAGGCCTTGCTGACCAGGGCCCGAGATGCTGCGTGGTGACCACCCATGCCCGCGTGTATCTCGGCCAATAGTTGTCGCCCTCCTCTTCGGATATGCATCTCTGGAGGACTCCGGTAGTACTTTTTTTTACAGTTCACCCTTGTGGACCTTATAAGCTTTAGAGCGCCGAATTATGCACCGTGCCTCAGTCTGGTCGGGGAGCTCTTGACAGAGAAGATAGGCGAGGAAGGGATCGGTCCATGGCGCGACGACTGCCATGACTTTGTGAGAGGAATTTGTTTCCTCAAGTGTCAAGCCTCCGATGATTTCTTCGTCGGGTTCGATGACAGGAGGGATGATCTGTTCTGGGCCATTAGCTCCTGCGTCCTTGCCCTCGTCCTGCCACACAACGGATGGCTTGAAAAGCCGTTCGACAAAGGTGTTCTTAGGGACCGGGTCACGCTTGGCGCCCATGCAAGCAAGGACGTCAACAACTTGATTGTTGTCTCTGGAGACGTGGTGAAATTATAACCCTTTGAACTGGGCACATATTTTAAGGACAACGTTCCAATATGCCTCCATCTTTGGGTCTTTAGCATCAAATTCGCCGTTGACTTGGGAAATGGCGAGGTTAGAGTCTCCCCCACCTCGAGCCATTGTACACCCATTGATGTTGCCATCCGAAGCCCATGCAACAGGGCCTCATATTCGGCTGCGTTGTTGGAATCAGTATACATAATTTGTAGTACATATCGGATGTTATCGCTAGTGGGGGATGTAAGGATCACCCCAGCCCCCAGTCCCGCTAGCATTTTGGAGCCTGATGTCTGCTAGACTACATCGGTATTTCCCCAAAGAGGAAGGGATGATGCAGCACAGTGAGGGTAGGTATTTCCCTTAGTGATGAGACCAAGGTTATCGAACCAGTAGGAGAACCAAGCAACACTACGTAAACAACACTTGCACACAAATAACAAATACTCGCAACCCAACGTGTTAAAGGGGTTGTCAATCCCTTTCGGGCAACGACGCCATAAATTGGCAAAAGGACACGTGAGAGAGTTGTAATAAATTGATATATCGAACGCCAAATAGAATAAAGTGCAGCAAGGTATTATTGAATTTTTGGTTTAATAGATCTGAAAATAAAAGCAAATAAAATAGATCACAAAGGCAAATATATTAAAGAAGAGACCCGGGGGCCGTAGATTTCACTAGTGGCTTCTCTCGAGAAAAATAGCAAATGGTGGGTAAACGAATTACTGTTGGGAAATTGATAGAACTTCAAATAGTCATGATGGTATCCAGGCAATGATCATTATATAGGCATCATGTCCAAGGTTAGTAGACCGACTCCTGCCTACATCTACTACTATTACTCCACACATCGATCGCTATCCAGTATGCATCTAGTGTATTAAGTTCATGGAGAAACGGAGTAATGCAATAAGAACGATGACATGATGTAGACAAGATCTATTTATGTAGAAATAGACCCCATCTTGTTATCCAATAGGCGCGCCCTGGTGGGTTGTGCTGCCCTCGGAGCAGCCCCCAGGTGCTTCTTTGGCCCACTGGATGTCTTCTAGTCCATAAAAATCCACAGAAAGTTTAGCTGCATTTGGACTCCGTTTGGTATTGATTTCCTGCAATGTAAAAAACATGCAAAAAACAGCAACTGGCACTTGGCACTATGTCAATAGGTTAGTACCAAAAAATGATATAAAATGACTATAAAATGATTATAAAACATCCAAGAATGATAATATAACAGCATGGAAAAATCAAACATTATAGATACGTTGGAGACGTATCAGCATCCCCAAGCTTAATTCCTGCTCGTCCTCGAGTAGGTAAATGATACAAACAGAATTTTTTATTTGGAATGTTGCCTAACATGTCATCTCATATTATTTTCTTTGTAGCATGGACATTTGGACTTTTATATGGTTCAAAGTAATAGTCTAGTTTTGACATGAGACTTAAATACTCAAGCATACCAATGATAACCCAAAAGTATAGGGGATCGCAACAGTTTTCAACGGTAAGAATTTAACCCAAATTTATAGATTCAACACAAGGGGAGCCAAAGAATATTTGAAGGTATTAGCAGCTGAGTTGTCAATTCAACCACACCTGGAGATTAATTACCTGCAGCAAAGTGATCAGTAGCAAAGTAGTTTGATAGTTTTGATAGTAGTGACAGCAACAACGGTAACAGTAACAATGATAGTAGTAGTTTGTAGCAAGTGTAACAGTGATCATAGAAATAGTAACGCAGCAGAAACAATATAAGATAAATTCGTAGGCATTGGATCGGTGACTTGCTGGATGATATTCATCATGTGACAGTTATAATCTAGGGCGATACAGCACTAGCTCCAGTTCATCGATATAATGTAGGCATGTATTCCGTAAATAGTCATACGTGCTTTATTAAAAGAACTTGCATGACATCTTTTGTCCTATCCTCCCATGGCAGCGGGGTCCATATTGGAAACTAAGGGATATTAAGGCCTCCTTTTAATAGAGAACCAAAACAAAGCATTAACACATAGTGAATACATGAACTCCTCAAACTACGGTCATCACCGGGAGTGGCCCAGTTGTTGTCACTCCGCGGTTGCCGGATCATAACACATAGTAGGTGACTATAAATTGCAAGATCGGATCTAAAACATGGATATAATGATTAATTCATAAACGGTTCAGATCTGAGTTCATGGCACCAGGGCCCAAAGTGACAAGCATTAAGCATAGCAAAGTCATAGCAACATCAATATAAAAACATAGTGGATACTAGGGATCGGGCCCTAACAAAACTAACTCGATTACATGATGAATCTCATCCAACTCCTCACCGACCAGCGAGCCTACGAAGGAATTACTCACTCCCGGTGGGGAGCATCATGGAATTGGCGATGGAGATGGGTTGGTAATGACGAAGAACGAAGATTCCTCTCTCCGGAGCCACAAACGGACTCCAGATATGCCCTCCCGAGGAAGAACAGGGCTTGGCGTCGGCTCCGTCTCATGGATCGTGATAATTCTTTCTCCCTGATTTTTTTTCTGGAATAATGTGAATTTATAGTATCAGGGGGTCGTTAGAAGGGCCACCAGGTGGGTACAACCCACCTGTGCGCGCCAGGAGAGGGAGGCGCGCCTTGGTGGGTTTTGCCCAACCAGGGGCCCCTCTCTGGTGGGTCTTGGCTCCTGAAATTCTTATTATTGATATAAAAATCCTCGCAAAGTTTCGTTCCATTCCGAGAACTTTTATTTCTGCACAAAAACAACACCATGGTAGTTCTGCTGAAAATAGCGTCAATCCAGGGTTAGTTTCATTCAAATCATGCAAATTAGAGTCCAAAACAAGAGGAAAAGCGTGAGAAAAAGTAGATACGTTGGAGACGTATCAACTCCCCCAAGCTTAAACATTTGCTTGTCCTCAAGCAATTCAGTTGATAAACTGAAAGTGAGAAAGAAAAACTTTTACGAACTCTTTTGCTCTTGTTTGCATAAATAAGCTTAAACAGCACCCAAGTTTTCAGCCAGCATTATAACTAACCATGTCAACAACAACTCTTAAAGATTATAATGATTCATATCAATGACATAATCAGCTAGCGAGCAATAATAAGATATCTCAAACAGCAACACGTTATCAAAACAACCATGATATAATATGTGTCGGTGTACTAGAGTAGGGGTACCCTAGTATCCCGAACTTGTGCACGGGCAGTCGCAGCGCCCCGCGGCAAGGCTCGCCGGGTGACCGCCAAGGTCCTCCATGGTTCCTTTGGAGCCATTCAAGAACAAAGTATTCAAGCCAAGGAGACAAGGCCTCGGCAAGAGGAGCTTGCCGGGAAGGCCACTCAAGGCACAAGACCCCGACAAGAGGAGCTTGCCGGGAAGGCCAACCAAGGCATCTCAGGGAACTTGCCGCGACACGCCATGCGTCCCGGCAAGACCCGGTGAGCGGCAAGCTCCCGGACGCGACAAGACAACGACCGTGGCAAGCTACCACCCCGTACCCATGCTCCAGCACATCCACCAACGTGTCGCTCTGGGACCCTTCCAGGCGTACGTGGCGGGAGGCTGTGCAGCCAGCGGTATGCGGTGGCAAGCGGCGCTGACAAGATTGCCATCGTGGCGAACGGTGGCGTCCCTGACGGTCCCTTTTTGCACTGTTTGGGCGACGCAGATGGGCATTTAATGCCCTTGTCCCCTGCCGTCAGGGTTAGGTATGATACACTGTACAAGTAGCTGTACCAACCGCAACACCTTGCCATTTTTACCCTTGTCTACGTTGCCACCTGTCGGTGACCCCTTGAGCATATAAAAGGAGGCCCATGCGCAACGTAGAGAGGGGGGAGGAACAGAGGGACAGAGGAACACTCACGCTCGGTCTCGTTAGCTGTTGGTGTGTACTGTAGCACTCAGCACTCCCGAGCAAGAACTCAATACAAACCACAATGCAGGAGTAGGGTTTTACGCGTCCGTGCGGCCCGAACCTGGGTAAACTGCTCGTGTGCTTCGCCTCGATCTGCTCTTCGTGCGACCTCCGCCCCCCGCCGAACCGAAAGGGGCTCGGTCCCCATAGGTGCTCGTGGATCAGTTTCCCCGACATCTTTGGCGCGCCAGGTAGGGGGCGTCGAGGTTGTGTGAACCTGATCCGGCGTTCACCCGAGCTAGATCTTCATCATCTTCATCGACATGCCACCGAAGAAGAAGGCTTCGGAGGCGGCTGATTCGTCCGCGTCAAACCCACCACCGCCGGAGCAAATGGCTGGTGGGGTAGACACCGGCGGAAGAACGGGCGTCGACGAGGGAGCTCACAATGCCACGGCGTCCGAACATGCACCGTGCCCATCTCAGGAGGCGCGGGACCGGCAGCGCCATGGTACTCACGGTACCATACGCTCGCTGGACCCAGATCGAGCTGGCGGATCTCGAGATGCTCAAGACCAGCATGCACACCAACATGCTGGTGCGAGCGAGGCACGGTCGCCTGGATGGGATACTGCTCCTTCTAACATAGTTAGAAGTCCGAGCATATCACGCTCCACGCACCGTTCGCCACCGCTACCCGCCACTCCAGCAGAAGCTTTGACGCGAGCTCAACTGCTCCTAGACTACCCTCCAACGGCGGACAAGATCGACGACTGGAGGGCCACCATTCAGAGTCTCATCGGCTTTGCCAACGGCGACACTCCACGGCAGCCGAGTACATCGCAGCCGCGGCGAGTCAGCCAGGCACGAGCCGATGGCGACAAGACCGGTGGGGGTGCGACCACCGTGCACTCTCCGCCCCGAAGGCTAAGATCGCCGACTCGCCGGATCCACCACGACAGCGACTCCACCGCGTCATCAGATCCGCGAGCTCGTCGCGATCAGCGCGAAGTTCTTCACGAACGAAAGCAAGAAGATGCTCGTACTCGCATCGAGCACCGAAGAGAAGCGCGGCGTCAATCAGACTAGCGCGCTGGGCCCTCTGTCGACGTGCATGCGCCAGGGGAATCAGGCGACCTGCCGTACGCGGTGGGTTGCCTTGCGTTTACCCGTGAGCTGCGGCAAGTCCAGTGGCCCAGCACGAATAATTTCAACCAGACATACCCGAGAAGTACGACGGCAAGTCACATCCGTCGGAGTTCCTCAGCATCTACACCATCGTGGTGCAAGCTGCCGGGGGGCGGGACGACAAGATCCTTGCCAACTACTTCCCGCTGGTGCTCAAACCCAACGTCAGGTCCTGGCTCATGCACTTGCCGGACGACTCCATATCTTCCTGGGCAGACCTATGCCATCAGTTTGTCGGCGCCTTTACAGGCGGCCACAAACCTCATGGCCAGGAGAGTGACCTTCATCTGCTCGCCCAGAAGGAAGGAGAGCCCCTGCGCAAGTACATCCAGAGATTCAGCCGTGTACAACGCGACATCCCGGATGTCCACCCTGCCGTGGTCATCAGCGCGTTCCATCAGAACGTGCGTAACCGCAGGATGCGGGAAGAGATGGCAATGTGCAAGATCAGAGACGTCAGTGAGCTGTATGCCCTGGCCGACAAGTGTGCACGTGCTGAGGAAGGGAGGAGACTCCCCAGAGAGAATACAGGAGCAGGAGGATCTGACAGCGAGGATGCTGCCCCGGCAAAGAAAAACCGGCGGCGGAACAACAGGAAGAAGAAAGGCAAAGATGTGCTAGTTGTTGAGCAGTCCGGCAATGAAGGTGGCGCCAAGAAAGCCAAAGCTGGTAGCTCCGGCAAGGAGGTTGCCGCATGCACCAACTGCCAGGCTGTGGCGGTCGCCGACAAGCAGGACGGCACCAACAAACAGTACTGCAAGATCCACCGCACCAAGGGCCATGACCTCCAGAGCTGCAAGAAGGTCGAGCAGCTTGTCGAGCTGCAAAAGGCCGAATACGAGCGACGCGACAAGGAGAAAGACCAAGGAGGTGCTGGAGGATCCGGCACGAAGCGCCCCGGCCGGGGAGGACGCCGCGGCAAGGCCAAGCAGCGGCAAGGAGACAGACCTCCCCGCGGCCGCGACAAGGATGAAGATGACGACGACGACGAAGACATGGATGATGTCGAGACTAGTGAACAGGAGTTCCAGAAAGCCACAGAGGTCTTGTGCGTTGACAGTGGTGCTTCTCTGCATACTTCACACCGCCAACTCAAGCAGTGGGTGTGGGAAGTCAATGCGGCAGAACCACCGGTCGAGTCACGCAAGCCTCTGAAATGGTCCAGCACGCCTATCATCTTTGATATTGAGGACCACCCTGATCGCACAACTGCGGTCGGGTGCTTGCCGATGTTGGTTTCACCAACAATCCGCAACTTCAAGGTCACTAAGATGTTAGTTGACGGCGGGGCCGGCTTGAACCTGATCTCCTCCGCTGTGCTCCAGAAACTCCAGATCCCTGACAGCAAGCTCGAAGAGACCGGCACATTCCAAGGAATCAACCGGGAAGGAGCAAGCCGAAGGGGAAGATCATGTTGCCGGTGACATTTGGCAGCGAGTTGAACTTCAGAACTGAGAGGGTCGCTTTTGACGTTGCCGATTTTCCATTGCCTTACAATGGGATTCTCGGCCGTCCAGCGCTCGCCAAGTTCATGGCGGCCTCTCACTATGCGTATAACATGCTGAAGATGCCAGGCCCGATAAGTGTCATCTCTGTCCCTGGCGACAAGAAGGATGCTCTTATCTGTGCCGACAAGATTTACCGGGAAGCGGCGGCCGCAACCGATCGCAAGTCACTTGCCGCTGAAGCTCCCGGGGGGAAGAAGAAGACCAAGTCCGGCAAGAGTTCTGATGCCCACTCCGGCAAGCGCACCTCTTCGGAGTGCTGCGCTACCGTCGAGGACGCACCATCAAGCTCCACCGGCAAGTGTAAGAAGACAATGGCAGCTCCGCCGGAGACCAAGAAGGTGTCCGCCAAGGAGGACGGCACTGGTGGTACCTTCACCATCAATGCCACTCTCGACCCTAAATAGGAAAGCGCGCTCATTGCTTTCCTGCGGGCGAACGTCGATGTGTTTGCGTGGCAACCGTCTGACATCCCCCGTGTTCCCAGGAAAGTAATTGAGCACCACCTTGCCATCTGTCCTCGTGCGCGGCCCGTCAAGCAGAAACTCAGGAAGCAAGCAGTGGAGCGCCAAGAATTCATCGCAGAAGAAATCAAGAAGTTGGAAGCAGCAGGCCTTGTCAGAGGAGTGCTCCATCCTACGTGGTTGGTCAATCCTGTAGTCGTGCGCAAGGCAAACGGGAAATGGAGACTTTGTATCGACTTTACCGATGTTAACAAAGCTTGTCCCAAAGACCCATTTCCAGATTGTTGACTCCACGGCCGGATGTGACTTGCTTTCATTTCTTGACGCATACTCAGGATACCATCAGATCTTCATGGCAGAAGAGGATGAGGAGAAGACCGCATTCATCACTCCATGTGGCACGTATTGTTTCATACGGATGCCTTTCGGTTTAAAGAATGTTGGTTCAACATTCGCAAGGGTAGTCCATGCCGCTTTTGAGCCACAAATACACAGAAATGTGGAAGCCTACATGGATGACATAGTGGTCAAGAGCAAGGACAGGGCAACTCTGATTCAAGATTTAGAAGAGACTTTTGCAAATCTGCGCAAGATCAGCCTCAAGCTCAACCCCGAGAAGTGTGTGTTTGGAGTCCCTTCCGGCAAGCTTCTCGGGTTCTTCGTGTCTCAGCGGGGAATTGAAGCCAATCCCGACAAGATCAAGGCCATTGAGCAGATTGAAGCACCAAAGCGCGTCAAGGATGTACGAAGACTTGCCGGTTGCGTGGCAGCTCTCAGCAGGTTTATCTCTAAGTCTGCTGAGCGCGCCCTGCCGTTTTTCAAAATATTGAAAAAGGCAGGTCCAATGAAATGGACTCCGGAAGCGGAGGCTGCGCTGCAAGATTTGAAGAGATACCTGTCCTCCACTCCAATACTTGTCGCACCTAAGCCACATGAGAAGTTGCTGCTGTATCTGGCGGCAACCAATCAAGTGGTTAGTGTTGCGTTAGTAGCGGAGAGGGAGGCAGATGATGAGCCAGCAACCACGGCAGGCGCATCCAGCGACAAGCAGGGGGCTTCCCCGACAAGCTCTGGTCCCGACAAAGATGGATCTGCGCAGGCGCGTGAGGAGTTACAGAAGAGAATGGTGCAGCGCCCAGTTTACTTTGTCAGTTCCCTTCTGCAGGGGGCTAGGTCGAGGTACTCTGGCGTGCAGAAGTTGCTTTTCGGCCTTCTCATGGCCTCGAGAAAGCTGCGCCATTACTTCCAAGCACATGAGATCACAGTTGTCACTCGTTTTCCGCTGAAGAGGATACTTCAGAATCCAGAAGCAACAGGCAGGATTGTTGAGTGGGCACTAGAACTGTCAAGCTTTGGCCTCAAGTTTGAGAGCACTTCAACTATCCAAAGCAGAGCATTGGCAGAATTCATAGCAGAGTGGACGCCAACACTAGATGAAGAAATTCTAGAAACGAGCATCCCCGTCAAGGAAGCAAGCAAAGAGTGGCTAATGTACTTTGATGGTGCCTTCTCGCTGCAAGGCGCCGGTGCTGGCGTGCTGCTTGTCGCACCCACCGGAGAGCACCTCAAGTACATAGTCCAGATGCACTTTCCCAAGGAGCAAGAAACAAACAATACTGCAGAGTATGAAGGTTTGCTTGCCGGTCTCAGGATCGCGGCAGACCTTGGGATCAAGAAGCTCACTATCAGGGGTGACTCGCAGCTTGTTGTCCGCCAAGTGAATAAGAGTTATCAGAGTCCGTTGATGGAAGCCTACGTTGATGAAGTGAGAAAGCTAGAAGCGCACTTTGACGGCCTATAGATGGAACATGTTCCAAGAGCTCAGAACGACATTGCCGATGGCCTGTCAAAGTGCGCAGCACTTAAGTTACCTGTGGAACCAGGGATCTTTGTGCTCAAGCTGACTCAACCGTCTATAACGCCATCAACTGGACAGAGCAAGAAGAGGAAGTTGATTTCTGGTGACTATTTTCCGGCAGAGCTTCCCGAAGCCGCCGCCAAGAAGGTCCCCAAGATCAACACCAAGAGTGCTGGGGAGCAGTCTGCTCCGGCGAGCCCCAGGGTTTGTTTCGATGAAGCAGACGCTCCCGACAAGTTTTGCTCCGGCAAGCTTGCCGGGGAACGTCAAGCTCTGGCTGAGCCGCAGGTTCTCGCCGTAGAAGCGGATGTTCCCGCAGCAGCAGATGTGCCTTTAGTCCTTGTTGTCGAGCCACAAGCTCCAGCATGGGCACAGCAGATTGTCCATTTCCTTCAGACATGAGAACTTCCCGAAGAGCAAGAAGAAGCGGAAAGAGTAGCCCAACAGTCAAGTATGTACCAGTTTGTCGACAACACACTGTACAGAAGAAGACTCAACGGTGTCAAATTGAAGTGTATTCACCGGGAAGACGGACAAAAGCTGTTGGCCGAGATACATGGAGGCATATGTGGTCACCACATTGGCGCAAGAGCACTTGCCGGCAAAGCATTCCGACAAGGTTTCTTCTGGCCGACAGCCCTCCAGGATGCGACTGCACAAGTAACCAAGTGTGAAGCGTGCCAGTTCCATTCCAAGCTGATACACCAGCCAGCTCAAGCTCTCTAGACGATCTCTTTATCCTGGCCATTTTCGGTCTGGGGGCTCGACATCCTCGGCCCCTTCCCCCGAGCAGTCGGGGGCTTTGAGTACTTGTACGTTGCAATCGACAAGTTCACAAAGTGGCCGGAAGTGGAAGCAATGAGGAAGGTGACAGCATAGCTAGCAGTCAAGTTCTTCAGGTCGATTGTTTGCCGCTTCGGGATCCCTAACAGGATCATCACCGACAACGGTACGCAATTCACGAGCCGCACCTTCATGCAATACGTCCAAGATCTTGGCTCCAAGGTCTGCTTCGCTTCTGTTGCTCACCCCAGAAGCAACGGTCAAGTGGAGAGGGCAAATGCTGAAGTGCTGCGTGGGCTCAAGACCAGGACTTTCGACAGGCTGCACAAGTGCGGAAGAAACTGGATTGAGGAGCTGCCGGTGGTTCTTTGGTCGATCAGGACGACGCCAAATCGAGCCACTGGCCAGACACCTTTCGCTCTAGTCTATGGAGCAGAGGCAGTTCTCCCCACGGAACTCGTATATGGGTCACCTCGAGTGCTCGCTTATGATGAGCTTGAGCAAGAGCAGCTGCAACAAGATGACGCGCTGCTCCTTGAGGAGGACCGTCTTCAGGCTGCTGTGCGAGCTGCTCGCTACCAGCAAGCTTTGAGCCGCTACCATAGCCACAAAGTTAACGCCAGAAGTCTCGAGGAAGGCGACCTTGTTCTTCGGCGCGTTTAGTCCGCCAAGAATTCCAACAAGTTGACGCCGAAGTGGGAAGGCCCTTACCGGGTGAAACGAGTCACTAGGCCTGGCGCTGTCCGCCTTGAGACCGAAGATGGCATTCCGGTGAGCAACTCCTGGAACATTGAGCACCTTCGTAAGTTTTACCCGTAAGGCGCGGTTGCCGGACCCTGTTCCGGCAACCACCTTTTGTACAAGTCTTGCCGCTGTTGCATGTAATCCTTTGTACAAAGCCAGGCGCAGACCCTTTGCATAAATAAAGCTCATGTGCTCCGCACATCTTGTCAATTTCATGCTTTTTATTTTTTGCATGAGTTATCTGACACTTTGTGCGGCGCCAACCCCCGGTAAGCAATAACGAGCCATAAGGCTCCATATCTTTATTTTCTCTTCTTTTTATTTTCTCAAGGAAAGGAAGGTTCCCTCGCCCACAAGTTTGCGGGGGGGGGGGGGGGGGGAGGAGAAGATAATGGTATGGACCAGGCGTCGTTCAAGAAAGCTTCGCCTTGCCGGAAAGCAAACAACAGAAAAGCTAAGTTGCCAATGTTTGAGCAATCAGATTTTTTTTAAAATTTTTAAGTTATCTTCCTTGAACGACCATGCTTTGTATGGAAAACCTGTGCGCGGAGGAACCAGCTCGTGGCTAGTTGCGCCCTTACTTTGTTTCGAGTCCGCTCAACAACTTAAGTGTGTTGCGACTAGAGTTGCGCCCTTACTTTGTTTCGAGTTCGCCCAACAACTTAAGTGAGCTGCGACTAGTTGCGACAAGGTTTCTTGTCGGTAACGGCACCGCCAGCAGGCTGCTGACGTCCCGCACTCAGCGCTCGCGGCTAAGGTGCCTGCACCGGCAAGTTCCCTAAAAGCGTAGGGCAAAAACATACAAAGGAAGAAATCAAGTAAATGAAATAACATTGCAATCACTACCCAAAATATAGTTATATTACAACATAGCTTGTCGCGGCTCTAATAGATTGTTTTCATAACATGGCCAGCAGCGACAAGAAAAGAAGAAAACGGGCGGCCTAATCTACACGATCGCCATCGACCCTCTTGATCCCACTCACCTTGTCCACAATGGGTGCGACAAGGGCCTTGAGCGCCTCCAGATCAGCATCCGGCGGCAGGGACTTGAGGACGTTGGTGAGGTTGAGGCCCGGGTTGCGGAAGGCCACCTTCACCAACACCTTTTGAAGAGCTCCCGCGCAGATCTCGCGCGACTCATCGGCCAGCTGCTTTGGGATCCTCTCCCGGAGTCGCTGGAGGGCCGTCGCCACGCCTTTGAAGAACAAGGTGAGCTTGGCACTGGATGGGAGCTTCTCATCGGAGGGATACCCGAGATCCTCCATCCCCAGCTGCGCCAGCTCCCTGTCAATGTCTGCGGCAGCATTCACAAGACCCTCCGTCCACTGCTCCACAGTCTCCCTAAAAGTGTTCTGGGTGGCAGCAATACTCTCCAGCAGCGCCTTGTCGGCCTTGATCTCCTTCTTCAAGGCCACCTCCTGCTCCCGGGCGCCGTCCAGTGTCTTGGTCAAGGTGGTCAGCTTCAACTCGAGATCTGCGTTGGAGTCCTTGGCGGCGCTGAGCTCCTTACCCTTCTCGGCGAGACGGACCTGCAGCTCTGAGAGGCTGTAGGCGCCCTTCTCCCGCTCACGCTTGAGCGCGGCAAGCTCCTCGCCGCTCGCCTTGAGATCGGCCTCCAGCTGCGCCACCTTCGTCTCCAACTCCTTCTTGGCGGCCTCGGCATCTGCGGCAGCGTCCTCTGCTTGCTTGAGAGCTCCGCCAAATGTTCGCTCATGCGCGGTAAGCTCCTCCTCGTGGCTATCGAGGTTGATCTTCCGCTGCGCCAGCTCGCCCTCCTGCGCAGACAGCTTCTCAGCGGCAAGCCGCTGCTGCTCTTCGACGTCAGCCTTCTCGAGGAGGAAGGCCTTCTGCGCCTCAGCGAGCTGCTCCCGCTCCTCCGCCAGGGACCGGAGAGCTGCCTGGTTGAGACCTCGGAGCTCCTCCGCGCGCTTCTCGATGTCTGCTCCCGCCTTCGCGGAAAGCGCATCACGGGATTCCAGCTTGGCTTGCCGAGTGCGGTAGAGCGACAACAGCTTCCGCAGCAGCCGCTCCTCCTCGGGCTCGCCGCTGTTGCTGCTTGGCGCGTCAACCAGCGTCAGCCCGACGGAGGCGAGCACTTCTCCGTCGAAGCTTTCTCCTTCGACCGGCGCCCTGGATATTGATGCCCAGGGGAGGTTGATGAAGACGTCATTGCCGGCCTTCAAGTAGACGCCTGGCTGGGGCTCTTCGGAGCCTGACGCTGCGGCAGCAGCGAAAGGGTCGGCGGTCGGCATAGCGCCTGACGCTCCTACGGCCTCAGGGCCGTCAGTGCGATCGCCAGACCCCTCGTCAGCTGCTGCGGCGGCAGCCTTGGCGGCCTCTTCGCCGGTGGGATCATCAGCGCTGGCCACTTCTTCGGTGGCAGCGGCGTCGTCGACAGCAACCTCGGTCACCATCGGCTCCGCAGCAGATGGGTCTGACGGCCGAAAAAGGAAGAAAAGTCAAGCAAATATCCAAAAAGAAGATCAAACAAAGAAGAACCCAAGGGAAGTTTCGAAGCAAGGGATTTACCTGTACCGGACTCTGCAGCTGTGGTCTCCGCCACCGAGGGGCCGCTGGTGCTCCCCCTTGCCGGAGACTTCTCCCTTGTCGGGGAACTCCCCCTTGCCGGAGACTTCTCCCTTGCCGGAGACTTCTCCCTTGCCGGAGAGCTCTCCCTTGTCGGAGGATTCTCCCTTGCCGGAGAACTCTCCCTTGACGGTGTAGTCGAAGCAGATGGCATGTCAGGGGCAGTCTCAGGACGCTCCTGGTGGGGCTGCTCTGCTCCTACACAAACCAACAGTCAGATATCAGCAAACAAAGAGTATCCATGCACGCCTAACAGCGGGAAGCAAACCATATACTTACGCTGGGGGCTGCGCTGGGGGCTGCTCTGAAGTACAGTTACCAGGTCCGGCAAGGTTGTCTCGGGCGCACCCCCTGCTGTCGCGGTGGGTTCGTCCTCGATGATAATCAATGGGACCTTGGCTCTCTTTGCCACTCTCTGGGACAGAGTCCTGAAAAGGAATAAGTTCAGAGTAAAGCAAGTGAGTTACAAGACAAAACAGCAAGAATTGAAGAAATACAAGTACGACAAGGATCTTACTCTTCTTCTTCCTCGTCGGAGCTGAGCGCGGAGAAGTCAAAGCCTGGCCCACCTCCGGCGCGAGGAGGCGGAGGAGTAGGTTCCCTTGGCCGCTTGGCAGGAGCAGAAGTAGCGGTCCGCGGAGAACCCGCTCCAGTTGCCGCGGTGGAGCGTGTCGCGCGGCGCAGCGACTGTCGACTCGTCCGCCGCTCCTCTACGTCCCCGGCCTTGCGGAGACGCCTTCTTGGTGGAGCCGAGGGCTCTGCTTGCGGCAAGCTGCCCAAAGGTGGGGAGGAAGAGGAGTCGATCTCCAACGAGCCGCCCGTATCCTCGGCGGGCTCGCCCGACTCGACGTCATGCTCGGCAGGCTCCTCCTCGCCGGCAAACCCCTCTCGCTCGGCAAGGCTTGCCGCCTCTGCTGCCTCTGCCTCCTCCACGGTGAATCCAAACTCGCCCGCGGCTGCTGCCGCCGTCGCCTCTTCCAGCCTAGTGGCGATGCGCTTCACCTCCTCATCGGTGGTGGCGCGAATGAGGCCCTTCTGCTCGTCGGAGCGGATCGGCATCTCTACCAAGCCATCGAAGAACGCCTGCACGATGTCGTCTGCAGGCTCTTGCCAAGTTGGGTCAATTCCATGCGAATCGCACAACGGCATCATTGCACGGATGCGGCTGAGCGAGGAATTGTTGCACAGTGGAACGACACCCTGCGGCAACCTGAACACTTCGGGATGCTCAGGGTCATGCTTGAACAGCTCCTGGAGCATCGCGTTAAGCTCCAGGAGAGTGAAGTTGAAGTTGAGGCCCGGACGCAGCCTCATGATATCCGCCGCATTCTTGAACCCCCAGGCGGGTCTCCTCCTCTCCTGCAGGGGGGCGATGCGGCAGCGAAGGAAGTCTGCGCCAACGGCGCCTACAGTGAGCCCGGCAAGCCTGAGGCGTTGGATCCGGGCGACGGCAATCTTTAGCCTGTTGTCTTCAGGGGCCACGTTGCTCCAATCGCTGCTGCGCACCACTGTGGTTTGGCGCTGGGCGGTAAACGGCTGCGGGTCCTCCTCGACAATCCAGCACCAGTCTGCTCTCCATTCCTCCCATTTGCTGCGGAGCTCTCCCTCCAGATAAGCTTCCTTCTTGCCGGCTTTTGAGATCCAGGCGATTCCGCCGGATAAAGGCTCTCCTCTCTCAACTCGAGGCATAAAGAAGTGGCGAAAAAGAGCTACGCTTGGATGGACTCTGACAAAGTTTTCGCAGAGATGTGCGAAAACTGCCATGGTCAGGACAACATTGGGGGTGAAGTCAAGGAGGCGGAACCCGTAGGTGTTCATAATATCACAGAAGAATTCAGAGAAAGGCGGGCAGAGCCCGCAGTAGAAGAACAAGGCGAAAAAGGGATATCCAGTCGGAGCCATTTTCCAGGCGGCGGCTGGAAGTACCTTCGTGCGCGGGTGCGCCCGCGTCTCCGTTGACCAGAAGAGGTAGTAGTACTCCCTCAGCTCCCTCGCGACAAGCTTGGGGGGGGGGGAGATAGCCCTCTCCTTTCACAGCGCCTCGAGCTGCTGCGCCTCGGCCGACTTCACGACCTTCCCCTTCCCGGTTTTCGGAGCCATGGCGGAGGTGGTGAGGGAGGTCGACGGTGTCGGTGGTGCTGGTGGCGATGGGGGGCGGAGCGCTGCTCTCTTTCGGCTTTGGGAAGAAGGGGAGTGGCGGAGATTTTCGAGGTTGGAATAGCAACTGGCGGATGGGCGAACTGCCCCTGTTTCCCCTACTTATAAGGAGGGAGGGGGCGGACGCTTCGCCTTTCCGAATAAAGAAACCACCCACGATCTCTCCCACGACGCCGCAATCGACGCGTGCCGTTCGGGGAGGGCGCGGTGGATACGGAGAAAGATATGGCATAACCCAGGCCGTGCGTGCCCGTGCCCTGTTTTGGGCCTGGCCCAACAGCGCTCGGCACCGTGTATGGCCCAGGCCCGGGGGCTCCTGTCGGTGTACTAGAGTAGGGGTACCCTAGTATCCCGAACTTGTGCACGGGCAGTCGCAGCGCCCCGCGGAAAGGCTCGCCGGGTGACCGCCAAGGTCCTCCGTGGTTCCTTTGGAGCCATTCAAGAACAAAGTATTCAAGCCAAGGAGACAAGGCCCCGACAAGAGGAGCTTGCCGGGAAGGCCACTCAAGGCACAAGACCCCGACAAGAGGAGCTTGCCGGGAAGGCCAACCAAGGCATCTCAGGGAACTTGCCGCGACGCGCCACGCGTCCCGGCAAGACCCGGTGAGCGGCAAGCTCCTGGACGCGACAAGACAACGACCGCGGCAAGGCATTTGCCATGGCAAGCTACCACCCCGTACCCACGCTCCAGCACATCCACCAACGTGTCGCTCTGGGACCCTTCCAGGCGTACGTGGCGAGAGGCTGTGCAGCCAGCGGTATGCGGTGGCAAGTGGCGCTGACAAGATTGCCATCGTGGCGAACGGTGGCGTCCCTGACGGTCCCTTTTTGCACTGTTTGGGCGACGCAGATGGGCATTTAATGCCCTTGTCCCCTGCCGTCAGGGTTAGGTATGATACACTGTACAAGTAGCTGTACCAACCGCAACACCTTGCCATTTTTACCCTTGTCTATGTTGCCACCTGTCGGTGACCCCTTGAGCATATAAAAGGAGGCCCATGCGCAACGTAGAGAGGGGGGAGGAACAGAGGGACAGAGGAACACTCACGCTGGGTCTCGTTAGCTGCTGGTGTGTACTGTAGCACTCAGCGCTCCCGAGCAAGAACTCAATACAAACCACAATGCAGGAGTAGGGTTTTACGCGTCCGTGCGGCCCGAACCTGGGTAAACTGCTCGTGTGCTTCGCCTCGATCTGCTCTTCGTGCGACCTCCGCCCCCCGCCGAACCGAAAGGGGCTCGGTCCCCATAGGTGCTCGTGGATCAGTTTCCCCGACAATATGACAATAATGGTATCTCTCTAGCCCTTTCTAAGACCGAAAAACATAAATGCAGAGCACCTCCAAAGTTCAAGCAGCAACTAAACATTGTAATTCATGGTAGAAAAGATCCAGTCATGATGCACCCAACATTAGCTACACACAATGCATAAATCATGATAGTTGTGCTCTACTCAGTTTCTCGCGCTTGTTTTTAGAAGGTGGTGACACAACATAAAAGTAAATAGAAAGTCCCTTTGTAGAGGGAAGCAGTGATTTGCAGAGGTGCCAGAGCTCAATTTTTAAAACAGAGATAAATGATATTTTGAGACATGCACCCTTCTTATTCACTTCACGACTATCAGTTATCAACATCTTCCATGCTAAGCATGCTAGTGGAGGTTCCCAAGCGATAAAAGTAAAGGTTTACTCCCCCACCACCAACAAGCACAATCCACGGCTTGTCCGAAACAACGGGTGCCGTCCAAACCAACAATAGTCCCGGGGGAGTTTTGTTTAATTATTTGCATTTTTGAGTTCGAGACTGGGAATCCCTATTACCACCCATTTCCTCGTGAGATGCCGAGTGAATAAACACTCGACCTGAGGATAACATGCTTAGCACGAAAGATATCGACCACCTCCTGTCGTTCCATGAATGATCCAGGCACACAAAAGGGATAATTTTTTTTAGAAGTTTTTAGAGGTGGCACATGCAAATTTACTTAGGACGGCAGGGTAATACCGTATATAGGTAGGTATGGTGGACTCATCTGGTATAACTTTGGGTTCAAGGTTTTGATGTACAAGCAGAATTCCCACTTAGTACAGGCGAAGGCTAGCAATTAAGATTGAGAAGCGGCCAGCCAGAGAGCAACAACAATCATAACCAGGCATTATGCATAAGTAACATTGGACAGTAGCATGAGTAGGATATGAAAACCATGAACATAAATATTTTAGAGGCTATGTTGGTTATGATTCAACTACATGCATGAACATGTACCAAGTCAAGTCATTCGAACATTCAGAGGAGGATACCATATCATCATACTACATCACAATCATTTTAACGCTATGTTGATATCTAAGATAAATCATTATCCACTCCCAGCTACTTATGCATGGCATGAGAAACTATAATCTCTAATTGTCATTGCAAACATGTTTAATCATAATGGGCTGAAGCCTGGGTACTAGGTTAAACATATTTACACAAACAGAACAAGTCGAGTTCATACCAGTTTCTCTTTGCCACGGCCAGCTCATCGAATATCGTCATTATTGAATTTCACTTGCACGACCGAATGATATGAAAATAATAATAGTGCAAGAGTGCCATAGACTAAGCTAGAATCTGCAAACATTTTATTCAGAAGGAGAAGACAAGGTAAAATGGGCTCTTATTAGTTCAACAGTTATTCGTATGAGAGCCACTCAACATTTTCATCGTGGTCTTCTCCTCGGTACAACTCGAATAAAAAGAAAATAAATTCAGAGAAACACACTGAAATATTTTTGGAGTTTTTGGTTTTGTTCAACAAGCAAATAGAAAGCAAAAACGAGAAAAACTATTTACACAGGAAAGCTCCCAACAAGCAAAAGAAGAACAAGGAAATCTTTTTGGATTTTCTTTTTTAGTTCTACTACTAAGCATGCATCAAAAGTAAACTACTACAACTATTTTTTTGGTTTTTATAAGGTTTTTCAAACACACAAGAATAAATCAAGAAAAATAAATCTAAACATGGATGATACAATGAAGAAGTGTGAACACCGACAAATAGAATAAGTGTGATCATGAATATAATATCGATGAGAAACATGTACTCCCCCAAGTTTAGGCTTTTGGCCTAAGTTGGTAATCGATGAGTAGCCTGGAGGGTAGTAGGGATCCTGAGGAGCGGGCATCCACACATCCCACTGCTGAGGTGCCTGTGCAGCCTCTGTAGCAGCGTGAGCGTTCCAGTAGGCGAGGATGTCTGCACACATAATCCGGTATCCGCCCTGGCAACAGAATCAAACAAAGCAGGTGTAGTCAAGGGGATAACATCACGAGTGTCAACGCTATAGACCAGGTTATAAGGAATGGCAACATCAGGACGATCATGTGCAAGAAAGTGATGGTGATACATGGCTGCCTGGTCTAAGTGAACCTTGGTTAGAGGGTAATCATGAGGGTGTATCTCAACCTCGAAGTGAGACGCCAAACGAGTAGCAAAAATCCCACCATTTATTTTACCCTGGGATTTATTAAGGTGCAGGCGACGAGCCACAATAGCTCCCAAGCTATACGTGTTGTCACCCTCAAGTGCACGACGTAAAACAGTAAGGTCTGGTGAACTAAGTGCACCCACCTTCTCCCCAGTAAGCAAGCATTTGGTAATGAAATATGCAAAGTAATGAACAGCAGGAAAATGTAAGCCACCGGCAGTGATGGCTGACACTCTCCTCTCATCACCCACTGTCAAAGTGCGACAGAAGTCCTCAAACTCAGCCAGCCTTGGCTCAGCCAAGCTCCCATCAGACGGGATCATGCATATGTTGCAAAACTCAGTAAGTGGTATCTGATGGTTTTCAACATATAAATCAAAACTCACTTCAGGAGGATTATTCCTAGGCAAGAAAGTAAAACTTTGAACAAACATGTTTGTGAGTATTTGGTGTTGGTGACACTCATCTTCGATGAAGTCGGTGAGACTGGCATTGGCAATAAATTGCATGAACTCCTCATGAATTCCAGCCTCTTGCAGGAACGGGGTGTGCGGCCATTCGCACGGCCGTACCTCCGCCAACCTCCGAGGGCGGAGATCACCGTGAGAAGACTCTCGAATAATACCCTTGGAGTTCTTCTTAGAGCCATATTTCCCGAAGATATTCATGTCCGCGTACAATTTTTCCTATGAACTAAAATCTGAATTTTTAGTTCACAATTTTTTCCAACAAAACTTCACAAAACTAATAGCAACTACTCATAGGGATACATAGAGGCCACAGCAAGCATTCAAACTATTTAGACCACTAAGAATTGAACATGCAAGCACATCTACATCAGCACCAAGAGTAGCTAATTATTCAAAGTATAAACCACTAAAGCAAAAACTAATTGGACAAATGGTGGAGTCACATACCAAGCAACAATCCCCCGAAACAGTTTCGAAAACGGAGTTTCGAGCAAAGAGATCGAAATCCGCGGGTTTGAGCTCAAGAACACGGGAGAGAGAGCAAGGGTGATTTTTTTTCTGAGGTAGGTGACAATGTGGGATGAAGAGATAAGTGAGGGGGCCCATGTGGGGACCACAACCCCCAGGGCGCACTAGGGAGTGTTGGCGCGCCCTAGTGGGTTGTGCCCACCTGGTGCATGATACGTCTCCGTCGTATCTACTTTTCCAAACACTTTTGCCCTTGTTTTGGACACTAACTTGTATGATTTGAATGGAACTAACCCGGACTGACGCTGTTTTCAGCAGAATTGCCATGGTGTTGTTTTATGTGCAGAAAACAAATATTCTCGGAATGACCTGAAACTCCACGGAACATCTTAGAAAAAATAATAAAAAATCCTCGCCAAAGATGAAGACCAGGGGGCCCACACCCTGTCCACGAGGGTGGGGGGCGCCCCCCCTCTAGGGCGCGCGCCCCTACCTCGTGGGCCCCCTGGATGCCCTCCGACGCCAACTCCAACTCTATATATCTGCTTTCGGAGAGAAAAAAATCAGAGAGAATAAATCATCGCGTTTTACGATACGGAGCCGCCGCCAAGCCCTAAAACCTCTTGGGAGGGCTGATCTGGAGTCTGTTCGGGGCTCCGGAGCGGGGGATTCGTCGCCGTCGTCATCATCAACCATCCTCCATCACCAATTTCATGATGCTCACCGCCGTGCGTGAGTAATTCCATCGTAGGCTTGCTGGACGGTGATGGGTTGGATGAGATTTATCATGTAATCGAGTTAGTTTTGTTAGGGTTTGATCCCTAGTATCCATTATGTTCTGAGATTGATGTTGCTATGACTTTTCTATGCCTAATGCTTGTCACTAGGGCCCGAGTGCCATGATTTCACGTCTGCACCTATTATGTTTTCATGAATATATGCGAGTTCTTGATCCTATCTTGCAAGTCTATAGTCACCTACTATGTGTTATTGTCGGGGAAACTGCCTCAACGAGCACCTATGGGGACCGAGCCCCTTTTCGGTTCGGCAGGGGGCGGAGGTCACGCGAAGAGCGGATCGAGGCGAAGCACACGAGCGGTTTACCCAGCTTCGGGCCGCACGGATGCGTAAAACCCTACTGCTGCTTTGTGGATTGTATTGTGTTCTTGCTCGGGAGCGCTGAGTGCTACAGTACACGCAAGCTGCTAACGAGACCGAGCGTGAGTGTTCTCCTTTTCCGTCCTCTCCCCTCTACGTTGCGCATGGGCCTCCTTTTATATGCTCAAGGGGTCACCGACAGGTGGCAACGTAGACGAGGGTAAAAATGTAAAAGTGCTGCGGTTGGTACAGCTACTTGTACAGTGTATGATACCTAACCCTGACGGCAGGGGACAAGGGCATTAAATGCCCGTCTGCGTCGCCCAAACAGTGCGAAAAGGGACCGTCAGGGACGCCACCGTTTGCCACGAGGGCTATCTTGTCAGCGCCGCTTGCCACCGCGTACCGCCCGCTGCACAGCCTCCCGCCACGTACGCCTGGAAGGATCCCAGAGCGACACGTTGGTGGATGTGCCGGAGCGTGGGTACAGAGTGGTTGCTTGCCGCGGCAAACGCCTTGCCGCGGTCGTTGTTTTGTCGCGTCCGGAAGCTTGTCGCTCACCGGGCCTTGCCGGGACGCGTGGCGCGTCGCGGCAAGTTCCTTGAGATGCCTCGGTTGGCCTTCCCGGCAAGCTCCTCTTGCCGGGGCCTTGTGACTCGAGTGGCCTTCCCGACAAGCTCCTCTTGCCGGGGCCTTGTCTTCTCGGCTTGAATACTTTGTTCTTGAATGGATCCAAAGGAACCACGGAGGACCTTGGCGGTCACCTGGCAAGCCCTGCCGCGGGGTGCTGCGATTGCCCGTGCACAAGTTCGGGATACTAGGGTACCCCTACTCTAGTACACCGACAGGAGCCCCCGGGCCTGGGCCATACACGGTGCCGAGCGCTGTTGGGCCAGGCCCAAAACAGGGCACGGGCACACGTGGCCTGGGTCACGCCGTATCTTACTCCGTATCCACCGCGCCCTCCCCGAACGACACGCGTCGATCGCGGCGTCGTGGGAGAGATTGTGGGTGGTTTGTTTATTCGGAAAGGCGGAATGTCTGCCCTCTCTCGCGGCATGCGTGGGGCTGAGCCCCGCATGCATGCGTCACGTCGTAGTAAAAGGGGGCGGTTCGCGCCTTCCCCATGAACGGAGGGAGGCGTGGAGGCGTGGTTCATTTACTGGACGGGGCCGAGGCGTGGTTTTCGAGGCGTCCACTCCCCACGATCACGGGGTGGTGAGAGGTCGCCTCATCTGTCGCCTCGGTTCTGCACGCCTGCCACGCGGCTTCCATGCGCTTGGGGTGGCGAACGGTGGAGGCGGGGAACCGAGCCGTCGTGGGTCGAGGCAGCGGGTCGGTCCCAGTTCCCTGCTCCTTCTGTGTCTTGATTAGCTGAGCGGGGCGGCCGAGCCCCCACCCCGTTCCTTTATAAGGAGCGGGAGGGGGGGGACGGAGGCCTGCATTCTTTCCTTCAGCTTCTGCTCCCCTCTCTCTCATTCGCCATGGAGAAAGGGAACCCTGGTCCTTCAACGGTGGCGGCGAGGGTCGCCGCTAGACAACGCGTCCCTCCCTCTCCCGCACCCATGGTGGCAGAGCCAACCGTAAGGGGAAGATGGAGGGGGCGAGGCCGTGGGCGAGGTCGAGGGCGAGGCCGAGGCGCTCGGGGAAGAGGTGGACGGGGCGGCGCGCCGGCCTCGCCTCCGCCAGCGATTCCTCTTCCCATGGCGGTCCATATCGGGGATGACCCTTGCGAGTTCTTTGTCAGGCTGCGTCGCCCGCCTCGTCGTCGCCTTCGTCTCTCGACTCCATTTGCGAGTGAGATGGAGTTGGATCCGCCCGAGACACTGAGGATGCACATGAGGGGCTGCGGAATCAGCGATACGCGAGTCCGCGTTGACTTCCCAGCCCCTAACGTGATGTATCTTGGTCGAGGATGGAAGACGTTCGCCCGTATCCATAGCCTGACGGAGGGGCTCACCCTCCATTTTAAGCTGATGGAGGGCGGTCTCCTCTCCGTCAAGGTCTTCGGGTGCTTCGGAACTCAGGCAAAGTGCTGCGTGGAGAGCTCCTCTGATAGCGAAGACTCCTCCTTGAGCGAGAGTGACGAGGAGGACAGCAGCAGCGATGATGGGGGTAGCGGGCGGCAGGATGACGGGTCCGACTAGGTGTCGGGCGTTGCTCCGTGCGGCACCGGCGACCCCATCATTCGTGTCGCCGGCTTCTTGAACTTCTCGGGGTCGTCTCCTTGGGCGGCTGGCATAGGGAGGCTGCAGAAGAGGAAGAGGGCGGGCGGCAAGGCCGTCAAGTCGGAGTACGTGGGCGTGACGCCCTCGACAATGTGCTGACGTCCTGTCGCCTCGTCTTCGAGCCCTGCTTCCGGCGCCGCCATCACCATCCAGCCTTTGGACGGCCACCGAGATGTTCTCTTGCTGTCTTCTGCTACCCGTAGCTCGCCTAGGCGCCCCTTTTGCCCTTTTCGCCTCCTTGACCTAACTCCTGAAGAGAGGGACAAGAAAGGGATTACGGGCACCTTATCTCTTTTTAATTTGTAAGCCCTCGGGCCTTAGCTGCATTTAAAACTTGTAATCCCATCATTCATGTTTTTCATTCTCTATGAACTGTACCCGAGTGGAATGTTTTTTTAGTGAAAAGGGGATGCTTGCCGGGTCACTTGTCTTGCGGGTGGAACCCACGTCAAGGAGCAAATCCTTGATATCTTTAAGATAGACACTTCTTTGCCCGGCAGCAGGTCCTGCCGTCATCCCACGTCGCTCGACCTTTCTCACGCTTTTGGCGGAGGCAGGGATGAGGCGGGTTCGGGCTCCTTTCTTCATCCCTTTGCTGCCGCGACTACGACCAAACCTGGCCCCAGGAACGAGCCCTAGGGCCTAGAGTTAGGGGAGAATGGTAGCTTTTAGGAAGAAACGAGGTTTCGCGTTCCTTAGTCCATAAGAGAATGCATGAAAAGGGATGAAAAACTTATCTGAGATTGCAGCCCCCGGCAACTCTGGTTCGCCGTGGGTGAATCTTTGTACTTGCAGCCCCCGGCAACACTGGCTTGCCGGGGTCCAGATGCTGGTCCGTCCTCCTTCTCTTTTTCGTCCTCAAGTGGTCCGGCCAGGATATGCGAGCCCTGCAAATGTCACGACCGGTTTTCCGGGCATTAATTTCTAGAAAATGGCCGTTGTGCTCACCAGCCCCAAGATTACTGTTAGCTGATGAGGCACCAACTTGATATAGAAATTCCAAGCAAGAGTACAAAATATGCAGTACAAGACCATTGTGGCCTATGAGTACAACAAATGGTTTCTAGTGGTTGAGGGCGGAAGCGGTTTGTGGATCACCACGGCTATGGGACTCCATTTCCCACGGGAACAACTGACCAGGTTAACTCCTATCTTCGCGAGGCTGCTATCACCGTTGCTTAGGTTCCCGAGGCTGTCGTCGCAACGCTCCTCTCCAAGCAATCAATCTGGCCAAGACAATAGCCAGGGACAAACCAGTGAGTACTTTGAATGTACTCGCAAACATTAAGAACACAGGTATAATCTAGTCACAAATCATCATGCTTCAAACATTCTATAATCATTCTGATAACTATGGAATAAGGTTCATGATGCACGTGAGTATACTACTTTAGTGAGCCATGGGTATGCATTTAAGTAAAGGGAATAACAAAATATGCCACAGTCGGGCGTCTGAGCGACACCACATACAGGGCTTTATAAGAAATGCCACAGTCGGGCGTCTGAGCGACACCACATATAGGGCTTTAGAAGAAATGCCACAGTCGGGCGTCTGAGCGACACCACGTACAGGGCTTCAAAGAAATGCCACAGTCGGGCGTCTGAGCGACACCACATACAGGACTTTAGAAGAAATGCCACAGTCGGGCGTCTGAGCGACACCACATATAGGGCTTTATATGAAAATGAAATTTATCATGGTGAATATCCAGGAGGTGGTACCGTCCCAGGGGTATTTTTTTATTTCAACATATGCAAACGGTTAGTCCATAAAGATAATAATAACCATAACCATCATATATCACAAGTCATAATCAATATTCGAGTTTTAGTGGTTTCTCCTCCGAAGACCGACACTAAGACCGACACCTGACCCATCCCAGACTGAAATCCTTAACCATGGACACGGCTATTCGAATAGGTTTAATCTCTGCAGAGGGTGTACTCTTTACCCATGAGTAACGGATTCCTTTAGTCCATCGGGACTAATTCTGTCTACGGTCTTTTGATTGAAAACACACCTGACTTGCACACACCAGCTTAACTCACCGGTGTCTGGAATCACCCACGACACCTGTCAAGCAAACTCTAAGTGGGGAGGCTACAACCTCGACGTAGCATGGGATCACAAAATTTATACCGCGCGCAAACTAGGGGAGCTACCCCCTTCGGCTACAACCGAAACACCCATGCCCCCGGACCAGGTGGCATGCCTACCGGATGCAGCCGGTATCTTCCACCATGGCCTCTCTGTACGGTGTGTGCCAAGACAAGGGTTAACAACTTACTGAACCATACCCTACTTACGGCAGGGACCTGTGGCAGTACGAAACAAGTATGGGGGTTACCGGAACAAGACTCGATCTACGGTCGACTCAGGAGGTAGTAATATTTCCTGCAAGATTAGCATAACAATGCATGTATTACAACCAACAGATAGAAACACCACACGACATACCCCATCATGCCATACCGGACACGACCGTCTCGACGGAGGACTAGGGACAAGACCGCGTCTAGCCAAGACAGAGGCCTACCCGGCATTCCTTCCGGTATGCATGAAGAGTGTATGGCGGTGATTTCCATCACAAAACATGTCAACTCCATATGCATGAAATTCACTAATAAGCACTTATGAGTAGGATCACATCCTCACATAAAATTACGCATGCACGTGCCGGGGTGGTGTTGTCTTCGAGTCAAACAACACACCCAAAAAAAATTACACCAGGGTTCAGAATGCTTGCCTTTAGGTCATGGAAAAGAAGGGTGCATCCAAAACATCTTGAAATCTTCAAAAAATCCTATTTAAAGGAATATGCATGAATTAACACATATTCAAAAACAGTACAAAAAAGTTGTTTGGAAAATTTTCAAATAAATCTTAAAATAAACTAGACAGAATTTAAGAGATGTAGGAAAAAGGATCAATTCATTTGGGGTTATATTTAAAGAGTTATAGTCGGTCAAAGTTTAGTCAAATCTGTTATTTAAATTAAAACAGAAAAGAAAACGTTTTAATTAAAAACGTACACGTCGAAAGCGTAAACCCGGGAATGCGTTTCCACTTAAACCACGTGGACTGCGTCTGGGTCGCTGACAGTGGGCCCGCCTGGCCCACCAGTCAGGTTTGACTAGTCCACCTCCCTCCTCTCCCTCCGCCCGAGAGGAGGGGCGGGACTCCGGCGATGCCCGCCGGTGAACGGCGGCGCTGCTCGCTAAACGGAGGCCATCCACGGGTTCAGGGGGTCGAGGCAGTCGCTCCGGTGGTTGTTTTGTCCCCTGGGGTGGATGGAGCTACCGGCGGTGAGCTCCGCGACGAACGGTGATCGTCGGAAAAAGTGGAAACTTGCCCGTGGCGGGTCTCAATCAAGATTGAGTAGGGGAACGGGCTCGCGGGAGGATGTGGGGGTTCCTGGTGGAGAAAGTGGAGAGGGGGAGGCTCTGGTGGCACCGTACTGGCTGGGGCAATGGCGGCGGCCGAGGTTGCCGGAGAGGCAGAAGACGAATCCCTCCCTTCGATTGACGGCCATTGGGCTCTAGGAAGGTGGCTTGGGGTCGTCTCTATGCGGAGATGAGCTTGGGGCTCCTTATATAGGCGATGGAGGTCGGTTCCGAGGCGACCGACGATAAGGATGACGGCGAACCGCCATGCTGTAGTTTGGGCGATGTGGCGGCGACAAGCGCTAGGGGACGAAGTTGTGGATGAGCACGCACTGCTCCAGGAGGCAGGTGGCAAGCGCTGGTGGCTTGGGCGGCGCTGAACGGGGCAGAGGCTGTCGGCCGACGCCGGCGTGCCGCTAAAAGAGCTCTGACGGTGGCGCTGTAGGGTGCCAGGGCGGATGGCGTGTTGTGGCGAGGCGGGGAGTGCGTGGCGAGGTTCTGCAGTGCGGGCCAAGGCAGGGGGTGCGACGCGGCGGCTCGGTTGCGCGGCTGCAATTCGCGCGCTCTGGGCGCGCCCAGAGCACGCCCAGAGCACGCCCACCAGATGCTCGGCGAAATGCCATGGTACTTTAGAGCGCTTGGTTGAAGCTGGGAGTTAGCAGGTCTAGGCTATGGCTTTCAAGGAGATCAATGGACAAGCTTGAGGGGTCAGAGGATCATGTTCACACTGCTAACAAAAATCCATGCCAGATCTGACCATGCACTCCAGGTGTTTGACAAAATGACAAAGGCACCTAGGTAGTTCTTGGAGTGGCAAAAATCTCCAGATCAGTGTCTCTGAGGATGAAAGAGAGGGTGGTGAAGTTGGTTTGCAAAAAAGGAGAAACTTGCTAGTGCAAGTTTTGCAAAACTACACTTCTAGACAGGAAGTAAATGGCATCATTTCATGGACCAAAAATGTTCCATGGAGTGCATGCTCCTGGACTTAAGAGTTGGGCAAGGTTGACTACAAGCATGAGAAGGCACAAGATCACCAGAGCAAGAAATAATAGGGTTGCAGTAGAAAATACAAGTCTGGTCCAGAATAAAAAAGAGGTTGGTTCACTCAAATTCTCCAAAGAACAACACTATGTTTTTGCATAAAGTTGAATCATATGCTGCTACTAACATCTCATAATTTTGGTGGAGGCTAGAAAGAAATATTTAAATGGGTTGTAGTGCAAACATGCCCACTGGACCAGAGAAGAAAATTAGGTGTAGAGATCAATTTATTTCAAGAATAAAGGATATCTTTGCACAAAAGTGATTTAATAACATCACATGACATCTCCAAATTTTGGTGGGATTTATGAGATAATTTATCACATGGTTGTAGTTCAAATATGGCCATATAGACAAGGGAAATCATTTTTCAAGAAAATAAAGGCTAAGCAATTTAATTATGTAATTAGTTCTACTAATAAAAGGAGAGTTTTTCTTGAGAGGTTTAAACAAGTCCAATAACATGTCTGAAAATTTTTCACTTTGGGGGAAAAACTTCATAATAACCAAGTTCAAAAATCAAAAGGAAGCTCAGAAAATAAAATTTTTAATTCCTGGCAAAATTTTAATTAATAAAACAAGGTCAAATTTTTTTGGGTGTCACAACACTACCCCCCTTAAGAAAAATCTCGTCCTCGAGATTTGCTAAGGGTTGCTTTGAAAAACAAAAACTCTCGGGGATCTTTCGCGAGGGAAGAACGGTTACAATAAAGGAGCACAAGTCACAACAAAACCATACATATTAGTAGAAGCCAAATAACTTATTCGTCGCGCAAGCTCAGGTTATCACGCATAAGTCACAATACATAATTTAAATGTTGCAACAATGAACATAGCAGCGACGTTTAAAATGGAAACGGTAACTGGACGGGGTCCTGCGAGAACGTTTCTGGTACTGAGACACATTCCTCTTCTATCGGGGAAAGGGGTTTAACCAGTCGATGAATGCATCTCTCTTGGCCGGGCCTCAGTGATCTGCCGATGGCGATCTAAGGATTTAAATCCGCGAGACTCTGGAGATAACCCATCACATGTTGGGTGAAGCGTTCTTGAGCGATGACGTACTGGACCAGGTTGGCTAGGACTGGGTCTTTCTTAATTCGTCCACCAGGAAAAGATGATACTCCACCGGGTGCTGCACGGCTCGGAAAGTAATAATACCCTCGTTCGCTGGCATAGGGAACCGCGAATCGAAGGCGAGCAAGCGCTTCGTATGCAGTAGCCTCTATGGCCATAAGCGGGGTCGGCATAGATTTCCCCACGAAGGAGACCTCTGTTGGGTCTTGGTTTGAGTTGGAGGGATGTGCACTGCTGCCCAATATCTCAAGGTGGAAGAGGTGATTCTTGATTTGAACAGCTCGTACTGGGGTGGCTGGGTAGCACCCATGGTACTGCAGGTAAAATCCCACAATATCTTGACAAAACTACCCGGGGTTGCATCTGGGGTTCTCAGATGAATGCTGGGGCTTGACATGGCAAGAAATGGTTGTGAGGGTGGTGCACAAGGTGAGAGGTGTTTTGGCAAGGTCACGCGGTGGCCTTTTATAGCACTGGAGCTGGGTCACTTTTACCATGGTGAATGGTAAGGAAACTTCCAGCTCCGCTCCAAGGGTCGAAGTCAAGCCACAGATACACATATTTCACCGAGGTGACGTGTTACTGTGGGAGTTATCGGGGGTCTTTGTCAACTGTGCCTGGGTAGAAATGCTGGCATACCCATGCAAGGCTGCAGGGGCTCAATGACAGGCGGCGTTTATTTACAAGGTCACGCGGTTACAAGTGAGAATACACCGGGACTCGATATTATTCGGGTGACTTAGTCTACCTCGTTTACATCCAAGCGGGCGTGCCTGGTGGATGTTGAGGCTTCTCCACGGTTCTCACCGTCGGAATTTACTGGAGTGGGTTGAGGGGCGGCAGGCTCGGGGTAGCGATGATGACCATCTCGGGGATTGTTGGCTATAACTCCGTTGGAGTGTGTTCCCAGTATGTGACGTAGCACCTCTGGGGTTATTGCAACACCTTGGTCGATGGCTAGGATAGCTCTCAGGGACTCGATCGGCTGTCCAAACAGCACGACTGGGTTGTCGGTGTTGGGCTCGCCCTCTTCTCTTGCCGGGGCTCGACGAACCAGCTCTCCACGAGCTGCGATAAGATCAATAGTGACCTGATCGCACAGTTCCTCTAGTGCACCTACGTAGCGCACTAGGTGCAACAATGTAGGGTCTGTTTCGTAGTCTCCGTTGGCAACTTGGGGTGGTCTACCATACCCTTCCCGTCTGGGGTAGTAGTGGAACGAGCGACAGTTAACTCGGGGCGACAAGTGCCGGAGATGAACTATAGCTTCTCGAGCGGCTAGTTGGATGGCTTGTGGCTCAAAGGAAGTTGTTCTTCCGGTGAACCTGTAGGGGCGTTCGGGTGCTAGACCCCTACCATAAATGTGTATAGTGGCCCAAAATTGACGGCTCTCACCGCTCATGGACCCTTGGTACACGACATATTCTGGGGGCTCTTCTAGCGCATAGGCACGACGGGTGAGGTTTGCGAGTATGGTCACAAAACCTCAAAGGGTGGTTGCTGTGGTCTCATTGTGCACGACTGGACCAGGCATTGTGGTTCGGTTTGGAATAGCGGCTGTGCTATGCTGGTTGAGGCTAGCATGCCCTTTTTATAGGAAAAAGGGAACAGAGTCTTCCTTTGCACGCTTACGAGAAAGACTATTTAGGATTCGGTCACTGGCGCATGAGTGACAAGCTAGGTTGATAGGTTGGGCACCGACTGCCAAAAGGTGTCGGGTCACTGTGGGGCTATCTTGCACGAGAAGCTTGGCTGGGGTTTTGGTTATGGCTTGGTGGGTTGGTTTGCCTAAGATTTTTGACCTGGCTAGGATAGGATTAGCCAATGGTCAGCCTGGCTCTGATACCAAGTCTGCCGCGACTGGTTTTCCAGGCATTAATTTCCAGAAAATGGCCGTTGTGCTCACCAGCCCCAGGATTACGGTTAGCTGATGAGGCACCAACTTGATACAAAAATTCCAAGCAAGAGTACAAAATATGCAGTACAAGACCATTGTGGCCTATGAGTACAACAAATGGTTTCTAGTGGTTGAGGGCGGAAGCGGTTTGTGGATCACCACGGCTATGGGACTCCATTTCCCACGGGAACAGCTGACCAGGTTAACTCCTATCTTCGCGAGGCTGCTATCACCGTTGCTTAGGTTCCCGAGGCTGTCGTCGTAACCCTCCTCTCCAAGCAATCAATCTGGCCAAGACAATAGCCAGGGACAAACCAGTGAGTACTTTGAATGTACTCGCAAACATTAAGAACACAGGTATAATCTAGTCACAAATCATCATGCTTCAAACATTCTATAATCATTCTGATAACTATGGAATAAGGTTCATGATGCACGTGAGTATACTACTTTGGTGAGCCATGGGTATGCATTTAAGTAAAGGGAATAGCAAAATATGCCACAGTCGGGCGTCTGAGCGACACCACATACAGGGCTTTATAAGAAATGCCACAGTCGGGCGTCCGAGCGACACCACATACAGGGCTTTAGAAGAAATGCCACAGTCGGGCGTCTGAGCGACACCACATACAGGGCTTCAAAGAAATGCCACAGTCGGGCGTCTGAGCGACACCACATACAGGACTTTAGAAGAAATGCCACAATCGGGCGTCTGAGCGACACCACATAAAGGGCTTTATATGAAAATGAAATTTATCATGGTGAATATCCAGGAGGTGGTACCGTCCCAGGGGTATTTTTTTATTTCAACATATGCAAACGATTAGTCCATAAAGATAATAATAGCCATAACCATCATATATCACAAGTCATAATCAATATTCGAGTTTTAGTGGTTTCTCCTCCGAAGACCGACACTAAGACCGACACCTGACCCATCCCAGACCAAAATCCTTAACCATGGACACGGCTATTCGAATAGGTTTAATCTCTGCAGAGGGTGTACTCTTTACCCACGAGTAACAGATTCCTTTAGTCCATTAGGACTAATTCCGTCTACGGTCTTTTGATTGAAAACACACCTGACTTGCACACACCAGCTTAACTCACCGGTGTCTGGAATCACCCACGACACCTGTCAAGCAAACTCTAAGTCGGCTACCCCCTTCGGCTACAACCGAAACACCCATGCCCCCGGACCAGGTGGCATGCCTACCGGATGCAGCCGGTATCTTCCACCATGGCCTCTCTGTACGGTGTGTGCCAAGACAAGGGTTAACAACTTACTGAACCATACCCTACTTACGGTAGGGACCTGTGGCAGTACGAAACAAGTATGGGGGTTACCGGAACAAGACTCGATCTACGGTCGACTCAGGAGGTAGTAATATTTCCTGCAGAATTAGCATAACAATGCATGTATTACAACCAACAGATAGAAACACCACACGACATACCCCATCATGCCATACCGGACACGACCGTCTCGACGGAGGACTAGGGACAAGACCGCGTCTAGCCAAGACAGAGGCCTACCCGGCATTCCTTCCGGTATGCATGAAGAGTGTATGGCGGTGATTTCCATCACAAAACATGTCAACTCCATATGCATGAAATTCACTAATAAGCACTTATGAGTAGGATCACATCCTCACATAAAATTACGCATGCACGTGCCGGGGTGGTGTTGTCTCCGAGTCAAACAACACACCCAAAAAAAATTACACCAGGGTTCAGAATGCTTGCCTTTAGGTCATGGAAAAGAAGGGTGCATCCAAAACATCTTGAAATCTTCAAAAAAATCCTATTTAAAGGAATATGCATGAATTAACACATATTCAAAAACAGTACAAAAAAGTAGTTTGGAAAATTTTCAAATAAATCTTAAAATAAACTAGACAGAATTTAAGAGATGTAGGAATAAGGATCAATTCATTTGGGGTTATATTTAAAGAGTTATAGTCAGTCAAAGTTTAGTCAAATCTGTTATTTAAATTAAAACAGAAAAGAAAACGTTTTAATTAAAAACGTACACGTCGAAAGCGTAAACCCGGGAATGCGTTTCCACTTAAACCACGTGGACTGCGTCTGGGTCGCTGACAGTGGGCCCGCCTGGCCCACCAGTCAGGTTTGACTAGTCCACCTCCCTCCTCTCCCTCCGCCCGAGAGGAGGGGCGGGACTCCGGCGATGCCCGCCGGTGAACGGCGGCGCTGCTCGCTAAACGGAGGCCATCCACGGGTTCAGGGGGTCGAGGCGGTCACTCCGGTGGTTGTTTTGTCCCCTTGGGTGGATGGAGCTGCCGGCGGTGAGCTCCGCGGCGGACGGTGATCGTCGGAAAAAGTGGAAACTTGCCCGTGGCGGGTCTCGATCAAGATTGAGTAGGGGAACGGGCTCGCGGGAGGATGTGGGGGTTCCTGGTGGAGAAAGTGGAGAGGGGGAGGCTCTGGTGGCACCGTACTGGCCGGGGCAATGGCGGCGGCCGAGGTTGCTGGAGAGGAAGAAGACGAATCCCTCCCTTCGATTGACGGCCATTGGGCTCTAGGAAGGTGGCTTGGGGTCGTCTCTGTGCGGAGATGAGCTCGGGGCTCCTTATAGAGCCGATGGAGGTCGGTTCCGAGGCGGCCGGCGATAAGGATGACGGCGAACCGCCGTGCTGTAGTTTGGGCGATGTGGCGGTGACAAGCGCTAGGGGATGAAGTTGTGGATGAGCACGCACTGCTCCAGGAGGCAGGTGGCAAGCGCTGGTTGCTTGGGCGGCGCTGAACGGGGCAGAGGCTGTCGGCCGACGCCGGCGTGCCGCCAAAAGAGCTCTGACGGTGGCGCTGTAGCGTGCCAGGGCGGATGTCGTGTTGTGGCGAGGCGGGTAGTGCGTGGCGAGGTTCTGCAGTGCGGGCCAAGGCAGGGGGTGCGACGCGGCGGCTCGGTTGCGCGGCTGCAATTCGCGCGCTCCGGGCGCACCCAGAGCACGCCCACCAGATGCTTTGCAAAATGCCATGGTACTTCAGAGCGCTTGGTTGAAGCTGGGAGTTAGCAGGTCTAGGCTATGGCTTTCAAGGAGATCAATGGACAAGCTTGAGGGGTCAGAGGATCATGTTCACACTGCTAACAAAAATCCATGCCAGATCTGACCATGCACTCCAGGTGTTTGACAAAATGACAAAGGCACCTAGGTAGTTCTTGGAGTGGCAAAAATCTCCAGATCAGTGTCTCTGAGGATGAAAGAGAGGGTGGTGAAGTTGGTTTGCAAAAAAGGAGAAACTTGCTAGTGCAAGTTTAGCAAAACTACACTTCTGGACATGAAGTAAATGGCATCATTTCATGGACCAAAAATGTTCCATGGAGTGCATGCTCCTGGACTTAAGAGTTGGGCAAGGTTGACTACAAGCATGAGAAGGCACAAGATCACCAGAGCAAGAAATAATAGGGTTGCAGTAGAAAATACAAGTCTGGTCCAGAATGAAAAAGAGGTTGGTTCACTCAAATTCTCCAAAGAACAACACTATGTTTTTGCATAAAGTTGAATCATATGCTGCTACTAACATCTCATAATTTTGGAGGAGGCTAGAAAGAAATATTTAAATGGGTTGTAGTGCAAACATGCCCACTGGACCAGAGAAGAAAATTAGGTGTAGAGCTCAATTTATTTCAAGAATAAAGGATATCTTTGCACAAAAGTGATTTAATAACATCACATGACATCTCCAAATTTTGGTGGGATTTATGAGATAATTTATCACATGGTTGTAGTTCAAATATGGCCATATAGACAAGGGAAATCATTTTTCAAGAAAATAAAGACTAAGCAATTTAATTATGTAATTAGTTCTACTAATAAAAGGAGAGTTTTTCTTGAGAGGTTTAAACAAGTCCAATAACATGTCTGAAAAGTTTTCACTTTGGGGGAAAAACTTCATAATAACCAAGTTCAAAAATCAAAAGGAAGCTCAGAAAATAAAAGTTTTAATTCCTGGCAAAATTTTAATTAATAAAACAAGGTCAAAATTTTTTGGGTGTCACAACAAACCAAGGGAAACGAAAGAACAACAAAGGGACGCACACTCGACCTCTAAGCTAGGGGTTAGCCGCTGTTAAGCACTATCAACCCTAACCAAGGACGAGACTCGATCTAGCACGCATGCTATAACTTAGGGCGCCAGCGCTTCACTTATGCTCAGGGTCTGCGCCTGGCTTTGTACAAAGGATTACATGCAACAGCGGCAAGACTTCTACAAAAGGTGTTTGCCGAAACAGGGTCCGACAACCGCGCCTTACGGGTAAAACTTATGAAGATGCTCAATATTCCAGGCGTTGCTCACCGGAATGCCATCTTCGGTCTCAAGGCGAACAGCGCCAGGCCTAGTGACTCGTTTCACCCGGTAAGGGCCTTCCCACTTCGGCGTCAACTTGTTGGAATTCTTGGCAGACTGAACGCGCCGAAGAACAAGGTCGCCTTCCTCGAGACTTCTGGCATTAACTTTGCGGCTATGGTAGCGGCGCAAAGCTTGCTGGTAGCGAGCAGCTCGCACAGCAGCCTGAAGACGGTCTTCCTCAAGGAGCAGCGCATCCTCTTCTCGCAGCTGCTCTTGCTCAAGCTCATCATAAGCGAGCACTCGAGGTGACCCGTATACGAGTTCCGTGGGGAGAACTGCCTCTGCTCCATAGACTAGAGCGAAAGGTGTCTGGCCAGTGGCTCGATTTGGCGTCGTCCTGATCGACCAAAGAACCACCGGCAGCTCCTCAATCCAGTTTCTTCCGCACTTGTGCAGCCTATCGAAAGTCCTGGTCTTGAGCCCATGCAGCACTTGAGCATTTGCCCTCTCCGCTTGACTGTTGCTTCTAGGGTGAGCAACAGAAGCGAAGCAGACCTTGGCGCCAAGATCTTGGACGTACTGCATGAAGGTGCGGCTCGTGAATTGCGTACCGTTGTCGGTGATGATCCTGTTAGGGATCCCGAAGCGGCAAACAACCGACCTGAAGAACTTGACTGCTGACTGTGCTGTCACCTTCCTCACTGCTTCCACTTCCGGCCACTTTGTGAACTTGTCGATTGCAACGTACAAGTACTCAAAGCCCCCGACTGCTCGGGGGAAGGGGCCGAGGATGTCGAGCCCCCAGACCGAAAATGGCCAGGATAAAGGGATCGTCTGGAGAGCTTGAGCTGGCTGGTGTATCTGCTTGGAATGGAACTGGCACGCTTCACACTTGGTTACTTGTGCGGTTGCATCCTGGAGGGCTGTCGGCCAAAAGAAACCTTGCCGGAATGCTCTTGCGCCAATGTGGTGACCACATATGCCTCCATGTATTTCTGCCAACAGCTTTTGTCTGTCTTCTCGGTGAATACACTTCAATTTCACACCGTTGAGTCTTCTTCTGTACAGTGTGCTGTCGACAAACTGGTACATACTTGACTGCCGGGCTACTCTTTCCGCTTCTTCTTGCCCTTCAGGAAGTTCTCCTGTCTGAAGGAAATGGACAATCTACTGTGCCCATGCTGGAGCTTGCGGCTCGACAACAAGGACTAAAGGCACATCTGCTGCTGCGGGAACATCCGCTTCTACGGCGAGAATTTGCGGCTCAGCCGGAGCTTGACGTTCCCTGGCAAGCTTGTCGGAGCAAAACTTGTCGGGAGCGTCTGCTTCAACGGAACAAACCCTGGGGCTTGCTGGAGCAGACTGCTCCTCAGCATTCTTGGTGTTGATCTTGGGGACCTTCTTGGCGGCGGCTTCGGGAAGCTCTGCCGGAAAATAGTCACCAGAAATCAACTTCCTCTTCTTGCTCTGTCTAGCTGATGGCGTCACAGACTGTTGAGTCAGCTTGAGCACAAAGATCCCTGGTTCCACAGGTAACTTAAGTGCAGCGCACTTTGACAGGCCATCGGCAATGTCGTTCTGAGCTCTTGGAACTTGTTCCATCTGCAGGCCGTCAAAGTGCTCTTCTAGCTTTCTCACTTCATCAATGTAAGCTTCCATCAACGGACTCTAATAATCCTTATTCACTTGGTGGACAACAAGTTGCGAGTCACCCCTGACAATGAGCTTCCTGATCCCAAGGTCTGCCGCGATCCTGAGACCGGCAAGCAAACCTTCATACTCTGCAGTATTGTTTGTTGCTTGCTCCTTGGGAAAGTGCATCTGGACTATGTACTTGAGGTGCTCTCCAGTGGGTGCGACAAGCAGCACACCAACACCGGCGCCTTGCAGCGAGAAAGCACCATCAAAGTACATCAACCACTCTTTGCTTGCTTCCTTTATGGGGATGCTCGTCTCTGGAATTTCTTCATCTGGTGCTGGCGTCCACTCTGCTATGAATTCTGCCAATGCTCTGCTTTGGATGGTTGAAGTGCTCTCCAACTTGAGGCCAAAGCTTGACAGTTCCAGTGCACACTCGACAATCCTGCCTGTTGCCTCTGGATTCTGCAGTATCCTCTTCAGCAGAAAACGAGTGACAACTGTGATCTCATGTGCTTGGAAGTAATGGCGCAGCTTTCTCGAGGCCATGAGAAGGCCGAAAAGCAATTTCTGCACGCTAGAGTACCTTGACCTAGCCCCCTGCAGAAGGGAACTAACAAAGTAAACTGGGCGCTGCACCATTCTCTTCTGTATCTCCTCACGTGCCTGCGCAGATCCATCTTTGTCGGGACCAGAGCTTGTCGGGGAAGCCCCCTGCTTGTCGCTGGATGCGCTTGCCGCGGTTGCTGGCTCATCATCTGCCTCCCTCTCCGCTACTAACGCAGTACTAACCATTTGATTGGTTGCCGCCAGATACAGCAGCAACTTCTCTCGTGGCTTAGGTGCGACAAGTATTGGAGTGGAGGACAGATATCTCTTCAAGTCCCGCAGCGCAGCCTCCGCTTCCGGAGTCCATTTCATTGGACCTGCCTTTTTCAGTATTTTGAAAAATGGCAGGGCGCGCTCAGCAGACTTGGAGATAAACCTGCTGAGAGCCGCCACGCAACCGGCAAGTCTTCGTACATCCTTGACACGCTTTGGGGCTTCGATCTGCTCAATGGCCTTGATCTTGTCGGGATTGGCTTCAATTCCCCGCTGAGACACGAAGAACCCGAGAAGCTTGCCGGAAGGGACTCCAAACACACACTTCTCGGGGTTGAGCTTGAGGCTGATCTTGCGCAGATTTGCAAATGTCTCTTCTAAATCTTGAATTAGAGTTGCCATGTCCCTGCTCTTGACCACTATGTCATCCATGTAGGCTTCCACATTTCTGTGTATTTGTGGCTCAAAAGCGGTATGGACTACCCTTGCAAATGTTGAACCAGCATTCTTCTCCTCATCCTCTTCTGCCATGAAGATCTGATGGTATCCTGAGTATGCGTCAAGAAATGAAAGCAAATCACATCCGGCCGTGGAGTCAACAATCTGGTCAATGCGCGGCAAGGGAAATGGGTCTTTGGGACAAGCTTTGTTAACATCGGTAAAGTCGATGCAAAGCCTCCATTTCCCGTTTGCTTTGCGCACGACTACAGGATTGGCCAGCCACGTAGGATGGAGCACCCCTCTGACAAGGCCTGCTGCTTCCAACTTCTTGATCTCTTCTGCGATGAATTCTTGGCGCTCCACTGCTTGCTTCCTGACTTTCTGCTTGACGGGCCACGCTTGAGGACAGACGGCAAGGTGGTGCTCAATTACTTTCCTGGGAACACCGGGGATGTCGGATGGTTGCCACGCAAACACATCGACATTCGCCCGCAGGAAAGCAACGAGCGCGCTTTCCTATTTAGGGTCGAGAGTGGCACTGATGGTGAAAGTACCACCAGTGCCGTCCTGCTTGGCGGCACCTTCTTGGTCGCTGGCGGAGCTGCCATTGTCTTCTTACACTTGCCGGTGGAGCTCGATGGTGCGTCCTCGACGGTAGCGCAGCACTCCGAAGAGGTGCGCTTGCCGGAGTGGGCATCAGAGCTCTTGCCGGACTTGGTCTTCTTCTTCCTCCCAGGAGCTTCAGCGGCAAGTGCCTTGCGATCCGTTGCGGCTGCTGCTTCCCGATAAATCTTGTCGGCACAGATAAGAGCATCCTTCTTGTCGCCAGGGACAGAGATGACACTTATCGGGCCTGACATCTTCAGCATGTTGTACGCATAGTGAGAGGCCGCCATGAACTTGGCGAGCGCTGGACGACCAATAATCCCATTGTAAGGCAATGGAAAATCGGCAACGTCAAAAGTGACCCTCTCAGTTCTGAAGTTCAACTCGCTGCCAAATGTCACCGGCAATGTGATCTTCCCCTTCGGCTTGCTCCTTCCCGGGTTGATTCCTTGGAATGTGCCGGTCTCTTCGAGCTCGCTGTCAGGGACCTGGAGTTTCTGGAGCACAGCGGAGGAGATCAGGTTCAAGCCGGCCCCGCCGTCAACTAGCATCTTAGTGACCTTGAGGTTGCGGATTGTTGGTGAAACCAACATCGGCAAGCACCCGATCGCAGTTGTGCGATCAGGGTGGTCCTCAATATCAAAGATGATAGGCGTGCTGGGCCATTTCAGAGGCTTGCATGACTCGACGGGTGGTTCCGCTGCATTGACTTCCCGCACCCACTGCTTGAGTTGGCGGTGTGAAGTATGTAGAGAAGCACCACCGTCAACGCACAAGACCTCTGTGGCTTTCTGGAACTCCTGCTCACTGGTCTCGACATCATCCATGTCTTTATCGTTGTTGTCATCTTCATCCTTGTCGCGGCCACGGGGAGGTTTGTCTCCTTGCCGCGGCGTCCTCCCCGGCCGGGGCGCTTCGTGTCGGATCCTCCATCACCTCCTTGGGCTTTCTCCTTGTAGCGTCGCTCGTATTCGGCCTTTTGCAACTCCACAAGCTGCTCGACCTTCTTGCAGCTCTGGAGATCATGGCCCTTGGTGCGGTGGATCTTGCAGTACTGTTTGTTGGTGCCGTCCTGCTTGTCGGCGACCGCCACAGCCTGGCAGTTGGTGCATGCGGCAACCTCCTTGCCGGAGCCACCAGCCTTGGCTTTCTTGGCGCTACCTTCGTTGCCGGACTGCTCAACAACCATCACTTCTTTGTCTTTCTTCTTCCTGTTGTTACGCCGCCGGCTTTTCTTTGCCGGGGCGGCATCGTCGTTGTTAGATCCTTCTACTCCTATGTTTTCTCCAGGGAGTTTCCTCCCTTCCTCAGCACGTGCACACTTGTCGGCCAGGGCGTACAGCTCACTGACGTCTCTGATCTTGCACATCGCCATCTCCTCCCGCATCCTGCGGTTACGCACGTTCTGATGGAACGCGCTGATGATCGCAACAGGGTGGACATCTGGGATGTCGCGTTGTACACGGCTGAATCTCTGGATGAACTTGCGCAGAGGCTCTCCTTCCTTCTGGGCGAGCAGATGAAGGTCACTCTCCTGGCCAGGAGGTTTGTGGCCGCCTGTAAAGGCGCCGACAAACTGATGGCACAGGTCTGCCCAGGAAGATATGGAGTCGTCCGGCAAGTGCATGAGCCAGGACCTGACGTTGGGTTTGAGCACCAGCGGGAAGTAGTTGGCAAGGATCTTGTCGTCTCGCCCCCCGGCAGCTTGCACCGCGATGGTGTAGATGCTGAGGAACTCCGACGGATGCGTCTTGCCGTCGTACTTCTCTGGTACGTCAGGTTTGAAATTCTTCGTGCTGGGCCACTGGACTTGCCGCAGCTCACGGGTAAACGCACGGCAACCTACCGCGTACGGCAGGTCGCCTGGTTCCCCTGGCGCATGCATGTCGACACTGGGCCCAGCGCGCTAGTCTGATTGACCCCGCGCTTCTCTTCGGCGCTCGATGCGAGTACGAGCATCTTCTTGCTTTCGTTCGTGAAGAACTTGGCGCTGATCGCGACCAGCTCGCGGATCTGATGACGCGGTGGAGTCGCTGTCGTGGTGGGTCCGGCGAGTCGGCGATCTTGGCCTTTGGGGCGGAGAGTGCACGGTGGTCGCATCCCCACCGGTCTTGTCGCCATCGGCCCGCGTCTGGCTGACTCGCCGCGGCTGCGATGTACTCGGTTGCCGTGGAGTGTCGCCGTTGGCAAAGCCGATGAGGCTCTGAATGGTGGCCCTCCAGTCGTCGATCTTGTCCGCCGTTGGAGGGTAGTCTAGGAGCAGTTGAGCCCATGCCAAAGCTTCCGCTGGAGTGGCGGGTAGCGGTGGCGAACGGCGCGTGGAGCGGGATGTGTTCGGACTTCTAACTACGTTAGAAGGAGCAATATCCCGTCCAGGCAACCGTGCCTCGCTCGCGCCAGCATGTTGGCGCTCGTGCTGGCCTTGAGCATCCCGAGATCCGCTGGCTCGATCTGGGTCCAGCGAGCGTATGGTACCGTGAGTACCATGACGCTGCCGGTCCCGCGCCTCCTGAGATGGGCGCGGTGCAAGTTCGGACGCCGTGGCATTGTGAGCTTCCTCGCCGACGCCCGTTCCTCCGCCGGCGCCTACCCCACCAGCCGTTGGCTCCGGCGGTGGTGGGTTCGACGCGGACGGATCAACCGCCTCCGAAGCCTTCTTCTTCGGTGGCATGTCGATGAAGATGATGACGATCTAGCTCATGTGAACGCCGGATCAGGTTCACACAACCTCGACGCCCCTACCTGGCACGCCAAAGATGTCGGGGAAACTGCCTCCACGAGCACCTGTGGGGACCGAGCCCCTTTTCGGTTCGGCGGGGGGCGGAGGTTGCACGAAGAGCGGATCGAGGCGAAGCACATGAGCGGTTTACCCAGCTTCGGGCCGCACGGATGCGGAAAACCCTACTGCTGCTTTGTGGATTGTATTGTGTTCTTGCTCGGGAGCGCTGAGTGCTACAGTACACGCAAGCTGCTAATGAGACCGAGCGTGAGTGTTCTCCTTCTCCGTCCTCTCCCCTCTATGTTGCGCATGGGCCTCCTTTTATATGCTCAAGGGGTCACCGACAGGTGGCAACGTAGACGAGGGTAAAAATGTAAAAGTGCTGCGGTTGGTACAGCTACTTGTACAGTGTATCATACCTAACCCTGACGGCAGGGGACAAGGGCATTAAATGCCCGTCTGCGTCGCCCAAACAGTGCGAAAAGGGACCGTCAGGGACGCCACCGTTTGCCACAAGGGCTATCTTGTCAGTGCCGCTTGCCACCGCGTACCGCCCGCTGCACATCCTCCCTCCACGTACGCCTGGAAGGATCCCAGAGCGACACGTTGGTGGATGTGCTGGAGCGTGGGTACAGAGTGGTTGCTTGCCACGGCAAACGCCTTGCCGCGGTCGTTATTTTGTCGCGTCCGGAAGCTTGTCGCTCACCGGGCCTTGCCGGGACGCGTGGCGCGTCGCGGCAAGTTCCTTGAGATGCCTCGGTTGGCCTTCCACGCAAGCTCCTCTTGCCGGGGCCTTGTGCCTCGAGTGGCCTTCCCGACAAGCTCCTCTTGCCGGGGCCTTGTCTTCTCGGCTTGAATACTTTGTTCTTGAATGGCTCCAAAGGAACCACGGAGGACCTTGGCGGTCACCTGGCAAGCCCTGCCGCGGGGTGCTGCGACTACCCGTGCACAAGTTCGGGATACTAGGGCACCCCTACTCTAGTACACCGACAGTTATGATCCGGCAACCCCGAAGTGACAATAATCGGGACCACTCCCGGTGATGACCATAGTTTGAGGAGTTCATGTATTCACTATGTGCTAATGCTTTGTTCCGGTTCTCTATTAAAAGGAGGCCTTAATATCCCTTAGTTTACAATAGGACCCCGCTGCCACGGGAGGGTAGGACAAAAGATGTCATGCAAGTTCTTTTCCATAAGCACGTATGCCTATATACGGAATACATGCCTACATTACATTGATGAATTGGAGCTAGTTCTGTGTCACCCTATGTTATGACTATCACATGATGAACCGCATCCGACATAATTATCCATCACTGATCCGATGCCTATGAGTTTTCCATATACTGGTTTACGCTTATTTACTTTCCCGCTATTACTGTTACAATCACTACAAAATACCAAAAACATTACTTTTGCTGTCTTTACTTTTGTTGCCGCTACCACCACTATCATATTACTTTGCTACTAAACATTTCGCTGCAGATACTAAGTTTCCAGGTGTGGTTGAATTGACAACTCAGCTGCTAATACTTGAGAATATTCTTTGGCTCCCCTTGTGTCAAATCAATAAATTTGGGTTAAATACTCTACCCTCGAAAACTGTTGCGATCCCCTATACTTGTGGGTTATCAAGACCTTTTTCTGGCGCCGTTGTCGGGGAGCATAGCTCTATTCTTTGAGTCACTTGGGATTTATATCTGCTGGACACTATGAAAAACTTGATAGACGCTAAGACAACAATTTATCCCTCAACTACGAGGGGAGGTAAGGAAGTGCCATCTAGATCTACACTTGATTCACCTTCTGTTATGAGTAAGCTAGCGACACCTAAACCTGCTTCTGCTATTCGTTCCGATATGTCGCATGTTATTGATGATGCCACTTCTACTATGCATGATACTTATGATGAAACTACTTCTATGCCTGATACTACTGTGCCCCTTAGTGAATTTCTTGAAGAACAAATTGCTAGGGCTAGAGAAAGAGAAATTGATGAATCTGAATACGATGATGAAAATATGCCTGTTATCCCTCAGGGTTATCTTTTTGATAAAGATTCTTCTTTAGCTATTTTAGTCTGCAAAGATAGATATGAGCTTAAGAGGTTATTGATTAAATGGAACAAAGAATCACTTAGAGATAAAATGAAACCTGATCCTGCTTTTGCATCTTCACCTATCTGTGTTCCTGATAATGAATTCTCTGTTGATCCAGATATAATTACTTTGGTTGAATCTGATCCTTTTTATGGCTATGAATCTGAAACTGTTGTGGCACATCTTACTAAGTTAAATGATATAGCTGCCCTGTTCACTAATGATGAGAGATCGCGTTACTTCTATATACTCAAAATATTTCCGTTCTCATTAAAGAGTGATGCTAAGATATGGTTTAATTCTCTTGATCCTGGTTGTGTGCGTAGTCCCCAGGATATGATTTATTACTTCTCTGCTAAATATTTCCCTACCCATAAGAAACAAGCTGCTCTGAGGAAAATATACAACTTTGTGCAAATTAAAGAAGAGAGTCTCCCACAAGCTTGGGAAGGCTTCTCAAGTTACTTAATGCCTTGCCTGATCATCCTCTTAAGAAACCTAAAATACTTGATATCTTTTATAATGGACTAACCGATGCTTCCAGAGATTACCTGGATAGTTGTGCTGGTTCTCTTTTCAGGGAAAGAACATCGGATGAAGCTGAAATTCTATTGAATAATATGTTGACAAATGAAAATAATTGGGCACCTCCTGAGCCAGCTCCTGCTCCAATTACTGAGCCTATTCCTAAACCAACTCCGAAGAAGAGAGGTGTTCTATTTCTCAGTCCCGAAGATATGCAAGAGGCAAAGAAATCTATGAAAGGAAAAAGGTATTAAAGCTGAAGATGTTAAGAATTTACCTCCTATTGAAGAAATACATGGTCTTAATCTACCGCCTGTCGAAGAAACATATGATCTTAATCCTTTATTTATTAAAGAACCTCCTGATCCCTATATCCCGACACAGGTAGTAAAGGTAAATTCTCTCTATAGATTTGATGAAGGTGATATCCCTTACTATAAGTCTGCTAGGCAATGCTTTGATGAGTTTGATAATTTTATTGTCAAACAAGAAAATTTCAATGCTTATTTTGGTAGACAATTAAAAGAAAATGCTTATATGATTAGACGCTTAGGTGATTATATGGCTAATATTAAAGGTGAACTTAAACTTGTTAGCAAACATGCTTCTATGGTTACCACTCAAGTAGAAAAAGTACTTAAAGCTCAAAAAGAAGCGCTTGATGAAATGAATAGTAAGAAAAATGATTATGCTATTAGAGTGGCTACTAGAACTGGTAGAATGACTCAGGAACCATTGTATCCTGAAGGCCACCCTAAGAGAATCAAGCAAGATTCTCAGAGAAATAATAGTGATGTTCCTAGTTCTTCTGAAAAGAAGAAAAAGAAAAATGATAGAACTGTGCAAACTTCTAGTGAACCTATTGCTAAACCACATGATAATCCAAATGATATATCTATGTCTGATGCTGAAACACAATCTGGTAATGAACATGAACCTAATGAAAACAATAATGATGATGTTGATGATGATGCTCAACCTAGTAATGACAATGATGTAGAAATTGAACCTACTGTTGATCTTGATAACCCACAATCAAAGAATCAACGTTATGATAAAAGAGACTTTGTTGCTAGGAAACATGGTAAAGAAAGGGAACCATGGGTTCAGAAACCCATGCCTTTTCCTCTGAAACCAACCAAGAAAAAGGATGATGAGGATTTTGAGCGCTTTGCTGGAATGATTAGACCTATCTTTTTGCGTACGCGATTAACTGATGTGCTCAAAACAAATCCTTATGCTAAATATATGAAGGATATCATTACTAATAAAAGGAAGATACTGGAAGCTGAAATTTCCACCATGCTTGCTAATTATACCTTTAAGGGTGGAATACCAAAGAAACTTAGAGATCCCGGAGTACCTACTATACCTTGCTCCATTAAAAGAAATTATATTAAAACTGCTTTATGTGATCTTGGAGCTGGTGTTAGTGTTATGCCTCTCTCTTTATATCATAGACTTGACTTGAATAAGTTGACACCTACTGAAATATCTTTGCAAATGGCTGATAAATCAACTGCTATGCCTGTCGGTATTTGTGAGGATGTGCCTGTTGTGGTTGCAAACGTCACTATTTTAACGGACTTTGTTATACTCGATATTCCCGAGGATGATAGTATGTCTATTATTCTTGGAAGACCTTTTCTTAACACTGCAGGGGCTGTTATTGATTGCAACAAAGGCAATGTCACTTTTCATATTAATGGTAATGAGCATACGGTACACTTTCCGAGGAAACAACCTCAAGTTCATAGTATCAACTCCATTGGAAAAATCCCATCGATTAAATTTGGAGGTTTTGAATTTCCTCTTCCTACCATCAAAAAGAAATATGATATACTTATTATAGGGGATGTGCATATCCCCGTTGAGGTAACTTAGTGTTATTCGAAATTTCTCCGGTTTCATGATTATCGGAATGAGTTTGTCAACAAGACTTGATCAACCTTGTTAGTGGATTCTTTTTGATGAGCATGAGATGGATGAAACTAGAAGCACAAACTTCTGTACTCTCTCTCTATATTTTTTGTTAATTAGTAGAAATAAGTAAAAATAGTATTTTTCTGTCTGTTTCCTGACTTATCCGAGCAATATAAAATTTTCCCGAAAATAAAAGTCCTCAGAATGCCATGCCAATTTAATATGATTTTTTCGGGAATATTTGAGGATTTACTGTGCAAAAATTACCACAGGAGGAGCTGCCACCTGGCCACGAGGGTGGTGGGCACGCCCCCCCTCTAGGGCGCGCCCCTTGCCTCGTGGGCCCATGGTGGCGCTCCTCCACTTATCCCAGCATCCATCTTCTTCCTCTGTCTCACACAAACCCGAAAAACCAACTCAAGCATGAGTTCCAGCCACTTTTGCTGTGATTTTCGATCTCCTTGCTCAAAGCACCTCCCGCAAAACTGCTTGGGGAGATTGTTCCTTGGTATGTGACTCCTCCATTGGTCCAATTAGTTTTTGTTCTAGTGCTTTATTCTTTGAAAATTTGTGCTGCATAGGTGACCATGTTCTTGAGCTTGCATGTCAAATTTATATGGTTCCAAGTAGTTCTAATGCTTGATATAGGCTCTAGGCACTTGTAGGAGTAGTTGCTACCAGTTTTATTGAAGTTGGTTCACTTTTGTTTGAAGTTACTAAAAATTTCAGATTATTTCAGAAATAATGAGGAGACTTTTGAGGGGTTCATCGAGCCGAAGCTCAAAGGATAAACAAAATGAAGAAGCTCAGAGGCCCAAATATAATTTGCCTCGTACCGCGGAAATCCGGCCGTGTGAATGGCCTTCTGATAATTTCTTGAGAGAGGCCGGGATTTATGAGGATTTCTATTCATTGATTGAGAATGCTGGCCTCACCGACTTTGTCTGCGACCAACGTCCACAATATCTCTTACTCACAAATACTTTTGTGCAAAACTTCTACTTTTACCCTAAGGAATCACCTCCTTCAGTAGAGTTTCATTTATATGACGTTGTGAAGAAAATGCCATTGTCTGAATTTTGCGCAATCTGCAACACACCCTCTGAGGGTATCTTAGAGGAACCACCCCGTAAGGAGTTGGAACCATTTATTAAACTTATCTCTGTGGGAGAAACCAGGAAGGTTTCTGATGCGAGGATCACTAGCATACATTTTCCTGTGTTACGCTATTTTGCCTTATTCACTAGTCGATGCTTGATTGGCCGTGGGAACTGTGGGAACTTTAGTGTTCCTGATATTATTATTCTGTTCCATGGTTTATACCGCGACAACACTGTCAGTATGGGCGGAATTATTGCTAGGCGATTGAGTGTGAACCGTACTAAAGGCCCCATCTTTGGAGGCATTTATGCTTCTCGCCTTGCTGCACACTTTAACATAGCTATTAAGCATTATGAGAAAGAAGAAAAACTGCTGCCTAATGCTTATTTAGACTATAAGAGCATGATAGCCCATGATTTTCTTGTTAAGGACAGGAATGGAGAGCTCAAATACAAGTTATACTTTGATAAACGTTATCCTGAAACTATTACGTTGTCTGACCCTTCTTTGTTTAATTTTGTAGGACCCTATCTCGTTACGTGGGCTGCCGTCCAAGCTTACAAGAACCCTGCACCAGCCACGGAACCAGAACCACAAGATGAGCCTCCACGACAATCTGTTTATTCTTGGGATCCAGAGACGACTGTTAGCCAGTGGCAGTCAGAGTCCTCTTCTTCATCACAGTATGATCCCAACTATTCTTCGTCGCAGTACGACCCCAGCTACACCTACGGGTATCCGCCAGGCTATCCCTGGCAATAGACCAACTTAGGCCAAAAGCCTAAGCTTGGGGGAGTACGTATTTCTCACCGACATTACATTTATGCTCACACACACTCATTGCTAGATGTCGGTGCTCATACTCTTTCATTGTAATATCCATGCTAGTTTATTTTCTTTTTCCTGCTTTCTTCTTGTGTGTTTGATAAACCTTAAGAAAAACAACAACAAAATAGTAGTAGTTTACTTTTCTGCTGTAGTAGTAGTAATTAAAAAGAAAACACAAAAATATTTCCCGTTCTTCTTTTGCTAGTTGGGAGCTTTCCCGTGTAAATAGTTTTTATTTCTTTTCTTTTCTTTGGGGGTCAGTAGGAGAAGACCATAATTAAATTGTTGAAGTGGCTCTTATATGCTTTAATGTTGATTTAACCCAGAGCCCATATTGCCTTGTATTTTCCTGTTTCTTGAATACTCGCAGATTCCAGCTTAGTCCAATGCACGTGCACTCTTATTATTATTCACACCGTTCAGTCGTGCAAGTGAAAGGCAATTATGATGATATATGATGGACTGACTGAGATGAGAAAAGCTGGTATGAACTCGACCTCTTTTGTTTTTGTAAATATGATGAGTCCGTCGTTCTTGATTCAGCTTATTATGAATAAACATGTTTTCAATGACAATTAGAGATCATAGTTGCTTGTGCCATGCTTGATTAGCTATGAGTTATAATGATTTACCTTGTATGCCAAGATGCTATTGAGATGATTATGATGTGGTATGATGGGGTGGTATCCTCCTTTGAATGATTTAAGTGACTTGACTTGGCACATGTTCACGCATGTAGTTGAAACAAAATCAACATAGCCTTCATGATATTTATGTTCATGGTGGATTATATCCTACTCATGCTTGCATCCAATGTTTATTAATTTTAATGCATGTACATGGCTGTTGTCACTCTCTAGTTGGTCGCTTCCCAGTCTTTTGCTAGCCTTCACCTGGACTAAGCGGGAATACTGCTTGTGCATCCAATCCCTTTAAACCCCAAAGTTATTCCAGATGAGTCCACTATACCTACCTATATGCGGCATCTACCTGCCGTTCCAAGTATTGTATGTGCCAAAATCTAAACCTTCAAATAAATATTCTGTTTTGTATGCTCGAATAGCTCATGTATCAACCAAGGCTGTCCTTATCTTCCGTGTTAGGCGGGTTATTCTCAAGAGGAGTGGACTCCGCTCCTCACTCACGAGAAAATGACTGGTCACCGAGATGCCCAGTCCCATGATTTATGCAAACTAAATCAAAATTAATTGCAAACAAAACTCCCCCTGGGACCTGATGTATGTTGGAGACACTCGTTGTTTCGAGCAAGTCATGGATTGATGCTTGTAGGTGGAGGGGGAGTATAAACTTTACCATTCTATTTGGGAACCGCCTATAATTTTTCTAGCATGGAAGATATCGCCATCTCTTAGTTGTTACGTTGACAATGAAAGTATACCGCTCAAAATACAATTTATCTCTATTTCAAAACCGAGCTCTGGCACCTCTACAAATCCCTGCTTCCCTCTGTGAAGGGCCTATCCATTTACTTTTATGTTGAGTCATCACCCTCTTATTAAAAAGCACTAGCTGGAGAGCACAGCTGTCATTTGCATTCATCATTGTTAATTTATATTGGGTATGACTACGATTGGATCTCTTTTACCATGAATTACAATGTCTAGTCAGTCCTTGATCTTTAAAGGTGCTCCGCATTTATGTTTTGTGGTCTCAGAAAGGGCTAGTGAGATACCATCTTGTTATATCATATTATGATTGTTTTGAGAAAGTGTTGTCATCCGAGATTTATTATTATGGCTTGCTAGTTGATTATGCTAGTGATATGAGTAATTATGAGACCTGAGAATTATTGCAAATATGGTTAGTTATGATATATGATGAAAACTTGAATACTGGCTTGACATAGTAACAACAACAAGAGCAAATAGAGTTTGTAAAAGTTTTTCTTTCTTTCTTTTAGTTTGTCAACTGAATTGCTTGAGGACAAGCAAGGGTTTAAGCTTGGGGGAGTTGATACGTCTCCGTCGTATCTACTTTTCCAAACACTTTTGCCCTTGTTTTGGACTCTAACTTGTATGATTTGAATGGAACTAACCCGGACCGACGCTGTTTTCATCAGAATTGCCATGGTGTTGTTTTATGTGGAGAAAACAAATATTCTCGGAATGACCTGAAACTCCATGGAACATCTTAGAAAAAATAATAAAAAATCCTCACCAAAGGTGAAGACCAGGGGGCCCACACCCTGTCCACGAGGGTGGGGGGCGCGCCCCCCCTCTAGGGCGCGCCCCCTACCTCGTGGGCCCCCTGGATGCCCTCCGACGCCAACTCCAACTCTATATATCCGCTTTCGGAGAGAAAAAAATCAGAGAGAAGAAATCATCGCGTTTAACGATACGGAGCCGCCACCAAGCCCTAAAACCTCTCGGGAGGGCTGATCTGGAGTCCCTTCGGGGCTCCGGAGAGGGGGATTCGTTGCCGTCGTCATCATCAACCATCCTCCATCACCAATTTCATGATGCTCATCGCCGTGCGTGAGTAATTCCATCGTAGGCTTGCTGGACGGTGATGGGTTGGATGCGATTTATCATGTAATCGAGTTAGTTTTGTTAGGGTTTGATCCCCAGTATCCATTATTTTCTGAGATTGATGTTGCTATGACTTTGCTATGCCTAATGCTTCTCACTAGGGCCCGAGTGCCATGATTTCAGATCCGAACCTATTATGTTTTCATGAATATATGTGTCGTGGGGGAATCGGCCTCCTCGAACACCTATGGGGATAGAGCCCCTTCTCAGTTCGGCGAGGGGCGGAGGCTGCGCAAAGAGCAGATCGAGGCGACACACGCACAACGATTTTACCCAGCTTCGGGCCGCACTGGTGCGTAAAACCCTACTGCTGCTTGTCTGGTTGATTTGGGTTCTTGCTCGAGAGCGCGAGGTGCTACAGTACACTCGAGCTGCTTGCGAGGCTGGACGCGAAATGGGTTTCTCCTGTCTCCTCTCCGTGTGCATGGGGTCTCCTTTTATATGCCAAGGGATTGCCCACAGGTGGCAGCGTAGGTGAGGGTAAAAATGGAAAAGAGCTATGCGCACAGTGGCTGCACAGTGCTATCGCACGTAACTCTAACGGCGGGGGACAAGGGCATTAAATGCCCGTCTGGGTCGCCCGAACAGTGCTGAGGCGGACCGTTAGGGGCGCCCCCGTTTGCCACGAGAGCGGCCTTGTCAGCGTTGCATGCCATTGCATGCCTCTGGCTGCGCGGTGCCCCGCCACGTGCCTCTGGGGAAGCCCCAAAGTGACGCGTGGGCGGGTGAGTTGGAGCGCAGTCCTGAGGTGGTGGCTTGTCGCGGCAAATGGCTTGCCGCGGCTGCTGTCTTGCCGCGCCTGGGTACTTGCCGTTCGCCGGGCCTTGCCGGGGCGCACGGTGCACCGGGGCGAGTTTTCCCTGAGTTGCCCTGGTGGGCCTCCCCGACGAGCTCCTCCCGCGGGGGTCTCTTGTGCTTCTGCTTGGTCGTCCCGGCAAGCACCTCTTGCCGGGGCCTTGTCTCTCTGGCCTGGCAAGCACCTCTTGCCGGGGTCTTGCCTTCGTACTTTGTTCTTGAATGGCCAAAAGAGGGCCATGGAAGGTTTTGGCGTTCCCCTGGCCAGCCTTGCCGCGGGGGGTGGGGGGCTGCGACTGTCCGTGCACAAGTTCGGGGTACTAAGGTACCCCTACTTTAGTACACCGACAATATGTGAGTTCTTGATCCTATCTTGCAAGTCTATGGTCACCTACTATGTGTTATGATCCGTCAACCCCGAAGTGACAATAATCGGGACCACTCCCGGTGATGACCATAGTTTGAGGAGTTCATGTATTCACTATGTGCTAATGCTTTGTTCCGGTTCTCTATTAAAAGGAGGCCTTAATATCCCTTAGTTTCCAATAGGACCCCGCTGCCACGGGAGGGTAGGACAAAAGATGTCATGCAAGTTCTTTTCCATAAGCACGTATGACTATATACGGAATACATGCCTACATTACATTGATGAATTGGAGCTAGTTCTGTGTCACCCTATGTTATGACTGTCACACGATGAACCGCATCCGGCATAATTATCCATCACTGATCCGATGCCGACGAGTTTTCCATATACTGGTTTACGCTTATTTACTTTCCCGCTGTTACTGTTACAATCACTACAAAATACCAAAAACATTACTTTTGCTGTCTTTACTTTTGTTGCCGCTACCACCACTATCATATTACTTTGCTACTAAACACTTTGCTGCAGATACTAAGTTTCCATGTGTGGTTGAATTGACAACTCAGCTGCTAATACTTGAGAATATTCTTTGTCTCCCCTTGTGTCGAATCAATAAATTTGGGTTAAATACTCTACCCTCGAAAACTGTTGCGATCCGCTATACTTGTGGGTTATCAGTGCACCCCCCTATGGTTATTTTTGCACCAAAAATTCTTAAATATTCAGAAAAAAATCATATAAAATTTTCAGGGCATTCTGAGAACTTTTATTTTTGGGTCATGTTTTATTGCACGGGAAATTCAGAAAACAAACAAAACTTGGCATTTATCTTATTTAGCTTGTAAAAACAGAAAATAAAAAGTAGGGACAGAAAGTAGTCCTTACTAAATTCATCAGCTTCATACCGCTCAAAAATGATTCATTAATAAGGTTGATCAGGTCTTATTGACAACCACTTTCGATTAGCATGAAACCGTAGAACTTTCGTAAATCACTAAGTTACCTCAATGGGGATATGCATTTCCCCAACAATAAGCATTTCATATTTCTTTTTGACAGTAGGTAGAGGTATTTGAAAACTTCCAATAGTGATTGTCGGAGATTTTTCAATAACATTAATACCATTCACTTGGGATTGTTTCTTCGGAAAGTGCACCGTATGCTCATTACCATTAATATGAAAAGTGATCTTGCTTTTATTGCAATCAATAACAGCCCCTGCAGTATTCAATAAGGGTCTACCAAGGATAATCGACATGTTGTCGTCCTCGGGCATCTCAAGTAAAACAAAGTCAGTCGAAATAGTAACATTAGCAACAACAACGGGCATATCCTCACAAATACCGATAGGTATGGCAGTTGATTTGTCAGCCATTTGCAAAGATATTTCAGTAGGTGTGAGTTTATTCAAGTCAAGTCTTTTATATAAAGAGAAAGGCGTAACACTAACACCAGCTCCTAAATCACACAAAGCAGTTTTCACATAATTCTTTTTGATGGAGCAAGGTATAGTTGGTATTCCCGAATCTCCAAGTTTTTTAGGTACTCCATCTTTAAAAGTATAATTAGCAAGCATAGTGGAGATTTCAGCTTCCGGTATTTTTATCTTATTTGTGATGATTTCTTTCATATACTTTGCACAAGGAGGCATTTTCAAGATATCAGTCAAGCGAGTACGCAAAAAGACTGGCCTCGGCATTTCAGCAAAGCGTTCAAATTCTTCATCATCATTCTTTTTAGTTGACTTGGGTGGAAAAGGCATAGTTTTTTTGAACCCACGGTTCTCTTTCTTTACCGTGTTTTCTAGCAATGAAGTCTCTTTTATCATATATTTTATTCTTAGGTTGTGGGTTATCAAGATCAACAAGTGGTTCTATCTCAACATCATTATCTGGTTCTTTATTATTATTTGGTTGAGTGTCTTCATGAACCTCATCATTATCTTTTTTGTTATCACTAGGTGAGTGTTCATTACCAGACTGAGTTTCAGCATCAGAGATAGAAGTTTCATTTGCATTATCAGGAGGTTTTTCTATTTCAGGTTCACTAGAAGTGTGCAAAGTCCTATCATTTTTCTTTTATTTTTCTTTCTAGAAGGACTAGGTGCACTAGTGTTAGCTCTTTGTGAATCTTGTTCTATTCTTTTTGGGTGGCCCTTAGGATAAAGTGGTTCCTGAGTCATTTTACCTCCTCTAGTTGCAACTCTAACAACAAATTCATGCATATTATCATTCATTTCATCAACTAATTCTCTTTGTAATTTAGCAACTTGTTCTAACTGGGTTTGTACCATAGAAGCATGTTTTCCAACACCTCTAACATCATTTGAGATTCTAAATAACAAGTCACTCAAGCGAGCAATCATATCAGAATTATATTTCAATTGTTTCATAACATTTGCACTGCAGTGATCTTGTTTTCTAATGTAGTTTTCAAACTCATAAAGGCATTGACTAGGATGCATATTGTGAGGATTATCATGTTCATTAAACTTCATAAGAGAATTTACCTCTACCACCTTAGGCAGTGGTGGTGTATTAAGCCCATGTATTTCTTCAACATGAGGTAAAATTTTAACGTCCCCAGCTTTAATACCTTTTTCCTTCATAGATTTCTTTGCCTCTTGCATATCTTCAGGACTGAGATATAGTATACCCATCTTCTTCGGAGTAGGTTTAGCCGGTGGTTCAGGAATAGTCCAATCATCATAATTTTTCAATATGTTATTCAATAATTCTTCAGCTTGTCCAACAGTTCGTTCCCTGGAAACACAACCAGCACAACTGTCTAGGAAGTCCTTAAAAGCATAGGTTAGTCCATTATAGAAGATATCAAGTATTTCATTTTTCTTAAGAGGATGATCAGGCAAAGCACTAAGTAACTAGCAAATCCTCCCCCAAGCTTGTGGGAGACTCTCTTCTTTAATTTGCACAAAGTTAAATATTTCCTGTAGGGCGGCTTGTTTCTTATGAGTAGGAAAATATTTTTCAGAGAAGTAATAAATCATATCTTGGGGAATACGCACACAACCATGAGTAAGAGTGTTGTACCAAGCTTTAGCATCACCCTTTAATGAGAAAGGAAATAATTTGAGAATAAAGTAATAACGAGTTTTCTCATCATGAGTAAAAAGGGTGGCTATATCATTCAACTTAGTAAGATGTGCCACAACTGTTTCAGTTTCATAACCATGGAAAGGATCAGATTCAACCAAAGTAATTAACTCTGGGTCGACAAAGAACTCATAATCCCTATCATCAATAAAGATAGGTGAAGTAGCAAACTTAGGATCACATTTCATTCTAGAATTCAGAAATTTTTCTTTATACTTGCATAATAATTTCTCTAGATCATCTCTATCATTGCAAGCAAGAATATCTCTAGTTGCTTCTTCACTCATAACATAACCTTCTGGTACCTTAGGCAATTCATATCTAGGAAGGCTAGTTCTAGCAGGTGTTCCAGGAGTTTCAGTTTCAAGCTCATCATCAGATTAAACAACATCATGTTGTATTACTCTGGCAATTTGTTCATCAAGAAATTCACCTAGTGGCCCATCATCATTATCAAGCAAGGTACTAGCATCATCATAAGGATCATTCATAGTAGAAGTAGCATCATCAATAACTTGTGACATATTAGAATTGATAGCATGTGGTGGTGTTGCAAGTTTACTCATAACAGAAGGTGAATCTAAAGCATAACTGGATGGCAGTTCCTTACCTCCCCTCGTCTTTGAGGGAAATATCTTAGTCTTTGGATCCTTCAGATTCTTCATAGTGATAAAGTGATAATGATCCCAAGTGACTCAACAAATATAGCTATGCTCCCTGGCAACGGCGCTAGAAAAAGGTCTTGATAACCCACAAGTATAGGGGATCGCAACAGTTTTCGAGGGTAAGTATTTAACCCAAATCTATAGATTCGACACAAGGGGAGCCAAAGAATATTTGAAGGTATTAGCAGCTGAGTTATCAATTCAACCACACCTAGAGTTTAATTATCTGCAGCAAAGTGATCAGTAGCAAAGTAGTTTGATAGTTTTGATAGTAGTGACAGCAACAACGGTAACAGTAACAGTGATAGTAGTAATTTGTAGCAAGTGTAACAGTGATCATAGCAATAGTAACGCAGTAGAAACAATATAAGATAAATTCGTAGGCATTGGATCAGTGACTTGCTAGATGATATTCATCATGTGCCAGTTATAACCTAGGGCGATACAGCACTAGCTCCAGTTCATCGATGTAATGTAGGCATGTATTCCGTAAATAATCATACGTGCTTTATTAAAAGAATTTGCATAACATCTTTTGTCCTATCCTCCCGTGGCAATGGGGTCCATATTGGAAACTAAGGGATATTAAGGCCTCCTTTTAATAGAGAACCAGAACAAAGCATTAACACATAGTGAATACATGAACTCCTCAAACTACGGTCATCATCGAGAGTGGGCCCGGTTGTTGTCACTCCGGGGTTGCCGGATCATAACACATAGTAGGTGACTATAAATTGCAAGATCGGATCTAAAACATGGATATAATGATGAATTCATAAACGGTTCAGATCTGAGTTCATGGCACCCGGGCCCAAAGTGACAAGCATTAAGCATAGCAAAGTCATAGCAACATCAATCTAAGAACATAGTGGATACTAGGGATCGGGCCCTAACAAAACTAACTCGATTACATGATGAATCTCATCCAACTCCTCACCGACCAGCGAGCCTACGAAGGAATTACTCACTCCCGGTGGGGAGCATCATGGAATTGGCGATGGAGATGGGTTGGTGATGACGAAGAACGAACATCCCTCTCTCCTGAGCCCCAAACGGACTCCAGATCTGCCCTCCCGAGGAAGAATAGGGCTTGGCGGCGGCTTCGTCTCATGGATCGGGATAATTCTTTCTCCTTGATTTTTCTTGGAATAATGTGAATTTATAATATCAGGGGGTCATCGGCTGGGCCACCAGGTGGGTACAACCCACCTGGGCGCGCCAGGAGAGGGGGGCGCGCCCTGGTGGGTTGTGCCCAACCAGGGCCCCCTCTCTGGTGGGTCTTGGCTCTAGAAATTCTTATTATTGATATAAAAAATCCTCGCAAAGTTTCGTTCCATTCCGATAAATTTTATTTCTGCACAAAAACAACACCATGGTAGTTTTGCTGAAAACAACGTCAGTCCAGGGTTAGTTTCATTCAAATCATGCAAATTAGAGTCCAAAACAAGAGGAAAAGCGTGAGAAAAAGTAGATACGTTGGAGACGTATCAACTCCCCCAAGCTTAAAAATTTGCTTGTCCTCAAGCAATTCAGTTGATAAACTGAAAGTGAGAAAGAGGAGCTTTTACGAACTCTTTTGCTCTTGTTTGCATAAATAAGCTGAAACTGCACCCAAGTTTTCAGCCAGCATTATAACTAACCATGTCAACAATAACTCTTAAAGATAATAATGATTCATACCAATGACATAATCAGCTAGTGAGCAATAATAAGATATCTCATACAGCAACACGTTGTCAAAACAACCATGATATATCATATGCGGTTCACAAACAGAAAATAAAGTTTATTCCTTTTTCAACATACTTTCACTTTCCCTGGCTAGTCGTATCCACGGGTGCATTCCATACCAACACTTTCCAAGGAATTTATTATTTGACAACATAAAGTAAATTCATTTTTCATTTCGGGACTGGGCATCCCTAATACCTTTGCCTTACTCTCGTGCAATGACAAGTGAATAAACACTCATCGTGAACACATCTAGCATGGAAACTATCGGCCACCCCTCACCGCCTCGCGAGCGATACGAGCACACAAAAGAGAAAATTTATTTTGAAAATTAGAGATGTCACATACAACTTTGCTTAGCATGGCAAAGAATACCACATATAGGTAGATATAGTGGACTCATGTGGCAAAACTGGTTTGAAGGATTTTTGATGCACAAGTAGTGATCATACTTAGTGCAAAATGAAGGCTAACAAAAGATTGAGAAGCGAACAACCAAGAAACAAATAATCTCATAATCGTGCATTGAGCATAATTAACACCGAATAATGCACCACAAGTAGGATGTAATTTCATTGCACAACTATTGACTTTTGTGCTTGCATACGGAATCACAAACCTTAACACCAATATTCTTACTAAAGCATAATTACTCATCAACATGACTCACATATCACATCATCATATCTCAAAACTATTACAAGGAATCAAGTTTATTTTGTCCAATGATCTTCATGAAAGTTTTTATTATATCCTTCTTGGATATCTATCACTTTGGAACTAATTTTTCATGTGTTGCTTTTGATAATCTCAAACAAATATAAGTGAAGATCATGAGCATAGTATTTCTTTCTCTCAAATTAATTTAAGTGAAGCAAGAGAAACTTTCTTGAAATTTTTTACTAACTCTCAAATAAATCTAAGTGAAGCAAGAGAGAATTTCTTCAAAAAATACTAAAGCACACCGTGCTCAAAAAGATATAAGTGAAGCACTAGAGAAATTCCATAACTCATAAAGATTTAAGTGAAGCATAGAGAGCAATTCTAACAAGTCATGGCATAATTTTGGATCTCTCAAATAGGTGTGTCCAGCAAGGAATCAAGACTTAAAATAAAAAGCAAAACAAGCAAAGACTCATATCATACAAGACGCTCTAAGCAAAACTCATAGTATGTGACGAATAAAAATATAGCTTCGAGTAAAATACCGATGGTCGTTAGAAGAAAGAGGGGATGCCACTCGGGGCATCCCCAAGCTTAGTTGCTTGCTTCTCTTTGCATAATAGCTTGGGATTCCATGGGCATCCCCAAGCTTAAGCTCTTCTTACTCCTTATTCCTTCATCCATCGTAACATCACCCAAAACTTGAAAACTTCAATCACACAAAACTCAGCAAAACCTTCATGGGATCCATTAGTATAAGAAAACAAATCACTACTATAAGTACTGTTGCAACCCATTCATATTTTATTCTTGCATTATATCTACTGTATTCCAACTTTTCTATGGCAAAAACTCTTCAAAGAAAACCATAGAATCATCAAAACAAGCACACAATGCAAAGAAAACAGAATCTGTCAAAAACAGAATAGTGTGTAGCAATCTGAATTGTTCGAATGCTTCTGTAACTCCACAAATTCTAAAAAATTAGGACAGCCTGGGAAATTTGTATATCAATCTACTGTAAAAAAATCAGAATGTTTCGTCACTTCTGTGATTTTTAAAAATTGTAACTCTGGACGCAAAAGTTTCTGTTTTTCAGCAAGATCAAACAACTATCACCCATGAAGACCCTAAAGGCTTTACTTGGTACAAACACTAATTAAAAAAACACAATCATAATAGTAGCATAATTGTGCAAGCACTCAAGAATAGAAAGCAAAAGGCAAAAATAAATTTTATTCATTGGTGTCGGGGAAAATCGGCCTCCTCGAACACCTATGGGGACGGAGCCCCTTCTCGGTTCGGCGGGGGGGGGGGGCGGAGGCTGCACGAAGAGCGGATCGAGGCGAAGCACACGAGGGATTTTACCCAGCTTCGGGCCGCACGGATGCGTAAAACCCTACTGCTGCTTGTCTGATTGTATTGGGTTCTTGCTCGAGAGCGCAAGATGCTACAGTATGTTTGGAGCTGGACGTAGGTGAGCGTCCTCTGGGTCCCCCCTCCCCTCTACGTGCGCATGGGCCTCCTTTTCTATGCGCAAGGGGCTACCCACAGGTGGCAGCGCAGATGAGTGTCAAAATGGAAAAGAACTGTGGGTACAGTGGCTGCACAGTGCTATCGCACCTAACTCTGACGACAGGGGACAAAGGCATTAAATGCCCGTCTGGGTCGCCCGAACAGTGCTGAAATGGACCGTTAGGGGCGCCCCCGTTTGCCACGATGGCGATCTTGTCAGCGCCGCGTGCCACTGCACGCCTCTGGCTGCTCGGTGCCCCACCACGCGCCTCTGGGAGAGCCCCAGAGTGACGCGTGGGAGGGTGAGCTGGAGCGCGGGCCTGAGGTGGTGACTTGCCGCGGCAAGTGGCTTGCCGCGGCTGCTGTCTTGCTGCGCCTGGGAACTTGCCGCTCGCCAGGCCTTGCCGGGGCGCGTGGCGCGCCGAGGTGAGTTTTTCCTGAGATGCCTTGGTTGACCTTCCCGGTGAGCTCCTCTCGCCGGGGTCTCTGTGCTTTGGCTTGGTCGTCCCGGCAAGCTCCTCTTGCCGGGGTCTTGTCTCCTTGGCCTGGCAAGCTCCTCTTGCCGGGGCCTTGTCTTCTTGGTCTTCGTACTTTGTTCTTGAATGGCCCAAAAAAAGGGGCCATGGAGGGTTTTGGCGTTCCCCTGGCGAGCCTTGCCGCGGGGCGCTGCAACTGTCCGTGCACAAGTTCGAGGTACTAAGGTACCCCTACTTTAGTACACTGACAGGAGCCCCCGGGCCTGGGCCATACACGGTGTCGAGCGTTGTTGGGCCAGGCCCAAAACAGTGCACGGGCACGCGCGGCCTGGGTCACGCTGCATCTTAACTCCGCACCCATCACGCCTTCCCCAAGTGGCACGCGTCGAACGCGGCGTCGTGGGGAGAGGCGTGCGTGACGTGGGTGGCGTGCGCGGGGCTGAGCCCCGCAGGCATGCGTCACGTCGCGATAAAAGGGACGATTTGCGCCTTCTCCATAAGTGGGGGGAGACGTGGAGGCGCGGTTCGGCGAACGAACGGGGCTGAGGCGCGGTTTTCGGGGCGTCCGCTCCCCACGATCACGGGGTGGGGAGAGGTCGCCTCACCCGTCGGCTCGGCTCTGCGCGCCTGCCACGTGGTGTCCATGCACTTGGGGTCGTGGCGGTGGAGGCAGGAAGCCGGGCCGTCGTGGGTCGAGCCAGCGGGTCGGCCCCAGCCGCCTGCTCTTCCTCCGCCTTGATTGGCTAAGTAGGGCGGCCGAGCCCCCACCCCGATCCTTTATAAGGAGCGAAGGGGGGGACGGAAATCCGCACTCCTTCATCTCTTCTTCTCTTCGGCTTCTGATCCCCTCCCCCCATTCGTCATGGAGGGAGGGAACCCTGGTCCTTCATCGGTGGCGGCGAGGGTCGCCGCCAGGCAGCGCGCCCCTCCTCCCCTTGCACCCGCGGTGGCGGAGCCAGCCGTAAGGGGAAGGGGGAGGGGGCGAGGTCGTGGACGAGGCCGTGGACGAGGTCGAGGCGCTCGGGGACGAGGCGGACGGGGCGACGCGTCGGCCTCGCCTCCGCTAGCGGCTCCTCCTCTCATGGCGGTTCACCTCGGGGACGACCCCTGCGAGTTCATCATCAGGTTGCGCCGGGCGCCTCGCCGTCGCCTCCGCCTCCCGGCTCCCTTCGTGAGCGTGCTGGAGGTGGAACAACCCGAGACGCTGAGACTGCGTATGAGGGGCTGCGGGATCGGTGGTACGCGAGTCCATGTCGAGTCCCCAGCCCCCGGCGTGATGTATCTTGGCCGAGGGTGGAAGTCGTTCGCCCGCATCCACAGCCTGATGGAGGGGTTCACCCTCCATTTTAAGTTGATGGAGGGCGATCTCCTCTCCGTCAAGGCCTTCGGGGACTTCGGCACCCGGGCTCGGTGCTGCATGGATAGCTCCTCCGGCAGCGAAGGCTCCTCCTCGAGCGAGAGCGACGAGGAGGGGAGCGACAGCGACGACGAGGGTAGCAGTCCTCGGGATGACGGGTCCGACTAGGTGCCGGTCGCAGCTCCGTGTGGCACCGGCGACCCCATCATCGGCGTCGCTGGCTCCGTGAACTCCCCGGGGTCGTCTCCTAGGGCGGCTGGCGTAGGGAGGCTGCGGAAGAGGAAGAGGGTGGGCGGCAAGGCCGCGAAGTTGGAGTACGCGTCGTTTTCGACAGCGTGCTGACGTTCCGCCGCCTCATCTTCCAGCTTCGCCCCAGACGCCATCATCACCCTTGCTCTCGGCGACGGCCCCCGGGGTCTTCTCTCCGGCCCGGCAAGCTCCTCTTGCCGGGGCTTTGTCTTCTCGGGCGGCCGGAATGGCGAGGCTGCGGGAGGGGAAGGAGGCTGGCGGCAAGGCCGTCAACTCGGAGTACGAGGGCTAGATGCCCTCGATAGCGTGTTGACGTCCCGCTGCCTCATCTTCGAGCTCCGCTTCCGACGCCGCCGTCGCCATCCAGCCTCCGGAGCCCCCGGACGGACCCCCGGACGTTCCGTTGGTGTCTTATGCCACCCGTAGCTTGCCTAGGCGCCCCTTTTGCCCTTCTCGTCTCCTTGTCCTACCTCCTGAGGAGAGAGACAAGAAAGGGATTACGGGCACCTTATCTCTTTTTAGCTTGTAAGCCCTCGGGCCTTAGTTGCATTTAAATCTTGTAATCCCATCATTCATGTTTTTCATTCTCTCTGAACTGTACCTGAGCGGAATGTTTTTAATGAAAAGGGGATGTTTGCCGGATCATTTGTCTTGCGGGTGCAACCCGCGGCAAGGAGTGAATCCTTTACATCGTTAAGATAGACACTTCCTCGTCCGGCAACAGGCCCTGCCGTCTTCCCGCGCCACTCGACCTCCCTCGCGCCCTTGGCAGAGGCAGGGAGAAGGCGGGTTCTGGCCCCTCGTTTCCCCCCTTTTGCTGCCGCGGCTACTATCAAAACGGGCCCCAGGAACGCGCTCTGGGGTTTGTCGTTAAGAGAGCACGGTAGTTTTTAGGAAGAAACAAGGTTTTCGTATTCCACAGTCCATAAGAGAATGCATGATAAGGGATGCAAGGACTTATCTGAGATTGCAGCCCCCGGCAGGCCTGGCTTGCCGCGGGTGAATCTTGGTACTTGCAGCCCCCAACAACTTTGGCTTGCCGGGATGCAGGCGCTGGCTCGTCCTTCTTCTCTTCTTCGTCCTCAAGCGGTCCGGCTAGGATATGTTAACCCTGTGAGTCAAAGGAAACAAAAGAACAGCAAAAAGGACGCACACCCGACCTCTAAGCTAGGGGTTAGCAGCTGTTAGGCACTATCAACCCTAACCAAGGACGGGACTTGACTCAGCATGCATGCTATGACTTGGGGCGCCAGCGCTTCATTATCTGTTGCTCAGGGTCTGCGCCTGGCTTTGTACAAAGGATTACATGCAACTGCGGCAAGACTTGTACAAAAGGTTGGTTGCCGAACAGGGTCCGACAACCGCGCCTTACAGGTAAAACTTACGAAGATGCTCAATATTCTAGGAATTGCTCACCGGAGAGCCATCTTCGGTCTCAAGGCGGACAACGCCGGGCCTCGTGACTCGTCTCACCCGGTAAGGGCCTTCCCACTTCGGCGTCAACTTGTTGTGATTCTTGGCCGACTGAACGCGCTGAAGAACAAGGTCGCCTTCCTCGAAGCTTCTGGCTTTAACTTTGCGGCTATGGTAGCGACGCAAAGCTTGCTGGTAGCGAGCGGCTCGCACAGCAGCCTGAAGACGATCTTCCTCAAGGAGCAGCGCGTCATCTTCACGCAGCCGCTCTTGCTCAAGCTCATCATAAGCGAGCACTCGAGGTGACCCGTATACGAGTTCCGTGGGGGTAACTGCTTCTGCTCCATAGACTAGAGCAAATGGTGTCTGGCCAGTGGCTCGATTTGGCGTCGTCCTGATCGACCAAAGAACCACTGGCAGCTCCTCGATCCAGTTCCGTCCGCACTTGTGCAGCCTTTCAAAAGTTTTGGTCTTGAGCCCGCGCAGCACCTTGGCGTTGGCCCTCTCCGCTTGACCGTTGCTCCTGGGATGAGCAACAGAAGCGAAGCAGACCTTGGCGCCGAGGTCTTGGATGTACTGCATGAATGCGTGGCTCGTGAACTGCGTACCGTTGTCGGTGATGATCCTGTTAGGGATCCCGAAACGGCAAACAATTAACCTGAAGAATTTGATCGCGGACTGAGCCGTCACCTTCCTCACTGGTTCCACTTCCGGCCACTTTGTGAACTTGTCGATCGCGACGTACAAGTACTCAAAGCCCCCGACAGCTCGGGGGAAGGGGCGAGGATGTCGAGCCCCCAGACCGAAAATGGCCAGGATAAAGGGATCGTCTGGAGAGCTTGAGCTGGTTGATGTATTTGCTTGGAGTGGAACTGGCACGCTTCACACTTGGTTGCCTGTGCAGTTGCATCCTGGAGGGCTGTTGGCCAGAAGAAACCTTGCCGGAACGCTTTGCCGGCAAGTGCTCTTGCGCCAATGTGGTGGCCACATATTCCTCCATGTATCTCCGCCAACAGCTTCTGTCCGTCTTCCCGGTGGATACACTTCAATTTCACCCCATTGCGTCCTATTTTGTACAGCGTGCTGTCAACAAACTGGTACATACTGACTGCCGGGCTACTCTTTCTGCTTCTTCTTGCTCTTCGGTAAGTTCTCCTGTCTGGAGGAAACGGACGATCTGCTGTGCCCATGTTGGAGCCTGCGGCTCGACAACAAGGACTAAAGGCATGTCTGCGGCTGCGGGAACATCAGCTTCTACGGCGAGAATCTGGGGCTCGGCCGGAGCTTGTCGTTCCCCGGCAAGCTTGCCGGAGCAGAACTTGTCGGGAGCACCTGCTTTGACGGAACAAACCCTGGGGCTTGCCGGAGCAGGCTGCTCCTCAGCACTCTTGGCGTTGATCTTGGGGACTCTCTTGGCGGCGGCTTCGGGAAGCTCTGCTGGAAGATAGTCGCCGGAGACCAACTTCCTGTTCTTGCCCTGTCCAGTTGATGGCGTCACGGATGGTTGAGTCAGCTTGAGCACGAAGGTACCTGGTTCCGCAGGTAACTTTAGTGCGGCGCACTTTGACAGGCCATCGGCGATGTCGTTCTCAGCCCTTGGAACGTATTCCATTTGCAGGCCGTCAAAGCACTCCTCTAGCTTCCTCACTTCATCAACGGACTCTGGTAATCCTTGTTCACTTGGCGGACGACAAGCTGCGAGTCTCCCCTGACAATGAGCTTCTTGATCCCAAGTTTTGCCGCGATCCTGAGACCGGCAAGCAAACCTTCATACTCTACCGTATTGTTGGTCGCGTGCTCCTTGGGAAAGTGCATTTGGACGATGTACTTGAGGTGCTCTCCGGTGGGCGCGACAAGCAGCACGCCAGCACCAGCGCCTTGCAGCGAGAAAGCCCCATCAAAGTACATCAGCCACTCTTTGCTTGCTTCCTTGCCGGGGATGCTCGTCTCTGGAATTTCTTCATCTGGTGTTGGCGTCCACTCCGCTATGAACTCTGCCAATGCTCTGCTTTGAATAGTTGAAGTGCTCTCAAACTTGAAGCCAAAGCTTGACAGTTCCAGTGCCCACTCGACGATCCTGCCTGTTGCCTCGGGATTCTGCAGTATCCTCTTCAGCGAAAAGCGAGTGACAACTGTGATCTCGTGTGCTTGGAAGTAATGGCGCAGCTTTCTCGAGGCCATAAGGAGGCCGAAAAGCAATTTCTGCACACCAGAGTACCTTGACCTAGCCCCCTACAAGAGGGAACTGACAAAGTAAACTGGGCGCTGCACCATTTTCTTCTTCTGCACCTCCTCTTGCGCCTGTGCAGATCCATCCTCGTCGGGGCCAGAGCTTGCCGGGGGAGCCCCCTGCTTGTCGCTGGATGCACTTGCCATGGTCGCTAGCTCATCATCTGCCTCCCTGTCCGCTACTAGCGCAGCGCTAACCACTTGATTGGTTGCCGCCAGATACAGCAGCAACTTCTCTTGTGGTTTAGGCGCGACAAGTATTGGAGCGGAGGACGGGTATTTCTTCAAGTCTTGCAGCGCAGCCTCCGCTTCCGGAGTCCATTTTACTGGACCCGCCTTTTTCAAAATTTTGAAAAATGGCAGGGCGCGTTCCGCAGACTTGGAAATGAAACTACTGAGAGCTGCCACACAAACGGCAAGTCTTCGTACATCCTTGACACGTGTTGGTGCTTCAATCTGCTCGATGGCCTTGATCTTATCGGGATTGGCTTCGATTCCTCGCTGAGACACGAAGAACCCGAGAAGCTTGCCGGAAGGGACCCCGAACACACACTTCTCGGGGTTGAGCTTGAGGCTGATCCTGCGCAGGTTCACAAAGGTCTCTTCTAAGTCTTGAATCAGGGTTGCCCTGTCTTTGCTCTTGACCACTATGTCATCCATGTAGGCCTCCACATTTCTGTGGATTTGTGGCACAAAAGCGGTGTGGACAACCCTTGCAAATGTTGAACTAGCATTCTTCAGTCCGAAAGGCATCCGTACGAAGCAGTACGTGCCACATGGAGTGATGAATGCGGTCTTCTCTTCGTCTTCCTCGGCCATGAAGATCTGATGGTATCCTGAGTATGCGTCAAGAAATGAAAGCAGGTCGCGTCCGGCCGTGGAGTCAACAATCTGGTCGATGCGCGGCAAGGGAAATGGATCTTTGGGACAAGCCTTATTGACATCAGCAAAATCGATGCAAAGCCTCCATTTCCCGTTCGCTTTGCGCACGACAACAGGATTGGCCAACCACGTCGGATGTAGCACGCCTCGAACGAGGCCTGCCGCTTCCAACTTCTTGATCTCTTCTGCGTTGAACTCTTGGTGCTCCACTGCTTGTTTCCTAACTCTCTGCTTGACGGGCCGTGCATGAGGACAGACGACAAGGTGGTGCTCGATCACTTTCCTGGGAACACCGGGGATGTCAGATGGTTGCCAGGCAAACACATCGACATTCGCCCGCAGGAAAGCAACGAGCGCGCTTTCCTACTTGGGGTCGAGCGTGGCACTGATGGTGAAGGTACCACCAGTGCCGTCCTCCTTGGCGGGCACCTTCTTGGTCGCTGGCGGAGCCGCCATTGTGTTCTTGCACTTGCCGGTGGAGCTCTATGGTGCGTCCTCGACGGTAGCGCAGCACTCCGAAGAGGCGCGCTTGCCGGAGTGAGCACCAGAGCGCTTGCCGGACTTGGTCTTCTCCTTTCCCCCGGGAGCTTCAGCGGCAAGTGGGTCGCGACCTGTTGCGGCTGCTGCATCCCGGTATATCTTGTTGGCGCAGATAAGGGCGTCCTTCTTGTCGCCATGGACAGAGATGACGCTTATCGGGCCTGGCATCTTGAGCATGTTGTACGCGTAGTGAGAGGCCGCCATGAACTTGGCGAGTGCTGGACGACCGAGGATTCCATTGTAAGGCAATGGAAAATCGGCAACGTCAAAGGTGACCCTCTCAGTCCTGAAGTTCAGCTCGCTGCCTAATGTTACTGGCAACGTGATCTTTCCCTTCGGCTTACTCCTTCCCGGATTGATTCCTTGGAATGTGCCGGTCTCTTCGAACTCGCTGTCAGGGACTTGGAGTTTCCGGAGCACAGCGGAGGAGATCAGGTTCAAGCCGGCCCCGCCGTCAACTAGCATCTTAGTGACCTTGAGGTTGCGGATTGTTGGTGAAACCAACATCGGCAAGCACCCGATCGCGGTTGTGCGATCAGGGTGGTCCTCAATGTCAAAGACGATAGGCGTGATGGACCATTTCAGAGGCTTGCGCGACTCGACGGGTGGTTCTGCTGCATTGACTTCTCGCGCCCACTATTTAAGCTGGCGGCGAGAAGTTGCAGAGAAGCACCGCCGTCAACGCACAAGACCTCTGTGGCTTTCTAAAACTCCTGCTCACCGGTCTCGGCATCATCCATGTCTTCATCGTCGTTGTCGTCTTCGTCCTTGTCGCGGCCGCGGGGAGGTCTGTCTGCTTGCCGCTGCTTGTCCTTGCCGCGGCGCTCCCCCTGGCCGGGGCGCTTCATGCCGGATCCTCCGCCACCTTCTTGGGCTCTCTCCTTGTCGCGCCGCTCGTACTCGGCCTTCTATAGCTCGACGAGCCGCTCGACCTGCTTGCAGCTTTGGAGGTCGTGGCCCTTGGTGCGGTGGATCTTGCAGTACTGCTTGTTGGTGCCGTCCTGCTTGTCGGCGACCGCCACAGCCTAGCAGTTGGCGCACCCGGCAACATCCTTGCCGGAGCCACCAGCCTGGGCTTTCTTGGCGGCGCCTTCGCTGCTGGACTGCTCAACAACCAGTACATCTTTGCCCTTCTTGTTCCTGTTGCCTCGCCGCCGGCCTTTCCTTGCCGGGGCGGTATCCTCACTGTCAGATCCCACTGTTCCTGCATTCTCTCCGGGGAGTTTCCTCCCCTCTTCAGCACGCGCACACTTGTCGGCCAGGGCATATAGCTCGCTGACGTCCTTGATCTTGCACATCGCCATTTCCTCCCTCATCCTGCGGTTACGCACGTTCTGATGGAAAGCGCTGATGACCGCGGCGGGGTGGACGTCTGGGATGTTGTAGTGCACGCGGCTGAATCTCTGAATGAACTTGCGCAGGGACTCTCCTTCCTTCTGGACGAGCAGGTGAAGGTCGCTCGCCTGGCCGTGAGGCTTGTGGCCGCCCGTAAAGGCGCCGACAAACTGATGGCACAGGTCTGGCCAGGAGGATATGGAGTTGTCCGGCAAGTGCATGAGCCAGGACCTGACGTTGGGCTTGAGTACCAACGGGAAGTAGTTGGCAAGGATCTTGTCGTCTCGCCCCCCGGCAGCCTGCACCGCAATGGTGTAGATGCTGAGGAACTCTGACGGATGCGACTTGCCGTCGTACTTCTCGGGTACGTCTGGCTTGAAGTTCTTCGTACTGGGCCACTGGACTTGCCGCAGCTCACGGGTAAACGCGGGGCAACCTACCGAGTACGGCAAGTCGCCTGGTTCCCCCGGTGCATGCATGTCGCCAGCGGGCTCAGCGCGCTGGTCTGATTGACGCCGCGCTTCCCTTCTGCGCTCGATGCGGGTTCGAGCATCTTCTTCCTTCCGTTCGTGAAGAACTTGGCGCTGGTCGCGACGGGTCCGTGGATTCGACGACGCGGTGGAGTCGTTGTCGTGGTGGGACCGGCGAGTCGGCGACCGTTGCCTTTGGTGTGGGGAGTGCACGGTGGTCGCATCCCCGCCAGTCTTGGTGCCATCAGTTCTCGCCTGGGCGACCGGCCGCAGCTGCGACGCACTAGGCTGCCGCGGGGTGTCGCCGTTGGCAAAACCGATGAGGCTTTGAATGGTGGCCCTCCAACCGTCGAGCTTGTCCGCCGTCGGAGGGTAGTCTAAGAGCAGTTGAGCTTGTGCTAGAGCTTCTGCTGGAGTGGCGGGCAGCGGTGGCGAGCGGCGCGAGGAGCGGGATGTGCTCGAACTTCTAACCACATTAGAAGGAGCAGCACCCAGTCCAGGCAGCCGTGCCACGCTCGCGCCAGCACGTTGGTGCGCGTGCTGGCCTTGAGCGCCCTGAAGTTCGCCAGCTCGATCTGGGTCCAGCGAGCGTATGGTACCGTGGGTACCAGGACGCTGCTGGTTCCGCGCCTCCTGGGAGGGGCGCGGTGCGAGTTCGGACGCCGTGTCACCATGAACTGGTTCGACGACGCCCGTTCCTCCGCCGGCGTCTTCCCCACTACCCGTCTGCTCCAGGGGCGGTGGGTTCGACGCGGACGGACTAGCCACCTCCGGTGCCTTCTTCTTCGGTGGCATGTCGATGAAGATGATGAAGATCTAGCCTGTGCGGACGCCGGATCAGGTTCACACAACCTCGACGCCCCCTACCTGGCGCGCCAAAGATGTCGGAGGAAATCGGCCTCCTCGAACACCTATGGGGACGGAGCCCCTTCTCGGTTCGGCGGGGGGGGGGGGGGAGGCTGCACGAAGAGCGGATCGAGGCGAAGCACACGAGGGATTTTACCTAGCTTCGGGCCGCACGGATGCGTAAAACCCTACTGCTGCTTGTCTGATTGTATTGGGTTCTTGCTCGAGAGCGCAAGATGCTACAGTATGTTTGGAGCTGGACGTAGGTGAGCATCCTCTGGGTCCCCCCTCCCCTCTACGTGCGCATGGGCCTCCTTTTATATGCGCAAGGGGCTACCCACAGGTGGCAGCGCAGATGAGGGTAAAAATGGAAAAGAACTGTGGGTACAGTGGCTGCACAGTGCTATCGCACCTAACTCTGACGGCAAGGGACAAGGGCATTAAATGCCCGTCTGGGTCGCCCGAACAGTGCTGAAATGGACCGTTAGGGGCACCCCCGTTTGCCACGATGGCGATCTTATCAGCGCCGCGTGCCACCGCACGCCTCTGGCTGCGCGGTGCCCCGCCACGTGCCTCTGGGAGAGCCCCAGAGTGACGCGTGGGAGGGTGAGCTGGAGCGCGGGCCTGAGGTGGTGACTTGCCGCGGCAAGTGGCTTGCCGTGGCTGCTGTCTTGCCGCGCCTGGGAACTTGCCGCTCGCCAGGCCTTGCCGGGGCGCGTGGCGCGCCGAGGTGAGTTTTTCCTGAGATGCCTTGGTTGACCTTCCCGGCGAGCTCCTCTCGCCGGGGTCTCTGTGCTTTGGCTTGGTCGTCCCGGCAAGCTCCTCTTGCCGGGGTCTTGTCTCCTTGGCCTGGCAAGCTCCTCTTGCCGGGGCCTTGTCTTCTTGGTCTTCGTACTTTGTTCTTGAATGGCCCAAAAAAAGGGGCCATGGAGGGTTTTGGCGTTCCCCTGGTGAGCCTTGCCGCGGGGCGCTGCGACTGTCCGTGCACAAGTTCGGGGTACTAAGGTACCCCTAATTTAGTACACCGACAATTGGGTTGCCACCCAACAAGCGCTATTGTTTCACGCCCCTAGCTAGGCATAAAGCAAGGATCTAAGTATTGTCATCTTTGTTCTGAGATCCATAAGATGCCCTCATGATTGATTCATATGGTGGCGTAATTCTTGTTCTAGGGAAGTGTTCCATACCCTTCCTTAGTGGAAATTGGAACTTAATATTGCCTTCTTTCATATCAATCACGGCACCAGTAGTGCGTAAAAACGGTCTACCAAGAATAATTGGACAAGACGGATTGCAATCAATATCAAGAACAATAAAATATACAGGCACATAATTCCTATTTGCAAGAATAAGAATATCATTAATTCTTCCCATAGGCTTTTTAATAGTAGAATCCGCTAAGTGCAAATTTAAAGAGGATTCTTCAATATCGGTAATACCAAGCACATCACATAAAGATTTCGGAATTGTAGAAACACTAGCACCCAAGTCACACAAAGCAAAACACTCATAATTTTTAATATTTACATTGATAGTAGTTTCCTACTCATCATGTAATTTTCTAGGAATTGAAACTTCTAATTCCAACTTTTCTTCTAAAGCTTTCATCATAGCATCAACAATATGTTTAGTAAAAGCTTTATTTTGTTCATAAGCATGGGGTGAATTTATCATGGATTGCAACAAACAAATACAATAAATCAAACAGCAACTATCATAATTAAAGTCTTTGTAATCCAAAAGAGTGGGCACATCACTAGTTAAAGTTTTGACCTCTTGAAACCCACTTTTATCAATTTTCTCAACAAGATTTTCACCCTCCGAATTATCGGGACGCCTTCTAGCTGAAGTTGACTCTTCTTCAGTCCCTTTTTCATCAATCTTAATTTTACTAAACAAGGAATCAATAGAAGAAATACCAATTGTTTTAAGATCTTCATCACTTTTATGAAAGCAATCACTAGAAAACGCCTTTACTAAAAATTCTCTTCTAGCTCTAAGCATGGCAGTTCTTTTCTTACTTTCATCCATAGAAACATAAAGAGCTTTAATTGATTCCTCAACCTTAGGCACAAAAATTTTCATGTTGAGATTTTCTACATCATGAGAAATTCTATCAACACTTCTAGACAAATCATCAATCTTATTCAACTTTTCTTCCATTGTAGTGTTGAAAGCTTTTTGCGTGTTGATAAATTCTTTCATATTATTCTCAAGAACAGAGGTGTTCCTATTATTATAAGATGGATTTCCATAGGAATTACCATTATTATTAAAGAAATTACTAGGAAAAGGCCTAGGAATAAAATTACCTCTATAAGCATTGTTATTGAAATTGTTTCGCCAGATAAAATTCACATCTACGACATCACTATTTTTCTCAATCAAAGTAGACAAAGGCATATCTTGAAATCAATAGGAGCACTTTTACTAGCAACCAATTTCATAAGAGCATCAACATTTTAACTCAAAGAAGAAATTTCTTCAATCGAATTAACTTTTTTACTAATAGGAGCTCTTTCGGTATGCCATTGTGAATAATTTGCCATGATATTATAAAGAAATTTGGTGGCTTTACCCAAAGTAATTTCCATAAAAGTACCACCTGCGACGGAATCTAAAAGATTACGAGAAACAAAATTCAACCCCGCATAAAATTTTTGTATGATCATCCAAAGATTTAACCCATGAGTTGGGCGATTCCTTAGCATCATATTCATCCTTTCCCAAGATTTTGCAACATGCTCATGTTCAAGTTGCTTGAAATTCATGATCTGCATTCTAAGGGAAATAATTTTAGCGGGCAGAAAATACTTAGTAATAAAAGCATCTTTGCACTTATTCCAAGAATCGATACTATTGCGAGGCAACGAAGAAAACCAAAATTTTGCATGATCTCCCAAAGAAAACGGAAATAATTTCATCTTCACAACTTCATTTTCCACATCTTTTTTCTTTTGCATATCACATAATTCCATGAATGTGTTAAGATGGGACGTGACATCCTCATTAGGAGTACCGAAAAATTGATCTTTCATAACAAGATTCAGCAAAGCAGTATTAATATCACAAGATTCCACACCAGTGGCGGGAGCAATCGGAGTGCCAATAAGATCATTGTTTTTGTTATTTGAGAAATCACACAACTTGGTGTTCTCTTGAGTCATTGTGACTACGCAACAAGATTGCACTAAAAAACAGATCCGACAAGAAAACGGAGAACGAAAAAGAGGGCGAATAAAACGGCAATTTTTTGTGAAGTGGGGGAAAGGAAAACGAGAGGCAAATGGCAAATAATGTAAATTGCAAGGAGATGAGATTTGTGATTAGGAACCTGGTAGATGTTGATGATGCCTCCCCGGCAACGGCGTCAGAAAATTCCTTTTGATGTCTGCTAGACTACGTCGGTATTTCCCCAAAGAGGAAGGGATGATGGAGCACAGCGACGGTAGGTATTTCCCTCGGTGATGAGACCAAGTTAATCAAACCAGTAGGAGAACCAAGCAACACTACGTAAACAGCACCTGCACACAAATAACAAATACTCGCAACCCGACGTGTTAAAGGGGTTTTCAATCCCTTTCGGGCAACGGCGCCAGAAACTGGCAAAAGGACACATGAGAGAGTTGTAATAAATTGATAGCTCGAACGCCAAATAAAATAAAGTGCAGCAAGGTATTTTTGGTTTAATAGATCTGAAAATAAAACCAAATAAAATATATCGCAAAGGCAAATATATTAAAGAAGAGACCTGGGGGCCGTAGATTTCACTAGTGGCTTCTCTCGAGAAAAATAGCAAATGGTGGGTAAAAAAATTACTGTTGGGCAATTTATAGAACTTCAAATAATCATGATGATATCCAGGCAATGATCATTATGTAGGCATCACGTCCAAGATTAGTAGACCGACTCCTGCCTGCATCTACTACTATTACTCCACACATCGACCGCTATCCAGCATGCATCTAGTGTATTAAGTTCATGGAGAAATGGAGTAATGCAATAAGAACGATGACATGATGTAGACAAGATCTATTTGTGTAGAAATAGACCCCATCTTGTTATCCTTGATAGCAACGATACATACGTGTCGGTTCCCCTTCTGTCACTGGGATCAAGCACCGTAAGATCAAACCCATCACAAAGCACCTCTTTCCATTGCAAGATAAATAGATCAAGTTGGCCAAATAAAACCCAAATATCAGAGAAGAAATATGAGGCTATAAGCAATCATGCATATAAGAGATCAAAGAAGACTCAAATAACTTACATGGATAAAAAGATAGATCTGATCATGAGCTCAAAGTTCATCCGATCCCAACAAACACACCGCAAAAAGAGTTACATCATATGGATCTCCAAGAGACCATTCTATTGAGAATCAAACGAGAGAGAGGAAGCCATCTAGCTACTAACTACGGACCCGTAGGTCTACAAAGAACTACTCGCGCATCACCAGAGAGGCACCGATGGACATGACGAACCCCTCTGTGATGGTGTCGAGATGGGATCTGGTGGTTCTTGAACTTGCGGCGGTTGGAATTGATTTTCGTCGACTCCCCTAGGGTTTCCGGAATATTGGGGTATTTAGAGAGTAAAGAGGCGGCTCGGGGGCGCCCGAGGTGGGTCTAGGCGCGCCCGGGTGGGTTGTGCTCCCCTCGGAGCAGCCCCCAGGTGCTTCTTTGACCCACTGGATGTCTTCTGGTCCACAAAAAATCCACAAAAAGTTTCGTTGCGTTTGAACTCCATTTGGTATTGATTTCCTGCGATGTAAAACAAGCAAAAAACAGCAACTGGCACTTGGCACTATGTCAATAGGTTAGTACCAAAAAATGATATAAAGTGATTATAAAACATCCAAGAATTATAATATAACAGCACGGAACAATCAAAATTATAGATACATTGGAGACATATCAGAGCCGTTGAAGTACATTGTCTAATGTGAGTATGTACTATATTCCCTAGGGAGCTTGGCTTCTGTTCATTCGGCGAGAAAATTGGCCAACACTTGAGATATAGTAGCTCGGCATGGTTTGTACATGATTTCGAAGGGAAGAAGCTCTAAAGCCCATTTGGCAATGCAGTCAATCGTGTCCCTGTTGTTGATGATGTCCTTCAGTGGTTCTTCGGATGCCACCATGACCGAACACTCTTGAAAGTAGTGTCGGAGTTTTCGGGATGCCATAAAAACTATATAAGCTATCTTGTGGTAATGCGTATACCAAGATTTGGACGGGCTAAGCACTTATGATACGTAGTAGACTGGATTCTGCACTCGGAACGTGTGGCCCTCTGCTTCTCGTTCCACCATGAGAACCGCGGTCACCACTTGATTCATGGCCGAGATGTACAACAACATGGGTTCGCCTATGCCGAGTGCTGCTAGTATAGGATTGCTGACCAACAACGTTTTTATTTCTTCCAGTGAGGCAGTTGCTTCATCGGTTCACTCAAAGTTTTTGGTCCGTCTGAGAAATCTGTAGAGCAGCAGTGCCTTTTCACAAAGGCGGGAGATAAAGCGGCTCAAGGCTGCCACGCGGCCCGCCAGTTTTTGGACGCGTTTTAGCTTCTAGGGATTGCTAGTTGGGATAGAGCTCGGATTTTAGCTAGATTGGCCTCTATTCCTCTATGGGAGACAATAAATCCGATCAGTTTTTTGGCGGGAACTCCAAAGACGCATTTGTCCGGATTGAGTCTTTTATCGTAAGCCCGTAGATTATCAAAGGTTAGGTGGAGGTCGACCACCAACTAGCTTGCGTGTTTGGTATTGATGACCATGTCGTCTACATATGCTTCCAATGTTTTGCCGATTTGATTTCCTAGGCATGTCTGAATCATGCGCTAGTATGTGACGCCTGCATTTTTTAACCCCAAGGGCATTGTGTTGAAGCAGAATGGCGTGTAGGGGGTGATGAATGCGATTGCGGCTTGGTCGGACTGCTTCATTTTAATTTGATGGTATCTGGAGTAGGCGTCGAAAAAGCATAGCGAGTCATGTCCGGCGGTGGCGTCAATGATCTTGTCTATGCGGGGTAAGTGGAAGGGATCCTTAGGGTAGGTTTATTTAGGTCCTTGAAATCGACACATAGCCGCCAGGGTTTGTCCTTCTAGGGCACCATCACCAGGTTTGCCAACCACTCAAGGTGCTTGATTTCCCGGATGAATCCGGCTTCCAGTAGTTTTGCTAGTTCTACACCCATAGCTTGACGCTTGGGTTCGGAAAATTGGCGCAGCGCCTGTTTGATTGGCTTAAAGCCCTTGATTATGTTCAGGCTATGCTCCGCTAGTTTTCGTGGGATTCGTGACATATCTGAAGGGTGCCAAGCAAATATGTCCCAGTTTTCACGCAAGAAACGTGCGCAATGCTTCTTCAACCACGGGGTCCAGCTGGACTCCAATGGATGATGTTTTGTTGGGATTCGTTGGATGCACTTGGATTTTGATGATTTCGTCTGCTAGTTTGAAGGATGTGGATGTGGGCCTTTTACTAAGGACTACATCGGCCCTATCCACCATTGAGTGGAGTGTGCTTAATTCCTCGGCTGCGAGAGCCTCAGATAGTGCTTCGAGGGAAAGCGATGATGTTTTGTTTTTGGCCTGAAGAGCTCTGTTTGGATCGCTTGCAATTGTGAGCACGCCATTGGGCCCTGCCATTTTGAGTTTCATGTACCTGTAATGTGGTATAGCCTAAAACCTTGCAAATGCATCGCACCCTAATAGGGCGTGGTAACCGCTATGGAAGGGGACAATGTGAAAGAGTAGTTCTTCGGACCTGTAGTTCTCGAGAGTTCCGAATACTACGTCGAGAGTGACTTATCCGAAGCAGTGCGCCTATTTTCCGAGGATAATCCCTCGGAAGGTAGTGTGACTCTGTTCGACGCAAGGTTTGTCGAATTGCATTATGTCTAGGGTGTCCTCATAAATGAGGTTTAAGCCGCTAACCCCGTCCATTAGCACCTGATGAAGTCTGGAGCCGTCCACTATGGGATCGAGGACTAGTGCGGCGGGTGCTCAAACGGGGAGGGCCCTTGGCTCGTCTTCCTCCTCAAAGGTGATTGGTGTATTGATGTCTACTACGCAACCTTCTTCTTGTAGACGTTGTTGGGCCTCCAAGTGCAGAGGTTTGTAGGACAGTAGCAAACTTCCCTCATGTGTATGACCTAAGGTTTATCAATCCGTGGGAGGCATAGGATGAAGATGGTCTCTCTCAACCAACCCTGCAACCAAATAACAAAGAGTCTCTTATGTCCCCAACACACCCAATACAATGGTATATTGTATACGTACACTAGTTCGGCGAAGAGATGGTGATACAAGTGCAATATGGACGGTAGATATAGGTTTTTGTAATCTGAAAATATAAAAACAGCAAGGTAACTAATGATAAAAGTGAGCGAAAACGGTATTGAAATGCGTTGAAACAAGGCCTAGGGTTCATACTTTCACTAGTGCAAGTTCTGTCAACAATAATAACATAATTGGATCATATAACTATCCCTCAACATGCAACAAAGAGTCACTCCAAAGTCACTAATAGCGGAGAACAAACGAAGAGATTATGGTAGGGTACAAAACCACCTCAAAGTTATCCTTTCCGATCGATCTATTCACGAGTCCGTAGTAAAATAACATGAAGCTATTTTTTCCGTTCGATCTATCATAGAGTTCGTACTAGAATAACACCTTAAGACACAAATCAACCAAAACCCTAATGTCACCTAGATACTCCAATGTCACCTCAAGTATCTGTGGGTATGTTTATACGATATGCATCACACAATCTCAGATTCATCTATTCAAACCAACACAAAGTACTTCAAAGGGTGCCCCAAAGTTTCTACCAGAGAGTCAAGATGAAAACGTGTGCCAACCCCTATGCATAGGTTCATGGGCGGAACCCGCAAGTTGATCACCAAAACAAACATCAAGTGGATCACGTAATATCCCATTGTCACTACAGATAAGCACGACGAGACATACATCAAGTGTTCTCAAATCCTTAAAGACTCAATCCGATAAGATAACTTCAAAGGGAAAACTCAATCCATTACAAGAAAGTAGAGGGGGAGAAACATCATAAGATCCAACTATAATAGCAAATCTCGCGATACATCAAGATCGTAGCACCTCAAGAACACGAGAGAGAGAGAGAGAGAGAGAGAGAGAGAGAGAGATCAAACACATAGCTGCTGGTACATACCCTCAGCCCCGAGGGTGAACTACTCCCTCCTTTTCATGGAGAGCACCGGGATGATGAAGATGGCCACCGGTGAGGGATCCCCCCTCCGGCAGGGTGCCGGAACAGGGTCCCTCTTGGTTTTTGGTGGCTACAGAGGCTTGCGGCGACGGAACTCCCGATCTATTCTTCTCCCCGATGTTTTTAGGGTATATGGACATATATTGGTGGAAGAAATACACCAGGGATCCACGAGGGGCCCACGAGGGTGGAGGGCGTGCCCAGGGGGGTGGGCGCACCCCCTGCCTCGTGCCTTCCTCGTTGCTTCCCTTACGTATACTCCAAGTCTTCTGGATTGCTTCCATTCCAAAAATAACTTTCCCGAAGGTTTCATTCGGTTTGGACTCCGTTTGATATTCCTTTTCTGCGAAACACTAAAACAAGGAGAAAAATAGAAACTGGCACTGGGCTCTAGGTTAATAAGTTAGTCCCAAAAATAATATAAAAGTGTATAATAAAGCTGATTAAACATCCAAGATGGATAATATAATAGCATGAATACTTCATAAATTATAGATACGTTGGAGACGTATCAGCATCCCCAAGCTTAATTCCTGCTCGTCCTCGAGTAGGTAAATGATAAAAGAAATAATTTATGAAGTGTGAATGCTAGCAGGTGTATAAGTTTGATCAATGCTAATTTCAATCACCTTTTCTAGCATCATTATATGTCATAACAATAGCTCAACTCATAGACCTTTTCATGATCAAGTAACAAACTATACACATGTTAAAGCATAGATCATAAACTTTCTTGAAAACTAACAAACTATGTTCTCAGTCATCAAACAATTGCAATTCATCATATTTTCAGGAAGGGTCTATGTCAGAGCTTTGATTTAGCAAATACCACATACTCAACTATCATATAGTCTTCCATGATTGCTACCACTCAAAGCATATTTTTAGAACAAATAGCATCCATCGAACACAAAGAAAGATAGGGGCTTAATGGTTCGCCTCCCAACTTATTTATCATATAAATAATTGTCAACAATAATAATTCATGATCAAATATATTTGAATGGCCATATATGCTTAGATCTTTCCATCACATGATGCTTGCCAACTAAAGAGTAGGTTGGAATGAGAAGGGATACTACTGACTCTTGCATAAAAGTAAAAGATAGGCCCTTCGCAGAGGGAAGCAGGGATTTGCAGAGGTGCCAGAGCTCGAAGCAAAAACATAGATGAAAATAATTTTGAAAGGTATGCTTTCATTGTTAACATAACGACCAAGAGTTCCCAATATCTTCCATACTAGATACATTATAGGCAGTTCCCAAACAGAAAGGTAAAGATTTTACTCCCCTCCACCAACAATCACACTCCACGGCTTGTCCGAAACAACGGGTGCCGTCCAACTATCAACAATCCTGGGGGAGTTTGTTTGAATTATATGCGAATTTGTTTTTGATCTTTTGATCATAGGACTGGGCATCCCAGTTACCAGCCATTTTCTAGTGAATGATGAGCGGCGTCCACTCATCGTGAGAACAACCCACCTAGCATGGAAGATACTGACAGCCCCCAGTTGCTACATGAGCGATTCGGGCATACAAAACAGATTATTATTTGAAGGTTTAGAGTTTGGCACATGCAAATTTACTTGGAACGACAGGTAAATAGCGCATATAGGTAGATATGGTGGACACTCATGGAAGAAACTTGGTTCAAGGAATTTGGATGCACAAGCAGTATTCCCACTTAGTACAGATATTTTGGCTAGCAAAGGATTCTAAATAGCAAGCACCACATGTTAGAGGATCCATAACAATATAACTTCTATACAAATATACCCAAGCATAACTCATTATGTTGTCTTCCTTGTCCAACTTCAACTAATTTTCTCAGGTTTGAAAATAATTAATGGGGCTCACAATCATAGAAGATGTCCAAGATAGTATATTTATATGTGAAATCTCTCTTCCTTCAATATTCTTTCATGAGTTGTTCAAGTGACCAATACAATGTTTGATAACCTTCAATAAATTTACCACCTCTACTTCTTATATGTGAAGGCATTACTACCCATGGGAAAGGCATATGAAACATATATAATTTCAGATTTATGACATTCAAATCATTCAACCATTTACTCATAGAATATAAGTGAAGCACATGAGTAAATGACAAACTACTCCAAAAAGATATAAGTGAAGACCAATGAGTAGTTAAATAATTACGTAGCTATGTGAAGACTCTCTCTCATTTAAGAATTTTAGATCTTGGTATTTTATTCAAACAGCAAGCAAAACAAAATAAAATAAAATGATGCTCCAAGCAAAACACATATCATGTGGTGAATAAAAATATAGCTCCAAGTAAAGTTACCGATGAACGAAGACGAAAGAGGGGATGCCATCCGGGGCATCCCCAAGCTTAGGCTCTTGGTTGTCCTTGAATATTACCTTGGGGTGCCTTGGGAATGCCCAAGCTTAGGCTCTTGCCACACCTTATTCCATAGTCCATCGAATCTTTACCCAAAACTTGAAAACTTCACAACACAAAACTCAACAGAAAATCTCGGGAGCTCCGTTAGCAAAAGAAAACAAAACACCACTTCAAGGTACTGTGTTGAACTAATTCTTTATTTATATTGGTGTTAAACCTACTGTATTCCAACTTATCTATGATTTATAAGATCTTTTACTAGCCATAGATTCATCAAAATAGGCAAACAACACGCAAAAAACAGAATCTGTCAAAAACAGAACAGTCTGTAGTAATTTGTAACTAACGCAAACTTCTAGAACTCAGAAACATCTACCAAAATAGGAAGACCTATATAATTTGTTTATTGATCTTCTGCAATTGGAATCAGTATTTTATCACTTTCTGGTGATTTTAAACAATTGTTTTCGTGAACAGAAAGTTTCCGGAATTTTCAGCAAGATCAAATAACTATCATCCAAGAAGATCCTATAGGTCTTACTTGGAACAAACACTAATTAAAACATAAAAACACATCTAACCAGAGGCTAGATGGTTTATTTATCCCTAAACAGAACCAAAAAGCAAAAAACTAAAATAAAACTGGGTTGCCTCCCAACAAGCGCTAACGTTTAACGCCCCTAGCTAGGCATGATGATTTCAATGATGCTCACATAAGACATAAGAATTGAAACATAAAGAAAGCATCATGAAGAATATGACTAGCACATTTAATTCTAACCCACTTCCTATGCATAGGGATTTTGTGAGAATACAAATTATGGGAACAATAATCAACTAGCATAGGAAGGCAAAACAAGCATAACTTTAAAAATTTAAGCACATAGAGAGGAAACTTGATATTATTGCTATTCCTACAAGCATATATTCCTCCCTCATAATAATTTTCAGTAGAATCATGAATGAATTAAACAATATAACCAGCACCTAAAGCATTATTTTCATGATCTACAAGCATAGAAATTTTATTACTCTCCACATAAGCAAAATTCTTCTCATTCAGAATAGTGGGAGTATTATAAGAGACTCGAATACTGTAAATTGTTTCCACATTAAATGAGTAATGTTCAGAAAAAGGGTAATCATAATCATGACAAGTTTTATAAATATGATCATCACTACTTTTTATAGCATAAGTTTGATCACAACAATCATCATAAGTAGCAACTTTGTTCTCATCATAATCAATTGAAACCTCTTCCGAAATAGTGGATTCATCACTAAATAAAGTCATGACCTCTCCAAATCCACTTTCATAAATATTATAAGATTCAAAACCCTCCAAAATAGTGGGATCATTACTTCCTAAAGTTGACACTCTTCCAAACCCACTTTCATCAATATAATCATCATAAGTAGGAGGCATGCTATCATCATTATAAATTTGCATATCAAAACTTGGGGACTAAAAATATCATCTTTATTAAACATAGCATCCCCAAGCTTGGGACAAACATTAATTGCATCAAATATATTCTCAAAAACATCATCTTCATCAAACATAGCATCCCCAAGCTTGGGCCTTTTCATATCATAAGCATAATCACTCTCATCATTAATAGTATGGATAGCACCAATAGTATAGCAATTATCATCATCACGATGAGTAATAGGAGCAACATTATTTGGGAGAGATACCTTTCTACCTTTACTTCTCCGTCTTTTATTTTACTTCTTCACATCATGTGTGGGTTTATCCCTCTTTTTTTAGCTCCTTATTGATGAGATTGGTTGAATAGAAAGCTCCTCCTCGTTACCTGATTCATCACAAGAAATAATAGGAGGATATTGAGAAGTCTCTTCCCTTTCATTAGTGTTCTCTTCATCTTCTATTTTCTTTCTTTTCTTTATGTAATTGACAATAGAAGGATTTTCAATGCAATTCACTGCACAATACATATAAGTTTCCTCTAGATCAAAATCAAGAAGTTCATCACGGGCAAATACTGGAAGATAGTTAGTTATATGTTTAATTTCTTCATAACCCATAAGCAAACTAAGTTCATTATGATGTGCAAGGGAAATCAAGTCATCACAATTTTTGGACACGATTCGATCATGAAACAATTTGCATTTGATATTTAAATGACCATGTTCATTACAAAGTTCACAAGTACAACTAAGAAAATTTAAATTTTCAGCACAAACATCTAGCCTTTCTTGCAACCATTTAGTTTCTAAGTACTTATGCCTCTTACAAAATCTATCTTCCCTTTTTTGTATGTAATTGCAAACTCTATGCACTCCACAAAAATCGACATGCTTATAAGAGATATTTTCATCATGAATAGTGCAATCATCATTAGTACTATGGATATTCAAAGACTTCATACTAACAACATTGCAATCATGCTCATCATTCAAAAATTTAGTGCCAAACATTTTAATGCATTCTTCTTATAACACTTTGGCACAATTTTCCTTTCCATCATACTCACGAAAGATATTAAAAAGACGAAGCGTATGAGACAAACTCAACTCCATTTTTAAAAAGACGAAGCGTAACAAGTAATAAAAGTGAGCGTAAACGGTATTGCAATGCTAGGAAACAAGGCCTAGGGTTCATACTTTCACTAGTGCAAGTTCTGTCAACAATAATAACATAATTGGATCATATAACTATCCCTCAACATGCAACAGAGAGTCACTCCAAAGTCACTAATAGCGGAGAACAAACGAAGAGATTATGGTAGGGTACCAAACCACCTCAAAGTTATCCTTTCTGATCGATCTATTCAAGAGTCCGTAGTAAAATAACATGAAGCTATTTTTTCCGTTCGATCTATCATAGAGTTCATACTAGAATAACACCTTAAGACACAAATCAACCAAAACCCTAATGTCACCTAGATACTCCAATGTTACCTCAAGTATCTGTGGGTATGATTATACGATATGCATCACACAATCTCAACTTCATCTATTCAAACCAACACAAAGTACTTCAAAGAGTGTCCCAAAGTTTCTACCAGAGAGTCAAGACGAAAACGTGTGCCAACCCCTATGCATAGGTTCATGGGCGGAACCCGCAAGTTGATCACCAAAACATACATCAAGTGGATTGATGTCTACTACACAACCTTCTTCATGTAGACGTTGTTGGGCCTCCAATTGCAGAGGTTTGTAGGACAGTAGCAAATTTCCCTCAAGTGGATGACCAAAGGTTTATCAATCCGTGTGAGGCGTAGGATGAAGATGGTCTCTCTCAAGCAACCCTGCAACCAAATAACAAAGAGTCTCTTGTGTCCCCAACACACCCAATACAATGGTAAATTATATAGGTGCACTAGTTCGGCGAAGAGATGGTGATACAAGTGCAATATGGATGGTAGATATAGGTTTTTGTAATCTGAAAATATAAAAACAGCAAGGTAACAAGTGGTAAAAGTGAGCGTAAACGGTATTGCAATGATAGGAAACAAGGCCTAGGGTTCATACTTTCACTAGTGCAAGTTCTCTCAACAATAATAACATAATTGGATCACATAACTATCCCTCAACATGCAACAAAGAGTCACTCCAAAGTCACTAATAGCGGAAAACAAACGAAGAGATTATGGTAGGGTACGAAACCACCTCCAAGTTATTCTTTCCAATCAATCCATTGGGCTATTCCTATAAGTGTCACAAACAGCCCTAGAGTTCATACTAGAATAACACCTTAAGATACAAATCAACCAAAACCCTAATGTCACCTAGATACTCCAATGTCACCTCAAGTATCCGTGGGTATGATTATACGATATGCATCACACAATCTCAGATTCATCTATTCAACCAACACATAGAACCTCAAAGAGTGCCCGAAAGTTTCTACCGGAGAATCACGACGAAAGCGTGTGCCAACCCCTATGCATAGGTTCATGGGTGGAACCCGCAAGTTGATCACAAAAACATGCATCAAGTGAATCAATAGAATAACCCATTGTTACCACGGTTATCCCACGCAAGACATACATCAAGTGTTCTCAAATCATTAAAGACTCAATCCGATAAGATTACTTCAAGGGGAAAACTCAATCCATTACAAGAGAGTAGAGGGGGAGAAGAAACATAAGATCTAACTATAATAGAAAAGCTCGCGATACATCAAGATCGTGCCAAATCAAGAACACGAGAGAGAGAGAGATCAAACACATAGCTACTGGTACATACCCTCAGCCCCGAGGGTGAACTACTCCCTCCTCGTCATGGAGAGCGCCGGGATGATGAAGATGGCCATCGGTGAGGGTTCCCCCCTCCAGCAGGGTGCCGGAACAGGGTCCCGATCGACTTTTGGTGGCTATAGAAGCTTGCGGCGGCGGAACTCCAGATCTATTCTTCTCTTCAGAAGTTTTAGGGTACGTGGGTATATATGGGTGAAAGAAGTACGTCGGTGGACCTCCGGGCTGTCCACGAGGCAGGGGCAGCCCGGGACTCCCCTGGCGTGCACTCCAAACTTTTCCGGTAGCTTTCCTTCCAAAAATAACTTGTCCAGTTGATTTAGTTCCGTTGCGACTCCGTTTGATATTCCTTTTCTTCAAAACACCAAAATAGAAAAAAAAAACAATTCTGGGCTGGGCCTCCGGTTAATAGGTTAGTCCCAAAAATAATATAAAAGTGGATAATAAAGCCCAATATTGTCCAAAGGAGTAGATAATATATCATGGAGCAATCAAAAATTATAGATACGTTGAAGACGTATCAAGCATCCCCAAGCTTAATTCCTGCTCATCCTCGAGTAAGTAAATGATAAAAAAGAATTATTGATGTGGAATGCTAGTTGGTATAATTTCAATGTAATTCTTCTTAATTGTGGTATGAATATTCAGATCCGAAAGATTCAAGACAAACGTTTATATTGACATAAAAATAATAATACTTCAAGCATACAAACTAAGCAATTATGTCTTGTCAAAATAACATGGCCAAAGAAAGTTCATCCCTACAAAATCATATAGTTTAGTCATGCTCCATTTTTGTCACACAAGAATGCTCTCATCATGCACAACCCCGATGACAAGCCAAGCAATTGTTTCATACTTTAATAATCTCAAACTTTATAAACCTTCACGCAATACATGAGCGTGAGCCATGGATATGGCACTATGGGTGGAATAGAATATGATGATGGGGGTTATGTGGAGAAGACAAAAAAGGAGAAGGTCTCACATTAACGAGGCTAATCAACGGGCTATGGAGATGCCCATCGATTGATGTTAATGCAAGGAGTAGGGATTGCCATGCAACGGATGCACTAGAGCTATAAATGTATGGAAGCTCAACAAAAGAAACTAAGTGGGTGCGCATCCAACTTGCTTGCTCATGAAGACCTAGGGAATTTGAGGAAGCCCATCGTTGGAATATACAAGCCAAGTTCTATAATGAAAAATTCCCACTAGTATATGAAAGTGAAAAAACAAGAGACTCTCTATCATGAAGATTATGGTGCTACTTTGAAGCACAAGTGTGGTAAAAGGATAGTAGCATTGCCCCTTATTATTATTATTATTGGGCCTTCTTTTTTTTCTTTTCTTTTGGCCTTTCTCTTTTTCTTGGGGTGGGGGGACAATGCTCTATTAAATGATGATCATCGCACTTCTATTTATTTACAACTCAATGATTACAACTCGATACTAGAACAAAGTATGACTCTATATGAATGCCTCCGTCGGTGTACCGGGATATGCAATGAATCAAGAGTGACATGTATGAAAGAATTATGAACGGTGGCTTTGCCACGAATACTATGTCAACTACATGATCATGCTAGCAATATGACAATAATGAAGGTGTCATGATGAACGGAATGGTGGAAAGTTGCATGGCAATATATCTCGGAATGGCTATGGAAATGCCATAATAGGTAGGTATGGTGGCTGTTTTGAGGAAGATATAAGGAGGTTTATGTGTTAAAGAGCGTATCATATTGCGGGGTTTGGATGCACCGGCGAAGTTTGCACCAACTCTCAATGTGAGAAAGGGCAATGCACGGCACCGAAGAGGCTAGCAATGATGGAAGGGTGAGAGTGTGTATAATCCATGGACTCAACATTAGTCATAAAGAACTCACATAATTATTGAAAAAATCTACAAGCCATCAAAAACCAAAGCACTACGCGCATGCTCCTAGGGGGATAGATTGGTAGGAAAAGACCATCGCTCGTTCCCGACCGCCACTCATAAGGAAGACAATCTAAGAACACCTCATGTTTCAAATTTGTTACATAATGTTTACCATACATGAATGCTACGGGACTTGCAAACTTCAACACACGAATTTCTCAAATTCACAACTACTCAACTAGCACAACTTTAATATCACTACCTCCATATCTCAAAACAATCATCAAGCATCACACTTCTCTTAGTAGTCAACGCACTCAAAAGAAAAAAAATTACTAGTCTTGAATACCAAGCATATTAGGATTATTTAAGCAAATTACCATGCTATTTAAGACTCTCAAAATAATATAAGTGAAGCATGAGAGTAAATTTATTTCTTCAAAATAAAACCACTGACGTGCTCTAAAAGATATAAGTGAAGCACTGGAGCAAACAACAAACTACTCCGAAAGATATAAGTGAAGATCAATGAGTAGTCCAATAATTATGCAACCATGTGAAGACTCTCTCATTTTAAGAATTTCAGATCTTGATACTTTATTCAAACAGCAAGCAAGGCTAAAGAAAATAAAATGACGCTCCAAGCAAAACACATATCATGTGGTGAATAAAAATATAGCTCCAAGTAAATATAGCTCTGGGGCATCCCCAAGCTTAGGATCTTGGTTATACTTGAATATTACCTTGGGGTGCCTTGGTCATCCCCAAGCTTAGGCTCTTGCCACTCCTTATTCCATAGTCCATCGAATCTTTACCCAAAACTTGAAAACTTCACAACACAAAACTTAATAGAAAATCTCGTGAGCTCCGTTAGCGAAAGAAAACAAAACACCACTTCAAGGTACTGTAATTAACTCATTATTTATTTATATTGGTGTTAAACCTACTGTATTCCAACTTCTCTATGGTTTATAAACTATTTTACTAGCCATAGATTCATCAAAATAAGCATGCAACACAGTGAAAACAGAATCTGTCAAAATCAGAACAGTCTGTAGTAATCTGTAACTAACGCAAACTTATGGAACTCCAAAAATTATAAAATAAATTAGTTTACGTGAGGAATTTGTCTAGTAATCATATACAAAAAGAATCAACTAAATATCACTCTCCAGTAAATTTTTTTAGCTAATCTCGTGAGCGCTAAAGTTTCTGTTTTTTACAGCATGATCATAAAGACTTCACCCAAGTCTTCCCAAAGGTTCTACTTGGCACAAACACTAAACAAAACCACATCTAAACATAAGCTAGATGGATTATTTATTCCTAAACAGAACGAAAAAGCAAGAAAGTAAAATAAAATTGGGTTGCCTCCCAACAAGCGCTAACGTTTAACGCCCCTAGCTAGGCATGATGATTTCAATGATGCTCACATAAAAGATAAGAACTGAAACATAAAGAGAGCATCATGAAGAATATGACTAGCACATTTAAGTCTAACCCACTTCCTATGCTTAGGGATTTTGTGAGCAAACAACTTCTGGGAACAATAATCAACTAGCATAGGAAGGCAAAACAAGCATAACTTCAAAACTTTAAGCCCATAGAGAGGAAACTTGATATTATTGCAATTACTACAAGCATATATTCCTCCCTCATAATAATTTTCAGTAGCATCATTAATGAATTCAACAATATAACCAGAACCTAAAGCATTCTTTTCATGATCTACATGCATAGAAATTTTATTACTCCCCACATAAGCAAAATTATTCTCATTCGGAATAGTGGGAGTATCATAAGAGACTTGAATACTATAAATTGTTTCCACATTAAAAGAGTAATGTTCAGAAAAAGGGGAATCATAATCATGACAAGTTTTATAAATATAATCATCACTACTTTTTATAGCATAAGTTTCATCACAATAATCATCATAAGTAGCAACTTTGTTCTCATTATAATCGATTGAAACCTCTTCCGAAATAGTGGATACATCACTAAATAAAGTCATGACCTCTCCAAATCCACTTTCATAAATATTATAAGATTCAACATCCTCCAAAATAGTGGGATCATTACTTCCTAAAGTTGACACTCTTCCAAACCCACTTTCATTCATATAATCATAATAGGTAGAAGGCATGCTATCATTATTAAAAATTTGCATATCAAAACATGGGAGACTAAAAATATCATCTTCATTAAACGTAGCATCCCCAAGCTTGGGACAAACATTAATTGCAGCAAATATATTCTCGAAAACATCATCTTCATCAAACATAGCTTCCCCAAGCTTGGGCCTTTTCATATAATAAGCATAATCACTCTCATCATTAATAGTACAGATAGCACCAATAGTATAGCAATTATCATATTCTTCCAAGCAAGTGCCAAAAAGATTTTCAAGATCATAAGAAATATCATTATCTTCCCAATCACAATCATCACAACAAGCAATAGGCATAACGAGATCATCATCAAGTGCATCATCTTCCATAATTATTTTTGATTCATTTTCATGAGGCACAACAATCATAGGAGCAACATTATTTGGGAGGGATACCTTTTTACCTCTCTTCCTTTTTCTTTTCTTCTTCTTCACCACATCATGTGTGGGTTCAATCCTCTTTTTGGTGCTCCTTATTAATGAGATTGGTTGGATAGAAGGCTCCTCCTCGTTACCTGATTCATCAGAAGAAATAATAGGAGGATATTAGTAAGTCTCTTCCCTTTCATTAGTATTCTCTTCATCTTCTATTTGTTTTATTTTCTTTATGTAATTGGCAATATAAGGATTTTCAATGCAATTCACCGCACAATACATATAAATTTCCTCTAGATCAAAACCAAGAAGTTTATAACGGGCAAAATCTGGGAGATAGTTGGTTATACGTTTCATTTCTTCATAGCCCATAAGCAAACTAAGTTCATTATAATGTGCAAGGGAAATCAAGTCATCACAATTTTTGGACACGATTAGATCGTGAAACAATTTGCATCGGATAGCTAAATGACCACTTTCATTGCAAAGTCCACAAGTACGTCCAAGATAATTTAAATCTTCAGCACAAACATCTAGCCTTTCTTGTAACAATTTAGTTTCTAAGTACTTATGCCTCTTGCAATATCTATCTTCCCTATTTGGTGTGTACTTGCAATCCCAATGCACTCCACAAAAATTGACATGTTTATAGGAGGCATTTTCATCATAACTAGTGCAATCATCATTAGTACTATGGATATTCAAGGAGTTCATACTAACAACATTTCAATCATGCTCATCATTCAATGATTTAGTGCCAAATAATTTAATGCATTCTTCTTCTAACACTTTGGCACAATTTTCCTTTCCATCATACTCACGAAAGATATTAAAAAGACGAAGCGTATGAGACAAACTCAACTCCATTTTTGGTAGTTTTGTTTTATAAACTAAACTAGTGCTAAAACAAGAAACAAAAAGATTCGAATGCAAGATCTAAAGATATACCTTGAAGCACTCACCTCCCCGGCAACGGCGCCAGAAAAGAGCTTGATGTCTACTACACAACCTTCTTCTTGCAGACGTTGTTGGGCCTCCAAGTGCAGAGGTTTGTAGGACAGTAGAAAATTTCCCTCAAGTGGATGACCAAAGGTTTATCAATCCGTGGGAGGCGTAGGATGAAGATGGTCTCTCTCACGCAACCCTGCAACCAAATAACAAAGAGTCTCTTGTGTCCCCAACACACCCAATACAATAGTAAATTGTATAGGTGCACTAGTTCGGCAAAGGGATGGTGATACAAGTGAAATATGGATGGTATATATAGGTTTTTGTAATCTGAAAATATAAAAACAGAAGTTAACAAGTGGTAAAAGTGAGCGTAAACGGTGTTGCAATGATAGGAAACAAGGCCTAGGGTTCATACTTTCACTAGTGCAAGTTCTCTCAACAATAATAACATAATTGGATCACATAACTATCCCTCAACATGCAACAAAGAGTCACTCCAAAGTCACTAATAGTGGAAAACAAACGAAGATATTATGGTAGGGTACGAAACCACCTCAAAGTTATTCTTTCCAATCAATCCATTGGGCTATTCCTATAAGTGTCACAAACAGCCCTAGAGTTCGTACTAGAATAACACCTTAAGATACAAATCAACCAAAACTCTAATGTCACCTCAAGTATCCGTGGGTATGATTATACGATATGCATCACACAATATCAGATTCATCTATTCAACCAACACATAGAACTTCAAAGAGTGCCCCAAAGTTTCTACCCGAGAATCACGACGAAAACGTGTGCCAACCCCTATGCATAGGTTCATGGGCGGAACCCGCAAGTTGATCACCAAAACATACATCAAGTGAATCAATAGAATAACCCATTGTCACCACGGTTATCCCACACAAGACATACATCTAGTGTTCTCAAATCATTAAAGACTCAATCCGATAAGATTACTTCATGGGGAAAACTCAACCATTACAAGAGAGTAGAGGGGGAGAAGAAACGTAATATCCAACTATAATATCAAAGCTCGCGATACATCAAGATCGTGTCAAATCAAGAACACGAGAGAGAGAGAGAGAGAGAGAGAGAGAGATCAAACACATAGTTACTGGTACATACCCTCAGCCCCAAGGGTGAACTACTCCCTCCTCTTCATGGAGAGCGCCGGGATGATGAAGATGGCCACCGGTGAGGGTTCCCCCCTCCGCCATGGTGCCGGAACAGGGTCCCGATCGACTTTTGGTGGCTACAGAAGCTTGCGGCGGCGGAACTCCAGATCTATTCTTCTCTTCAGAAGTTTTAGGGTACGTGGGTATATATGGGTGAAAGAAGTACGTCGGTGGACCTTCGGGCTGTCCACGAGGCAGGGGGGCAGCCCGGGACTCCCCTGGCATGCACTCCAAACTTTTCTGATAGCTTTCCTTCCAAAAATAACTTCTCGAGTTGATTTCGTTCCGTTTCGACTCCGTTTGATATTCCTTTTCTTCAAAACACTGAAATAGGCAAAAAAACAACAATTCTGGGCTGGGCCTTCGGTTAATAGGTTAGTCGCAAAAATAATATAAAAGTGGATAATAAAGCCCAATATTGACCAAAACAGTAGATAATATAGCATGGAGCAATTAAAAATTATAGATACGTTGGAGACGTATCATGGATCACGTGATATCCCATTGTCACTACAGATAAGCACGACAAGACATACATCAACTATTCTCAAATCCTTAAAGACTCAATCCGATAAGATAACTTCAAAGGGAAAACTCAATCCATTACAAGAGAGTAGAGGGGGAGAAACATCATAAGATCCAACTATAATAGCAAAGCTCGCGATACATCAAGATCGCACCACCTCAAGAACACGGAGAGAGAGAGAGAGAGAGAGAGAGAGAGATCAAACACATAGCTGCTGATACATACCCTCAGCCCCGAGGGTGAACTACTCCATCCTTGTCATGGAGAGCGCCGAGATGATGAAGATGGCCACCGGTGAGGGATCCCCCCTCCGGCAGGGTGCCGGAACAGGTCCCTCTTGGTTTTTGGTGGCTACAGAGGCTTGCGGTGGCGGAACTCCCGATCTATTCTTCTCCCCGATGTTTTTAGGTTATATGGACATATATAGGCAGAAGAAATACACCAAGGAGCCATGAGGGGCCCACGAGGGTGGAGGGCGTGCCCAGGGGGGTGGGCGCACCCCCTGCCTCGTGCCTTCCTCATTGCTTCCCTTACGTATACTCCAAGTCTTCTGGATTGCTTCCGTTCCAAAAATAACTTTCTCAAAGGTTTCATTCCGTTTGGACTCCGTTTGATATTCCTTTTCTGTGAAACACTGAAACAAGGAGAAAAATAGAAACTGGCACTAGGCTCTTGGTTAATAAGTTAGTCCCAAAAATAATATAAAAGTGTATAATAAATCCCATTAAACATCCAAGATGGATAATATAATAGCATGAATACTTCATAAATTATAGATACGTTGGAGACGTATCATGTATCCGTCCATGAGTTTTTTGCTATCACCTGGTGGATTTGACCGAGCTCTCGAAGGGTTCTTTTCCTCTTATTCTTTGAGGAAAATGTCTCATAGATAACCATAAAAGATCTTGATGTCTACTACACAACTTGTTCATGTAGACTTGCGTTGGGCCTCCAAGCGCAGAGTTTTGTAGGACAGTAGCAATCTTCCCTCAAGTGGATGACCTAAGGCTTATCGATCCGTGGCAGGTGTAGGATGAAGATGGTCTCTCTCAAACAACCCTGCAACCAAATACAAGAAATCTCTTGTGTCCCCAACACATCCAATACAATGGCAAATTATATAGGTGCACTAGTTCGGCGAAGATATGGTGATAAAAGTGTAATATTGATGGTAGAAATATATTTTTATAATCTGAATAAATAAAAACAGCAAGGTAGCAATCGATAAAAGTGAGCGCAAATGGTATTGCAATGCTTGAAAACAAGGCCTAGGGTATGCACTTTCACTAGTGCAACCTCTCAACAATGCTAATATAATTGGATCATATAACCATCCCTCAAAGTGCGATGAAGAATCACTCCAAAGTTCCTATCTAGCGGAGAACATAAGAATAAATTGTTTGTAGGGTATGAAACCACCTCAAAGCTATCTTTTCCATTCGATTTATTCAAGAGTTCGTACTGAAATAACACAAAGCTATTCTTTCCATTCGATCTATCCTAGAGTTCGTACTAAAATAACACCAAAGCAAATTCATATTCATAATACTCAATCCAACACAAAGAAACTCAAAGAGTGCCCCAAGATTTCTACCAGAGAAACAAAAGACGAGAACATGCATCAACCCCCATGCAAAGATTACCCCAATGTCACCACGGGAATCCGCGAATTGAATGCTAAAACACATATCAAGTGAATCAATATGATACCCCGTTGTCACCATGAGTATTCATATGCAAGACATATATGAAGTGCTCTCAAATCCATAAAAGTATTCAATCCAATAACAACGAAATCTCAAAGGGAAAAACTCAATTCATCACAACAAGATAGAGAGGGGAAAACACCATATGATCCGACAATATTAACAAATCCCGCAATACATCAAGATCATGACATCTCAAGAACATGACAGAGATATATTAAACAAATAGCTACTGGTACAAACCCTCATCCCCGAGGGTGAACTACTCCCTCCTCATCGTGGTGGCCGCCGGGATGATGAAGATGTCCACCGGTAATGATTCCCCCCTCCGGCGGAGTGCCAGAACATGGTATAGATTGGTTTTTGGTGGCTAGAGAGCCTTGCAGCGGCGGAACTTCTGATCTAGGGTAACCCCGAGGGTTTTCAGAATATTTGGGAATTCATAGGGTGAAGAGGGGGTGCGTGTGGCCACCGAGGTGGGCACAACCCACTTGGGCGCGCCTGGGCCCCCAGGCGCGCCCTGGTGGGTTGTGCCCCCTCGGGGCACCTCCAGGTGCTGCTCTGTCCCATTGGTGGTCTTCTGGTCCATGAAAAATCCACACAAAGTTTCGCGGTGTTTGGACTCTGTTTGATATTGATTTCCTGCTATGTAAAAAACAAGCAAAAAATAACAGCTGGCACTAGGCACTGGGTCAATAGGTTAGTCCCAAAAATGATATAAAGTTGCTATAAAATGATTGTAAAACATCCAAGAATGATAATATATCAACATGAGTACTTCATAAATTATAGATACATTGGAGACGTATCAGCATCCCCAAGCTTAATTCCTACTCGTCCTCGAGTAGGTAAATGATAAAAGGAATACTTTATGAAGTGTGAATGCTAGCAAAGTGCACAAGTTTGATCAATGACAATTTCAATCACTTTTCCTAGCATCATACAACAATTCTTTTTTTATAGAACTTCTCATGTTAAAGTAGCAACCAATTCACATGTTAAGGTTCAAATAATGAATTCTCTCGAAACTCAACAACCTATGTTCCCAGTCACCAAGCAATTGCAATTCAACTTATTCAATAGAGTTTAAGTAAGAGCTCCACATACTCAACCATCATATAGTCTTCTATGATTGCTAACACTCACCGCATACACATGAGCAAAACGTTTCAACCGGACACATAGAAAGATAGGGGCTTATAATTTCTACTCCCAACGTATTCACCTCAAGGGTGATGTCAACAATAATAACTCATGCTACCCATATCCAACTGGATATATGTTCCTAGATCTTTCCTCACCACATGATGCTTGCCAAAAGAGAAAAATAAAAAGGAATAGAGAGAAAAACTTTGACTCTGTCGGTGTACTAGAGTAGGGGTACCCTAGTATCCCGAACTTGTGCACGGGCAGTCGCGGCACCCCGCGGCAAGGCTTGCCAGGCGACCGCCAAGGTCCTCCGTGGTTCCTTTGGAGCCATTCAAGAACAAAGTACTCAAGCCAAGACACGAGGCCCCGGCAAGAGGAGCTTGCCGGGAAGGCCACTAGAAGACACAAGGCCCCGGTAAGAGGAGCTTGCCGGGAAGGCCACTCGAAGCACAAGACCCCGGCAAGAGGAGCTTGCCGGGAAGGCCAACCAAGGCATTTCAAGGAACTTGCCGCGATGCGCCACGCGTCCCGGCAAGGCCCGGCGAGCGACAAGCTCCCAGACGCGACAAGACAACGACCGCGGCAAGATGCTTGCCGCGGCAAGCTACTACTCCGCAGCCCGCACTCCAGCTCACCCACCAACGTGTCGCTCTGGGACCGTTCCAGGCGTACGTGGCGGGAGGTTGTGCAGCCAGGGGTATGCGGTGGCAAGCAGGCGCTGACAAGATAGCCATCATGGCAAACGGTGGCGTCCCTGACGGTCCCTTTTCGCACTATTTGGGCGACGCAGACGGGCATTTAATGCCCTTGTCCCCTGCCGTCAGAGTTAGGTATGATGCACTGTACAAGTAGCTGTACCCAACATAGCACTTTCCCAATTTTACCCTTGCCTACGTTGCCACCTGCCGGTGACCCCTTAAGCATATAAAAGGAGGCCCATGCGCAACGTAGAGGGAGAGAGAACACTCACGCTCGGTCTCGTTAGCTGCTCGAGTGTACTATAGCACTCAGCGCTCCCGAGCAAGAACGCAATACAAACCACAAAGCAGCAGTAGGGTTTTACGCATCCGTGCGGCCCGAAGCTGGGTAAACCCCTTGTGTGCCTCGCCTCGATCCGCTCTTCGTGCGACCTCCGCCCCCTGCCGAACCGAAAAGGGGCTCGGTCCCCATAGGTGCTCGTGGAGGCAGATTTCCCCCGACATCTTTGGCGCGCCAGGTAGGGGGATTGAGGAGCGGCCGGTGGTTCTTTGGTCCATCCGGTCGACGCCAAATCGAGCCACTGGCCAGACACCTTTCGCTCTAGTCTATGGAGCAGAGGCAGTTCTCCCCACGGAACTCGTATACGGGTCACCTCGAGTGCTCGCTTATGATAAGCTTGAGCAAGAGCAGCTGGGAGAAGATAACGCGCTGCTCCTCAAGGAGGACCGTCTTCAGGCTGCTGTGCGAGCTGCTCGCTGCCAGCAAGCTTTGTGCCGCTACCATAGCCGCAAAGTTAAAGCCAGAAGTTTCGAGGAAGGCGACCTTGTTTCTTCGGCGCGCTCAGGCCGCCAAGAATTCCAACAAGTTGACGCCAAAGTGGGGAGACCCTTGCCGGGTGAAACGAGTCACTAGGCCTGGCGCTGTCCGCCTTGAGACCGAAGATGGCATTTCGCGCCAACCCCCGGTAAGCAATAACGAGCCATAAGGCTCCATATCGTTATTTTCTATTCTTTCTTTTTTCTTAAGGAAAGGAAGGTTCCCTCGCCCACAAGTTTGCCGGGGGGGGGGGGAGGAGAAGATAAGGATATGGGCCAGGCGCCGTTCAAGAGAGTTTCGCCTTGCCGGGGAGCGGCCTTGCCGGGAAGCAAACGACGGAAAAGCTAAGTTGCCAAAGTTTGAGCAATCAAAATTTTTAATTCTTAAGTTATTTTCCTTGAACGACCGTACTTTGTATGTAAAACCTGTGCGCGGAGGAACCGGCTCATGGCTAGTTGCGCCCTTACTTCGTTTCGAGTCCGCTCAACGACTTAAGTGTGCTGCGACTAGAATCGCGCCCTTACTCTATTTCGAGTCTGCTCAACAACTTAAGTGTGCTGCGACTAGAGTCGCGCCCTTACTTTGTTTCGAGTTTGCTCAACAGCTTAAGTGTGCTGCAACTAGTTGCGACAAGGTTTCTTGTCGGTAACGGCACCGCCAGCAGGCTGCTGACGTCCCGCACTCAGCAAAGGTGCCTGCGCCAGCAAGTTCCCCAAAAGCGTAGGGCAAAAACATACAAAGGAAGGAATCAAGTAGAGGAAATAACATTGCAATCACTACCCAAAATAGAGTTATATTACAAGATAACTTGTCGCGGCTCTAATAAATTGTTTTGATAACATGAGCAGCAGTGGCAAGAAAAGAAGGAAACAGGCGGCCTAATCTACACGGTCGCCCTCAACTCTCTTGATCCCGCTCACCCTTTCCACAATGGGTGCGACAAGGGCCCTGAGCGCCTCAAGATCAGCATCAGGCGGCAAGGACTTGAGGACGATGGTGGGGTCGAGGCTCGGGTTGCGGTAGGCCACCTTCACCAGCACCTTCCGGAGAGCTCCCGCGCAGATATCACGCGACTCGTCGGCCAGCTGCCTTGTGATACTTTCCCGGAGTTGTTGGAGGGTCGTCGCCACGCCTTTGAAGAACAAGGTGAGCTTGGCGCTGGATGGAAGGTTCTCATCGGTGGGATACCCGAGATCCTCCATCCCCAGCAGCGCTAGCTCCTTGTCGATGGTTGCGGCAACGTCCACAAGACCCTCCGTCCACTGCTCCACCGTCTCCCTAAAGGTGTTCTGGGTGACAACAGCACTCTCCAGCAGCGCCTTGTCGGCCTTGATCTCTTTCTTCAAGGTCGCCTCTTGCTCCTTGGCGCTGTCCAGCGTCTTGGTCAAAGTAGCCAGCTTCAACTCAAGATCGGCGTTGGAGCCCTTGGCGGCGTCGAGCTCCTTGACCTTCTCGGCGAGGCCACCCTACAGCTAGCCAAAGGTGTAGGCGTCCTTCTCGCGCTCATGCTTGAGCGCGGCAAGCTCTTCACCTCTCGCCTTGAGGTCGGTCTCCAGCTGCGCCACCTTTACCTCCAGCTCCTTCTTGGCGGTCTCGGCAGCTGCGGCAGCATCCTGTGCTTCCTTGAGAGCCCCGCCAAGCGCTTGCTCACGCGCAGCAAGCTCCTCCTCGTGGCTGTCAAGGTCGACCTTCCGCTGCGCCAACTCGCCCTCCTGCGCGGATAGTCCCTCGGCGGCAAGCCGTTGTTGCTCTTCAACTTCCGCCTTCTCGAGGATAAAGGCTGTTCGCACCTCGGCGAGTTGCTCCCGCTCCTCCGCCAGGCCCCGGAGAGCTTCTTGTCTCTGACCCCGGAGCTCCTCCGCACGCTTCTCAAGATCTGCTCCCGCCTTCGCGGCAAGCTCCTCGCGGGACTCCAGCTTGGCTTGCCGGGCGCGATAGAGCGACACCAGCTTCTGGAGCAGCCGCTCCTCCTCAGACTCGTTGCTGCTGCTGCTTGGCACATCGACCAGTGTCAGCCCGGCGGAGGTTAGCACTTCTCCGTCAAAGGTTTCTCCCTCGACCGGCACCCTGGAGCTTGACTCCCAGGGGAGCTTGATGAAGACACCATCGCCGGCCTTCAAGTAGACGCCTGGCTGGGGCTCTTCAGGGTTTGACGCTGCGACAGCGGCGGGAGGGTCGGTGGTCGGCATAGCGCCTGACGCTCCTGCGGCCTCAGGGCCGTCAGTGCGATCGCCGGTCCCCTCGTCGACTGCTGTGGCAGCAGCCTTGGCGGCCTCGTCGCCGGCGGGATCACTAGCGCCGGCCATTTCTTCGATGACGGCGTCATCGTCGACAGTGACCTCAGTCTCCATCGGATCCGCAATAGATGGATCTGATGGCCGGAGAAGGGAGAAAAGTCAAGAAAATATCCAAAAATAGGATCAAAAGAAGAAGAACCCAAGGGAAGTTTTCAAGCAAGAGGATTACCTGTCACTGGATCGGCAGTCGTGGTCTCCATCGCCAAGGGGTCGCTGGTGCTGTCCCTTGCCGGAGACTTCTCCCTTGCCGGAGATTTCTCCCTTGCCGGAGACTTCTCCCTTGCCGGGGACTGCTCCCTTGCCGGAGATTTCTCCCTTGCCGGGGAACTCCCCCTTGGCGGTGTAGTCGAAGCAGGTGGCACGACGGGAGCGGTCTCCGGACGATCCTCCTGGGACTGCTCTGCTCCTACACGAATCAATAGTCAGACGCCAGCAAAGAAAGAGCACCCATGCGCGCCAAACAACGGAAGTAAACCATATACTTACACTGGGGGCTGCGCTGGGGGCTGCGCTGGGGGCTGCGCTGAAGATCAGCTGCCGGGTCCGGCAAGTTTGTCTCGGGCGCACCCCCTGCTGTCGTGGTGGGCTCGTCCTCGATGATGATCAGTGGGACCTTGGCTCTCTTTGCCGTTCTCTGGGCCAGAGTCCTGAAAAGAAATGAGCTCAGAGTGAAGCAAATGAGATACAAGACAAAGCAGCAAGGATTGAAGAAATACAAGTACGACAAGGATCTTACTCGTCTTCTTCCTTGTCGGAGCTGAGCGCCGAGAAGTCAAAGCTTGGCCCTCCTCCGGTGTAACGAGGCGGGGTAGTAGGTTCCCTTGGCCGCTTGGCGGGAGCAGGAGCGGCGGTCCGTGAAGACCCCGCCCCAGTTGCCGCGGTGGAACGCGTCGCGCGGCGCGGCGGCTGTTGGCCCGTCTGCCGCCCCGCTACGTCCCCGGCCTTGCGGAGACGCCTTCTTGGCGGAGCCGGGGGCTCTGCTTGCGATGAGCTGCCCAAAGGTGGGGCAGAAGAGGAGTCGATCTCTGGCAGGCCGCCCGTATCGACAGCGGGATCGCCTGACTCGGCATCGTCCCCGGCAAGCTCTTCCTCGCCGGCAAACTCCGCCCGCTCGAGAAGGCTTGCCACCTCTGTTGCCTCTTCCTCCTCCACGGTGAACCCGAACTCACCCGCGGCTGTGGCTGCCACTGCCTCTTCCAGCCTGGTAGCGATGCGTTCCATCTCCTCTTCGGTGGTGTCCCGGGTGAGGCCCTTCTGCTCGTCGGGGCGGATCGGCACCTCTACCAAGCCATCGAAGAAAGCCTGCACGACGTCGTCTGCAGGCTCTTGCCAAGTTGGGTCGATCCCATGCGAGTCGCACAGCGGCATCATTGCAAGGATGCGGCTGAGCGAGGAATTGTTGCACAGTGGGACGACACCCTGCGGCAACCTGAACCATTCGGGATGATCAGGGTCGTGCTTGAACAGCTCCTTGAGCGTCCCGTCAAGCTCCAGGACAGTGAAATTGAAGTTGAGGCCCGGGCGCAGCCTCATGATATCCGCCGCATTCTGGAATTCCCAGGCGGGCCTCCTCCTCTCCTGCAGGGGGCGATGCGGCGGCGAAGGAAATCCGCGCCGACGGCGCCTACAGTGAGCCCAGCGAGCCTGAGGCGTAGGATCCGGGCGACTGCAATCTTCAGCATGCTGTCTTTCGGGGCCACGTTGCTCCAATCGCTGCCGCGCACTACTGCAGTTTGGCGCAGGGCAGTAAACGACTGCGGGTTCTCCTCGATGATCTAGCACCAGTCTACCCTCCATTCCTCCCACTTGCTGTGGAGTTCTCCCTCCAGATAAGCCTCCTTCTTGCCGGGCTTCGAGATCCAGGCGATTCCGCCAGATAAGGGCTCTCCTCTCTCAACTCGAGGCGTAAAGAAGTGGCGGAAGAGAGCTACGTTGGGACGGGCCCTGACAAAGTTTTCGCAGAGATGTGCGAAAACTGCCATGGTCAAGACAGCATTGGGGGTGAAGTCAAGGAGGAAGAACCCGTAGGTGTTCATGATGTCGCAGAAAAATTCAGAGAAGGGCGGGCAGAGCCCGCAGTAGAAGAACAAGGCGAAGGAAGGGTATCCGGTCGGGGCCATTGCCCGAGCGGCGGCTGGGAGTACCTTCGTGCGCGGGTGCGCCCGCGTCTCCGTCGACCAGAAGAGGTAGTAGTACTCCCTGAGCTCCCCCGCCTCGAGCTTGGGGGGGGGAAGATTGCCCGCTCCTGTCGCAGCGCCTCGAGCCGCTGCGCCTCGGCCGACTTTGTGGCCTTCCCCTTCCCCTTGTCGCCCTTCGGAGCCATGGCGGAAGCAATGGGGGAGGTCGACGGCGTTGATGGTGCTGGTGGCGATGGGGGCGGAGCGCCGCTCTCTTTCGGCTTTGGGAAGAAGGGGAGCGGCGGAGATTCTTGGAGTCAGAATAGCAACGGGCGGATGGGCGAACTGCCCCTGTTTCCCCTGCTTATAAGGGGGAGGGGGCGGACGCTTCGCCTTTCCGAATAAAGAAACCACCTACGACGCGACGCATGCATGCGGGGCTCGACCCCACGCACGGCGCCCACGTCGCGCAAGCCTCTCCCACGATGCCGCAATCAACGCGTGCCGTTCGGGGAGAGCGCGGTGGATACGGAGAAGGCTATGGCGTGGCCCAGGCCGTGTGTGTCCGTGCCCTGTTTTGGGCCTGGCCCAACAGCGCTCGGCACCGTGTATGGCCCAGGCCCGGGGGCTCCTGTCGGTGTACTAGAGTAGGGGTACCCTAGTATCCCGAACTTGTGCACGGGCAGTCGCGGCACCCCGCTGCAAGGCTTGCCAGGCGACCGCCAAGGTCCTCCGTGGTTCCTTTGGAGCCATTCAAGAACAAAGTACTCAAGCCAAGACATGAGGCCCCGGTAAGAGGAGCTTGCCGGGAAGGCCACTCGAATACACAAGGCCCCGGCAAGAGGAGCTTGCCGGGAAGGCCACTTGAAGCACAAGACCCCGGCAAGAGGAGCTTGCCGGGAAGGCCAACCAAGGCATTTCAAGGAACTTGCCGCGACGCGCCACGCGTCCCGGCAAGGCCCGGCGAGCGACAAGCTCCGAGACGCGACAAGACAACGATCGCGGCAAGACGCTTGCCGCGGCAAGCTACTACTCCGCAGCCCGCACTCCAGCTCACCCACCAACGTGTCGCTCTGGGACCATTCCAGGCGTACGTGGCGGGAGGCTGTGCAGCCAGGGGTATGCGGTGGCAAGCAGGCACTGACAAGATAGCCATCGTGGCAAACGGTGGCGTCCCTGACGGTCCCTTTTCGCACTGTTTGGGCGACACAGACGGGCATTTAATGCCCTTGTCCCCTGCCATCAGAGTTAGGTATGATGCACTGTACAAGTAGCTGTACCCAACACAGCACTTTCCCAATTTTACCCTTGCCTACGTTGCCACCTGTCGGTGACCCCTTAAGCATATAAAAGGAGGCCCATGCGCAACGTAGAGGGAGAGAGAACACTCATGCTTGGTCTCGTTAGCTGCTCGAGTGTACTGTAGCACTCAGCGCTCCCGAGCAAGAACGCAATACAAACCACAAAGCAGCAGTAGGATTTTACGCATCCGTGCGGCCCGAAGCTGGGTAAACCCCTCGTGTGCCTCGCCTCGATCCGCTCTTCGTGCGACCTCCGCCCCCCGCCGAACCGAAAAGGGGCTCGGTCCCCATAGGTGCTCGTGGAGGCAGATTTCCCCCGACAGACTCTTTGCATAAAAGTAAATACTGAAAAGTAAAAGATAGGCCCTTCGCAGAGGGAAGCAGAGGTTGCCATGCGCTTATTTGTTTGTATGCTCAACCCCTTAGTGCAAAAGGACGTCATGTTATATTGCCCCTTATGATAGCAACCTTTATTATGCAGTTTGTCGCTTTTATTCTTTGCCATCACAAGTTCGTACAACGCTCAATTTTCTCTTACAGTAAATAATCTAACACTTTTAGAAGCATTGCACCGATGACAACTTACTTGAAGGATCTTGCTCAATCTTTAGGTAGGTATGGTGGACTCTTGAAAATAAGATTTGGGTTTAAGGGTTTTTGGATGCACAACTAGTATCTCTACTTGGTGCAGAATTTTTGGCTAGCAAAGATGGGGGGCAAGCACCACATGTTGAAGGATCTATGACAATATAACTTCTATGTGAATAGGAACAAACATAAACCATTACATTGTCTTCCTTGTCCAACATCAACACTTTTGGCATCTAATATTTTGATGTGGGCTCACAATCACAGAAGATTTCCAAGATAGTGTATTTGCATGTGAAAGTTCTCTTCCTTCTACTAATCATTCGTGAATTTCTTGTATGACCAATATTGTGATTGTCAAGCCTCAAAAGATTTCACTTTCTAAACCCAATGTGAAGCTACCACTAGGCATGATATGATTTCAACTTCATGACATTCAATTTATTCAACAATTTACTCATAGGATATAAGTGAAGCACAAGAGTAAATGACAAGCTACTCCAAAAAGATTTAAGTGAAGATCATGAGCATAATATTTCTTTTCTCTCAAATTAATTTAAGTGAAGCAAGAGAGAATTTCTTCAAAAATACTAAAGCACACCATGCACAAAAAGATATAAGTGAAGCACTAGAGCAATTCCATAGAAAAGAGCTTCATTGACGGGATGTGTGTGCCGCTTACCTAGCCTCCCTGGCAATTATTTGAGGACTCTATTTTTATTTAAAAACTTTTAGATCTAATTAATTTATTAAAACATAAAGCAAAACAAAATAAAATGACATTCCAAGGATAGCACACATCATGTGAAGGAGCAAAAACTTAGACTCAACCGATACTAACCGATAATTGTTGAAGAAGAAAGGTGGGATGCCTACCGGGGCAACCCCAAGCTTGGATGCTTGAGACTTCTTGAAATATTATTTTGGGGTGCCTTGGGCATCCCCAAGCTTGAGCTTTTTTGTCTCCTTAATTCCATTTATCTCACGGTTTCCCTAAATCTTCAAAACTTCATCCACACAAAACTCAACAAGAACTCGTGAGATAAGTTTGTATAAACCAATGCAAAACTTTATCATTCTCTAATGTAGCAAATCACTAAAATTATTATTCAACATTGCATACTAAATGCCTCTGCGTATTTAATACTCCTATCCTCAAATAGAATCATTAAACAAGCAAACATATGCAAACAATGCAAACATAACAGCAATCTGCCAAAACAGTACAGTATGTAAAGAATGCAAGAGTATCAATACTTCTTCAACTCCAAAGATTATGAAAATATACCACACTTTAGAAAATTTATCAGAGCTTATTTTGCAAAAAGTTTCAACATTTTATCACATTCTGACTTTTCTAGGGAATTTTGCAACAACGGTAAACTTTCTGTTTTCAAACAGCAACATATAGACTTGTAAAATAAGCATAATAAAGGCTATCAATGCCAATTTTATTGAAATAAAAGATGCAAAACATTATTATAAATAACATCAACCAAATATTAACAAAATAAATTGACGCTCCAAGCAAAACACATATCATGTGACGAATGAAAACATAGCTCTAAGTAAGGTTACCGATAATGTTGGAGACGAAAGAGGGGATGCCTTCCGGGGCATCCCTGAGCTTAGTTGCTTGGATATTCCTTGAATATCACCTTGGGGTGCCTTGGGCATCCCAAAGCTTAGGGTCTGGTCACTCCTTATTCTCCTCATATCGACATCTCACCCAAAACTTGAAAACTTCAATCACACAAAACTTAACGGAACTTCGTGAGATAGGTTAGTATGGTGAAGAGCAAACCATTTCACTTTGGTACTGTCAAAGACAAGATTCATAATTGTTTCCACACAATTCCTACTATAGCATATCATGCCCACAATTTATATTGAGCAATATAAGCCATAGAAACTAGAAAACAAGCAAACTATGCATTGAAAACAGAATATGTCAAAAACAGAACAATCTTTAATGATATGGATAACTACCATACTTCTAACAACAACAACAACAACAACAACAACAACAACAACAACAACAACAACAACAAAGCCTTTAGTCCCAAACAAGTTGGGGTAGGCTAGAGGTGAAACCCATAAGATCTCGCAACCAACTCATGGCTCTGGCACATTGATAGCAAGCTTCCACGCACCCCTGTCCATAGCTAGCTCTTTGGTGATACTCCAATCCTTCAGGTCTCTCTTAATGGACTCCTCCCATGTCAAATTCGGTCTACCCCACCCTCTCTTGACATTCTCTGCATGCTTTAGCCGTCCGCTATGCACTGGAGCTTCTGGGGGCCTGCGCTGAATATGCCCAAACCATCTTAGACGATGTTGGACAAGCTTCTCCTCAATTGGTGCTACCCCAACTCTATCTCGTATATCATCATTCCGGACTCGATCCTTCCTCGTGTGGCCACACATCCATCTCAACATACGCATCTCCGCCACACCTAACTGTTGAACATGTCGCCTTTTAGTCGGCCAACACTCCGCGCCATACAACATTGCGGGTCGAACCGCCGTCCTATAGAACTTGCCTTTTAGCTTTTGTGGCACTCTCTTGTCACAGAGAAGGCCAGAAGCTTGGCGCCACTTCATCCATCCGGCTTTGATTCGATGGTTTCACATCTTCATCAATACCCCCATCCTCCTGCAACATTGACCCCAAAAGCTACCATACTTCTGATACTCCAAAAATTCTGAAACAAAAAGGAAAACCTGGGTAATTTGTATATCTATCACTTGTAAAAAATTCAAAATTTTATCACGCTTGAGTGAATTTTCAAAATTCCTGGACTGAGCGCAAAAGTTTCTGTTTTTGGACATAATCAAGTCAACTATCATCCACACTATCCCAAAGGCTTTACTTGGTACTTTATTGAAACAAAAGCTATAAAGCATAATTACTACAGTAGCTTAATCAGGGCATGGCCAATGCTCCAGCATGGACAGGCGCCCCAGCTATCCAGGTAGGATGCAGCAGGAGAGACAAGAAAAGATGGATGCTTGCAGAACGAATCGGTCTCTTGCAGAAGAGGCAGGTGCTTCATCAAAAAGAAAGAGAAAAGAAGAGGAAAGAAGCAAAAGCATGGGAAACTAGTGCAGTCATTGGCTTATAGAAAGAGAAAGATAGGAGGAGAGAGAGTGCATGAGGGACCACACCATTGGGTAAAACTAGTGCTCTAATTTTTTTGTTCTGATATGGATCATGGAGCAGCGGTATAGTGATGCTACCATTGTTCATGCCCTCATGTGAACACACAAAAACAGTAGGTAAAAGTGTTGGGTTGTCTCCCAACAAGCGCTTTTTAATGCTTTTTAGCTAGGCATGATGATTTCAATGATGCTCGCATAAAAGATATGAATTGAAACACAAAGAGAGCATCACATGGAGCATATGACTAGCACATTTAAGTCTAACCCACTTCCTATGCATAGGGATTTTGTGAGCAAACAACTTATGGGAACAAGAATCAACTAGCATAGGAAAGCAAAACAAACATAACTTCAAAACTTTCAACACATAGAGAGGAAACTTGATATTATTGCAATTCCTACAAGCATAAGTTCCTCCCTCATAATAATTTTCAGTAGCATCATGAAGAAATGTCAACAATATAACCATCACATAAAGCATTCTTTTCATGACACGAAAGCATAGAAAATTTATTACACACAAGCAAATTTATTGTCATGAATAATAGTGGGAGAAAATTCAACAAAATAACTATCATGGTATTGAAAATAAAAAACATGATGACAAGTTTCATTCTTATAATTATTCTCTATAACATATGTGTCATCACCATAATCACCATAGATAGCAACTTTGTTGTCACAATCAATCGAAACCTCTTCCAAAATAGTGGATTCATCACTGAATAAAGTCACGACCTCTCCAAATCCACTTTCATAATTATAATCATCATAAATAGGAGGCATGCTTTCATCATAATAAATTTTCTCATCAAAACTTGGGGGAGTAAAAATATCATCTTCATCAAATATAGCATCCCCAAGCATATGGCTTTGCATATCGTTAGCATCAAGGATATTCAAAGAATTCATACTAATAACGTGGCAATCATGCTCATCATTTATGCCAAACATTTTATAGAACTTTTCTTCTATCAATTGAGCACAATTTTCCTTTCCATCATTTTCACGAAAGACATTATAAAGATGAATAACATGATGCAACCTCAATTCCATTTTTTGTAGTTTTCTTTCATAAACCAAACTAGTGATAAAACAAGAAACTAAAAGATTCAATTGCAAGATCTAAAGATATACCTTCATGCACTCACCTCCCCGGCAACGGCGCCAGAAAAGAGCTTGATGTCTACTATGCAACTTGTTATTGTGGCCTCCAAGTGCAGAGTTTATAGGACAGTAGCAATTTTCCCTCAAGTGGATGACCTAAGGTTTATCAATCTGTGGGAGGTGTAGGATGAAGATGGTCTCTCTCAAACAATACTGCAACCAAATATAAGAAATCTCTTGTGTCCCCAACACACCCAATACAATGGCAAATTGTATAGGTGCACTAGTTCAGCGAAGAGATGGTGATAAAAGTGTAATATTGATGGTAGAAATATATTTTTATAATCTGAATATATAAAAACAGCAAGGTAGCAATTGATAAAAGTGAGCGCAAACGGTACTGCAATGCTTGAAAACAAGGCCTAGGTTTTGTAATTTCACTAGTGCAACCTCTCAACAATGCTAATATAATTGGATCATATAACCATCCCTCAAAGTGCGATGAAGAATCACTCCAAAGTTCCTATCTAGCGGAGAACATAAGAATAAATTTTTTGCAGGGTACGAAACCACCTCAAAGCTATTCTTTCCGTTCGATCTATTCAAGAGTTCATAATAAAATAACACAAAGCTATTCTTTCCGTTCGATCTATCCTAGAGTTCGTCCTAAAATAACACCAAAGCAAATTCATATTCATAATACTCAATCCAACACAAAGAACTTCAAAGAGTGCCCTAAGATTTCTACCAGAGAAACAAAAGATGAGAACGTGCATCAACCCCTATGCATAGATTACCCCAATGTCACCGCGGGAATCCGTGAGTTGAATGCCAAAACACATATCAAGTGAAACAATATGATACCCCATTGTCACCATGAGTATTCATATGCAAGACATATATTAAGTGCTCTCAAATCCATAAAAGTATTCAATCCGATAAGAACGAAATCTCAAAGGGAAAAACTCAATTCATCACAACAAGATAGAGAGGGGAAAGCAACATATGATCCGACTATATTTACAAAGCCCACGATACATCAAGATCATGACATCTCAAGAACACGAGATAGATAGATAGATAGATAGATAGATAGATAGATAGATAGAGAGAGAGAGAGAGAGAGAGAGAGACATACAGAGAGCAAGAGATTAAACACATAGCTACTAGTGCAAACCCTCAGCCCCGAGGGTGAACTAATCCCTCCTCATCGTGGTGGCCGCCGGGATGATGAAGATGGCCACCGGTGATGATTCCCCCCTCCGACGGAGTGCCGGAATGGGGTCTAGATTTGTTTTCGGTGGCTACAGAGCCTTGTGGCGGAGGACCTTCTGATCTAGGGTAATCCCGAGGGTTTTCGGAATATTTGGGAATTTATAGGGTAAAGAGGGGGTGCGGGAGGCCACCGAGGTGGGCACAACCCACCTGGGCATGCCTGGGCCCCCAGGTGCGCCCTGGTGGGTTGTGCCCCCCTCGGGACACCCCTAGGTGTTGCTCTGGCCCATTGGTGGTCTTCTGGTCCATTAAAAATCCACAAAAAGTTTCGCGGTGTTTGGACTCCGTTTGATATTGATTTCCTGCGATGTAAAAAACAAGCAAAAAACTGCAACTGGCACTGGGCACTGGGTCAATAGGTTAGTCCCAAAAATGATACAAAGTTGCTATAAAATGATTGTAAAACAACCAAGAATGATAATATATCAGCATGAATACTTCATAAATTATAGATACGTTGGAGACATATCAGACCTCAGTGTCGTTGTCCGGGGGTGTTGCTGACCGTCTGCTGGAGGGTGTGATTCCGAGGATAGCCTCCCCACTCTTGGCCACTTTCCTAACCACCCAACAAGCTCGAAGTTGTTGGTTGGGTTTGTATTCAGGAGGACCAAGTTAATGGGCATGGTTTATCCAGTAGCTCGTTGAGGACTGTTCAGGGTCCTGCGAGATGTCTATTCTTCCCCTCGGCGGACTCATGTTTAGCCGATCGTCGTGGGTGTACGTGTTTTGCCCGAGCTTTTCTGGGTTCCTCAGCATGGATTGACTCCACGCGCATCTGTTGTGCCTTCTAGGCGCTTTCCATGGCACAATATTTGCCTACCAGATCCGATAGCTCGGTGAAGTTTTCGACGTGGCGACAGGCGAGGGCATTCAAGATTCCTTTGTCTCGGTAGTTATGCCGAAAGGTCGCTATGATTTCCTAGTCGCAGCAGTCCATCATTCCCTCTTTGACCATGAGGAATCTGGCCCAGAAGTGGTAAACCATTTCTCCGGGCTGCTACTTGATACGTCTCCAACATATCTATAATTTTTTATTGTTCCATGCTATTATATTATCATTCTTGGATGTTTTACAATCATTTTATATCATTTTTTGGTACTAACCTATTGACATAGTGCCCAGTGTTAGTTGTTGTTTTCTGCATGTTTTTACATTGCAGGAAATCAATACCAAAAACGGAAGGAAAACTTTTTGTGGATTTTTTTGGACCAGATCAGGACATCTAGTGGGCCAAAGAAGTACCGAAGAGGGAGCCCGAGGTGAGCACAAGACACCAGGGCGTGCCTCGAGGCCCAGGCACGCCCTGGTGGGTTGTGCCCACCTCGGTGGCCTCCCACACCGCCTCTTTGCTCTATAAATACCCCAATATTCCATAAACCCTAGGGGAGTCTACGAAAATCAATTCCAGCCGCTGCAAGTACCAGAACCACCTGATCCAATCTAGACACCATCACGGAGGGGTTCATCATGTCCATTGGTGCCTCTCCTATGATGTGTGACTAGTTCATTGTAGACCTACGGGTCCGTAGTTAGTAGCTAGATGGCGTCCTCTCTCTCTTTTGATTCTCAATACAATAATGTTCTCTTGGAGATCCATATGATGTAACTCTTTTTGCGGTGTGTTTGTTGGGATCCGATGAACTTTGAGTTTATGATCAGATCTATCTTTTTATCCATGAGAGTTATTTGAGTCTTCTTTGATCCCTTATATGCATGATTGCTTATAGCCTCGTATTTCTTCTTCGATATTTGGTTTTTGTTTGGCCAACTTGATCTATTTATCTTGCAATGGGAAGAGGTGCTTTGTGATGGGTTTGATCTTACGGTGCTTGATCCCAGTGACAGAAGGGGAACCGACACGTATGTATCGTTGCTATTAAGGATAACAAGATGGGGTCTATTTCTACATAAATATATCTTGTCTACATCATGTCATCGTTCTTATTGCACTACTCCATTTCTTCATGAACTTAATACACTAGATGCATGCTGGATAGCGGTCGATGTGTGGAGTAATAATAGTAGATGCAGGTAGGAGTCGGTCTACTAATCTTGGACGTGATGCCTATATAATGATCATTGCCTGGATATCGTCATGATTATTTGAAGTTTTATCAATTACCCAACTGTAATTCGTTTACCCACTGTTTGCTATTTTGCTCGAGAGAAGCCACTAGTGAAATCTACGGCCCCCGGGTCTCTTCTTTATTATATTTGCCTGTGCGATCTATTTTTATTTGCTTTTCTTTTCAGATCTATTAAACTAATAATACAAAAATACCTTGCTGCAATTTATTCTTATTTATTTTATCTTGCGTTCCCGTGAGATCTATTTATCCAATCTATCATATTATCCCGTCTACTTGCCAATTTCTGGCGCCGTTGCCCGAAAGGGATTGACAACCCCTTTAATACGTCGGGTTGCGAGTATTTGTTATTTGTGTGCAGGTACCGTTCACGTAGTGTTGCGTGGTTCTCCTACTGGTTCGATAACCTTGGTCTCATCACTGAGGGAAATACCTACCGTTGCTGTGCTGCATCATCCCTTCCTCTTTGGGGAAATACCAACGTAGTTCAGCAGACATCACTACTTTACATACATTAGATCCCATATGTATGGCTTCCCTGAGTTACTTGGAGAGTACTCAACGTGGGAGGTGGGTGGGAAAAAACTTTGCGTCCCGATGGGTTGCGGGTCTGGGGCTTTGGCGGTGGTGCCCTACGCCATCGCGGTATCTGGCGCGTGAGGTTCAGAATCTAGACTGTCAACCAGATAGTGTTGGTACGAGTCAGGGCTTGCTCCCAGGCTCCTTCTGGGATGAACATCGGATTCCGAGCTAGAGGCCTGGACCGGTGACTACGAGCCTTCAGCCAAATCCTCGATGGTAGCGACAAGGTGCGTGATAGGCGGGATGTAAATTTCCCTATTATCGGGTTTGAGCCCGATCTGGTCATAGACCGAGGATTAGTCATCGGAAATTCCCATGGCTCGGATCTGTTCTAGTAGCTCATTCAACACTGAGAGGTCTACTGGGTCCATGCTCTCAGAGTATTCGGGATTGACCCACAGGCGGTATTCAGCCAGAACTAGTTTGAACGAATCGACAGGGTCGGGCTTTAAGGCCGAGCCCCGGGTGACATCAGCCCCTGCTAGGTTTACTGCTCCCAAAGTTAAAGCGTCGGGATTAGCAAGTCCTTCAAGGGGAGCTGAAGATTTTGTCAGAGTAAGATCTCCCTGGGAGTCGGCGATGAACTCTAGGTTTACGAACCCAATCTCTTGATCGAAGGCAAAACTTCTGACCTGGACGAGGCGGCCGATCGGATAGGCGTGCAGCACGATACTGCCGAACGCGAAAATCTGGTCGGGGACAAAGATGTCCCCGGTGCGTATGGCGTTGTTGATGACTAGGCGAGCCATTGATCCTTTGGTGATCTAACATCGGAACTCTCAATGAAAGCACCAATTCTTTGTCAAAACTGGCGGATCTCGGGTAGGTGGTCCTGAGCTGTCGATCTTGAATCAATGGGGAACATGGGACGAAGGAGATGATGTTTACCCAGGTTCGGTCCCTCTCGAAGAGGTAAAATCCTATGTCCTTGTTGATTATATTGAAGTGTATAGGATGATTACAGAGTCAATCTACCACGAGATCAGATGAAATAAACCCTAGGTGAGTAGGATGATGGTTCTTCTCCTAGCCTCTACGGACTAAACCCTGTGGTTTATATAGACACCAGGGGTACTAGGGTTACACATAGTCGATTGCAATAAAGAGATAAAACATGTCGATTCTCCTATCTTGACTTGGAGGACACACCAAGGCTACAAAGGTTTTCGGCGCGGACATGGAGCCGCCTTATAGATCGGCCTTCTAGTAGTTGTAGAGCGGCCCACCTGCCGGCCCATAAGAGATAGGCCGGCAGCCCGAGGACCCCTTAGTCCCGGACTCCCTCAGTGCTCAATCTCAGTGACAAAAAGAGACATGACAAGCATGTATCGTAGCTATTAAGGGTAAAAAGATGGGGTTTATTCATACATGAGTTTAAGTTGCCTACATCATGTCATCTCGCCTAAGGCATTACTTCGTTTTTCCATGAACTTAATACACAAGATGCATGCTAGATAGCAGTCGTTGTGTGGAGTAATAGTAGTAGATGCAAAATCGTTTTGGTCTACTAATCTTGGATGTGATGCCTATACACATGATCATTGCCTTGGATCATAATTATTTGCTTTTCTATCAATTGGCCAACAGTAATTTGTATACCCACTATATGCTATTTTCTCGAGAGAAGCCTCTAGTGAAAACTACGACCCCGGGGTCTATTTCCTATCATATTAAAACCAAAAATACATTGCTGCAATTTTCTTTTATTTATTATATTTTGTGTTTTAGTTAGATCTATTTATAAAATCTCATACAATTTAATCTATCTCAATACTGTTGAGGGATTGACAACCCCTTTACGCTTGGGTTGCAAGTATTTGTTGTTTGTGTGCAGGTGTTGTTTACATAGTGTTGCTTGGTTCTCCTACTGGATTCATAACCTTGGTTTCATAACTACGGGAAATGGTTACTTCTGCTGTGCTGCATCATCCCCTCCTCTTCGGGGAATTACCAACGTAGATTACAAGCAATCAAGGCCTTGCCTTTTCGATACAGTTGTTGTTGTTTGTGCTAGCCTTTTTAAGGCAGACTTGTTTACATTGTGTCTGTACTCATATATTGTTACTTCCGCTATCTCGTTTATATTCCAGCTTATGTATTCGAGCCCTCGAGGCCCCTGACTTGTAATATAAAGCTTGTATGACTTCAAATTGTGTCTAGAGTTGTGTTGTGATATCTTCCTGTGAGTCTCTGATCTTGATCGTGCACATTTGCGTGTATGATTAGTGCACAATTAAGTCAGGGCGTCACACACCATCCGCCGCCATCCAACACACCACCGTCTCGAACACACCACCGTCCAAGAAGTGTGGCTCGTCTCCGAACCAGCCATCGAGCTCCTCCATCACTGCAAGCCGTCACCATCCTCACCTACCACACCGACCACCGTCGTCCACGCCGACCAAGAGCGCCGCCCGTCGAATCACACCCCGTCGCGTGTCTGTCGGGGCCCTCTCTCCTTGATTGCGAGCGGCCAGAGCTCGTTTGCGTCTCACGGACCGCGGAACGGCCACGCCAACCACCCACAAACCTCGCCGACCTCGCCACCGGCCACTATTTGCCATGAATTACCACCGACGCGTTGGTTGGATAAGGCCGCGACGAGCCGACCTTCCCCCGCCTATATAAACCCACCCCGAGCTCATACAAGCTCACCCAACTCCTCCTCAACCTCCCAGTATCCCCCTTTCGGGCGAATTCGAGTTGTGGTGCTCATCTTCTTCACCTTCGGCCACCATGCTCGCCACTGTTTCTCTGCTGATTTCGGCATCTCTAGAACCTCCCTCCCCCCAATTCCTTCGCCATTAGACTCCTAGTGTTTCATCGAACCCTTTTCAACCATCAACTTCACTAGAGCAAGCTTGTCGGAGAGAAGCCCCAATTCACCTCCGTCGGAGCCCTTCGGCCAACCTCGCCGTCGGCGACTCCATCCACTCCGACGATCCTCGTGAGTACCCACGGGCTTGCCTCGACCTGATCTTCCCCATGTGCCAAGCTCATCGAGAGGTGCAACCGTTCGCCGGCAAATCGACGCCAGTGAGGCTCATCTGTTCTGTCGCGGGAGAGGAGGACGCGGCGACTGGTCAAACCTGACCAGTGGGCCCATGGGTCCCGCTGTCACTGACCCACATAGCCACACACTCACTTAAGTGGAAGCGTATTCTGCAAAGTACGTGTTCACTTCTGATTAGCGTATTTGCTTCAAACCATTTTATTTTATAAACTTTAATTAAAATCAGATTTTGACCTAACTTTGACTACCTCCAACTTTTAAACCACAACTCAAAATGAATTGATTCTTTTTCTGTCATTCTTTATTTCCATCTAGTTTATTTAATATTTATTGCAAAAATTTCCAAACAACTTTTTTGTACTTTTTTCAAATTATGTGGTAATTGCATTATTTTGAAAATAGGAAAAATGGAGGGAAGATGATTTTTTTTCAAAGTTATGGAGTATACCCTACCCTACTTACTTACCTAATAATAAAGCAACTAATGCTTTTGGTCGTCATGGAAATTGCCCCAGAAGTTGACATAAATTACCCACTATGACATCCATAAGTGAAGGAAAACGATTCATTTTTTTATTTCTGTTCTTATATATGCGTACACTTACGTAACATGAGCATGCAGATAGCCCAATGGCTAAGACGTCAGTCTACCTCACAGGAGGCTAGGGTTTGATCCCTAGTTCCAACCCCTTTTTACTCTGTTATATAGCAAGCGTGCATCCTTCTCCCGAACGCGGCGATGCACCGACCCATGTGCAGGTCGTGGCGCCCCTATTTTCTATTTTTCTTTTTACTTTTTCGTTTCTGTTTTTGTTTTTCCTTCTTTAAATAAATATGGGATTAACAAAAGAACCAAATTTCAAAAGGTCGCAAGTTTTAAAAATATATTAAAAAATGATAAAATATTTTTGAATTCAAAAAACATTTGGAAAATCCTAAATTGTCATGATTTCAAAAAATTGCCCGCATATTATAAAGCAATTCACGATTTCAAATAAATGTTAATGAAATAAAAAATATTCATGATTTTTCTAAATTCCAATGTTCAAAACATATTTAGGAATTTGAATAAATGTAAGCTATATAAAAATGACTAAATCTCTATTTAGGAACTTGTTATGAGTTAGTTGTTGTAAGCTATATAAAAATGACTAAATCTCTATTTGCGTCGATACATAGTTATGTTTATTTTGGTACCACAATATTGGTCATGGTAAGCACCGCTACTAGGTCAAGGCGAGACACATCATTTATCAGTCTAGCTAGGGCAGGGTCCATCAACGCAGTTTGCTCAGCCAGAAAATATTTTTTGTCAAATTGCGATGAGACCATCACATTTTTAGTTTTTGAAATTACTTTTTAATAGTCACTTATCTCATCATGATATCACTCAGACAAAGTTTGTGAAAATGACATTTTTTAAATCCTTATCTCATCCTGGTATTTGATTCAAACCTTTTTTAATATCTACCACACCTGCATTATCTGATAGTTTTTCTCCCGTTGCAATGCACGGGCATATTTGATAGTCATACACAAGGCAAGCATTTTTGAACACTTCATATGATGATTGCTTGGTTTATTGCTTGCTAGAATATTAGAAACATGTTATGTTACCTCATAGGAAATTGCATATAGATGATCATGTGTAACGCCCTCGATGCGGCTATATCTCCCACGTGTCGAAGCATGACTTAGAGGCATAACCGCATTGAAAGCAATGTCGTAAGTGAGGTAATCTTCACACAACCCATGTAATACATAAGGGAAAGAGATACATAGTTGGCTTACAATCGCCACTTCACGCAATACATGAGTAAAGCATTACATCAAACAGATATAATCAAGGTCCGACTACGGAACCAAAATAAAAGAAGACTACCCCAAATGCTACACAGATCCCCGATCGTCCCAACTGGGCTCCACTACTGATCAACTGAAGCGAAACAACACAATGAACAGGATCTTCATCGAGCTCCTCCTTGAGCTCGGGTGCGTCACCTGCACGGTTTCATCGGCACCTGCAAACTGGTTTGTGGAAGAATATGTGAGTCACGGGGACTCAGCAATCTCACACCCGCGAGATCAAGACTATTTAAGCTTAAGGGAAGGGTAAAGGTATGAGGTGGAGCTGCAGCAAGCGACTAGCATATATGGTGGCTAACATACGCAAAAGAGAGCGAGAAGAGAAGCAAAGCACGGTCGTGAAGCTAGAAGCGATCAAGAAGTGATCCTGAAACTACTTACGTCAAGCATAACTCCAACACCGTGTTCACTTCCCGGACTCCGCCGAGAAGAGACCATCACGGTTACACACGCGGTTGATGTATTTTAATTAAGGTCAACTTCGGGTTTTCTACAACCGGACATTAACAAATTCCCATCTGCCTCATAACCGCGGGCATGGCTTTCGAAAGATAATACCCTGCAGGGGTGTCCCAACTTAGCCCATGATAAGCTCTCGCGATCAACGAAGGATATTCCTTCTCCCCAGGAAGACCCGATCAGTCTCGGAATCCCGGCTACAAGACATTTCGACAGTAATAAAACAAGACCAGCAAAGCCGCCCGATTGTGCCGACAAATCCCGATAGGAGCTGCACATATCTCGTTCTCGGGGCACATCCGGATAAGTCAAGCTACGAGTAAAACCAGGCCTCGAGTTTCCCCGTGGTGGCCCCGCAGGCTGCTCGGTCCGGACCAACACCCAGAGGAGCACTGGCCCGAGGGGGCTAAAATAAAGATGACCCTTGAGTCTGCAGAACCCAAGGGAAGGGGTATATGGTGGTAGGTAGGCAAATGGTAAAACCAAGGTTGGGCCTTGCTGGAGGAGTTTTATTCAAAGCGAACTGTCAAGGGGGTCCCATAAATCACCCAACCGCGTTAGGGACGCAAAATCCGGGAACATAATACCGATATGACGGAAACTAGGGCGACAAGAGTGGAACAAAACACCAGGCATAAGGCCGAGCCTTCCACCCTTTACCAAGTATATAGATGCATTAATAATATAAAAGGTATTGTGATATCCCAACAAGTAAACATGTTCCAACAAGGAACAACATCTCCATGTTCCAACAAGGAACAAACTTCATCTTCACCTGCAACTAACAACGCTATAAGAGGGGCTGAGCAAAGCGGTAACATAGCCAAACAACGGTTTGCTAGGAAAGGATGGTTAGGGTCTTGACATGGCAATATGGGAGGCATGATAAGCAAGTGATAGGCATCATAGCATAGGCATAGCAAAAGAGCAAGCATCTAGCAAGCAAAGATAGAAGTGATTTCGAGGGTATGGTCATCTTGCCTGAAATCCCGCAAGGAAGAAGAACGAGTCCATGAAGAAGACAAACGGACGTAGACGAACGGATCCTCACAATCGCAACGTTATCGGAACTAACCCGAAGAAGCAACATCGGAAAGAAGCAAACAACATAGTAAACAACCATCACATAAACATGGCATGATGCACAACCAAGGATGATGCATGTCCGGTTTAAGATGCATGGCATGGCAAGGTGCACAAACAAAAATACAAATTAAGTGGAGCTCAATATGCAACGAGTTGCATATTGACGAAACACCACATTCAAGTTATTTAGTTCTCTCTCGTTTATGTACCCAACAATATTAAATGTTATTAAACATGGCAAGGGGTGAAGCATAATAAAACTACACATCTAGGCAAGTTTAAATGAGGCCGGAACAACAAACAACAATTCCGGAAAATCCTCATGTGCATATTTCGAATTTGGTACTGTTCTGCCATAAACACAATTTTAATGTTGTTAAACAGCAAAATAAAGTGCACCATGCTAAACTAGGCATTTTTCTACCCCATTTAAATATAAAATTTATTAAAATTGGACCTACAGTTAATTAGTTATGAAATAAACCATTTTAACATGGCATCTATGCAAATTTAAACGAACAACATTTTAAACATGGATAAAAGTTGCATATTATGAAACTAGACAGAATTCTAAGCATTTTTCATATATAATTTATTTAAATCTGATGCATGGTCAATTAGTTATTAGATGCATGAAGTTTGAGGGTTTTTCTGTAAAACTGCAGTTCTCTGGATAATGCTAAATTCGCAGAACTGGAAAAAAAACACTGGGCCGAAACTGAGATCTGGCCCAGGCGCGGGGGAGCTGCTCACATAGCTGGGCTCGGCCCAGATCGGGTTGAGGCCTTGGAGAGGGGCGCAGCCCACGCGAGCAGGGAAGGCCGCTCGGTCGATGTGGAGGCAGTCAACGCGAGGATGACGCGTCTTCGGTGCAGAGGAAGCAGGGGCGCGGTGTCACCGATGGACAGCGGTGCAGCAGCGGGCTCTGGCGAGGCGGGGAACTCCGGCGGGATGGCGGGGATGGAGCGGACGGGTGGATCCGGCCTTGGGGAGCCCAATCTAGCCGGAGGCAGGGTCGAGCTCGGCCAACGGGAGCGGGACATGGCACTGGAACTTGGAGGCTGAAGCGGGAGAGGCGCCCATGGCGTAGCGTGGGACTTAGCGGGGGGTTCTGCGCGGGAACGACGGAGTCAACGAGCTTCGGCGAGCGGGACTTGGCGCTGGGGTCGTGCTCCTCGCGTGCGATGACGAAGCAGAAGGGCACGACGGGGAAGCGGTCTTGGCGCGGCAGAAGGAGGCCGAGCGCGGTTCGCCTAGTAGCAGAGGAGCGCGGGTGGAGGCCATGGTCTTCCAGCGGCCTAGGAAGAAGCGGGGCATGGATGTCTCGACTCTTCTTGGACGAAGCAGAGGTGCGGCACGGCAGGGCTTGAGCGCCTAATGCGGCAGAGTGAAGGAGGTCCGATGGAGGAGGCGATGGTGGCGTCCTCATGGTGCTGGTTCGGTGGCGTCGGTGTTCCTGTGAAGCAGATAGAGAGACAGACGAGGTGAGCTGCGGGAAGAAAAGCGATGACGAAGAAAAAGGAAAGAGGAGGGCAGGGAGGAGAAGGAAGCAAGGGCAGTGCGGGGCACTCATCTGCTCGTCGGGGACTCGCCGGAGCGGCGAGGCAAGGTCGGGGCCGACAGGGAGGCGGCGCCGTGGAGCTGCTAGTGGCGGAGGAGCTCGGGCATGAGCTCCTGCTCGGGGAAGACGATGGGAAGGCAGCATAGGAGGTTGAGCTCAGGCGTGGATGTGCAAGGGGACGGGAGACCTCGGGCGCGAGCTCTTGTTCGATCCAACCGAGAGGAGGATGAGCAGGGACGAGGTGCGTGAGGGGAAGCTTTGGTGGCTGGGTTCGCCGATGACTTGAGGAAGAAGCAGAGGAGGAGCCCGGCTTGCTCCGGTCTGGTGGCTGCGCTGGTTGGGTGGACGACGGGATCCAGGGGAGGCACTGGTTGGTTGGGCGTGGAAATTGAGGAGGAGCGGGGGCGGCCGTGGTTGAAATCGAGGAGGGGAGGATTTGGATCTGGGAAGATCCCGAGGTGGAAGGAGAGACCTGGTGGAGTGGCGGCGCGGTGATGGATTTGGATGGGACATCTCCCTAGATTTTAGGGTTTGGTCTAGTTATATAGCAGGTAGGTTAGTCTAGGGGTTACTCGGGCCCTTCGATCATAATCGGACGGTCCGAGATAAAATAGGCTAGGAGAGTCTAAATAAAAAATGGAGACGTTTTATAGATGTTTGGGGATGTCGGTGTACTAAAGTAGGGGTACCTTAGTACCCCGAACTTGTGCACGGGCATTAGTAGCGTCCCGCGGCAAGGCTTGCCAGGGGAGCGACAAGAGTCTCCACGGCCCTTTCTGGGCCGGACGAAGCCAAGTGATCGAGCCAAGAAGACCAAACCCAGGCAAGAGGAGCTTGCCGGGCCAAGAAGGCGAGGTCCGGCAAGAGGAGCTTGCCGGGCCAAGGCGACAAGGCCCCGGCAAGAGGAGCTTGCCGGGACGACTAAGCCGAAGCACCAAGGCCCCGGCGGGAGGAGCTCGCCGGGACGGCCAAACCAAGGCACCCCAAGAGAAGCCCGCCAAGGCGCGCCGCGCGCCCCGGCAAGGCCTGACGAGCGGCAAGCTCCCAGGTGCGGCAAGAGAACCACCGCGACAAGCCACTTGCCAAGGCAAACCACCACCTCAGGCATGCGCTCCAGCTCACCTGCCCACGCGTCACTCTGGAGCTTCCCCAGAGGCACGTGGCGGGGCGCCGCGCAACCTGGGGCGCGCGCGTGGCATGCGACGTTGGCAGAGTCGCCCCCGTGGCAAGCGGAGGCGCCCCTAACGGTCCGCCTCGGCACTGTTCAGGCGATCCAGACGGGCATTTAATGCCTTTGTCCCCCGCCGTCAGAGTTAGGTGCGATAGCACTGTGCGGCCACTGTTCGCACAGTTCCTTGCCATTTTTACCCTCACCTGCGTCGCTACCTGTGGGAAACCCCTTAGCATATAAAAGGAGGCCCATGCGCACGTAGGGGAGGGGGGGATAGGAGGGATCCAGACCGGAAGAAGGACACCCAGTAGACCCTCGTCTACGTCCAGCTCCAACTTACTGTAGCTTCTTGCGCTCCAGAGCAAGAACTCGAATCAACCAGACAAGCAGCAGTAGGGTTTTAGGCATCCGTGCGGCCCGAAGCTGGGTAAAATCGTTGTGTGTGTGTGTCGCCTCGATCTGCTCTTTGTGCAACCTCCGCCCCCCCCCCCCCCCCCCCGCCGAACCGACAAGGGGCTCCGTCCCCATAGGTGCTCGTGGAGGCCGATATCCCCCGACATCTTTGGCGCGCCAGGTAGGGGGCGTGCGTCGAGGTTGTGCGAACCAGATTTGGCGACCACAGGTAAGCTTAGGTATGGCCAGGTACCTTTCCGCTCCAACCAGGGGAGCGGAGGCATTCCTCCTCACGGACTCGTGCACGGCCCTCCTCGAGTACCCACTCACGCAGAGCCCGGGCAAGAGCAGCTGCTCCTTGAGGAGGACCGCCTTCCGGCCGCTGAGCGAGTTTCTCGCCTCCAGCAAACTCTGCGCCGCTCCCGTAGCCGCAGAAGTTAGCGCCGGAAGTTGCGGGAAAGGCGACCTCGTTCTTCGGCGCGCCCAGGCCGCCAAGATCCAAACGAGTCAACGCCGACCGTGGGAGGGACCTTGCCAGCGCGGCAGTCGGAACCCGTTCCGTCGGCCATCCTCTCTGTCCAAGTCTTGCCGCAGTTGCATGTAATCCTTGGTACAGAGACGAGCGCAGATCCCAAGCATAGCTTATGTGCTCCGCACATCTTGTCGATTCCACGCCTCTCCGCTTTGCGCATGCATTATTTGACACGATTGTGCAGCACTCGACTCCGGCAAGCGATGGCAGGCCGTGAAGCCCCGAGCCCTCGTTATTCCCTTACCTCGAGAAGGGGGGATGACAGGATAGGCTGGGCGTCGCCCGAGGAAGCTGCGCCTTGCCGGACTGCAAACAACAGAAAAGCTAAGTTGCCAAAGTTTGAGTAATTAAGCTCCTTTTTATCCTTAAGTTATCTTCCCCGAACGACCGAGCTTCGTATGGGAAACCTGTGCGCGGAGGGGCCGGCTCGTGGCTGGTTGCGCCCTTATTTCGTTTCGAGTCAGCTCAACGACTTAAGTGTGCTACATCCAGAGTGGCGTCCTTACTTTGTTTCGAGCTTGCTCGACAGCTTGAGTGTGCTGCGACTGCAGTCGCCACGCTTACCTCGCCCTGAGCCTGCTCAACATTTTAAGTGAGTTGCGCCAGTCGCGGCAAGGTTTCTTGCCGATGGAGGCACCGCCAGCGGGTTGCTGATGTCCCGCACTCGGCACCCGTGGCAAGGCGGAGGCTTGCGCCGGCAAGTTCCCGGGAGCGTAGGGCGCGAACGTACGAAGCACAAAGTCGAATGAGGGAGATAACAGCGCAATGAACTGCCTAAGATAAAAGTTATATTCCAAAATGACTTGCCGCTGCTCTAATCAGCTGTTTCTATGACATGCTCAGCAGCGACAAGAGAAGAAAAGAAAGAGGTGGGCGGCCTAATCCGCGCGGTCGCCCTCGACCCTCCTGATCCCGGCCACCCTTTCCACAATGGGGGTGACGAGGGCCCTGATCTCCGTCAGGTCGGCGTCTTCCGGCAGGTGCCTGAGGACGTTGGTAAGCCTGATGGTGGGGTTGCGGAAGACGATCTTCACCAGCACCCTCTCGAGGGCCCCGGAGACGGCTTCCCGCGTCTCCTCGGCCAGCTGCTCTGGGATCGTTTCCCGGAGATGCTGGAGCACCCCCACCAAGCCCTTGAAGAAGGAAGTGAGCTTGACGCTCGGCGGGACGTTCTCGCCGGAGGGGTACTCGTGGCCCTCCATCCCCAGCAGCTTCAGCTCCTTGTCGATGGTGGTGGCGATGTCGACGAGGCCATCGGTCCACCGCTCCACCGTCTCCTGGAAGGCGTTCTGGGTAACGGCGGCACGCTTCAATAGCTCCTCGTTGCCAGCAACCTCCTTCTGCAAGGCTGCTTCCTGCCCCTTGGCGCTCTCCAGCGCCTTGGCCAGGGTGTCCAGCTTTAGCTCGAGGTCTGCCTTGGAATCCTTGGCGGCGTCGAGCTCCCGGATCTTCTCGGCGAAGCGGCCCTGCAGCTCGCCAAGGGTGTGAGCGCCCTTCTCGCACTCCTGTTTGAGCGCGGCAAGCTCTTCGCCGCTCGCCTTGAGGTCGCTGACGAGCTGCGCCACCCTCGTCTCCAACTCCCCCTTGACAACCTCGGCGGCCGCGGCAGCGTCCTGCGCTTTCTGCAGGGCCCCGCCAAGCGCCTGCTCGCGCGCGGCAACCTCCTCCTCGTGGCTGGCGAGGCTGGCCTTCTGCTGCACTAGTTCGCTTTCCCGCGCGGATAGCCCCGCAGCGGCAAGCCTCTGCTGCTCTTCGGCCTCTGCCTTCTCGAGGAGAAAGGCCGTCCGCGCCTCGTCGAGCAGCCTCCGCTCCTCTGCCAAAGACCGGAGAGCCTCCTGGTTGAGCTCCCGGAGCTCCCCGGCACGCTTCTCCATGTCCGCGCCGGCCCTCGCGACGAGTGCCTCCTGGCGCTCCACCTTAGCCTGCCGGGCGCGGTAGAGCGACACAAGCTTCCGGAGCAGCCGCTCCTCCTCGGGCTCGCCGCTGCTGGTGCTTGGCGCGTCGACCACTGTCAGCCCGACGGAGGCGAGCACTTCTCCGTCCAAGGCCCCCCCCTCGACCGGCGCCCTGGAGCTAGGCTCCCAGGGGAGCCTGATGAAGACGCCATCGCCGGCCTTTAGGTAGGCACCCGCCGGGGGCTCCTCGGGGCCCGACGCGGCGGCAGCAGCGGGATCGCCGGACGGCGGAGTGCTTGACGCCCCTGCCTCCCCGGGGCCGTCGGCGCGGTCGCCGGTCCCCTCGCCGTCTGCCCCCGCAGCGGCCTTGGCGGCTTCGGCCTCCCCGCCGCCTGCGGGGTCGTCGGTGCCGTCCGCCTCCTCGATGACGACGACGTCGTCGGCGTCGCCGCGCGCGCCCTCCCCGACGACGACCTCGGTCTCCATCGGGTCCGTGGTGGGCGGGTCTGATGGCCGGAAGAGGGGAGAAGAGTCAACCGAACAGTCGACAAAAAAGCTCATAAGGAAAGATAGCCAGGGGAAGTTTTCCGTGCAGGGGGTTTTACCGGTGGCAGGGTCTGTGGCCGCGGCCTCCGCTGCCGGGGGATCGCTGGCCGCGTCCCTCGCCGGAGATCCCTCCCTTGCCGGAGAGGTCTTCCTTGCCGGGGGCTCCTCCCTTGCCGGGGAGGTCTCCCCTGCCGGGGGCTCCTCCCTTCCCGGAGATTTCTCCCTAGGCGGGGTGGTCGACGCAGACGGCACGGTAGGAGTGCCCCCCGGGGTCGCCTGCTGGGGCTGCTCTGCTCCTACCCAACAACAGCAACAGCCACATGTCAACCACAAAGAGTAGGGAAGCTCACGCGCGCGCCAAACGGCAAGAACTAGCCGTGCACTCACCCTGGAGGCTGCGCTGTGGGCTGCCCTGGGGACCCGCCGCCAAGTCCGGCAAGGTCGTCTCCAGCACCTCCCCAGTTGCCGGGGGAGATTCGCCCTCGAGGACGACCAGCTGGATCTTGGCCCTCTTCGCCCTCCTTTGGGCCAGGCTCCTGAAAGGGAACGGTTTCGGGGAGGATGAGTGGGCAGCGAAACAAGACGAAGCAACAGAAATCAAGAAGATACAAGCTCTACCAGGAACTTACTCTTCGTCCTCCTCTTCGTCGTCGGAGCTAAGCGCGGAATAATCAAAAACGGCTTGCTCCAGGCGCGAGGAGACAGGGGAGTGGGTTCCCGGGACTGCTTGGCGGGTACGGTGGACGACCCCGCCCCCGTTGCCGTCGTGGTACGGGGAGCGGCAGGGGCAGAAGCCGCGGCCCGTGAGGACCCCGCTCCCGCTGCTTCGGAGGCGCGTGTCACACGGGGCTGCGGTTGCTGGTCGGCCTGCCGCACCACCTCTCCGGCCCTGCGGAGACGCCTCCTCGGCTGGGCAGGGGGCTCCGCCTGCGACGAGCTGCCCGGGAGCTGCGAGGAGGGCGCGTCAACCTCCGGCAAGCCGCTCGTGTCCTGGGCGGGCTCGCCCGCGCCACCATGCCCGACTGGTTCCTCCGAGCCGGCGAGCTCCATTTGGTCGGCGAGGCTCTCCGCCTCCGCCGCGTCTGCTTCGGCCAAGGTGAAGCCAGACTTGCCCGCGGCCGCGGCGGCCGCCGCCTCCTCCATCCTGGAGGCGATGTAGGCCAGCTCCTCGGGGGTGGTGTCCCGCGTGAGGCCCCTCTTCTCGTCGGGGTCGACCGGCACCTCCTCCAAGTTGTCGAAGAAGGCCTGCACGACGTCGTCCGCCGGCTCCTGCCAGGTCGCGTCGATCCCGTGCGAGTCGCACAGTGGCATCATCGCGAGGATGCGGCTGAGCGCCGAATTGTTGCACAGGGGGACGACGCCCGGCGGCAACCTGAACCATTCTGGGTGCTCGGAGTCGTACTTGAACAGCTCCTTCAACACTCTGACGAGCTCCAAAACGGTGAAGTTGTAGTTAAGGCCCGGGCGCAGCCTCATGATGTCCGCCGCATTTTGGAATTCCCAAGCCGGCTTCCCCCTCTCCTGCAGGGGGCGATACGCCGGCGAAGGAAATCCGCGTCGACGGCTCCGACGGTGAGCCCGGCAAACCTGAGGCGCAGGATTCGGGTGGCGGCAATCTTCAGCTTGGCGTCGTCCGGGGCTAGGCCGCTCCAGTCACGGCCGCGCACCACTGGGGTTCGCCGCACGGCGGTGAACGGCGGTGGATTTTCCTCGACGATCAGGCACCACTCGGCCCTCCACTCCTCCCATCTGCCACGGAGTTCCCCCTCCAAGTAGACCTCTTTCTTGCCGGTCCTGGAGACCCAGGCGACTCCGCCGGACAGCGGCTCTCCTTTCTCCACCCGAGGAGTAAAGAAGTGGCGGAAGAGGGCTACGTTGGGGCGGACTCCGACAAAGTTCTCGCAAAGGTGTGCGAAAACCGCCATTGTCAGAACGGCGTTGGGGGTGAAGTCAAGGAGGTGGAGGTTGTAGGTGTGCATGATGTCGCAGAAGAACTCGGAAAAAGGCGGGCAGAGCCCGCAATAGAAGAACACGGCGAAGAAAGGGTACCCGGTCGGGTACAGCTTCTGGGCGATGGCGGGAAGAACTCGCGTGCGCGGATGCGCTCGCGTTGCCGTCGACCAGAAGAGGCGGTATCCGTTCTTCAGCCTCAGCGCATCGAGCTAAGGGGGGAACGTCGCCGTCTCCTTCCGAAGCGCTTCCAGCCGCAGCGCCTCGGCCGACTTCACGGCCTTCCCCTTCGCCTTGTCGCTCTTCGGGGCCATGGCAGATACGAGGAGGAGGAGTTGTCGGCGTTGGCGGCGCCGGGGGCTGCGAGGGCGAATCGCCGCTTTCTCTAGTAAGGAAGAAGTGGCGGAGATTTTCGAGGAATAGCAACCGACAGAATGGCGAGCTGCCCCTGTTCCCCTCCGCTTATAAAGGGGGGAAGGAGTGGGGGCGGACGTTCCGCCTTTCCAAATAAAGGAATCGTGCCCGACGTGACGCATGCCTGCGGGCCTCAGGCCCCGCGCACGCCACCCACGTCGCGCACGCCTCGCACGCCTCACCCCCCACGACGCCGCGATAAGCGCGCGCCACTTGGGGAGGGCGCGGCGGGCACGGAGTTAAGGAGCAGCGCAACCCAGGCCACGCGTGCCCGTGCACTGTTAGGGCCTGGCCCAACAACGCTCGGCACCGTGTATGGCCCAGACCCGGGGGCTCCTGTCGGTGTACTAAAGTAGGGGTACCTTAGTACCCTGAACTTGTGCACGGGCAGTAGTAGCGTCCCGCGGCAAGGCTTGCCAGGGGAGCGACAAGAGTCTCCACGGCCCTTTCTGGGCCAGACGAAGGCCAAGTGATCGAGCCAAGAAGACCAAGCCCCGGCAAGAGGAGCTTGCCGGGCCAAGAAGGCGAGGTCCGGCAAGAGGAGCTTGCCGGGCCAAGGCGACAAGGCCCCGGCAAGAGGAGCTTGCCGGGACGACTAAGCCGAAGCACCAAGGCCCCGGCGGGAGGAGCTCGCCGGGACGGCCAAACCAAGGCACCCCAAGAGAAGCCCGCCACGGCGCGCCGCGCGCCCCGGCAAGGCCTGACGAGCGGCAAGCTCCCAGGTGCGGCAAGACAACCACCGCGGCAAGCCACTTGCCGCGGCAAACCACCACCTCAGGCATGCGCTCCAGCTCACCTGCCCACGCGTCACTCTGGAGCTTCCCCAGAGGCACGTGGCGGGGCGCCGCGCAACCAGGGGCGCGCGCGTGGCATGCGACGTTGGCAGAGTCGCCCCCGTGGCAAGCGGAGGCGCCCCTAACGGTCCGCCTCGGCACTGTTCAGGCGATCTAGACGTGCATTTAATGCCTTTGTCCCCCGCCGTCAGAGTTAGGTGCGATAGCACTGTGCGGCCACTGTTCGCACAGTTCCTTGCCATTTTTACCCTCACCTGCGTCGCTACCTGTGGGAAACCCCTTAGCATATAAAAGGAGGCCCATGCGCACGTAGGGGAGGGGGGGATAGGAGGGATCCAGACCGGAAGAAGGACACCCAGTAGACCCTCGTCTACGTCCAGCTCCAACTTACTGTAGCTTCTTGCGCTCCAGAGCAAGAACTCGAATCAACCAGACAAGCAGCAGTAGGGTTTTACGCATCCGTGCGGCCCGAAGCTGGGTAAAATCGTTGTGTGTGTGTGTCGCCTCGATCTGCTCTTTGTGCAACCTCCGCCCCCCCCCCCCCCGCCGAACCGACAAGGGGCTCCGTCCCCATAGGTGCTCGTGGAGGCCGATATCCCCCGACAGGGGATGAACCAGACCCAACGTTAACGATAGCCCGGTTCGAGTTCGGGGAAGTTTCGGACTAGGTTGCGAGGGGTCGATGCACTGTGCAAAGAGACTCCGATTTAGGCAAGAGGGAAAGCGAAGTGCAAGGTTGATCTCGGAACAGTCAACAAAAGCAAGGGGAACGCGACAACTACGAGCGGATGCAAGTTTTTGTAAAATGACGGCAACGAAGATGCAATGCGGATGATGCCATGATGAATGCAACAAACAAATAAAAACACACGGCGAACACGAAATATATGGAAGTCTTCTGGAGCGTCGGTTTCGGGGCGTTACAACACTCCACCACTACGAGAGGATCTCGTCCCGAGATCTAAGAATGGCACCGGGGAGAAACGGAAGAGAAAGAGGTAAAACAAAGTTGCTTCTTTGACAAATGAGTGAACCCAAAGAACCTTCAGAGGTTAAACAATTTGTGAAAAGAATACAACGGAGATGAACGAAGTTGAAAACACTGCGTTAGATAAAAAGAACATGGGATACGACGAGAAGTAAGTGGTTAAGTGACAAGATAGATACTGAAACCACTCCAGTTAAAACAAGATAGAGAAGGAATACCAATGATATAATTTGGGCAGCACTCCGACTGTAAATGGAGGAATTGAACATGATCTTGGCAAAATGAAAGCACCTGGATGAGACTCCGGTTAAAAGAGGAACGATAGACACAACACTCCGGTTAAATCGATAAGCAAGCAAAAGGACATGATCTTGGCAAAATAAGATGATGGGTCGAAGCGAGCAACATCACAATGCCTCCGGAAGAAAAATTGAAGATAGATCATTGGAATAAAGGAATGGAGAAGAAAATGACAACTTCTACCACAAATGAGTTTGGAAAGCACCCTTAAAAAGAAGGATAGAACGGAGTTGTTGGAAAACCAACAACGAAATGAATAACCTTGTAGTGGACTTATGGAAACATCTCAACATTATGAGGTGAGCTTCTGCCACCAACGGAAACAAACGATTGGATTGATATCAACAAGGAGACGAGAAGCTTATTTCACCGAGAGGACAAATGAAGAACTTGGGTCATTTATAAGCACCATAAATAGCAACAATCCTTAGGGAAAGCTTTAGGTGAAATATAACCCAAGATAACTCCAATGAAGAGATTGATGGATTTAAATATCTCATTCTTGACAACAAGTGAATCATGAAACATGAATGAAACTGTCAAAATGACATAACACCACCTCAAAAGATAAGGTCGAAAGAATTGCACTTCGGAATGCAAGATGAAGAAATGCTTGAACTCCTCCAAACAAAACATGTGTTGAGCACCATGTTTAATTTTGAGTATAGCTTGGCGGATCATAACTTCGAGAAAAATCTTGAAGAACAATTGAAGAATGAAAAGAATCCTTAACGAACCACCATGTAGAGCCTCCATGAAGAATTCCGGTAATGAAAGGATGATAAAAATAAAGAGAAGTTGAAAACACAAGGTGAAGCCTTGCGATGATTTAGATGGAGCTTCGCGACGAGATAATGCGGTAAACTTGGAACTCCGGAAAAGAAAAAGATGAAGCATCTCGAACCGAGAAATGTGACATGATGAACAACTCTGGAAAGAAGAAACTAGATCACTTGGATGAAACCATAATAAGAATTATGTTATGCATATCCTTCACCAATTTAAATTGATGACAAGCAACGGATTTGGCATACTACTTATTCTCGTAGAAAGGATTAAGAGAGATATAGCGCAAACTTGGGAAAATTCTTCAACGATCCGCCGGTAGGATTGGAAAGAATGAATGAATCTATATGATAACGAAGGAAGAGAACTCTTGAACCAACCACCGTAAGAATTGAAAATGAACGAAGAAAAGATAAAGAAACACCGGGAAGAATTAGAAAATGAATGAAGATACTTGAGAGAATTTAGATACAAGTGAACGAAGAGATCATGAACTGATTAGAGGATCTTTGAACGATGCACCAGGAAGATTTGGAGAATGAGAGCTGAAAGCTGGAATGAATAGTTATGACATGATGGGCTCCGGAGAATTAAACTGAAAAGACTCCTGAATTGCTCCGGATGGGTGAAAAGAATTCTCACAATGAAAACAATTATGAGAGGATGGCATCAAGCTAGAACCATGAATCTTCAAGAGAACGGATATGATTTGGAGGAAACTCTTCTTCGGTCTTCAAATGTTGAGAATGACGATGAGAAACACCACCATGAATTGTTGAGGCACTCCGGAATGAAGAATAGAAAGGTTGAACCAATGATGAAGAGAATTTGAAAGATTGAGGAGAAAGACATATGACTGATGATAACCCATTCTTACGTCAAACTTGGAAGAATTTTTGAAGCTCCGAGAAAATTAGAAGAGTCAGGTAAGATCCTAGAAAAGACCTGTGGGAAAGGGCCCACTCAAAAGATACACCATTAAAAAGGTCGCTTGGAAGAGAGATTGCATCAGTTGAATTAAATGGCTTGAATGAGATAGCATCCTCAAAAGAACTTGAGTGAATTGAGAATGGAAACTTGAATCTTCTGAGATATCTTCATCACTCCGGGACAATTGAATAGCAAGAAGTGGATGATTAAGAGGTGCACCGGTACGAGAAAACATTTGAAACAAGGAAAGATATGATCGACAAAGCTTGAATTGAATCCACCGGAGAAGAAAAGAGAATGAAGAATAATAAACTTGAAGCTCCGTTAGTATCTTCATGGGAAATCACTAGATAAGAACATTGGAAGAAAAGAATGGAGAGACTTCACATCTATAAGATGGATACTTGATTAAGAAATATGAGTCCTTGAAGAAAAAGGGTGGGAGGGTGGGAAAACAAAGGCAACTTGGGTCGGATGAAACGGACTCCGTTGAGAAAACCAAGAATTGGTCTTGCGGATGGGGAGAATGATGGGATCATCTCGAAGAGAAACGCACCGGTTGAAAATAGAATTAAGATGGCAACCTCGATGATCAAGAATGATTAGTATCCACATAGGAATATGAGAACACCACTTAGAAAAGGTATGGAATCAACACTTGACAATGAAGCAACTCGAATACCACAACTCAAAACAAAACAAAGGATTTGGCTTGCAGAATTAGCCGGAAACAAACATATGATAGATCCCATATCATATCATGTGTCTGTTGGAAAGATATCCTACGAGATACTTGAATTCCCACTTATAAACTCCCGAAACTTTCTGGTTATGCAATCAGGTGTTGGGGATACAGGGGACACAAAATATATCACCCAAACTAACAATACCTAGATCCAGCTGTATCCATCCTTCAACACATAACCAAGAAACCTTCGGAAATCGTTTACCTCAACCTTCGAAAAGCATCCGTTATACAAGTTATGGCAATACTCCCGCACTCGCCTCAGTACTGGGCTATCAGGGTTATCTCACCAACAACTGTACAAAAGAGGTTTTCGATGTCGGCAAAACTCAGGTATTCCAGAACTGCAACGATAAAATTGTGACGACAACACCTCGGAGCTCAACTCCCCGGGACACTTCCACTAAACCCCTGCTGACAGGAGGCACCAAGACAATGTTCTCGTCACAAAACCATCAGAACGATTCCAAGATACCCGCGTGATCCTAAATTTTTTTTAGTGAAATTTGAGGAGAGGAAGGTCAAAACATCTACGTCAAGAGACCTCACCAGAGCGACGAAGGGACTGAGGAGTAAAAAGAATCCTACTCTCCGATATATATAATCCTAGGACTCAAAACATTTTGTTCTAGACTCAACAAAGTCAGCGATTCAATCAAGCAGGGGGCTCCTAAGTCGGGGATGGCTCTGATTACCAACTTGTAACGCCCTCGATGCGCCTATATCTCCCACGTGTCGAAGCATGACTTAGAGGCATAACCGCATTGAAAGCAATGTCGCAAGTGAGGTAATTTTCACACAACCCATGTAATACATAAGGGAAAGAGATACATAGTTGGCTTACAATCGCCACTTCACGCAATACATGAGTAAAGCATTACATCAAACAGATACAATCAAGGTCCGACTACGAAACCAAAATAAAAGAAGACTACCCCAAATGCTACACAGATCCCCGGTCGTCCCAACTGGGCTCCACTACTGATCAACTGAAGCGAAACAACACAATGAACAGGATCTTCATCGAGCTCCTCCTTGAGCTCGGGTGCGTCACCTGCACGGTTTCATCGGCACCTGCAAACTGGTTTGTGGAAGAATCTGTGAGTCACGGGGACTCAGCAATCTCACACCCGCGAGATCAAGACTATTTAAGCTTAAGGGAAGGGTAAAGGTATGAGGTGGAGCTGCAGCAAGCGACTAGCATATATGGTGGCTAACATACGCAAAAGAGAGCGAGAAGAGAAGCAAAGCACGGTCGTGAAGCTAGAAGCGATCAAGAAGTGATCCTGAAACTACTTACGTCAAGCATAACTCCAACACCGTGTTCACTTCCCGGACTCCGCCGAGAAGAGACCATCACGGTTACACACGCGGTTGATGTATTTTAATTAAGGTCAACTTCGGGTTTTCTACAACCGGACATTAACAAATTCCCATCTGCCTCATAACCGCGGGCATGGCTTTCGAAAGATAATACCCTGCAGGGGTGTCCCAACTTAGCCCATGATAAGCTCTCGCGATCAACGAAGGATATTCCTTCTCCCCGGGAAGACCCGATCAGTCTCGGAATCCCGGCTACAAGACATTTCGACAGTAATAAAACAAGACCAGCAAAGCCGCCCGATTGTGCCGACAAATCCCGATAGGAGCTGCACATATCTCGTTCTCGGGGCACATCCGGATAAGTCAAGCTACGAGTAAAACCAGGCCTCGAGTTTCCCCGTGGTGGCCCCGCAGGCTGCTCGGTTCGGACCAACACTGAGAGGAGCACTGGCCCGGGGGGGGGGGCTAAAATAAAGATGACCCTTGAGTCTGCAGAACCCAAGGGAAGGGGTATATGGTGGTAGGTAGGCAAATGGTAAAACCAAGGTTGGGCCTTGCTGGAGGAGTTTTATTCAAAGCGAACTGTCAAGGGGGTCCCATAAATCACCCAACCGCGTTAGGGACGCAAAATCCGGAAACATAATACCGATATGACGGAAACTAGGGCGGCAAGAGTGGAACAAAACACCAGGCATAAGGCCGAGCCTTCCACCCTTTACCAAGTATATAGATGCATTAATAATATAAAAGGTATTGTGATATCCCAACAAGTAAACATGTTCCAACAAGGAACAACATCTCCATGTTCCAACAAGGAACAAACTTCATCTTCACCTGCAACTAACAACGCTATAAGAGGGGCTGAGCAAAGCGGTAACATAGCCAAACAACGGTTTGCTAGGAAAGGATGGTTAGGGGCTTGACATGGCAATATGGGAGGCATGATAAGCAAGTGATAGGCATCATAGCATAGGCATAGCAAAATAGCGAGCATCTAGCAAGCAAAGATAGAAGTGATTTCGAGGGTATGGTCATCTTGCCTGAAACCCCGCAAGGAAGAAGAACGAGTCCATGAAGAAGACAAACGGACGTAGACGAACGGATCCTCACAATCGCAACGTTATCGGAACTAACCCGAAGAAGCAACACCGGAAAGAAGCAAACAACATAGTAAACAACCATCACATAAACATGGCATGATGCATAACCAAGGATGATGCATGTCCGGTTTAAGATGCATGGCATGGCAAGGTGCACAAACAAAAATACAAATTAAGTGGAGCTCAATATGCAACGAGTTGCATATTGACGAAACACCACATTCAAGTTATTTAGTTCTCTCTCGTTTATGTACCCAACAATATTAAATGTTATTAAACATGGCAAGGGGTTAAGCATAATAAAACTACACATCTAGGCAAGTTTAAGTGAGGCCGGAACAACAAACAACAATTCCGGAAAATCCTCATGTGCATATTTCGAATTTGGTACTGTTCTGCCATAAACACAGTTTTAATGTTGTTAAACAGCAAAATAAAGTGCACCATGTTAAACTAGGCATTTTTCTACCCCATTTACATATAAAGTTTATTAAAATCGGACCTACGGTTAATTAGTTATGAAATAAACCATTTTAACATGGCATTTATGCAAATTTAAACGAACAGCATTTTAAACATTTTAAACATGGATAAAAGTTGCATATTATGAAACTAGACAGAATTCTAAGCATTTTTCATATATAATTTATTTAAATCAGATGCATGGTCAATTAGTTATTAGATGCATGAAGTTTGGGGGTTTTTCTGTAAAACTGCAGTTCTCTGGATAATGCTAAATTCGCAGAACTGAAAAAAAAACACTGGGCCGAAACTGAGATCTGGCCCAGGCGCGGGGGAGCTGCTCACATAGCTGGGCTCGACCCAGATCGGGTTGAGGCCTTGGAGAGGGGCGCAACCCACGCGAGCAGGGAAGGCCGCTCGGTCGATGTGGAGGCAGTCAACGCGAGGACGACGCGTCTTCGATGCAGAGGAAGCAGGGGCGCGGCGTCACTGATGGACAGCGGTGCAGCAGCGGGCTCTGGCGAGGCGGGGAACTCCGGCGGGACGGCGGGGATGGAGCGGATGGGTGGATCCGGCCTTGGGGAGCCCAATCTAGCTGGAGGCAGGGTCGACCTCGGCCTACGGGAGCGGGACATGGCGCTGGAACTTGGAGGCCGAAGCGGGAGAGGCGCCCATGGCGCAGCGTGGGACTTGACAGGGGGTTCCACGTGGGAATGACGGAGTCAACGAGCTCCGGCGAGCGGGACTTGGCGCTGGGGTCGTGCTCCTCGCGTGCGATGACGAAGCAGAAGGGGACGACGGGGAAGCGGTCTTGGCGCGGCAGAAGGAGGCCGAGCGCGGTTCGCCTGGGAGCAGAGGAGCGCGGGTGGAGGCCATGGTCTTCCAACGTCCTAGGAAGAAGCGGGGCGTGGATGTCTCGACTCTTCTTGGACGAAGCAGAGGTGCGGCACGGCGGGGCTTGAGCGCCTGATGCGGCGGAGTGAAGGAGGTCCGATGGAGGAGGCGATGGTGGCGTCCTCATGTTGCTGGTTCGGTGGCGTCGGTGTTCCTGTGAAGCAGAGAGAGACAGATGAGGTGATCCGCGGGAAGAAAAGCAATGACGAAGAAAAAGGAAAGAGGAGGGCAGGGAGGAGAAGGAAGCAAGGGCAGTGCGGGGCACGCATCTGCTCATCGGGGACTCGCCGGAGCGGCGTGGCAAGGTCGGGGCCAACAGGGAGGCGGCGCCACGGAGCTGCTAGTGGCGGAGGAGCTCGGGCATGAGCTCCTGCTCGGGGAAGACGATGGGAAGGCATCAGAGGAGGTCGAGCTCAGGCGTGGATGTGCGAGGGGACGGGAGGCCTCGGGCGCGAGCTCTTGTTCGATCCAACCGAGAGGAGGATGAGCAGGGACGAGGTGCGTGAGGGGAAGCTTTGGTGGCTGGGTTTGCCGGCGACTTGAGGAAGAAGCAGAGGAGGAGCCCGGCTTGCTCCGGTCTGGTGGCTGCGCTGGTTGGGTGGACGACGGGATCCAGGGGAGGCACTGGTTGGTTGGGCGTGGAAATTGAGGAGGAGCGGGGGCGGCCATGGTTGAAATCGAGGAGGGGAGGATTTGGATCTGGGAAGATCCCGAGGTGGAAGGAGAGACCGGGTGGAGTGGCGGCGCGGTGATGGATTTGGATGGGACATCTCCCTAGATTTTAGGGTTTGGTCTGGTTATATAGCAGGTAGGTTAGTCTAGGGGTTACTCGGGCCCTTCGATCATAATCGGACGGTCCAAGATAAAATAGGCTAGGAGAGTCTAAATAAAAAACAGAGACGTTTTATAGATGTTTGGGGATGAACGAGACCCAACGGTAACGATAGCCCGGTTCGAGTTCGGGGATGTTTCGGACTAGGTTGCGAGGGGTCGATGCACTATGCAAAGAGACTCCGATTTAGGCAAGAGGGAAAACGAAGTGCAAGGTTGATCTTGAAACGGTCAACAAAAGCAAGGGGAACGCGGCAACTACGAGCGGATGCAAGTTTTTGTAAAATGACGGCAACGAAGATGCAATGCGGATGATGCCATGATGAATGCAACAAACAAATAAAAACACACGGCGAACACGAAATATATGGAAGTCTTCTGGAGCGTCGGTTCGGGGCGTTACATCATGCATATGTAGTTCCTTGTTAGTATTTGATTTCACCTAAACATGAAACATTTGCGCCACATATTCCTATGCCTATTTTCACTAACCTACAGGAAAGGATCTGTCACTAGTGGAAGTGATCGTGAGACAGGAATCTCGTTGTGACGAGAATGATCAGTGAGGGCATGTTGGGACGTGCCAGGTGGTGACCCTGTTGGGTACCACCAAGGATATATATTGTGCTAAACCAATGATGGGAAACTTAAACCTCCTGAGTCGACCGTAGATCAAGTATTATTCCGGTAACCCCCATACTTGAATTGTGCTACCACTTGTCCCTGCCACGGGTAGGGTACGGTTTAGTAAATTGTTAATCCCTTTCTTGCACACACCATAGAGGGGCCACGATGAGGGTTTCCAGGTGCTGGTATAATGCCAGTCATTGGGTCAAAGGAATGGGGTGAAGGATCTGAAGATGAGGATTTTGATTCACGGGAGACTAATGGAAGCACATACATACTTCGGCTACCCAAAAACCCTAGCTAAAGGCCTCTCATTTTTTACCTATAAGACGAAAGGGGTGGCGGAGAGCTTTGTGCCACTGTGTGTGCCATTGTCGCATCACGTGTAGTGGCTCTGCGACATATCCTTGGGCACGAGCTCCTAAACTCATGTGGCAGCACAAGTTGTTGGTGAGTCGAGGTTCTACATCCGTAAAATGCAACATTCGGTAGTGGGGAATGTACTCTAGTTACAGTGATGATGCATGCTCAACGTCACCATGTTTTTTTAAATGTCACCATGTTTTTTCTTAGATACCGTCATAAAGGCGAGCTACAAAAGTAAACAATAAAAAATATGTGACCATCCACAAAAGATCTGACGACAGTATCGCCATAAACCCATCACGAACATGACATGTGATGGGACAACAAACAAAAGTACTACTTCACTAAGCTTTGGGAAGTGATCACACGTACATCGATATTGACTGATCCAACCAAAGGTTCCAAATGAGATCCTCATCTCCGAAGCCAAGTTTTGAGGCAACATCTTCAACATAGGTACAACACATGCATGTTGACATTGCCTGATAAAGTCGGAGAGGTGAGATCATGGGTTTTTCTCTAGAGCATGCACATCTTTATAATGGAAGACATTCCTGGAGGTAACTATTCTAGCAGTTTGACGCTCCCTAGCTGGAGCTCGATGATGTGAGATCCCAAATCCCACCCTTGTCATGGGGAAAAACAACAAAAGCTTGCAAAAACTTTCACACCACCTCCATCTATGTTGATGAGAGAGAGGGGGTTGTTTGGTTTGTTTCCACAAAACCAACCTGAGTCAAGTCTGATTTTGGAGGCCTGAGGCTGAGATCTGTGCCTGGCAAAGGAGCTGCTTGATAGGCCTCCATGCAAACAACCCCTGGATGTAGGGTTATCCAACCGTCGGTGTCACTGCCCGCGTGCACCAATACCATATTGTCGCAACAACACTATACCTCCAACCGCCTTCGCTCATATCATTATCCTTTGCCACCGCGCCAGTGTTGCTCGTCGCTGCTGCTAGCAGGTTAAGCCTGGCGGTGCCATCTCCATCCAGGGCCACCACCTCGATTTCCGGCGTCCTTCAAGGGGGAGCAACAAGGGCCTCGCCGCCACCTTCAGTGGAGCAACAACGGTCTATGATTTGATATTTCTCCAACACGATTCCAAGTCTGAAGTCTTTAGTCAAGTCTTCGTTTGCACGACGCTGACATGATTTGATATGTGTGCACTCTAGCTACTTCTAAAGCCAATACATAGAGCACCCTTAAGCTTGGCATTTCATTGCCAACACTATAAGCAGCTACAACGGTGCTGCGGAAACATCTTATATATCTCACTTTTCGTGCTAGTATGCACAACCAAGGAGATCAACGCGGAAGCAGAGGCACTACTCCGATGGAAGTCCAGTTTGATCCATGCCAATTCGCTGTCCTCCTGGTCGATATCCTATCCAACATGTTCTTGGTTTGGGGTCACTTGTGATGCTTCAGGGCATGTTACCGAGCTCCGACTTCCCATCGCGGGCCTCCATGGTACGCTACACGCCTTCTACTCTCAAGTGCTTCAAAACCTCACTGTACTTGACCTTGGGACAAATAACCTTGGTGGTGTTGTCCCAACAAATATCTCTCTGTTTCTCACCCTCACCATTCTGAACTTGAGCAGCAACAGTTTTGTTGGTGCCATACCCTACCAACTCAGCAAGCTACCAATGCTTATCAAGTTAGATTTGGGAAATAACCACCTGACCGTCCTAGAATATGCCAATTTCTCACCTATGTCCGCTTTAAAGCTGTTATCTCTAGCTAATAATGATCTCAATGGTACCTTCCCACAATTCATCCTCAACTGCACCAATGCGAGGATGAGATCCCTTGATTTATCAGGTAACGCCTTCTCAGGTCTGTTACCGGATTCACTGCCGGAGATGGTCCCAAGGTTGAGGTATCTAAATCTGTCCGCTAATGCATTCTCTGGCTCTATACCTTGCTCCCTCTCAAAGCTCCAAAAGCTAGATATACTATGTCTCGAGAGAAATAACCTTGCAGGAGGTATCCCAGAGGTGCTGGGGATGATACCTGGACTGCGAGCTCTTTCACTACACAATAACCCACTTGGAGGGTCGATCCCAGCCTCACTTGGACAGCTTCAGTTGTTAGAGAAGCTCAACATCGCAAATGCTAGCTTGGTTTCTACTCTTCCGCTCGAGCTGGGGAACCTTACTAGCCTCTGGGATCTGGTCCTGGCTGGGAATCGGTTATTTGGAAGCTTGCCACCATCTTTTGCCATGATGCATGAGTTGCGGTCTTTTATAATAGAGGAAAGCAGTATCAGTGGTACCATTCCGCAAGAGATGTTTACAAACTATACCAAGGTTAAGTATTTTGATGCAAAAGGCAACTTGTTAGGTGGAAGCATACCTTCGCAGATCAGCAAGTGGAAGGAGCTAATGGGTCTCATCCTCTCTGGCAACAAATTTACTCGCTCGATCCCAGTGGAAGTGGGAAGCATGCCAAATTTGCAAGTATTGTTCTTGTCCTCGAATCACCTTACTGGAATTATGCCACCAAATATCGGTAATACAACATCTTTGAGACTCCTTGGCCTGAGCTCCAATCATCTTGAGGGAGAGATTCCTGCAACCATGTCCTCTCTGGTAAATCTTGTTGCTCTCTTCTTGTGTGACAATAAGTTTACGGGTACCATTCCTAATCTCAATAGCAAGTAGTTGCCAGTTGTCAAAGTGGCCAAGAATAGTAGCTTATTGGGAGAATCATTGTGTGCCTTTTGTCAACTAACACTGTTGCAAATCTTGGATCTATCGAACAATCAGTTGTTTGGAGAACTTCCTAGTTGCTTGTGGAATTTAAAAGATCTACAATCCTTGGATTTGTCGAGCAATGCTTTTGTTGGGGTAGTTCCAACCTCAGGTTACTACAATTCTTCACTAAGTTTGTTGCACTTGTCCAACAACAAGTTCATAGGTTCCTTTATTGGAGTGTTGAGTTACTTCAAAAGCCTTATTATTTTGGATCTTGGGAACAATATGATGTCTGGTGCACTCCCTCCGTGGATAGGGGAAAGCAATCCTTTGCTGAGGATTCTCAGACTACGATCAAACATGTTCCATGGAAGTATTCCCAGGTAGCTACTAAAACTCTCTCATCTCCAACTCCTTGATCTCGCTGAAAATACTTTTGTAGGTTCTATAACAGAAAATTTTATCAACTTCTCCTCGATGAGTCAGGCATCCATGATGCAGCCGGTTCCAACAACTTACATAGAATTGAGACCCTTCCGATTTGCTGGTGATGGCAGCATAGGCATACTTCGGAAGAGACGGGAGTACACCTTTGAGGAAAGATATCTATTTGTGACTGGCATTGATCTCTCTGGCAATTCTCTCTCCGGTGAAATGCCTTCAGAGTTGACAAATCTTAAAGGGATCCAGTTACTAAATATGTCAAGAAATAATCTATCTGGTGGTATGCCGAAGGACATTGGCAATCTCAAACTGTTAGAATCCCTTGACCTCTTGTGGAATAAACTGTCTGGTCCTATTCCTCCTAGCATGTCAAACTTGAAGTTCTTGAGCTCTCTTAACCTCTCAAACAACCGTCTATCAGGCGAGATACCTACAGGAAGTCAGCTCCAAACACTCGAGGACCCATCGATCTATAGCAATAACCTCGGACTTTGTGGTCCCCCATTGAGCAGTCCATGTACAAACAATTCAGATACTACGATACCAGCAGATGGGGCAAAGGAACATCACCATGAACTTGAAACATTGTGGCTTTACTACTTAGTGATTGCTGGAACTGTTTTCGGTTTTTGGGTATGGTGTGGAGCACTGTTTTTCTGCAAGATCTGGAGGTTTGCTTTCTTCAGCTATCTCGATGCGCTGCACCAAAAGTTTATACTGAAGATGAAGCACACCTGACAATGAAGATGAAGAGCACCTGAGAGTATGGCGCTCTTTTTTGTCCTAGCGCTAGAGCGCCTCTTGAAGTTTCCTCAGACTTGCAGTATCTGCAGTGGACCTATAGTTGTAATGATGACAGGGAATGTCGGGCGACAGGGCGGGCGACAGGGCGGGCGACTCTGCAGGGCGTCGGGCGACTCCGCGGGGCAACGGTGCGGCGGCCGCCGGGCCACAGTCCTCGGCGTCTGCGCCTAGCCCGTGGGTTGGCGGCCGGTTCTGGGCGCTGGCCGGATCTGATGACGACGAGGTGGACGGGGACGGTGATGATCCGGTGGACTCACCGCCGACGCCGACCCCTTCTGATCTATTTTGTGAGTTTTTTCATTTGGGATATGATGAGGATGAGGTTGCCTCAACGGTGGACAAGATCTTGCCAGTGGACGATCCGGCGAGGGTTGGGCTCCATGCAGGCGAGGGGAAGGAGATGGTGTGTCGCGTCATTCACCGGAGAACGACGGCGACGGCTGTCAGGCCATGGAAGGGACCTCTCCCGAATGTTAGTCTTCCAAATCTTACTCTTTTTGATTTGATTAGGCCAGATTAATGGATTAAGGTTCAGAGAAAGAATAGATCGGTTCGTTGTGTAAGTGATTCCCGGAGGCCGGCGGCGGCCGTGGCGGCATTGCCGGTGGGGCACACGATCGGGATCTCGCAGGTGCGGGATCTCCGTTTGAACGCGCTCTTGGGCCACGAGCTGGGTGCGCCAGGGGGTGGGCCAGTTCTGAGTGAGCCGGGCCCGTGCGTGGTTGGGCCAGTGTTAACTGGGTATGAGGCCCAGTCTAACTAGACAACTACGTCGATCCCTCATGAAGCCCGATGCAGTTTTGTTGTTCCTCGAGTTTGTCTGCCATCGATACGATCTAGGGTTTTGAGGAGGAGCCGGCCGAGGTTTTGTGATCATGGTGCGGGGCGGGTAAGGCGCATCCCCCAACTCCACGTCATGGTTGGTCGAGGTGCTCTGCCGCCCCCTGGCAAGTTTGGCGCCTCGGGTGGCGCTGTCCGCTGAGGGCTAGAGCCGCCGGCAGGGGCTGGCCGCGACGGGAATGGTCCACCGCCGGGAACGGGCCACGGTGGAATCAGCCTGCAGCCCAGGACTGGCCGCGGTGGGGTTGCCCCGCTGCCGGGAGCTGGGGCCGGCAGGGCGGCACAGGGGGCCAACGGCCCTAGGCCGCTAGCGGCTGGCGGAGCGCCCGGACCTGGCGCAGTTGGCTGCGGGTCTGTTCCTGCGGGCGCTCGGCCCCCGACGCCGGTGGTGGTTCCGCAGCCGGCTTCGGGTCGGGGTGGTCCTCGACCCCCGGTGCCGAGCCCAGATGCCGCCGCGGACCGAGGCACTTCGGGCCCGAGGCCGCCTCCTCCAGCTACAAGCTTCCAGCCACGTCCGGTGACAGTGCAGTCCGGTGCCAGGCCGTCGCATTTTGTGGCCCGACAGTCGCAGAATTCGGTGGTGCCGGTGCTGACGCAGGCACAGTTGCCTCATGCTATGGCTGGTGGAGGTGATTTGACTGCGCCTCATGGTCAGTGGGGCTACGATGGGTATAACGCTTATGGAGATGGACAACACCGGGGATCCTCGTCCACGGGTGGTGGTCGGGGGTATTCCTGGCAGGGCGATGGTTCGGCTGAGAGGCCTTTCATGGGGCCAACGGGAGGCTTTGTCAAATGGGCGTCTAGACCGGGACATCGTCACCGCGATGGTTTCCGTGGTCATCGTGGTGGCCGAGGCGGTCGAGGTGTCCGCTATCGTCCTAGACAGAATACAGTTGTAGTTGAGCAGACAACTGCTGGCGGGGCTACTGAGGAGCCTGGGTTGCCTAGTCAGGCTATGGAGGTGGTGACGGCACTGGCTGATGTGGAGGTTCCTGGTAATGTTGAGGCCGGGTCTGTGTCGGTGGAGGCATCTGACAGGGTTGATCTGGACAAGGCGGCCAAGTGGGCGTGCAAGAAGGAAAGAATGTTATGCTACCGCTGTGGCGAAAAGGGCCATTCCATTGCTGAGTGTGTGGCAGTCTTATGCGATACGTGTGGCAAACCAGCCCATGACTTGGGGGCTTGTCCGCTTTTGAGGGATCAGGCACCGACTCTTATGATGTATGGGGTGTACTGTGCTGAGCTCACGTTTTTTGAGTCTCCGACCGAGAGGGAGGTTCCTGATGAGGCTCAGAGTGTGACCGATGGGGTTGTGAAAGTGACCAGAGGAGAAGTCTCTGAGACCCAAATTGTGCAGCGGCTCCGGGAGCTTTCTCCAGGGGACTTCCATTGGGAGCTTGTTAGTCTTGAGGCGAATTTGGTTAGGGTTGAGTTCCCGTCAGTGGAGGATTTGCAGAGGCTGCTGAGTTTTGGGATGTGCAAAGTGCCAGGCACTGAGGGCATCCTTGAGTTCCAAGAATGGAAGTTGGTGGAGCCTCAGGGTAAACCTCTTACCCAGGCTTGGTTACGTTTTTCGGGAGATCTTTCGAAGCCTATGCAGGATGCTAGGGTCGTTGCTAGCTTGGGCATCATGGTGGGAAAGCCTGAGCGAGTGGATATGGCCTTTACTAGAGCTCATGGGGTTTCTCGTTTACTGGTTAGTATTTTGGACATTGAGTTTGTGCCTGATGTGGTCAAGTGGTCATATCGAGGCCAGATTTACAACCTTGAGATTGAGTTTGAGGGTGAGAGCATGTTTGCTGAGGCAGCTACCATGACTGACGTTGATATGCACGAGGGTGATGACGGTGCGGGAGTTAAGGAGAATCCGGTCGCTGATCCTATACGAGAGATGTTCGAGGGACCAGGGTCTATTGCTTAGACGACCGGGGATGGGACGGCTCCACCTTCCTCGGTGCCTTCGACCACTCTGAGATTTTGGTCTATCGAGCCTGCTACTGCACCTCCGAGACTGTGGAGTTTGCGGGTGGAGTCTTTTGAGGCTTTTGAGCACTCTGTACCAGCGTTGGACTTTGAGGGTCCGGGCATGGAGGGTTCTTGCACGGAGGGGGGGTCTGGGGCTGGTGTTATCGCCTCCCTTTGATTCTGTTGTGACGACGGAACTGCAGGTGGTGGTTCCGAGCTCTGAAGGGGGTTCGAGGCAGGTGGCCTCGGCGCCCCCTTCTCCATTCGCACCGGTCGGGGTAACCGTGCTGGAGGCTTTACCTTCGGGAGGGGGTCCGGGGCAGGTGGCCTCGGCGCCTTCTTCACCTCTCGCTAGGCCTGTACTGCAGGTGGCAGGTCCGGTCTATGGAGGGGTCTCGGGGCGGGCGGCCTCGGAGCCCTCTTCACCTTCCGCGCCTAGGGTGGCCGCCCCACCATTGGCGCCAGCGAGCACCTTTGGCCAGCGGGCTGGGGTGGATGGGGAGCATGGGCAGGTGGCCCATGGTAGCCCATCAACTGACTTGGCGCCTTCTCCCGGCTGTGGAGACCAGTTGAGTGGTCGGGGGGTGACAGGAGGTCACTCCCCGGGCAACTTCACTCGGGAGGAGGTGATAGCGTTCGGCGGGATTCCGGACCAGGCGTCTGAGGGCCGACGGTTGACCTGCCGTCTTCAGGACCGTCTGGAGGTGGACGACATGCAGCAGTGGTGCGCCATGAGGGCGGCCAAGCTTCGTGACGTCCAGGTCACTACTGGTATGTCGGTTAATACTTCTAATTCCATCTTGCATTTTTCGAACGATGAGATTGTTGATAATGCAAACCCATTAGGGATTTCACTAGGTAGTAATGATGGTGAAATTTCTAATTCCATAAATGATTTACTGGATTTAGAGGCTGAGAGGGCTTTAGATATGATTCGTAACTTAGCTGTCGTCAAACCCATGAATGACTCCGAGATTGATGCTTTGGGGGTCTGGGTGCTGGATAATTTTTGTGTCGATCTCGCTAATCCCCTCCAGGAGCCGGAAGAGGAGGATGAGAGTGTCGAGATTGATGTAGTAAGACCTCCAGAGCCTGGGTGTGAGGACAGGGTGGACAGGAGGACCAGCCCTAAGTGCAAATGGAAGCGCAAGATTTACCCGACGTCCGTAGTACGTAGGAGTGCTAGGATTCGCACGGGTAAAAAGTTCCATGACGAGATATGAGAGGAATATTTTGGAATAGCAGAGGTCTTAAGGACTTGGCTAAAAGAAGATTTCTTGCAGAAGCATCTATCAAGCATAGATTGGACTTTATTGCGTTGTCGGAAACTGGTAGAGAAAATTTCTCACCACAATTTCTCAATACTTTATCGGGTGGTATTGAGTTTGACTGGCACTGTCTGCCGCCGCGAGGAAGATCAGGTGGGATCTTACTCGGTGTTAGATGCGAGTCTCTCGAAGTTCGAAGTGTGGTCATGGGAGATTTTGCTGTTAAGTTCAGGGTGCGGTGCAAGGTTGACTGATTTGACTGGGCTCTGGTGGCGGTGTATGGTGCCGCACAGTCAGAATTCAAACCAGATTTCTTGGCTGACCTTGTTAGAGTTTGCGGGTCTGAGCAGCTCCCAATCCTGGTTGGGGGAGACTTTAACATTATTAGGAGGAGTGATGAGAAGAATAATGATAACTTTGACGGGAGATGGTCATTCATGTTCAACACTATTATTGAAAGCTTGGATCCGAGAGAGATTGAGCTTTCAGGTAGGAATTTCACATGGGCTAACGCCATGCCAAATCCAACGTTTGAAAAGTTCGATCGTGTACTCACAAGTGTCGAATGGGAACAGAAGTTTCCCTTTGTAACAGTTCAGGCTCTCTCTTGTGGTATTCCTGATCACACACCTCTTTTTCTTGACTCTGGTGGGCCTACCCACCCGGGCAACAAGAATTTGTTCTCGTTCAAGCTTGCGTGGTTCAAAAGAGAAGGCTTCCTGGATCTCGTAGCCAGAGAGTGGGCTAAGGATGCAGGCGGTAGGAATGCGCTAGAGCGCTGGCAGAATAAGATTAGGCACCTGAGAAGTTTCCTACGTGGGTGGGCTAAACATCTTAGTGGGATTTATAAGGTTGAAAAGGAACGGCTCCTTGCCCTTATTCAGTCCTTAGATGTAAAAGCATAAACCACGGTTGTGCCAGCCGCCGAGCTTCATAGCAAGCTTGACGCTGAGATGAGGCTAAAAGAACTCCTTCGTGAAGAGGAATTAAAGTGGGCACTGCGGGCCAAGGTACGAAGAGTGGTCCAGGGGGACGCGAACACTCAATTCTTCCACATGATAGCCAATGGCAAACACAGGAAGAAGAGAATCTTTCAACTTGAACAAGATGAGGGTACGATTATCGGCCAGGAGAACCTAAAGCTATACATTACTGAGTACTACAAACAATTTTTTGGACCCCCAGAGGAGAATTGTGTGTCTCTGGATGAGTCTAGGGTTGAAGATGTACCTCAACTTACTCCTGTCGAGAACGATATTTTAACCGCTCCTTTTTCTGAAAAGGAGGTGTTTGAGGCCATCTCACAAATGAAAAATAATAAGGCCCTCGGCCCGGATGGTTTCCCGGCTGAGTTTTATAAGAAGTGCTGGCATATTATTAAAGGGGACCTGTTGCCGATGTTCCATGATTTGTTCTCGGGACAATTGCAGCTTTTTCAGCCAAATTTTGGAACAATAACCCTGCTTCCTAAGAAAACAGAGGCCGTGAGAATCAAGCAATTCAGGCCTATCTGTCTTCTGAATGTCAGTTTCAAAAATTTTACCAAGGTCGGGACGATTAGGCTCACACAGATTGCGCATGCTGTGGTGCAGCCTACTCAAACTGCTTTCATGCCGGACAGGAACATCCTGGAAGGGGATGTGGTCCTTCATGAAACGCTCCATGAGATTCACACGAAAAATCTTGACGGAGTTATTTTCAAGGTGGATTTCGAGAAGGCGTATGATAAAGTCAAATGGCCGTTCCTTCAACAGGCCTTACGCATGAAGGGCTTTGATGAAGCTTGGCGACGCCAGGTGGAATCATTCACGGAAAAAGGGAGTGTTGGAATTAAAGTGAATGACGATATAGGTCATTATTTCCAGACACACAAGGGCCTGAGACAAGGTGATCCTATGTCCCCAATCTTGTTCAATATTGTGGTTGATATGTTGGCGATCCTGATAGCGAGGGCAAAGGAGGCCGGTCAGGTGGGTGGCTTGGTGCCTCATCTAGTTGATGGTGGTGTGTCCATCCTGCAATACACTGATGATACAATCATCTTTATGGAACACGATTTGGCAAAAGCGAGAAATATGAAGTTGGTGTTATGCTTATTTGAGCAATTGGCTGGATTGAAGATTAATTTTCAGAAAAGCAAGATGTTCTACTTTGGTAGAGCTAAAGACGAACAAGAGGCTTATAGACAATTGTTTGGATGTGAATTGGCGGCTTTGGCTTTTACGTATCTAGGTATTCCCATTCACCATTGTAAGCTAACAAACAAAGAATGGAAGTGCATCGAGGATCGGTTTGAGAAGAAACTGAGTTGCTGGAAAGGAAAACTCATGTCTTATGGAGGCCAATTGATTCTTATTAATTCGGTGCTCACAAGTATGCCTATGTTTCTCCTATCCTTCTTTGAGGTCCTAGTTGGGGTTAGGAAAAGGCTGGACTTCTATCGATCCCGATTCTTCTGGCAGAGTGATGAACTTAAGAGAAAATACCGACTTGCCAAATGGGATATCATCTGTCGACCAAAGGACCAGGGGGGCCTTGGTATTGAGAATCTTGAAGTCAAGAACAGATGTCTTCTCAGTAAGTGGCTGTATAAGTTGTCAGTTGAGACGGAGGCAACGTGGGCGCAGATTTTACGTAGTAAATATCTGCAGTCCAAGACCCTATCCCAGGTCACACTGAGACCAACTGATTCGCTGTTCTGGAAGGGGCTTATGAGAATCAAAGTTGCCTTCTTTAACAGAACTAAGTTTATTGTCGGTAATGGCAACACCACTCGCTTGTGGGAGGATACGTGGCTTGGTGATGCGCCTTTGGCGATCCAGTATCCGTCCCTATATCGTATTGTTCAGCGTCGTGAGGCTCTTGTTGCCACGGTTATGCAGTCCATTCCTCTCAATATTCAGTTTAGGAGGGTGCTTGTGGGCGAACGATGGGAAGCATGGCTTCACTTGGTGCGTAGACTCATGGAGGTTCAGTTAGCTCCTCAGCACGATCAGTTGTGTTGAAAACTTACTAGATCTGGGGAGTTCACAGTCAAATCGATGTATATCGATATCATTAACTCTAGTGTTATTCCTAGTTCCAAACATGTTTGGAAAGTCAAAGTTGTTTTGAAGATTAAAGTGTTTATGTGGTTCATTCATAAAGAAGTAATTTTAACAAAGGATAATTTGGTTAAGCGCAACTGGACAAGTTCTACTAGGTGTAGTTTCTGTGACCGGGACGAGACTATCAAGCACCTCTTTTTGACTGCCCGTTGGCAAGAGTTTTGTGGGGCTCTGTGCGAATTGCCTTTAACATTACTCCTCCGACTTCGGTCAACACGTTATTCGGGACGTGGCTTGCTGGGATAGAGTCCGAAACAGCTAGACACATTCATGTAGGAGTATGTGCGTTGTTATGGGCAATTTGGAACTACAGAAATGATTTGGCTTTTAATAGAACAACAACTATTCATTTTTTGCAGGTTTTATTCCGGGCTACTGCGCTGATCCGTATGTGGTCCTTACTCACTCCGACGGAGGCCAGGGAGCGTTTGGTTACTGGATCTGTCCGGTGGGAGATGGTAGCGCGGGATATCTTCAACCGGTTTGGATGGCGGTCGTGTAATAGGATAGGCGATTAGTTTACCTATCTTCTATTTTGCCAGCCGGTTGTGGCTTGTTGGCCTTATTGTTATTAGCGTTGAGGCTCTGTGTGAGCTAGCCGTTCTTTTTTGTTTACAGACTTTATGACCTTGTTGAACCTCATTTACTTTTTAATAAATGTGGCCATATGCATCGTTCTGATGCAGAGGCCGGGGAGTCCCCCTTTTTGAAAAAAAATATATAGTTGTAATGATCTGTTCCCATGTAAGCAGAAGTGGCTTATATTTTTTCTGAGCTTCTCATGAGACAGTTTTCTAGAGACTTGTAATAGGTGTAATTCTCTGAATTTTGTGATTTGCAGTCATGTATGTCTCGTCGTCGTCGCGTGTATATTTACCTATGAATACAGCTTCAATCTTATTAGTCCATACACATGTCATATCTTCTCTGTTCACAGTTAACCTGCAGACTCAGTTGTTGTACCACCACTCGCAACAAAAATATTATCAGAGTAACACTGGTTACGGATCACCAAAGAATAAGAGCGAAATCACAACATCCACCAATTGTTTCCACGGAAAGTAACCCTCGTTGCACATCTCTGTTTGATCTAGCTGTTGACAATGGCGCACTGCTTCCTGATCTCCCCCTGAGAGCCAGTCTTGACCTGCACGGCGCCCAACCTCGCGATGGACCGCACGAGCACATGGAAGAATACCTCCAGAGGGCTGGACACGACACTGGCGATGCCAGTCCACCACGCCGTGGGATCGATGACCAGCGCGGCGTCAGACCCGAATAGGGCCCTGTGCTTGAGCACAGTATGGAAGTAGCCGAGGTGGAACGTCAGGAAGCTGCCGAGGTCTATCTCTACTACTGTCTCAGGACCGCACATCCTGCACTTGTGCTGCCACATGTTGGCAGCGTAGGCGGCGTCAAGGGCCGTTCGGTTCCGATGCCATTGTCGGTGCTCGGGTAGATGTAGAGGCGGTCGGTGAAGGACGGCCAGTGGGCAATGCTGATGGTGTGCGCACCTGCATCTCAGGTTCGATTGAGTATTTGTTTATGCGAAGATATGTTTTAGGTTTTCCTTTTCACATTTGTCGTAATTCAAGTACCCCCTTCGTTTGGAAATAAGTGTCAGGGTTTTAGTTTAAATTTGAACTAAAACCACGACACTTATTTCTGAACAGAGGGAGTACTTTAATTGCCGAACTGGACTTCAGTGTTACATAACACTATTCATGATGAGTTTTTTTGGTGAAATTATTAGTAGAGAAAAAGAGATGGTTTCTGTTGGATTCTCTTCAGAAGTAGAATTGGCAAGTCTAGTTCAAAAGTTCGCGCTAAATGCTAAAGTATGCAACAGGGGACAGGGTTTTGGCACAGTCAGAAATGGATGCCGTTCATAGACATGCATCAGTTACTCAGATTATCAGTGCTTGGCAACAAAATAGTACTATGAAGTCTGCTATCTGGTAAATATTCAGATTATGTAAATATTTGTAACATTGTACTGAAGTCTCTAAAGTGCCTGATTCGGGGTCGCAGTATTCAGAAACTACAGTTCCTCTTGCTTCCTCTTCCATGCTTCACTGCCTCGCTGCGTCACCCATGGCGCTGATACGGCGGTTCTCCGCCGCTGAGAAGGGAAAAAACCCCGCGAAGAGCTTGGGCCACTCCCTCCGAAGAAGAGGCTGGTCCATCTTCGCGACGTCGTCTTGAGGCGGGAGGTGACTAGGCCATGGTATGAGCGGCCTCCCCCCGGCTACCTGTTGCCTGTGTACGCCCAGGCGCAAGGCCCCGGAGAGGGAGGCGGTGGCTCGCGGCGCTCGCGCTATGGCCGTGGTAGCCATGTTGTGGTGATGCGCGACCCGCCCCACGAACCCACGCCGAAGGCTCCTCGCGTGAATTCGTGGTGTGGGCGGCGATGCCGCCGCGCACGTAGATCCGATTTCCGCCGTTCTTCGCCGCGGAGATGTCGCCGAGGGGGCCTCTCGAGCTGTGGCTGCAGCACGCCGAGTGTGGCACCCCGGCGACGGGAGCAGAGGTTGAGATCGTCGCCCCGGGCAAGATCTTCATGACTCGCGGATGGGGCAAGGTCGCCCGTGTCTGCCGTGCGGAGGGTGCCCTCGCCATCCATTTCGAGTACGACGGTGCCTCCATGTTATTCTTCAGGGTCTTCGACGGGGAAGGCCGCCAGCTGGAGTGCTGATCGGGAGGGAGCCTCCAGGGGGGCGCGGCGCCTGGCGCCGGCCCCGCCGACAGTCCCTCTAGCAGCAGTGATGGCACCTGGGAGTCCAGCGGTTCTCCTGAGCCTGATGAGACCCCGTAGGCGAGTGATGACAGCTACGTGTCCCCGAGCTCCCGCTGTGCCCGGAGCGCAGCGACGGCGTCCGCTCGTCGTCGCCGCTGATCTGGATGGGGTTGGCGTCGGTCTCCGGTGGCCCACTGTTGATGATGGCGTCGGCGGCGACGCCCGTAGATATAGCTTCCGCTAGTCTTCTCTTTTTGTTCCCTGCAAGGAATCGAGATGAACCCCACAGGGGTGTGTAAAGAATCTGTAGTGCCTTTTGTGTCAATAACATCCCCATTATGAAAGCTTATGTTTGCGCGTCTTGCTTAGGCTTGGTTCCCCCTTTTCAACCTTGCGGTAGCCGGGCACTCTACGCTGACAGGCCCCAGTCCTCAGGCAGGCTTTAGTCGTCGTTGGTATGCCAGGTCGCGATGCCGTGGTCAAGGCCAGGAGGTGAGCGGCCCGAGGTCCGGTAAGAGCCCATGAGGCGCGATGCTCATGGGGTCCCCTTTAGCGTGCAAGCAACTCCCCGAAGGCAGGAAAGGTAGGTGGCGTCACCGTAGCAAGGCTGCACGGGCTAGGAATTCTGCATTATGGTGCTGGGCTGACTCGACTATGTGACTTATCTTTAGCGATCTTGGATCGATTCCTTAGGCCGCGTCTGACCTGCGCGTCTGCAGTCGTGGTGCTGTCAGGTCGAGACCACATCAGGTCCTTCCCCCTCTCGCGCTCTCCTGAGTGCTCTGCGTTCTCGGGTCCCGGGCCTCAAGCAAGGCTCAGCCGTCGCTGGTATGCCAGGTCGCGATGCCGTGGTCAAGGCCAGGGGTGAGGGCTGGAGAGTCAGTAAAAGCCCCTAAGGCGCGATGCTCAGGAAGCCTCCCTTCCACGCGCAAGCGAATCGCATGAGAGGAGGAACGAGCTAACGGGACCACCTGTAGCTAGTGCTCTGGAGGTTCCTGCAAGTTAGCTGAAGAGGGAACATAGCTCGTGATCGCGCCGGCTACCCAGAGGTAGATCGTCCCGTAGAGAGACGAGGGCACTGAGGATCTAGTGAGGTGACGTGCGCGGAACGGGCCGCGAGCCAGAGCTCGATCTCTCAGATTTGTCAGCGTTGCAGGGACAGACCCGAGCACAAGCGCCGTGCCGACGTGCGGGGCTCTCTCCGCGGGGTGATACGTCTCCAACATATCTATAATTTTTGATTGCTCCATGCTATATTATCTACTGTTTTAGACAATATTGGGCTTTATTATCCACTTTTATATTATTTTTGGGACTAACCTATTAACCGGAGGCCCAGCCCAAAATTGCTATTTTTTTGCCTATTTCAGTGTTTCGAAGAAAAGGAATATCAAACGGAGTCGAAACGGAACGAAATCAACTGGAGAAGTTATTTTTGGAAGGAAAGCTACCGGAAAAGCTTGAAGTGCACGTCAGGAAAGAAGGGAGGTGCCCACGAGGGTGGGGGGCACCCCCCCTAGGGCGCGCCCCCTGCCTCGTGGCCCCCCCTTCGGTCCACCGACGTACTTCTTTCACCCATATATACCTACGTATCCTAAAACTTCCAGAACAGAGAATAGATCGGGAGTTCCGCTGCCGCAAGCTTCTGTAGCCACCAAAAGTCAATCGGGACCCTATTCCGGCACCCTGCCGGAGGAAGGAACCCTCACCGGTGGCCATCTAAAAATTAATAGCCATACTAAAACAAATTTAAAAATAAATTAGTACTATGTCATGTTAAATCGAATGAAATACGTATAAGATAACAGTGAAGAACAAAAAAAGAAACTTATATCCCATTTGCTATAACTTTTTTGGAATTTTCAACCCCTTTTGATATTACTTTTAACAGACATTGACCATACTCTTAAGCCAGGCCGGAATGCATCCATCCTCGTCTTGAAAGATTTGTAGCCCAGTAATTCGGAGAAAACAAATAGTCCTAGCTTGGGTATTCTTCAAAAAGAAATACTGGGCTACCTATTTTCCCAAAGAACTGGTGCATGAGCATTTAGCTTTATTTATTTATTTATTTACTTATTTATGTTTAGGGGACCATGAGCATATACCTGGGTCGGATTCATGTGAGAGCCTCCCTTCCAGTTAATTATGGGCTTCTCTATTGGGCCTTCGTCAGTGGGTTGCATGTTATGAACAAGTGGAAAATGTGTCCCGAGTTTCCCCAAAAAAATGTGTTCCGTACGATAAATAGTATGCGCTACGTACGGTACAGGGCACTAAAGGATCGAACCGTGCAACGACTTCCAAAACATTGTGTTTGTCGTTCTAACAACACATTTATTCAACCATCAGACGAAATATGAAGGAAATATGCCCTAGAGGCAATAATAAAGTTATTATTTATTTCCTTATATCATGATAAATGGTTATTATTCATGCTAGAATTGTATTAACCGGAAACATAATACATGTGTGAATACATAGACAAACAGAGTGTCACTAGTATGCCTCTACTTGACTAGCTCGTTAATCAAAGATGGTTATATTTCCTAACCATGAACAAAGAGTTGTTATTTGATTAACGGGGTCACATCATTAGTTGAATGATCTGATTGACATGACCCATTCCATTAGCTTAGCACCCGATCATTTAGTATATTGCTATTGCTTTCTTCATGACTTATACATGTTCCTTTGACTATGAGATTATGCAACTCCCGTTTGCCGGAGGAACACTTTGGGTACTACTAAACGTCACAACATAACTGGGTGATTATAAAGGAGTATTACAGGTGTCTCCAATGGTAGATGTTGGGTTGGCGTATTTCGAGATTAGGATTTGTCACTCCGATCGTCGGAGAGGTATCTCTGGGCCCTCTCGGTAATGCACATCACTTAAGCCTTGCAAGCATTGCAACTAATGAGTTAGTTGCGGGATGATGTATTACGGAACGAGTAAAGAGACTTGCCGGTAACGAGATTGAACTAAGTATTGGATACTGACGATCGAATCTCGGACAAGTAACATACCGATGACAAAGGGAACAACGTATGTTGTTATGCGGTCTGACCGATAAAGATCTTCGTAGAATATGTAGGAGCCAATATGGGCATCCAGGTCCCGCTATTGGTTATTGACCAGAGACGTGTCTCGGTCATGTCTACATTGTTCTCGAACCGTAGGGTCCGCACGCTTAACGTTACGATGACAGTTATTATGAGTTTATGCATTTTGATGTACCGAAGGTTGTTCGGAGTCCCGGATGTGATCACAGACATGACGAGGAGTCTCGAAATGGTCGAGACGTAAAGATTGATATATTGGAAGCCTATGTTTGGACATCGGAAGTGTTCCAGGTGAAATCAGGATTTTACCGGAATACCGGGAGGGTTACCGGAACCCCCCGGGAGCCAAATGGGCCATAGTGGGCCTTAGTGGAAAGGAGAAAGGGGCTGCCCTAGGTGGCCGCGCGCCTACCCCCTTCCCCTAGTCCTATTAGGACTAGGAGAGGTGGCCGGCCCCCTCTCTCCCTCTCCCCCTTGAGGAGTCCTAGTCCAACTAGGATTAGGGGGGGGGGAATCCTACTCCCGGAGGGAGTAGGACTCTCCTGGCGCGCCAAGGGCTTGGCCGGCCAGCCCCTCCCCCTGGATCCTTTATATACGGAGGCAAGGGGAACCCCATAGACACAAAAGTTGATCCTTGAGATCGTTCCTTTGCCGTGTGCGGTGCCCCCTTCCACCAAATTCCACCTCAGTCATATTGTCGCAGTGCTTAGGCGAAGCCCTGCGTCAGTAGTTCATCAAGATCGTCACCACGCCGTCGTGATGACAGAACTCTTCCCCGACACTTTGCTGGATCGGAGCCCGGGGATCGTCATCGAGCTGAACGTGTGCTAAGAACTCGGTGGTGCCGGAGTAACGGTGCTTGGATCGGTCGGACCGGGAAGAAGACGTACGACTACTTCCTCTACGTTGTGTCAAACGCTTCCGTTGCGATCTACAAGGGTACATAGATCATACTCTCCTCTCGTTGCTATGCATCACCATGATCTTGCGTGTGCGTAGGAATTTTTTTGAAATTACTACGTTCCCCAACAGTGGCATCCGAGCCTAGGTTTTTATGGTTTGATGTTATTTGCACGACTAGAACACAAGTGAGTTGTGGACGATACAAGTCATACTGCCTACCAGCATGTCATACTTTGGTTCAGCGGTATTGTTGGACGAGACGATCCGGACCAACCTTACGCGTACTCTTACGCGAGACCGGTTCCCTCGACGTGCTTTGCACATAGATGGCTTGCGGAAGACTGTCTCTCCAACTTTAGTTGAACCGAGTGTGGCTACGCCCGGTCCTTGAGAAGGTTAAAACGGAGTCTATTTGACAAACTATCGTTGTGGTTTTGATGCGTAGGTAAGATGAGTTCTTGCTTAAGCCCGTAGCAGCCACGTAAAACTTGCAACAACAAAGTAGAGGACGTCTAACTTGTTTTTGCAGGGCATGTTGTGATGTGATATGGTCAAGACATGATGCTAATTGTATGAGATGATCATGTTTTGTAACCGAGTTATCGGCAACTGGCAGGAGCCATATGGTTGTCGCTTCATTGTATGCAATGCAATCGCGATGTAATGCTTTACTTTATTACTAAGCGGTAGTGGTAGTCGTGGAAGCATAAGATTGGCGAGACGACAACGATGCTACGATGGAGATCAAGGTGTCGCGCCGGTGACGATGGTGATCATGACGGTGCTTCGGAGATGGAGATCACAAGCACAAGATGATGATGACCATATCATATCACTTATATTGATTGCATGTGATGTTTATCTTTTTATGCATCTTATCTTGCTTTGATTGACGGTAGCATTATAATATGATCTCTCACTAATTTATCAAGAAGTGTTCTCCCTGAGTATGCACTGTTGCAAAAGTTCTTCGTGCTGAGACACCACGTGATGATCGGGTGTGATAGGCTCTACATTCAAATACAACGGGTGCAAAACAGTTGCACACGCGGAATACTCAGGTTATACTTGACGAGCTATGCATATAAGATATGACCTCGGAACACGGAGGCCGAAAGGTCGAGCGTGAATCATATAGTAGATATGATCAACATAGTGATGTTCACCATTGAAAACTAATCCATTTCACGTGATGATCGGTTATGGTTTAGTTGATTTGGATCACGTGATCACTTAGAAGATTAGAGGGATGTCTATCTAAGTGGGAGTTCTTAAGTAATATGATTAATTGAACTTTAATTTATCATGAACTTAGTCCTGGTAGTATTAGCATATCTATGTTGTAGATCAATAGCTCACATTGTTGCTTCCCTGTGTTTATTTTTATATGTTCCTAGAGAAAATTGTGTTGAAAAATGTTAGTAGCAATGATGCGGATTGGATCCGTAATCTGAGGTTTATCCTCATTGCTGCACAGAAGAATTATGTCCTTGATGCACCGCTAGGTGACGGACCTTTTGCAGGAGCAGATGCAGACGTTATGAATGTTTTGCTAGCTCAATATGATGACTACTTAATAGTTTAGTGCACCATGCTTAACGGCTTAGAATCGGGACTTCAAAGACGTTTTGAACGTCATGGACCATACGAGATGTTCCAGGAGTTTAAGTTAATATTTCAAGCAAATACCCGAGTTGAGAGATATGAAGTCTCCAACAAGTTCTATAGCTAAAAGATGGAGGAGAATCGCTCAACTAGTGAGCATGTGCTCAGATAGTCTGAGTACTACAATCGCTTGAATCAAGTGGGAGTTAATCTTCCAGATAAAATAGTGATTGACAGAATTCTCTAGTCACCATCACCAAGTTAGTAGAACTTCGTGATGAACTATAATATGCAAGGTATAACGGAAAATATTCCCAAGCTCTTCGCGATGCTAAAATCGGCGAAGATAGAAATCAAAGAAAAACATCAAGTGTTGATGGTTGACAAGATCACTAGTTTCAAGAAAAGGGCAAAAGGAAAGAAGGGGAACTTCAAGAAGAACGACAAGCAAGTTGCTGCTCAAGTGAAAAAGCCCAAGTCTGGTCCTAGGCCTGAGACTAAGTGCTTCTACTGCAAAGGGACTGGTCACTGGAAGCGGAACTACCCCAAGTGATTGGCGGATAAGAAGGATGGCAAAGTGAACATAAGTATATTTGATATACATGTTATTGATGTGTACTTTACTAGTGTTCATAGCAACCCCTCAGTATTTGGTACTAGTTCAGTTGCTAAAATTAGTAACTCGAAACGGGAGTTGCAGAATGAACAAAGACTAGTTAAAGGGCAAGGTTACGATGTGTGTTGGAAGTGGTTCCAAGATTGATATGATCATCATCACACACTCCCTATACTTTCGGGATTAGTGTTGAAACTAAATAAGTGTTATTTGGTGTTTGCGTTGAGCATGAATATGATTTGATCATGTTAATTGCAGTACAGTTATTCATTTAAGTTAGAGAACAATTGTTGTTCTGTTTACATGAATAAAACCTTCTATGGTCATACACACCAACGAAAATGGTTTGTTGGATCTCGATCGTAGTGATACACATATTCATAATATTGAAGCCAAAAGATGCGAAGTTAATAATGATAGTGCAACTTATTTGTGGCACTGCCGTTTAGGTCATATCGGTGTAAAGCGCATGAAGAAACTCCATGCTGATGGAATTTTGGAATCTCTTGATTATGAATCACTTGATGCTTGCGATCCATGCCTTAAGGGCAAGATGACTAAAAACGCCATTCTCCGGAACAATGAAGCAAGCAACAGATTTATTGGAAATCATACATACTGATGTATGTGGTCCGATGAATATTAAGGCTTGCAGCAGGTATCATTATTTTCTGACCTTCACAAATGATTTGAGAAGATATGGGTATATACACTTGATGAAACATAAGTCTGAAACGTTTGAAAAGTTCAAAGAATTTCAGAGTGAAGTAGAGAATCATCGTAACAAGAAAATAAAAGTTTCTACGATATGATCGCAGAGGTAAAATATTTGAGTTACGAGTTTGGTCTTCAGTTAAAACAATGTGAAATAGTTTCACTACTCACGCCACCTGGAACACCACAGCATAATGGTGTGTCCAAACGTCATAACCGTACTTTATTGGATATAGTGCAATCTATGATGTTTCTTACAAGATTTACCAACATCGTTTTGGGGTTATGCATTAAAGACAGCTGCATTCACGTTAAAAAGGGGCACCATCTAAGTCCGCTGAGACAACACAATATGAATTGTGGTTTGGCAAGAAACCAAAGTTGTCGTTTCTTAAAGTTTGGGATTGTGATGATTATATGAAAAAGTTTCATCCTGATAAGCTCAAACCCAAATCGGAGAAATATGTCTTCATAGGATACCCAAAGAAGACAGTTGGGTACACCTTCTATCACAGATCCGAAGGCAAGATATTCGTTGCTGAGAATGGATCCTTTCCAGAGAAGGAGTTTCTCTCAAAAGAAGTGAGTGGGAGGAAAGTAGAACTTGACGAGGTAATTGTACCTACTCCTTTATTGAGAAGTAGTACATCACAGAAAACTGTTTCTGCGACACCTACACCAATAATTGAGGAAGCTAATGATGATGATCATGAAACTTTAGATCAAGATACTACCAAATCTCGTAGGTAAACCAGAGTGAGATCCGCACCAGAGTGGTACGGTAATCCTGTTCTGGAAGTCATGTTACTAGACCATGACGAACTTGCGAACTATGAGGAAGCAATGATGAGCCCAGATTCCGCGAAATGGTTAGAGGCCATGAAATCTGAGATATGATCCATGTATGAGAACAAAGTATGGACTTTGATGGATTTGCCCGATGATCGGCAAGCCAAAGAAAATAAATGGATCTTGAAGAGGAAGACGGACACTGATAGTAGTGTTACTATCTACAAAGCTAGAATTGTCGCAAAAGGTTTTCGACAAGTTCAAGGTGTTGACTACGATGAGAGTTTCTCACTCGTATCTATGCTTAAGTCTGTCCGAATCATGTTAGCAATTGCCGCATTTTATGAAATCCGGCAAATGGATAAACAAAACTGCATTCCTTAACGGATTTATTAAAGAAGAGTTGTATACGATGCAACTAGAAGGTTTTGTCGATCCTGAAGGTGTTAACAAAATATGCAAGCTCCAGCGATCCATCTATGGATTGGTGCAAGCATCTCAGAGTTGGAATACACGCTTTGATAAGTTGATCAAAACATATAGTTTTATACAGACTTGCTGTGAAGCCTGTATTTACAAGAAAGTGAGTGGGAGCACTACAACATTTCTGATAAGTATATGTGTATGACATATTGTTGATCAGAAATAATGTAGAATTATTCTGCAAAGCATAAAGGAGTGTTTGAATGGAGTTTTTCAAAGAAAGACCTCGGTGAAGCTGCTTACATATTGAGTATCAAGATCTATAGAGATAGATCAAGACGCTTGATAAGTTTTTTTTCAATGAGTACATACCTTGACAAGATTTTGAAGTAGTTCAAAATGGAACAGTCAAAGAAAGAGTTCTTTCCTGTGTTACAAGGTGTGAAATTGAGTAAGACTCAAAGCCCGACCACGACAGAAGATAGAAAGAGAATGAAAGTCATTCCCTATGCCTCGGCCATAGGTTCTATAAAGTATGCCATGCTGTTTACCAGATCTATTGTATACCCTACACTGAGTTAAGCAAGGAAGAACAATGGTGATCTAGGAGTAGATCACTGGACAGTGGTCAAAATTATCCTTAGTGGAATAAGGATATGTTTCTCGATTATGGAAGTGACAAAAGGTTCGTCGTAAAGGGTTACGTCGATGCAAGTTTTGACACCGATCTGGATGACTCTAAGTCTCGATCTAGATACATATTGAAAGTGGGAGCAATTAGCTAGAGTAGCTCTGTGCGGAGTATTGTAGACATAGAATTCGCAAAATACTTACGGATCAGTATGTGACAGACCCGTTGACTAGACTTATCTCACAAGCAAAACATGATCACACCTTAGTACTCTTTGGGTGTTAATCACATAGCGATGTGAACTAGATTACTGACTCTAGTAAACCCTTTGGGTGTTGGTCACATATCGATGTGAACTATGGGTGTTAATCACATGATGATGTGAACTATTGCTATTAACTCACATGGCGATGTGAACTAGATTATTGACTCTAGTGCAAGTGGGAGACTGAAGGAAATATGCCCTAGAGGCAATAATAAAGTTATTATTTATTTCCTTATATCATGATAAATGGTTATTATTCATGCTAGAATTGTATTAACCGGAAACATAATACATGTGTGAATACATAGACAAACAGAGTGTCACTAGTATGCCTCTACTTGACTAGCTCGTTAATCAAAGATGGTTATATTTCCTAACCATGAACAAAGAGTTGTTATTTGATTAACGGGGTCACATCATTAGTTGAATGATCTGATTGACATGACCCATTCCATTAGCTTAGCACCCGATCGTTTAGTATGTTGCTATTGCTTTCTTCATGACTTATACATGTTCCTTTGACTATGAGATTATGCAACTCCCGTTTGCCGGAGGAACACTTTGGGTACTACCAAACGTCACAACGTAACTGGGTGATTATAAAGGAGTATTACAGGTGTCTCCAATGGTAGATGTTGGGTTGGCGTATTTCGAGATTAGGATTTGTCACTCCGATCGTCGGAGAGGTATCTCTGGGCCCTCTCGGTAATGCACATCACTTAAGCCTTGCAAGCATTGCAACTAATGAGTTAGTTGTGGGATGATGTATTACGGGATGACTAAAGAGACTTGCCGGTAACGAGATTGAACTAAGTATTGGATACCGACGATCGAATCTCGGACAAGTAACATACCGATGACAAAGGGAACAACGTATGTTGTTATGCGGTCTGACCGATAAAGATCTTCGTAGAATATGTTGGAGCCAATATGGGCATCCAGGTCCCGCTATTGGTTATTGACCGGAGACGTGTCTCGGTCATGTCTACATTGTTCTCGAACCGTAGGGTCCGCACGCTTAACGTTACGATGACAGTTATTATGAGTTTATGCATTTTGATGTACCGAAGGTTGTTTGGAGTCCCGGATGTGATCACGAAATGACGAGGAGTCTCGAAATGGTCGAGACGTAAATATTGATATATTGGAAGCCTATGTTTGGACATCGGAAGTGTTCCAGGTGAAATCAGGATTTTACCGGAATACCGGGAGGGTTACCGGAACCCCCCGGGAGCCAAATGGGCCATAGTGGGCCTTAGTGGAAAGGAGAAAGGGGCTGCCCTAGGTGGCCGCGCGTCTCCCCCCTTCCCCTAGTCCTATTAGGACTAGGAGAGGTGGCCGGCCCCCTCTCTCCCTCTCCCCCTTGAGGAGTCCTAGTCCAACTAGGATTAGGGGTGGGGGGAATCCTACTCCCGGAGGGAGTAGGACTCTCCTGGCGCGCCAAGGGCTTGGCCGGCCAGCCCCTCCCCCTGGATCCTTTATATACGGAGGCAGGGGGCACCCCATAGACACACAAGTTGATCCTTGAGATCGTTCCTTAGCCGTGTGCGGTGCCCCCTTCCACCAAATTCCACCTCGGTCATATTGTCGCAGTGCTTAGGCGAAGCCCTGCGTCAGTAGTTCATCAAGATCGTCACCACGCTGTCGTGCTGACAGAACTCTTCCCCGACACTTTGCTGGATCGGAGCCCGGGGATCGTCATCGAGCTGAACGTGTGCTAAGAACTCGGAGGTGCCGGAGTAACGTGCTTGGATCGGTCGGACCGGGAAGAAGACGTACGACTACTTCCTCTACGTTGTGTCAAACGCTTCCGTTGCGATCTACAAGGGTATGTAGATCATACTCTCCTCTCGTTGCTATGCATCACCATGATCTTGCGTGTGCGTAGGAATTTTTTTGAAATTACTACGTTCCCCAACAAAATATACTACTGATTGTACATTGAAAACAGCAGCAGCAGCAACCAGGGCTGGGGGTGCAACAGAAGCAGTAAGCAGGCCAGAAGAGTGAAGACGCAGCTCTCTCTCTTCCAAACCAAACATCAGCCATCGTTACAAAAGGGCTACCAAAAAAGAACAAGTGTATGCATCAAACTATATAAAGATCCTACTACACCAAGTGTACGCATCTATCTAACTGGCTCAGTTAGACGTTACTATTTATTAAGCTGTGGAGATTGGCTGACGGCTTGAACCAGATGGGTGCCTGACGGGGGAAACTCTAGCCAGCAGGTCGAAGTCTGATACTTGCGACCCTCTCTCCTACTTTGGGCTGCAGAGCGTGGCGGCACATATCAGGGTATGGTGCATGCAGAGACGCATGGTACGCTGTGTACACACAGTTTTGCCTGATGAACGAAACCACGCTGCCATCATGATCCTTGCCGTCGGTTATCTCCTGGTTAATCGGATAATTCAGTCCGACAAACAGAGAGCGTGTACCAAGGCTACTGACCAGCCTCCAGTCAAAAATTCCTGAAGGCCCAGAGAAGCTGGGATCCTGCTCAAAGACCTTGCAGTGACTGTGATTGTATTCCGCGAAACAACACGTCCGGTACGTGCAAACGATCATCAATCTTTCGCCGTCGTCTGATCGAGCCAGGAACCACCTGCAACTGCCATGCCGATTTTCTTTGAAAGGTTCTGGGATTAGGAAGGGTAGGGACACCAGGCGGCCTACAACATCATATCAAGTTGGAGTCAAATAAAAAAGGGCTCTTGGTTTAGTCAATCTTAAGAACAGCATGTTATGAGCATGAATATTTTTTCAGCAAATGTTGACAGTAATATAAGCAAGCCATCATGATATCATAGGAAAGTAACATACTGCTGTAACAGCCGTTTGTAGCGATGACTGGAGTAGGCCAGCAATACGTCCAGCCATAGAAGGAGTCGACAGCGTAAATTAAGCCCCTTGTGTTGAATGGCATCAGAGAACCATGGAGGATGTATGATCCTGCGATGGACGTGCAGATTTATCCACTTACCGCAGTGACCTGTCAGATAGGCGAGACCGCGCTTGAAGAACGTAATTAGCCTGAAGTCTTTATAATTCGCAGATCTTGTGGGCACTTGGCAGATTACAACCTTGAGCAAATCAAACTTGGTATCATGTTGGCTACTGTAAGATTCCGAGTATTCTGGGCCACGGTGCCAAAGCAGTGCAGTGTTAATCGAAGGAAGGGGGATCAATCGCCGGGTGTAGACCTCCACGAGCATCCAACTGCCGCGACCGTCGACGAGCACCATCCAAGACGTGTTCATGCCGACCCAGTACATAGCGTTAATGTAGTTGAGGCTGACGGGGATCGGATCGCATTCAAGGGGGTTGATGCTCGCCACCCTACGATGGTTATGCTGCGTGACACGCCGTTTCTGAAGATCAGGCGGCATCAGCAAGCAAGGAGCTGGCTTAAAAAGCTCCGGCTTGAGGGCTTTGAGTAAACGGTATAGCCCTGACGAGCACGCGGCAAGCGGCATGGTACTGAGATTGTCCACACACGAAACAATGAGCTTGATTACCTCTGTGGGGAGCGAATTCCAGCCACTCTTTCGGCAGACGCTGCTCGGTTCTGCCATTGTTAGTGCTTGGGTTTCGGACGAGGGGGGAGGCGCCTTAGCGGGGATGGAAGATTGGACGAGATTATGTGCGGACAAAGATGGAGAAGCGAATATGTGCTGCGGGAAGTGGACAGGTGATGATGACTACAGCACGCCGCTTGACTTACGGACACATACCAGCGGCGTAGGGTCATGTCGATGGTAGACAAATTGCTTGAGTGATCATAGTACTGGTACTCCCTACAATGCTATACCCTAACTTGCTTGAGTAGAGTAGTAGAGTAGGACTCTGCTCCACTACTAGCACCGGAGGAGTAGTATATTCTAATCTAAAATAGTTACGAACTTCAATGCCCGAGCGTGGAACGACTACGAACCATGCTCAAAGACCGTGTATACGTGGTGTTTGGGCATGGGCGACAACCTCAACGCCAACGGTGCTGCTCCCGTTGCACCGTATGTGTTTCTGTCCTTCCTGTTCTAAACCGTGGTAGAATTCATGTTTCTACTCTGTATCCTACTACTATGCTAGTCCACATGATTAGTTTCATCTCTGTATAGCCGTCATGATTTATTTTGTGCTTATTTGGATTAAATCTCGTAGTAACTTGCTCATATATTCAATTGGTGCAACATCCCCTACAGCCACTCCCGTTTCATGGACGGCCTGGTCGATGTTGGAATTTTGCTAGTAGGCCTTTATAAGGTGAGTGTCGGTGTCAAAACTGGCGGATCTCGGGTAGGGGGTCCCGAACTGTGCGTCAAGGTCGGATGGTAACAGGAGACAAGGGACACTTTATTTTACCCAGGTTCGGGCCCTCTCGATGGAGGTAAAACCCTACTCCTGCTAGATTAATATTGATGATATGGGTAGTACAAGAGTAGATCCACCACGAGATCAAGGAGGCTAAACCCTAGAAGCTAGCCTATGGGTATGATGATGAATAATGTTGTTCGTCCTACGGACTAAAACCCTCCGGTTTATATAGACACCGGATAGGGTTAGGGTTACACAGAGTCGGTTACATTGGTAGGAGATCTTGAATATCCGCACACCTAGCTTGCCTTCCACGCCAAGGAAAGAACCTTCCGGACACGGGACGAAGTCTTCAATCTTGTATCTTCATAGTCCTGGAGTCCGGCTGAAGGTATAGTCCGGCTATCCGAACACCCCCTAATCCAGGACTCCCTCAGTAGCCCCCGAACCAGGCTTCAATGATGACGGGTCCGGCGCGCAAATTGTCTTCAGCATTGCAAGGCGGGTTCCTCCTCCGAATCTGTGTACCTGTACGAATAATATCTCGATTTCCGCAGCGCTCCTCGGCTTCTGCGCTCCATAATCACCATCTTCCACGCGTCGAGCGAATGCGAAAAGCCTGGGGCGTTTTTACATCTACACCCCCCGCCATATGAACAAGCCGCCTATTTAATGGGATGGGGATTTAGATCCAAACCACATCCTCTCCTCCCCGCGAGTTATCATCGGAGCTCCTCCAGCAAAGGTCCATTCCAACATGGCCAGCCGTCGCAACTACTCCCCTCGCCCCTCCGGTCCTAAACCCGGAGACTAGGAGAGATGTACCATTCCGCACAGCGAGCTAGTGTCGCTGCAAGCCAACGGATTTCTCCCTCAGGCGTATATGGTCTCGGTCCGAGCCGGACTCGCCACCTATAATGGCGGAAAGCAGGCGGAGGGCACCCCTAATCCCTCTAAAGGAGAGCGGGTGTGCTTCGTCCCTTATTTACTAAGGGGACTAGGATTTCCCATTCATCCATTCCTCCATGGGCTTCTGGAGTTCTACGGCCTCCAGTTACATGATCTTACGCCTGGCTCCGTACTTCATATCGCAGGTTTTGTTGCCCTCTGTGAGCTATTCCTAGGTGTAGAGGCTCATTTCGCGCTGTGGAAAAGGTTGTTCTGTCTGGTACCCCGTTCCCAAGAGGGGTCCATATATCAAGTGGGCGGCGCCGAAATATGGCGCATCGCCGGGACCGGATACCCATCCGGAACCCCGAAGAAGGCATCCGAGGACTGGCCTTCAGAATGGTTCTACATAGACGACGTCCCACTGCCGGACCCTATCCGGGCCGGCCTTCCTGTGTTCAGCATGGCTCCCTTGAAGAAACGCTTAAGCTGGCGTCCGCGGAGCTCTCAGGGAGAGGACAACAGAGACGTCCCTTACCTGATGAGCCGGATAAGACTGTTGGCTCATTCCGGTCTAACCATGATTGGAGTCATGGCCGTATGTATTATGCGGGGTGTACAACCACTTCAATACAGAGGCCACCCCATGTGGGAATTTAACGGGGAGGACGACGCCACCCGTTATGGTCATAAAGGACCAGCTTCAACTACCGCTCTGGCAGAGATATTAGCATCTTTGTACAAGGGAGAAAAAGAGGATTTCCTCCGCGTCAATCCGCGGGCCGGATTCTCTATGCATGAACCTCCAAGCTGGGTAAGCGAATAATTGCGCTCGTCCATTTGCTTTAATATTCTCATGTTTGGTCGTGTTGTCTGACAACTTTAGCGCAGGAACTGCGACGGGAAGTGAAGGACATCGACAGCCGCCCTCCACAGCCCGAGGACCCAGAATGGTCCCATAATCCGGACTCCAAGGAAGATCCGGACATAGCAGTGGAGCTTATCGACGGGGTGTTTCATCAGTTGAGCAAGGTCAATACCTTGGTAGCCATTATGGCTGACTACCCTGGGTTAATCCCGGCCTCCCAGGTAACAGAAACCGGAGTGTTTATCTTCTCAAGAGAGATTCCGTCCCAACATATTTCGGCGTTTCTGATGACAACCGTATTTACAGGGGAGATTTCCGAGGAGGGAGGCCGAACCTGCGGCGGCTGGCCAACGAGGAGCCGCCGGGCCCCGTGGGGTAAAAAGAAATGAAGTCCGGACTGAAAGTCCGCCACAAAGGTAGAACGCGCCCTTCGTCTCCCTGGTGTCATTCTGTCAAGGCATGTTAACATCCGTACTATTTTTCAGGACGAAGAGGCCTCGCCGGACTATATCCGGAGGAGCCGCCAACCGCGCCTCTACCAGCCAGGCTCCAACGTCTGGTCCCGAAGCGGGGACGAACACCAGGCTTGCGCCGGATGCTCCTCCGACAGAGGATGCGGACCGGCTATCTGCCACTAATTCAGAAGTGGAGAGCGCCCTGAACCATAGGCGTCGCCGGACAGTTCTGCGCGATGCTTGTTTTTCCCGAGAGGCTTTAGATGCCTTTAATTCGGGAGATGCGTATCTTCGTGCCGCTCAAGATGGTTTAGCCAGAGCCACGGAGCAGTATGTGAAAGACATGCGGGTAAGAAAATTTTGGCTTAATTATATATGTATACTAGTAGCCCCCGAGACTTGAAACAGTTAAAGTAACTGATTTAAGGATCATATGCAGGTTCTTACAGAGAAGAACACCGCGCTGTCCCAGGAGCTGGAAAAGTGCAAGGCCCAACTAGAGGCCGCACTAGCTGCAACAGGGGAGCCCAAAGGGACCCCCTCAGGTACGATATACTTCGAGAGTAGTATTGTGCGGCTTGTATGTCAATCTGACAATTAATGTTGCAGATGTTGTCGGACTTGATCCGGATAGGCAACAACTCATACGCCAGTTAAAGGCTGGCGAGAATATGTTGACAAGGGTGAGGCAAGAGAAGAATGATCTTCAGGATGCCAACACCAAGCTGGATGTCGAACGGAAAGACGTTCGTGACCAGCTGTCGAACTCCACAAAGGAGAATTAGCGACTTCAACGCGGCATATTTAGTAAGTGCTTGAACGAACCTTTTGAAAGAAAAAGAGTTCGGCAAGGAAGTCAAATAACAGAGTACTGTCAGTAGGTATGCTCACAGGTCGTCCTGCAGAGGAGATGCCCGGTTCTACTGCTGACCTTCTCCCCGATCTCCTGCAACTTCACAAACGAGTTCGGCAGGCAATGCAAGGGGTTGCCCAAGCCTTATGGCCTGCCCACTCCACGTCCGAGGACCTTGGAGAGCTCGTGGAGAAGCTGAAGGGAGCTCGGCGGCGCTTCTGTTTGTGGAAGATATCAGCCTGCCGACAAGGCGCGAGGGAGGCCTGGGCCATGGTCAAGACTCGCTTTACGAAGTCTGACCCCAATCATATGGCCGAGGTCGGACCAGTGGGGCCTGACGGGAAGGAGATCCCTGTGAGCTTAGTGTATGGCCAGGTGGAGCTAGCCGTCAAATATTCCCAGCAGGACTGTAAATTAGACAGCCTGTTAGATGGTATAGAGGAGGAATATGATTAGTCAGGATGACTATGTAATTTATAATTGACATGTGTAATGTCTTCTAGCCGGATTGTAGATCGTTTGTCATTGCCGACCTTTTCACTTCGACCTCGGGACCTGATGGTCCGGAGTGTGTCCGAATACCATAACGGCTATATAAGAGCCGGGGTATGCATGGAGACCAGGCGTAGGGGTCATTAGTGCTTTATCAGACAAGTGCCCAACTAGTTATGTTATATTACATGGTTAGTAAGAAACATCTTCCAGAGAGAATAGTTCCGTTAAGGGTTCCTTTAAGAACGCTAGCTTAATGAAAAGGTTCTTCTGGGGTGGCGTGCCCTAAGGTGCACGTCCGGACTGCAAATGCAGAAAATCATCTGGGGGCATGTAAAAAATAAAAAGGTTCTTCTTTAGTTCGCCGACCGAATATTCCCTTAAGAATGCTAGCTTTCGGCTTCACCCAGTCTGAGGTACACATCCGGCTTATCGGGCAGTAACAATCGCAGAGGTGCTCCCTTTACCTCCTAGCCGAACAATCGGGAACGTAGGGGTAAGCACAGGAGCCAGGCAACCCAGCTTGGCCAAAACTTAAGTCATATCGATGCATATAATGGCGAAGAAAAGGTGCATGCGGAAGTCTGACGCATGCGTTGGGTGTGAAACCCATATAGACAAGCTTCTGTTAAAGGAGCCCCCAGGTTTAAGGAGCGCGGATAGTGCGTCACTTAATGAGCCCTTAAGGGCTAGAAAAGAAAAGAGCAGAAGACAAAGTAAAGAAAGATATATGAATGTAAATAATGAACAGAGGAAGGAGACAAACACAGAGTCCGGCGCTAGGCGTAGAATCCTCGGAGACGCGTTGCGTTCCATGGATTTGGCTCGAGTCGGTTGTCTGACGCATCTCGCAGGCGGTACGCTCCACCAGTTAGGACTTGGTCGATTATGAATGGACCTTCCCATTTGGGCTTGAGTTTATTCTTTTGCTTATCCGGCAGGCGTAGGACTAGTTCACCAACATTGTAATTTTTGGCCCGTACTTCTCTGCTTTGATATCTTCGAGCTTGCTGTTGATAGAATGCGGAACGGGATTTGGCCACGTCTCGCTCCTCCTCCAGAGCATCCAAGTCGTCCTGCCGATCAAGTGCGGCTTCTCTTTCTTCGTACATGCGCACTCGAGGTGAGTCATGAATTATGTCGCAGGGCAGAATCGCCTCCGCGCCGTACACCATGAAGAATGGTGTGAATACGGTGGTACGATTTGGCGTGGTTCGCAGCCCCCAGAGTACGGAGTCGAGCTCCTCTACCCAGTGCATATTAGATTCCTTGAGGGACCACACTAGTCTGGGTTTGATGCCGCTCATAATGAGACAATTTGCACGTTCGACCTGACCGTTAGTTTGTGGGTGGTAGACAGAAGCATAGTCGAGCTTAATGCCCATGTTTTTGCACCACAGTTTTACTTCATCAGAGGTGAAGTTTGTGCCGTTATCGGTGATAATGCTGTGGGGGACACCATAATGGTGTACGACCCCAGATATGAAGTCTAACACAGGTCCGGATTCGGCCGTCTTGACAGGCTTGGCTTCTATCCATTTGGTGAATTTGTCCACCATGACCAATAAGTATTTTTTCTTGTGGGTTCCGCCTTTAAGGGGTCCCACCATATCAAGCCCCCAGACCGCAAAAGGCCAAGTGATGGGGATAGTTCGGAGGGCGTTGGGTGGCATATGGCTTTGGTTGGCAAAGAGCTGGCAACCGACGCATCGTTTGACTAGGTCCTGAGCGTCTGCTCGCGCCGTCGGCCAATAGAAGCCCGTATGGAAAGCCTTGCTGACAAGGGACCGAGCTGCGGCGTGGTGGCCACCGAGTCCGGCATGAATTTCAGCCAACAGACTCCGCCCTTCCTCTTCGGAGATACACCTTTGAAGGACTCCTGTAGTGCTTTTCTTATATAGCTCTCCCTCGTGGACTTTATAGGCTTTAGATCGCCGCACTATGCAGCGTGCTTCATTTTGGTCCTCGGGGAGTTCCTGCCTAGTAAGGTAGGCTAGGAATGGTTCCGTCCACGAGGCGATTACCGCCATTATTATGTGGGCTGAGGGTGTAATTTCGGTGGCGGAGCCACCGATTATGTCTGATTGTTCGGCGTCGGGTTGTGCGGTTATGTCCGGGCTGTTATCCGAGGGTTCCCCCTCCCATGTTACGGATGGTTTAAATAATCTTTCTAAGAAGATGTTGGGGGGGACCGCATCTCGTTTTGCTCCGATGCGTGCCAGGACGTCCGCTGCCTGATTATTTTCCCGGGTGATGTGGTGAAACTCCAGTCCCTCGATCCGAGCTAACATTTTTAGTACGGCATTGCGATAAGCTGCCATCTTTGGGTCTTTGGCGTCGAAGTCGCCATTTATTTGGGATATCGCGAGGTTTGAATCCCCACGTACTTCCAGGCGTTGAATGCCCATGGATACTGCCATCCGGAGACCATGTATAAGGGCCTCGTATTCGGCTGCATTGTTGGAGTCCGTGTACATAATTTGGAGTACGTACTGGACTGTATCTCCCATAGGGGACGTCAGAACAACGCCAGCCCCCAGTCCGGCCAACATTTTGGAGCCGTCGAAATGCATGATCCAGTTTGAGTATGTGCCGTACTCTTTAGGGAGTTCGGCCTCTGTCCATTCAGCGACGAAGTCGGCTAGGACTTGTGATTTAATGGCTCGCCGTGGTTTGTAGGTTATATCGAATGGGAGGAGCTCTATGGCCCATTTTGCTATCCGGCCCGTTGCATCGCGGTTGTTAAGAATATCGTTGAGTGGTACTTCCGAGGCTACTGTTATAGAACACTCTTGAAAATAGTGTCGTAGCTTCCGGGATGCCATAAACACCGCGTATGCGATCTTTTGGTAATGCGGGTACCGTGATTTGCATGGTGTGAGGACAGTGGACACGTAGTAAACCGGCCTTTGAAGGGGTAGTTTGTGTCCGTCCGATACCTGTTCCACGATGAGTACTGCGCTAATACTTGATGGGTTGCGGCAATGTATAACAGCATGGGTTCGCCGGGATTCGGCGCGGCTAGGACGGGGTTTGTTGCCAAGATGGCCTTTATTTCCTCGAGTCCTGCCATGGCTGCGTCCGTCCACTCGAAGTGTTCAGTGCGCCTTAAGAGGTGGTAAAGGGGCAGTGCCTTTTCTCCCAAACGGGAGATGAAGCGGCTTAAGGCCGCCACGCATCCGGTGAGTTTCTGAATTTGTTTGAGATCTTTTGGGACATCCAATTGTGACAGAGCCCGGATTTTAGCTGGATTTGCTTCAATTCCTCTACCGGATACGATGAAGCCCAGGAGCTTTCCGGCTGGAACGCCGAAAACACATTTTTCCGGATTGAGCTTGATGTCATATTTTCGCAGGTTGTCAAATGTAAGTCTCAAGTCGTCTACTGGAGTTTTGACGTGTCTTGATTTAACGACCACATCATCTACGTACGCCTCCACTGTTTTGCCGATCTGATTTGCCAGACATGTTTGAATCATGCGCTGATATGTTGCACCGGCGTTTTTGAGCCCGAAGGGCATTGTGTTGAAGCAGAATGGGTCGTACGGCGTGATGAATGCTGTTGCAGCTTGGTCGGATTCGGCCATCTTTATTTGATGGTAGCCGGAGTATGCGTTGAGGAAACATAGGGAATCATGTCCGGCAGTGGCATCGATGATTTGATCAATTTGAGGGAGGGGGAAGGGATCCTTTGGGCAGGCCTTATTAAGGTCTTTGAAGTCGACACACAGGCGCCAGGATTTGTCCTTTTTTTGGTACCATTACCAGGTTTGCTAGCCAATCCGGGTGTTTTATATCTCTAATGAATCCGGCTTCCAATAGTTTGGCTAGCTCCTCTCCCATAGCCTGTCTCTTCGGCTCGGAAAAACACCAAAGGGCTTGTTTGACAGGTTTGAATCCTTTCTGTATATTTAAGCTGTGCTCAGCCAGCCTGCGTGGGATTCCTGGCATATCTGAAGGGTGCCAAGCGAAAATGTCCCAGTTCTCTCGTAGGAACTCGCGCAGTGCGGCGTCTACATCAGGGTTCAGTTGTGCCCCGATGGAGGCTGTTTTATTAGGGTCCGTTGGGTGGACCTGGAATTTGACTATTTCGTCCGCTGGTTTGAAGGATGTGGATTTGGATCTCTTATCGAGTATCACATCATCCCTATTAACCGTGGATCGCAGTGCCGTCAGTTCTTCGACCGCTAAGGCTTCAGATAGTGCCTCGAGGGCCAATGCGGCTGTCTTGTTTTCAGCGCAGAGTGCAATGTCCGGATCACTAGCGAGATTGATGATTCCGTTCGGCCCACGCATCTTAAGCTTCATGTACCTGTAATGGGGTATAGCTTGGAAGACTGTGAATGCCTCTCGTCCTAATATAGCGTGATATCCACTTTTGAACGGGGCCACTTGGAACATGATTTGTTCAGACCTGTAATTATCCGGAGTGCCGAATACCACATCTAGTGTGATCTTTCCGGTGCAGCGCGCTTCCTGACTGGGGATTATACCTCTAAAGGTTGTGCTGCTTCGCTCAATGCAGTTCCAGTCTATTTCCATCTTTTGAAGGGTTTCCTCGTAGATGAGGTTCAATCCGCTGCCTCCGTCCATAAGTACCTTTGCGAGGCGATAGCCGTCCACTATGGGACTGAGAACCAATGCGGCTGGTGCTCTGGCTGTTCGGAATTTAGGTTCGTCGCTCGCGCTGAAGGTGATGGCGGTATTGCTCCATGGATTTATTGTCGCTACTTGGTAGATTTCGGTGAGGCTGCGAAGTGCTCTTTTTCGCATATTATTTGATGCGAAAGTCTCAGAGATTGTAAGAACGGTACTGAAATTTTCGGGCTGGTTCCCTTCGACCTCTGGAATTAGGAGGTCTTCGCCAATTTTGGCCACCTGCCGGAGTATCCAACATGCCCTGAGGTTGTGTGTTGGTGCGGCGTCCTCTGCACTATGAATCTTGAAGGGTCCATCTAGCCACCTTTCTAGTACGGTTCCATGTCCCCTAGAGGGTTTTGATTTTTTGTTTAATCCGGACGTCTTACTGTAGTGCGCCCTTTTGATTCGGACGGGATTGCTATTCAGGGCCGGATTATCCCAAAATTTAATTTCGGTTTTCCAAGCGCTTTCCATCGCACAGTATTTTTGTACTATGGACGCCAAGTCAGCAAAACGCGTAATATTACGGCGACTTACGGCGTTGAGTATCCCCTTGTCCGTGCAGTTATTGCAGAAAATTGAAATCGCGTCTCCCTCGTGGCAGTCCTTTATCCTGTTCATGAGCAGGAGGAATCTGGCCCAGTAATGATGTACTGTTTCTTCTGGCATCTGCCTGACCTGGGAGAGATCGCTTACGATCGGGCGGGCGGAGCTCGTTAAGTCTGATACTTCGCCCGGTTTACTGTTCGGAAGCCAAACAACCTCCGGATCCTGAGACCCGGAGCCTTGGATGTTATCCGGTTTGCCTGATTCTAAGTTCAGGTCTTGAATTGCATCCTCCCCTCCGCGGATATCCGGCATGGAGGGTTCCAGAATTCGGACGTAATTGGTCCTTAAGATCGATGAAAGGTCGCCGCATTGTGTCTCCACCACTGCAACATGGTGGGTGGCTTGGGGGGAGTTGATTTCCCTTAGATCGGGTTTAAGCCCAACCTGGTCGTAATTTGTGGCGACCCCCAAGGCGGCGATGCGATCCAGGAGCTCGTTTACGGAGGAGAGCTCCACCGGATCCAGCTGTTCGGCAGATGCCGAACTTACGTGGAGATTGCTTTCGATGACCCGAGAGGTCACCGTCGGCGCAACGGCCGAACAGGCGGTCATGAGAAAACCGCCCAGCCGGAGGGTTTGGCCGATAGCCAAAGCTCCCTCAGTGACGGCGCCGTCTTTAAAGACGGGAAAAGGCATCCTTCCTGATTGCGACGGCACAGAGGAACTCTCAATGAAAGCACCAATGTCGGTGTCAAAACCGGCGGATATCGGGTAGGGGGTCCCGAAGTGTGCGTCAAGGTCGGATGGTAACAGGAGACAAGGGACACTTTATTTTACCCAGGTTCGGGCCCTCTCGATTGAGGTAAAACCCTACTCCTGCTAGATTAATATTGATGATATGGGTAGTACAAGAGTAGATCCACCACGAGATTAAGGAGGCTAAACCCTAGAAGCTAGCCTATGGGTATGATGATGAATAATGTTGTTCGTCCTACGGACTAAAACCCTCCGGTTTATATAGACACCGGATAGGGTTAGGGTTACACAGAGTCGGTTACATTGGTAGGAGATCTTGAATATCCGCACACCTAGCTTGCCTTCCACGCCAAGGAAATAACCTTCCGGACACAGGACGAAGTCTTCAATCTTGTATCTTCATAGTCCTGGAGTCCGGCTGAAGGTATAGTCCGGCTATCCGAACACCCCCTAATCCAGGACTCCCTCAGTGAGCTATTCTACCACTTGTATGAGCATGAGAAGAGGAGACCTACACGCGCGCTCCTCCTCCTCGCTCGCCTCGCCACGCCACGCCTCGTCACGATGCGCCACGGGTTGCGGGATTGAGCCGAGCCGAGGACAGAGCTATACTCCCACGACCTACCCGGCCCGCACTATATAGTTTCTCACCACCGTTCTAGATCATTGCACCGCCAAGCAAGTCTTCTCCATCCCTCCTTTCGGTGTGCACCGGGAGAAGGGACAGAAGGCCTCTGGAACCCCGCCTCTCGTGATCCTGTATGGGAGAGGGCGATCAGGTTTTTGGGGAGCGCACTTGAGCAACTGCTGGCAGCGACGACTTCGCGAACGACGACTTCTTCCCCGACCCCGGCAACCTCATCCTCCACGACATGGGCGACAACGTCAACGCCGGCGGTGCTGCTCCCACTGCACCATATGTGATTCTATCCTTCCTATTCGAGATCGTGGTAGAATTCATGTTTCTAGTATGTGATATGTTCATCTGCTATGCTAGTTCGCATGATTAGTTTAATCTTTGTCAATGATGTCATGATCTATTTCCTATTTATTCGGATTAAATATCATAGTAATTTGCTCATATTTCCAACAATCCAAAAACCTGATAATAGGCCCTTCGTCCACTGCTATAAGTGGCCGATGCCGTTTTGTGGCTCGCCGGCGGACATGGTGCATCACCCCACGGATGCGTGCAGCGGTCACTGTTGTCCCTTGGCGGAGAACATCAAGTACGAGATGTGCTACCTATTCACCATGCCGGAGTCGCTGGAGGATCACCGCCGCCTGCTAGTATCGGAGGAGGACGGCAGGGTCTTCCTCTTAATCGTGGGCACCGGCGAGGCCCGCGCAGGCCGCCGCCCCGTCTCGGTAATGTGCGTCAGGGGCAAAGCCGCTGACGCTGACACTGACACGAGGCTGATGTACGGGTGCGTAGTCAGTGTTACTACCCCTCCGGGTCGCGTGGGCGGCGACACCGGCTCCATCATGCTGACTAGGACTCTGCAGAGCTGGGACCTTCCCGACGATGTGGACATGGAAGACGCATGGCATGATTTACCCCCCCCAATGCGGTGCATGGGGACTCCAAGGAGGTTCACCTGGACATACGCATTATCAAGTTAAATGTTGATCATTAGTCTTACCTCAATGTAATCCGCTGTCTAAGCATGTGGAGACCTCCATGCAGAAAGTGCCATGTCATCTGTAGCCAACATGTATAACAATGGATACTCAAAAACTAATTCTTGAAGATCATTTCCTGCAAAGCACAATAAGAGTTATTTCTTCACAAGTTTTGGATGCAGGTTGAACAGTTGAACGCTTTTGTTTGCAAAAGATACTTTTTATCTATTTCACCCGGATGTTTGTGAGCTCTAGAGATGAAATAATATCCGAACAAACCTATCCAAATGAACTAACCGAGGCATCTCCATCTTAATTTTCTCTTGCAAGTCGTGCGTGGTCCCTTCAACGTGAAAATGCTCTGGCCGTCGCATTGATTTGCATGCATGGATAGCACCACCATATTTTCAAAGGAGGAGCGAGCTCTATATTTCAGCCAAGGCATGCATGATTTGAGGAATTATGGTTGGGCATGCATGTAGAAAAGGGAGGAGAGTAATTTGCATGCGAGGGATTAAAGGAAGGGAGGCCAGCGGCTAGGCATTCAAAGGAGGCTGCATGCAAGATTACACGGGATCCAGATACTAGTCCCAAAATCAGTTCCTCTTTTTGCGTACATGCCTTGGTACGAGAGATTGACAAGTTAGGCCCTGTAAAAATGGATGGAGGGAGTAGTAGTACTAGTGTAGAGGGCGGCGCTGCACGGGAGTCTCACCTCTCACCCCGCTCGTGGCGCGGCAGTAAAGCCGTCATATCACAAAACCCAACCACTCCCAGTAATAAGTGACCTGGTAAAATAAATGGACAAGCAACCATCACATCCCTCCGTCTTTTTTGCATTTCATCTCTCTGCATTTACTTTCTCCGGTTCATCTCGCACACTCCATCCCTAGCTACTAGTCCTAGGGCCAGTTCTTTTGGTGGCTTCCCCAGCTTTTCCCACAAGACTAGTCACAGTGGAGAGTAACAATAAGGCACCTCACTCATTTATTTGGGCTTCTAAACTACTATTCCTTCCTGGTTTATTTCTCACCATTGTAATTTGTGCTAAATTTTGACCAAAGATTTAACTGGTTTATTCCTCACCATTGTAATTTGTGCTAAATTTTGACCAAAAATTTGACACAGATTACAATGGGGACCAATAAACCAAGACGGAGCTAGTAGCTATGGGATTACTAATCTAGAAGCCTAAAAGAACTGGCCCCTGGTACTCCTACTACTAATATACTCAAGTTGGAATTCCAATTGCACGACACAACCTGTTAGGCAAAAAATTCGATACAGGGTGTAGGAAGCGGTTTGGGAATTTGCATGCCTTTCCAACCAGTGAGAGACTCCGTACAGAGTACGACAGAGAAATAACCACAGAGAAGGAAGCTAAAAGTAAACAATCAAACGAGCATTTTTGCATTTGTTTTGCATTGAATCGTTTCACAAGCTTGACTAGTGTTGTTTTTTTACTTTTACAAAAACCGCATCGTAATGTTAAAACGTGCATTTGCACGTACATAAGTAATAGTAGTACTCCCTCCGTCTAGGTGTATAAGTCTTCCCTCCTTCTTGGTCACGGTGCACAACCGAAGATGACTTATTGACCTGGACGGAGGGAGTAGCACAGTCTGCAAGCATATATCGAGAGAGACGTGTAGTGCGATAGTATATAGTAAAGTTTGTGCTATGTGCACGTACTTGCAAAATGCGTACGAATACACAAGGTTTCCAAACTTTCCCTTTTACATACTTAATTAAGGACGCCAAAAATTCCTGAACGTTCAGGATTTATCATTTGCGTCCCAAAACTAATGAGATCGCCTTACGAAACAAAAATTATACTCCTCCTAAAAGCCACGGCGTTCGCGGGAGCGCTTGCGGCGCGCCACGAGTGCCCTGGTGCGCGGCCGTTTCCCAGTGCGCCAACACAACGCCTCTTCCTTAGCCTCGCAACTCGCGAGGTGCTGATTGGCGGCTTGCCGGCGGGCGAGCGCGATCTCACCGGTGTGGTGATCCGGCGCCAACAGGTACTCCTCCTCGCTGGAAGCGTGCACCCGGTCCACGTACCGCCAAGCGTAGATGAGGCGCTTGGGCCCGACTGCACTCAGGGCGTTGGCACAGGCGTCCTCCGCCACCCTCACGGCCCTCGCACGAGCCTTCTGCCAAAGAGCCAATTGCCTGACTCTCTCAGACGCGACATAGGCCACCCAGGCAGCTTGTTCCGTGGTGCGCTTCTCTTCCTCGGCCTTCTTCTCTGCCTCTATTTTGGCGCGCTCTGCTGGAGGCAAAGCCTCCCACAAGGCGACATCCATTTCTTTCCAAAGCTCCTCAAGGCTGGGGGGCTCGATGGGTGGCGCGGCGTTCTCCTCGTAGCGGGGAGCCGACGCGTCCTCCGGCGCGCGTGTTGGCGAGATTGGGAACGCCGACCCGTCCACCTTGACACGTCGCGGCGAGGAGCGGAACGCCGACGCGTCCTCCTCAACTAGTGGCGGCGAGGAACAGAACGGCAACGCGTCGCGTCGCTGCGAGGAGTGGAACGCTGACGCGTCCTCCTCGACTAGTGGCGGCGAGGAACGGAATAGCGACGCGTCGCGTAGCGGCGAGGAGCGGAACACCGATGTTTCCTCCTCGACTAGTGGCAGCGAGGAACGGAACGGCGACGCGTGACCGTCTGCGCGGTGCAGCGAGAGGCTCCTAGGGCTTGGGAGGGGCGATGCCATGGTGGTCGACGTGAGAGGGAGGGGGAGGAGATAGCGATGAACGTGAACGTGAGGGGGAGGAGATAGCGATGTCGTGGGAGGCGCAGTATTTATAGCGAGCAATGGCACACCTACGTAAGATATGGACTGAGCTGCACTGACTTAACTGCAGGTCCAGTTGCGTCACTGACATGTGGGCCAGACCCCTGTAGGGCCCATATGTCAGTGACCGAATGCACCTGCAGTTAAGTAATAGCTACTGAAAGTGCGTTATATCGACTAGAGGGGGGGGTGAATAGGCGATTTTTATAAAATTCTTCACTGAGGAATTTGCTCGTGAGGAAATTCCTTAGCGAAGAACTACTAGCAGCGGAATAAGTACTCAGAAGTAAACATAACAGATTACATGCATGGTCATCATGATGAAATGAAGACAAACACAGAGTACAGAAAGCGTAAGCACAGGATAGCTCTAGATGAAGACAAAGTGACTGAAGAAATTGAACCGAGGAATTTGTGAAAGTCTTCAGTCAAAGTCTTCAAACACAGATATGAACAAACAGACAACACAGTAATGAGGAAATGAAAGTGTTTAGGAAATAGAACCAGTAAGCTTGGTGAAGACAATGATTTGGTAGACCAGTTCCAACTGTTGTCTCAGTTGTACATCTGGTTGGAGCGGCTGAGTATTTAAACTCGAGGACACCTAGTCCCGGACACACAGTCCTCACCGTATTCTCCTTGAGCTAAGGACACACAGTCCTCGCCCAATCACTCGTGGTAAGTCTTCAGGTGACTTCCAAACCTTCACAGACTAGGTCACTCGGCGATCCACAATTCCTCTTGGATGCTCTAGACCATGACGCCTAACCGTCTGGAAGAAGCACAATTTTCAAAGGTAACAAGCGTCGGATCCACGCAGGATCAATCTCTTCGGTGATGCTCAATCACTTTGGGTTTGTAGGTGTTTTGGGTTTGGGTTCGGATTTTCCTCACTTGATGATTTTCGCTCAAAGTCCTCGGAGGATGGGTTGCTCTCAAATGACAAGTGTCAAGTTCTCTCGGAGCAGCCAACCAGCTAGTGGTTGTAGGGGGCGGCTATTTATAGCCTAGGGAACAGCCCGACATGATAAGACATAAATGCCCTTCAATGATATGACCGGTGGATGGATAAGATATTTTGGGACAGCTGGCGCGTAGCACAGCAACGGTCGGAAATTTGAGGTACAAATTCCTCAGGGATATCATGTTCCTCACTGTGTAGGCAATTCGCACTGGCAAATTCCTAACTCCTCAGTCAGAGCAAAGTCCTCAGTGACCAGAAGAACTGCGTCTCTGTCACTGAAGAAATTGACTGAACTGTATGAGATTTCCAAAGGCTTCACTCGAAGGGATTGGTAGGTGTAGGATTTGAGTTGAGCATCACATGGAAATTTTCTCCTTAGTATTTCCTTGACCCCCTTTAACAGTATGGTGTTTCCTATGACTCAAGAAAGAGAAAAGCGAAACTATGAAAACAAAAGTCTTCACGCTTCACGTTCCTCGAACGAATACCAAGTCTTCAAGGTCACACCAATTTCTTCACTTTCAAAGTCTTCAGAAAGTCTTCAGAAAGTCTTCAGGATATCAAAGTCTTCAGTCGAAGAACTTCATTTTTAGGGGTCGACTTTTACTGTAAATATCAAACTCCTCATAGACTTATAGACCTGTGTACACTCATAAACACATCAGATGCTTAACCTATAAGTCTTAAATACACCAAAATCACTAAGGGGCACTAGATGCACTTACAGCTACGTGGGCATATTTGTTGGAGTAAATTACGGGGGAGCGAAGGGGTGGAAATATTGCTGGTCACAACGGATTGGACGAGTGTGGGGGAGGAGAGTAATGCTTGCAGATTTTTTCACACGGGGTGGAGTGGTGGGACCGCCGGAGGGAGAAGGAGAGTTTGGCAGGCATATTGTTTCCACACATGGGGAGGAAAAGATTTGGAGACGAACGGGCTTCCTGCAGGTATGGGGAACGGTGCATAATAAGTCATCTTGCATGCCGGGCTAGGTATAGTCTCAAGTCATTAAAAACAAACACGCCCCACACATGTTCATATTTCAAGGTGCACTAAATTATTACATGCGATGATCAAGGCTGGCCATAATGGTGGTATCTTAGCTTGTATCATGCACACGGGAATAGCAAACATGCTGATGTGGCAAAGAATTAAAGAAGAGAGGGGGTTAGAGTAACTAGTGTTCATGCATGCATTGGTAAACACATTTTTTGTGGAGAACGACAGCACTAGTTGAGTGCTTTTGCAGACTTCAAAAACTATTCCACAATGTCAAATCAATATTTTTACACTCATTATAAAACGTAGTTCTTATACTCATTATAATCAGTACTCCCTCCGTCTAGGTGAGCAAGTCATCTTAGATTGTGCACTATGACCAAGGAGGAGGGGAAAACGAGAGATCTTAATGTTTATTTGCTAATTAATAGCATTGCATGCAATGAACTAACCACTGTATGTCGTGTTTGGTAGTCTCAAGTCATTAAAAGCATGCACACCCACATCTCCTATTGGTTGATATGTCAAGAAACAAGAAACGAGGTAGAAGTTAATGCATTGCGCCTAAGTGTTTTGGGAGTATTGTAGATATTGATATTTTTAGTATAAATTTGGTTGTGGGATTTCATTGATGCCTGTCAAAGCATTGACAGGTCTGCTATGCATGACCTGAAGATGAAAGCGTTGAGCATCTCGAAGTTGATCAACAATCTTCAATTGTCAAAGATTAGCCGTTCGACCAATAAGCTGGCACACTTAACCACTAAGTATAGCTTTGACAATAGATTAGATGGTATTCTTGTAAATAACGTACCGCCCTGCGTGGTGAATATTGTATCGAATGAGTGTACTGGTGTGGCTGGTTAATTAATATAAGGTGGTGTTCAAAAAAAAGTATAAATTTTGTCAAACACTTTGCAAACGGTTGACGGGAGTAAAAAGGACCAGAGGGAGTATCATGCATGTGGAGTAGGCAAAAAAATTGCTTGTCTAAAAAAAGGCAAAAAAATTGCTCATTTATAGCCGGTCGAAGTCTCAAAGGGTGCGACCGCGCGAGGGAGGCGAAGGTCGTGGGAGGCGCGACGTTTGACAGAATTAAGTGAAGTTACATCCACGCGCCGGCATGGCGTGCGAACAGGCAGAAGCTATACCGTCAGGCCTACGATATGGGTCTAGTAGACATGACATCTAGTGGGTCCCGCATAGTTCTCGAGAACTCTTTGGGGGCTTGCAGCCGTTTATCCATCGAGCAAGCCAGCAACCCCGCGCCATTTGCACGCCCTACTCATCCCCGTCTTCTACCTTACAACAGTTTGCTCCTAGTCGTCCCGTCCTTTCACATTAGTTCGCTCCCAGTTTTTTTTGCGGGGTACAACAGTTCAACTTCTCCTAACCCTCCTCCAAAATCCATGGCCTCCCAAATCTCCAAGGTCGCCACTGAGTACCAGGTTAGAGACATCACCGGCGATCAGTTCATCGTCATCTACACACGTGGATCCGAGATAGTGAAAGCATGGCTTGCTCGCTTCCTACGCATGTTCAACAGTTCAACGGATGAGTGGGTCGCTGGTCTAGATGTTGAGTACACCACAGTCCTGGGATGAGAGAAGGATCTAAAGGACGAAGAGAGGAAGAAGCCCGCTGTGATCCAGGTTTGCGTACATAACGTTTGCTTGGTCTACCACATATGGCATGCCGATGTTGAGTGCCAGGATTTTAAGAACTTCCTCAAGGACAAAAGAGTGAAATTCGTTACTGTAGGCTTTAAGAACGACAGTGACGTCCGGCATCGGATAGGTCTTGTTGTAGGCCAGCCCTTCGATCTCCAGAAGGCAAGCCTGGTGTCCTCCTCTCAACCTTCAATGCTGACCCTGGCAGCAGCCATGATTGATCCTTCGTACGCTAAACTGAAGAAACCTCATCACGAGTTTCATCATGCATGGGAGTTGAAGACATTAGATGAAGATCACATCCTGTACGCAGCAATGGATGCCTACCTTTGTTTAAATATCTACAAGGGTTGGATGAAGAAGCAGAGCCAGTGTGCGGTTCAAGCAAAGAAGCGTCAGCAAAGAGGAAGAGGAAGAGGGACGAGGACGAAGTCGAGGACGTGGACTCGGACTCCAAGTAGGTGGCAGTGCCGTCGCTCATGCTGGTTCTACTGCAGTGTCAAGCGGACTAGTTGCTTATTAGTTTATTTTCAAGGGTGTGTTATGCTGAGGCCCCAGCAGAACTATGTTTATGTTCTTTCTCGTTATTTGAACTCTTTAGTACGTACAATAGTACTAGTACTATGTCTTACTACTGTTCTTCTTGTAGTTGGTACTACCGCTTGTATCTTCGTGTTCCTACTGTACTTAATACGTTCGTACTAGTAGTATAATTTGGGTCAGTCGATTTGTGAAAGAAGTTCGACGGAGCGAAGAAAGAAGACGGCAGAAGAGGTGGAAGAAGCCCTTCTACACATCCATGTTGCATCAAACGGCTCACATGAGTCGATTGACCCAAATTGCTCCTTCAGATTGCAGGATCCACGTGGCATTCAAGGTCTCGAAGGTAGATTCCGCGTCCGCAACCGGTTTGTGGGCTCGACGCGCGCGCGACCGGCTTCCGCCGCGACAGCCACCATGCGCGCCTCCTCTGCACGGGCGGAGACGACAATGACACGCTAGTTCCTCCTCGCCGGCATGCTGGAGCACGCGCTCGTCCTCCTCTTCGTATGTTGCATGCATAGACGCGGCTCCACCAGCTACTCGCGTGCTTGGCAGCGCGGCGGCATCGCGCGGAGGGACTGCAGACGACGTGAGCAGGTGAGCCTTCGGCTTCATGGCACAGGGATGGCGGCGACACGGCGGTGATGGGCGAGAAATTGTTGGCCGGAGCAGGCGGGCGCCAGCATGCGCAACGGTGGTGGCGGCATATTGATGAGTGCGCGTGTGGGAGCTTACTTTAGTTTTATATATAAGGTTGGTCAAACTTAAAAGAAAACTGTACTAGTACACGTAAACATTAGACTTAGGCAGCGCTTTTATTAGTTAGTACCACAGCCATGATACGGAATCCTGTGCAAGAGCGTGAACCGCGGCCGTGCGGTCGATCGAACGGTGAGTCACAGTGTCTCGCTCGAAGGACATCCACCGAACCTTTTTGTGTGTGTGAAAACAATCCTCGAGTATTACTCAACTTTTTTTTCCTGTGAAAGTTCGTGACGCTGCAATATTTCCATATATTTGAATTTAGCTCCAGTTCGTGTTTATTTGGATTTGCACGTTTTAGGTGTGCCCTAGTTTTTTTTAATACTGATTTTGTGTGTGTGACTGAGAGAGAACGTGTGTATGTGTCCATATGTGTGTTGTGGCGGAAGGGCAATGTGGAGACGGTGTGCGTGCGATACAGACATAGAGAGGTGTGAATGTGCAAATGATCATGCATGAGTGAGACATAGACATATGCCGATACGTTGTGTATACATGAGAGAACGGTCTTATAGTTTACTTGTGTGTGTGTGTGAGAGAGAGAGGGGGGGAGAGAGAGAGAGACAGAGAGAGGAGCATCTGTAACACAACAACCATCTCTCACGATTCGTCCGTCCCTCGCACGGTCGCATGCAACACATGCATCAACGCGCACATTTTGACACCCTCACCCAGCCCCTGCCCACCTCAAGGCCCGCACAATCTCTTCGTGAATACTCATTTCTCTCCTTAGGTTTGTTTTCTCTCAATATCTGACAAACACACACACACGCACACACACAGAGAGACACGTAGCACAACACACACACACACACACACACACTCCCCTGAGCACACAATTCATCCCCATCCAAGGTTATACGGCGACCACTCTCGCTTGTGCTTCTTTGCACCAAAACATGCACAACACCTCAATCTTCAAAAAGGGCAACGAGCAGATCGAAGACGGCGACCACACCGCGCTAGAGAATGCGGGGTCATTTGGAAGCAGGGTGATGTGACGACGGCTGACTGACTCCTCCCCCACCCTCTCTCTCTCTCTTGCACAAAATTACCAATCCCTCTCTCCCCCGCACAAAATTGTCAATCCCTCAACCCACGAGATCCTTCCCCTCTCGTCCATGTTCTTCCTGCTCTCTCATCAAACATGTTGTCTCTTCTCCTTCCACGTATACAGAATCCAGATGCACACGCATCTCATGTATATTATATGTATGCATCTTTCTCACAGACCTAACTTCTTCCTCCCTCTTTCTCTCTCTATCTCTCTCTCTCTCTCTCTGTCTCGTTAGGTTTGTCTCCTACTCTCTCGTCCACATACATACAATCTTTCCCGCCGTATCCAATCCATCTTCAAAAGCTCTCTCTACATGTTTCATTCACACATTGAGATATGTCAAAATGTTGCTTCTATCATGGCTGATGTAGAGTTATGGTTGTTCTTGTTGCATCCTACAAAGTAATAACTATGAAATGCATTTAGATTCTCATTTGACTGGGTTTATGTGAGTTTGAGCATGTTGTGAAGTACTATAGACCTTGTATACATCTTGGGATTCGACAATGATTGTAACTATTGAATTGTATAGACCATTACATTCGAAGTCAATAGCCTAATAGATTTATTTCACAATTTCAACAAATGATTAGTTCACTACAAACTAAGAAAACAAATGTGTACTCCCTCCGTTTTTATTTAAGTCCGTGTATTAGCATTGGTCAAAGTCAAGTTTTGTAAACTCTCAGAAAGCTTATAAAAAAATATTAACATATAAAATAACAAATAAATACCATTAGATTCATTATTGAATGTACTTTCACAGCATACATATTTGTTATGGTAAATGTTTATATTTTTCTATAAACTTGGTCAAACTTTAGGAAGTTTGACTTCGGTCAAACCTAATATGCAGAGTTTACTACTACTACTCGCTAGTTGCTTAGCCGAATCACTCAACACGCCACACGGGGAGTCCAGTGTCACAAAATTTTGAGGTCGGCGGGAAAATCTCCCGCGACCCTTATTCGAGCAGTGGGAAGTTACCACCATAGCCTTCGGAACAGGCCTACGGATGACGCTTGGTAGGGGGCTCTTTTCGTAACTTCAGGTTCACCCTACCCAGCCAACCCCACCCCGGCACCCAGAGTAGTACACCTGAATACTCCCCAATTTCTATCCCCACCGCAAAATAGACTTCTTCACGGCACCGCAACCTTCGTGCTCCTCCCCTTTACATCGGCGCACTCGTCCACCGCAGCGCATCTGCCTCATCGACGACCTCGTACGCCGCACTGGAGTCGGTCCACCATCGTTGTCGTACACGGAGCCTCTTCCCTGGCATCGTCTTCCATGGTCTCGGATCTGCTTCCCGGAAGCCGACGCCAAGCGCAGAAGTACCACCGTCATGGACAATGAACTGACTCCCGTTGCCGACCATGACTCACAGAGGCCGCCGCGACCATCGTTCTCCTCCTCGATTGGTAATGTGTGTATTGAATCACTTAGCAGTACATGTGCAGTTCCAATTTTGTTCATACCTACCCTTCAAATTTCCTGGGTGCTATTGTTCCCATAAAAGTAATTGGTTATAGCCTCCATTGTCCAACAGAATATCAGCTTGTAATTGTGCGTCGCTCCTGTATCGCACTGTGCTTGGGTAGGTTTTTCATCTGCAACCGGTAGTGTGGCAAATGATGGAAAGGTTTTTAGAACTAGCAAAAATGCCCATGTGTTGCACGCATCAAGATGCATTTGTATGAGTAGTTTATCTTGTTGGAGATGCTCTAACATGGCAGACGAGTGCTTTAATGTTGCCCACAAGATGCGCGAGTATTACTAGTAGTATATTTTTCTTGCCATGTTGAGATTTTAAAACCACGAGTGCGAACATGGAGAGGAGCGTGAAGACCAAACACGGGATATCCGGGACATCTTCAAGGAGCGTGGCAAGTTAAAGAGGAGCTGCACCGAACCTGTAAAACGAGCTTTGGTAAGTAACACCCTTTCAATTACTTTCGTGTAGCCTCGTGTTCTTCGATGTGTATATGTTGTAGTTTCTGTTTCTCTTAAGCGTGGTGTTCTTTGATGTGTAATAAGAAGAGTCTTAATCGTCCTAATGCTTTCGTTTTTAGCTTGACGTTGGTAGTGGGTGTTCTCACCTTGTAGTCTGTTTTTATTTATTTATTCCTTTTGAATTCACTTCTCCGAGTTCTGTTTTTCTGGCTTCTACTAAATGGATCTAGGTTGCTCTGAGTATTGATCTAAAAAAGAAGTAACTTCATGTCAGGATGTAGTTCCTGGGAGGAGGGAAGTATGGTCAACCTCGAGATCATGTTTCCAAAATGAGGCTGGATTACACACAAGGTGCCAGTTCCCTAATGATGCTAGATTAGACACAAGGTGCAAATTCCCAGATGATGCTGGATTACACACAAGCCAGGTGGAGTCGTCAGCTGTTCGTGTCCTCGTGGCATTAGTAAAGGCTGAAAGAAAGCGTGCAGCAGCCCTTGAGAATGTAGCTGAGTTCCTGAAGAAGCGAAAAGAGCAATCAGATGCTCTCTTCACCCAAGCCAAAGAAGAGATGGAAGAAGCCAAAAATAAGCTAGCAGAGGCAGAGCTGGCTAGGCGCCTCCTGCTATCTAAAACTGTTGTCAATACAAAATTTCCTTCATAATAGCTAGGTTCAAATGTTTATCCAGTCAGCATGCCTGTTGTGATGTCTGTGCATCTACTGATGTGGCACAAAATGTTTTTTTGGGTCATGTAATAACAGCAATTACTTTCCAAACAATAACAGACGAAGCATTGGACATGGTATAGTTCACGCGCAAGCCCGACATTCCCAGTTCAACTTCCACATCAAACTCATGTTCACAGATATCTACACATTCATACATAATGTCCACAACCATGATTCACTTCAAAGCCAAAAAAAATGTGAGGAGAGTTATAAATAAAGAAAATCCTCTACTAGTTCCTGCTACCAGTGCGAGCACAACAAGTCAAGACCATGCGTAAATTAATTATATTTTAGTCATTTTTTGTGTTCTAAAATGCCTGCCGGCTCGCGGAAGGACGTGTTGCCGGCACACACGCGAATTCAATGAAGGCAGGCGGGGCAGTCTTAAGCTGGTTGCACGCGGCAAGGAGGCGTGCTTAGTCGGGCCTGCAGCGAGTGCGGCCCTCTTGGCCGGCGCGCCGGTTCAATGCCTGCGCTATGAGAGGTCGCATCCGTGTCAGAGCAATCACTCCCTCCAGTCCTTTTTTGTTTGGGTATAACAAAATCTCGTTTTTCATTCACATTTTACAAGTAAAGTTCGTGGACAAACTTTGACCCAAAGTATGATGGGGACTAGTAAACCAGAATGGAGGTAGTAGTTTTTTTAATCGAAGAAGGGTTTCCCCTTCCGATTTTCATTAAAGAAAACTAGCATCTAAATCTAAACCATAGTATTTGCCCTAGAACTACCAGGTTCAACATCTCGCAACATAAACCCATACAACCTCCATCGCAAAAAAAACAAACCATACAACCATACGCCAAGGACGTACGTAGTACTATGAATTCCATTTTTGCTCCATACCAATCGTTCTAAAAACTACTTGTAACGCGCCATTGAAAATCGGAACTCTTAACCCCGCTAAAAAACGATATTTTAAACGTGGCTACTCGATCTGTGGTAACTGGCGAGCCACCGCGCTCCAAGTCGTTCACCTGTGGTCCCGACCATCAACTCCTACGGATCAAATTATCACGCCAGCTGACTATTCCTACAAAGGTGCTCCACCACATACCCGGTACCCGCGAATGCAGCAATCGTGCCCCTAGGGTTTTAGGGTTTATTTGCTAACGTCGCCTTTACGTAACACTCATGTGTGCGAGACAGCGAGAGGCCGACTGCGTGCGTGCGCCTCTTCTCTTCGTATATGTACTCCACCGTTTGTCTGGTGTCCAAAAAATTATAATAACTACTAGCAATGTGCCAATGCGTTGCCACACGATCAAAGTAGATTAATACAGTGGCGGAGCTAGATGCAGATTACGCCTGGGGCTGTGCTATGTTGAGTGATAAACTTCTATGATTTTCTATGCTTTGCATGAATAAATTACAAAGGAAGTTGTTTCTAGGCCTGGGGCTATAGCCCTAGCTGCCCCAGGCCTGTCTCCGCCACTGGATTAATACATATTCACTGATTTGATAGAAAAAAAGTCTAGCTTTGAAATACGTATATCACTAAAAATATGTTATGTTTCACTCAAAATATATTCCTTTGGCGGTTTTGATAAGATAAGGGAGGAATGTTGTTGGTTTCAAGATTCGAGAAGTGGTATATGTCTAATTTCTACTCTTACTAGCAAGATGCCCGTGCGTTGCACGGAACATCAAGATCTTGTGGAAGAAAAGGATGAACGAGGGAAGGCATTATCTGCAAATGTGGTGAAGAGTGCGGCTAAATTGCCATATTTTCCTTCCTATCCGTCAGATATAAATCAGACGACCTACATTGCAGGATGGCATGCCCACCATCATCACCAACTCTATTTTTTATCCCTACTCTTATAATAAGCATTGTCGGTGATGATCATGTGCCTGCCATCCTGCAATATAGGCCGTCCGATCTATATCTGACGGATAGGAAGGAAACTATGGCAATTTTGCAAAAATATACCCACACCCCTCTCCACATTTGCAAATAAGGCCTTCCCTCGTTCATCCTTTTCCCCCACAAGATAAACTACTCATACAAATGCATCTTGATGTTCCCTGCAACGCATGTGTGTAGGATCAGAAGTATGTCTAGAGGGGGGGGGTGATTAGACTACTTGACCAATTAAAAATCTATCCTTTTCCCAAATTTAGTTCTTGGCAGATTTTAGCTATCTTAGCACAAGTCAAGCAATCTTTACACAATTCAAGCAAGCATGCAAAAGAGTATATGAGCAGCGGAAAGTAAAGCTTGCAACTTGCAAGAAAGTAAAGGGAAGGGTTTGGAGGATTCAAACGCAATTGGAGACACGTATGTTTTTGGTGTGGTTCCGATAGGTGGTGCTATCGTACATCCACGTTGATGGAGACTTCAACCCACGGAGGGTAACGGTTGCGCGAGTCCACGGAGGGCTCCACCCACGAAGGGTCCACGAAGAAGCAACCTTGTCTATTCCATCATGGCCGTTGCCCACGAAGGACTTGCCTCACTAGCGGTAGATCTTCACGAAGTAGGCGATCTCTTTGCCCTTACAAACTCCTTGGTTCAACTCCACAATCTTGTCGGAGGCTCCCAAGTGACACCTAGCCAATCTAGGAGACACCACTCGCCAAGAAGTAACAAATGGTGTGTTGATGATGAACTCCTTGCTCTTGTGCTTCAAATGATAGTCTCCCCAACACTCAACTCTCTCTCTCTCACTGGATTTGGATTTGGTGGAAAGAAGATTTGAGTGGAAAGCAACTTGGGGAAGGCTAGAGATCAAGATTCATATGGTAGGAATGGAATATCTTTAGCTCAACACAAGTGTAGGTGGTTCTCTCTCGGAAAATGTGTATTGGAAGTGTAGGTATGTTCTGATGGCTTTCTCCACGAATGAAGAGTGGGTGGAGGGGTATATATAGCCTCCACACAAAATCTAACCGTTACACACAATCTGCCAAACTCGGTGGGACCGAATCGTTAAACTCGGTCAGACCGATTCAACAAACCTAGTGACCGTTAGGATTTTCGGTGGGACTGAGATGCAACTCGGTAGGACCGATATGATTAGGGTTTGGGCATAACTTAATATCAGTGTGACCGATTACACAAACTCGGTGGGACCGATTTTGGTAATAAGCTAACTAGAGGGTTGGTCAGGTAAACTCGGTGGAACCGATTCACTCTTTTCGGTGAGACCGAAATGTTACGAAAAGGAAACAGTGAGTTTACATTGCAATCTCGGTGGGACTGATCGCTCACTTCGGTTAGACCGAAACGTTACGAAGGGAAACAGATAAATTGCAATCCCATCTCGGTGAGACCGAGATCCCTATCGGTAAAACTGAATTGCTAGGGTTTGTGGCAGTGGCTATGACAAATGAAACTCGGTGGCTCCAGATAGAAAGAATCGGTGGGGACGAGTTTGACTTTTGGTTTAAGTAAAATGTGGATGTGGGAAGATAGTTGAGGGTTTTGGAGCATATCACTAAGCACATGAAGCAAGAGGCTCATTAAGCAACACCTCATCCCTCCTTGATAGTATTGGCTTTTCCTATAGACTCAATGTGATCTTGGATCACTAAAATATAAAATGTAGAGTCTTGATCTTGAAGTTTGAGCCAATCCTTTGTCCTTATAATTTTGAGGGATCCACTTTCCTCATCCATGCCATGCCATCCATTGAGCTTTTCCTGAAATATTCATCTTGGAATAATGTTAGCTCAATGAGCTATATGTTGTTAGGAATTACCAAAACCACCCAAGGATAGTTGCACTTTCAATGGGCATCTCGCTAGTTGTTGCAAAAAGCCCATGTGTGTGTGAGAGAGAGGGCGAGTGGAGGAGGACAGAGTGCATGTGTGACAAAGACACAAGGAGTGTGTGTGCGATAGGTATCAGCTTAAAATGAGGCAATAGTGTGTGTGTGTGCACGATCGAGAGGGCGTGTCTCAAGAAGGGAAGAAAAATCTACATAGATACAAGGAGAGGGAAAGAGACATGTATGCGATGGTGGAAGCACGAGTGTGCGGGTGTATAAACCTATCTAGAGGCTAGCTAGTCGATAAAGTTTGTGAGAGAAATACGAGTCGGGGTGCAAAAGCGAGAGTTTTGTGTGTGTGAGAGAGAGACGGTAGTCGGGAAGGGGAGTGGAAGCAGGAGTTGTGTGTGTGTGTGTGTGAGAGAGAGAGAGAGAGAGAGGAGAGAGTAGTCGTGGTTGTCTGATCGGTAAACAAATGAATAATGTCAGTCTGGGATGGAGACGAAAAGGAGAGCCCAACAAATGTTGTGTCTACAGGAGAGATAGAGAGAGTAATTTTAGTGGTATGAGTCATATGTAGAGACATATAGGGTGTGAGAGAGAATCCCATAGAGAGAAAGACAAAGTGAAAGACGAGTGGAGACTGTGTGTTTGGCGGTGAAAAAGAAAGCTTAGGTACCGAGTGATACCAGAGAACAGTAGAGACGTGAGAGATAATGAAAACCGTGTAATGTATAATGATAGGGAGAGTGTGACACTTCTCAAGGGAGACGTTGAGAGACGATGTTTGCGAGGATAGGAGCAACATGAAGTGAGCGTGCGGGTGAGCTGGAGAAAAGAGAGTGATAGCTACCTGAAGGAGCATGCATGCGAGAGAGATGGGCGTGAAAGGAGTGAACAAAAAAGGGATTCAAATATTTGAATTCGAGATGATGATACATGTAATCCATACTCGAACCAAAATTGATCTATCAAACATGCATACTCATATGAATTCACGCACATCCATGTTATTTAATATGTAGATATTACTGATCCATACATTTTAGTAGAACATAATTTGGTTAATTTTTTTTGAATTCAACCTTAAGATTTCGAGATCGTTGTATTTGTAAATCATATTATACATATAAAGGAGTAGAATTCTTTGTTGTGCTTTTGAAAGTATATATAAAAATGATGTATATAGAATGTAATTCCAATTGAAAATGGATCCCGCCCGGAAAAAATTAGAATACAAACGGGATTCGAATTGAGTTGGCACGGTAAACGTGCACTCTACAAAATTTGAACGAAGCGGGGAAAGTCGCAGTAACCGCCCGAAACCAAAATCTGTGAGATGGAAATCACTACTGCCTACCCCTGCCACGCAAAGCCTATCTGCTGGATTTCTATAGGTTTTGATAGGGGTAGGTTTGTAATTTCACCCAAACATGACGTAACCGCCTCTCACCCGGATTCATACACGGTGGGCGCCAAAACACAGTGTGTCCTCGGCCGAAATCGAGTCCCTCCCCGATTCATATTCATACACGGTGGGCGCCAAAAACAAACTCTCGTCGGCAAATATTCGGTGTATGCGAGATTACCGTCCTATCCCCAACCGACTAGTGTTGCTGTGATGTAGTAGAAATTTGAAACGGGGGCTAAGTTTGTAAATTCCCTCGCATTTGAGACAAGAACGCCCTGAATACATGGTTCCCCCTTCCTCTCTACCTCCCTTTTCCCCATTCGTACTCCGTGGGCGCCAAAACACCCTCTCCACCCCACCCTCCTCCATCTGCCGTTGTCCGCCACCCATTCCACCGCCGTCCTCCTCCACCATGCCGGAGCTGATACCCCGACGCTGCCGTCCATTACAAGAGATCGACCTCTCTCATCCACGACTACGGACCGGGATCCTTGCATCCCGTCCTCTCGCTTCATCCCTGCCGTCGTCCACCTTGCCGGCACCGCTCCTACGACCGTCTCGTCCACCGCGCCCCGCCGCCACCGTCTACCCTCCTAGATCTGCTTCCACGCCGCCGACAGCCATTGCTACCACAGCACCGTCAAATTCTCAGCAGATGCGTACACGGCGCCGCACCAGAGGTGGTACTCTTTCGTATCTGCTCAACTTATTTATCGCAGCAAGAAAATAGATCGCCACTGCTTTACTCTGATTTCTTGTCTTGGTTGCGAAGTTGCCTTTGTCCAGTTTGCACCTTCAGATCCTCCATGCCACGCTCAACACCATACTCGCAATGCTTATGGTTTTCCCCTTTTATATTCCACACTAGCTAAATCACAGTAGACTAAATTTCAAAATTGGGTCAGTCGATTTTTCAGAGCTCGCCGGAGTTCGCGGGTGCGATCGAAGGGGCTCGGGTGGGGACGGTGGTTGTGGGGGGCGGTGGTGGGGCCACGTCAAACGAAGAAAACTCGACGCGGGTGGGGGCGGGGGTGGGGGTGGCGGAGGAACAAAGGTGGTGGGGCCGGTGGTTCGACCGGCAGCCCGTGCGGTGTTCTGTATGGGAAGCACAGTATGTTCCTTGTTAGGAAGCGGAGCAGGGACATCTGCAGTCAACAGCTGATAGAGCTAGCCTGTACGTGATCGATAGGCTTTCAATTAGTAGCGGCAATACAACACCGTAATTTCCAGCTAGTTCCACTTTCCCGATTTATATATCCTGGTTATGGTGTACCCCTGTTATGTACACTATGATCTGCCTAGTTGTTGTGTGCTCTTGTTATCATGGTTTGGCAATAAACTCTCTATACAGTATATTATGAACCTATCATCTGCCAGCTATCCTTACTTCTGGAGCCTATTTTTTTGTGTACTTGTGCCAGATTATATAAATGCACGCACCATATTACAGCACACATGAGCTCTCTCATCAGAATCCAGTGATAGCACACAAGTGTTTACAGGGGCGCCCCTATATTAGAATATCATCTGCATTACAAAGATAATCTCACAACTATTTATGTTTTCATGGTTCTCAGATATTATACGCAATTACAGTGAATATCAGAATCCGCGCACCAGAAGAATATTGTGGAACACTGCAATGACTTACAAAATTGGCACCAAGGCATTGAGTGCCATTCTGGAAGCAATGAAACTCGTACGCTCCCCACCTGTTGATTCTTGTTCAGTATATCATCCTAATGACTTTTCTAACCTCGAGGAGTCAAAGGCAGATGGCCTGTCCTGTTCACCCATCAAGGTGCCTGTTCTAATTTGGTAAGGTTTTATTGATTGCACGTATCTTGCATATGTTGTCTTGCATTTCTTCTACTTTGTTGCACCGCCATCTGCTTAGTTTACTCGTCATATATGTCGAGATGCCATGCCCATCCATTATCAATACATATTCCATCTGTCATCATACCATGTTTTTTCACTCAAATGTTGTTCTTGTGCATCAGACATCAAAAAGGAAGAGGGTGATTGTCAAACCTGAAGGAGCACCAGCAAAGTCCTTGAAAAACATGGTGGTGCCAGAGAAATCAGACAACACCCCACTTATATTGGCTGTACAACCAGTGACACAAAACGTAGGACCGACTCCAGCAGACTGTACCCATACTTCACTGGCCACACCACTAGCCCCACCACACAGGACCTGCACTCCAGCAAAAGGTATACCGATTTCATTTGCCATAGCACCAGCTGTACCATAGAAAAATCCCACTCCAGCAAAAAGTACAGCAAGTCCACCGGCCAAAGACCTATCCCAACTGCAGAGGCGGCCAATTCCTGCAGATTGGAACCCCATTCCATTTATTCCCAGTTTAAAAGACAATGCTTTCAATGTTGTTAGGGACTACGTGCATATATTCCCATCATGGGAAGATTATTGTGAAGACAAACACCATTTTCACATCTTCCTGTCCAACTTACGTGTAAGTGCTATTATTCATGGTTATTATTTTCCTGTTTTCTGCTGATTGAACACATCAATGATTTACATTACATTGTTGTAACTAGGCGAGGGTCAATCTGGATAGTCATGACGAGCAAAGCTTGCTTGTGCTTTTCAAGGAAGCATTGCAGCAGTATCGGTGTTACCTGAGGAAATCACACTTTGATGGCAAGTCTATAAACGAATTTCCGGTGAAGTCTCCTGTGCTAAATTTAGAAGACATTGAATGGAAAAACCTTGTTATGCACTGGTCTCGTTCCCAGGATGAGGTACTGTCTATGAAAACACATGACAATTTGAACTTCTACTTTTCCGCATGTGCCTGACGGATCTTTTTTGCAGGAAATCTGCTCGAAGAAGAATTCCAGTCTGACAAGAACGACAGGATATCGCAAATACGCTGCCCGCTGCTTTGCTCTTGTTAGTACCTGTTGTCCTGTATCACTGTACTTGCATACATACCTGGTTCATTATGTGACAGCAGTACGCATGATAGCTTGCTTATCAATTGTTCGCTCCAAATTATCTGATCTGTATGAATGGTTACATTAGTGTAGAATATATCCAATGCCAATGTTTTTTTAGCTCTGCATTGTTCTTGTAAGTACATGATGTCCTTTATCAGTGTACTTATAATGATAGGTAGTTGTTCATGTACCATCACTCTGCAGCTTATTTTCCTTTGCCCTCCATTTTCTAAACATCAGATCTATATTTACTCTTACCATAAGGTTGGTACTAAAGAAGTTTAGCTGTGCATTGCTCTTGGCTGTACCTTTTGCCTGTATCGCTGCACTTACATTTATAGCTACTTGGTTATGTAGCATCACTCTTCATCTTATCTTAAATATTCTCCATTTTTTCGTATATTATCACATCTATATTTACTCTTAACAAAATGGAGAATAAAGGCAATGCTTTTGAAGAAGATTCTGTGGTAAACTTCTTGAATTGCCCCCCCCCATCAGCATGGACAAGGCCTTTATAGAGCCTGTCTTCACCAATAATGTAAGTTTGTCCATCTCAAGCCTTCAAACTTTGTTGTATATATTTGGTTAGGCATGACTGCAACATCTATTTATTTTTGGTGTTTGCATCAAATTGCTTGTTTAAAGTTTATTATATGTAGTTCATAAACAAAAGTTCGTCCTTTCTCAATTTAAGTTTTCAGTTGTACAACCAAGTTCCTTCTTCATACCATGTAAATTAAACTATACAAAGCAAGTGATCTTGTTTTGCACTGCATGTATGCTTCTGTTCTTCATCTGTAATCCAGTGGTGTGGTGAACCTACCCACTACAGCACAATGTCATATTCTGCAATGTCTTAACTATGAACAATGTCATATCATTCTACTATTATTTAAACCATCTCTTTATTTGCCAATCTGAAATGGTATAAATTGACAGCACACTAACCATTGATACTTATGAGTTCTTGATCTGTAATCCAGTGGTGTCATGAAGCTGCCAACTCCTTCACAATGTCATTTCCTGCCATGTCTTGACCTGAACAATACCATATTGTGTTAATGCAAATTTAAACTGTGTCACTTTATTCGTAAGTAAGAAATGTGATGAATTGTCAGCACTGATACTTTTATGTGCAAAACCTGTCATCTGTCTGCTTGTTTATCTTTCAGAGTGAGGAAGATATAAGTGTTGAACAAGCGCAGTCTCATCATCTTGCTCAGCTGCTTGCACTGCAGCTCGCCAGCAGGGCTAACCTTTCTTGAACTCTATTGAAGTGTTGTCGGTTTTGTATATTATTTTGTCGGCGTGTTTATTTGCACTGGTGGCGATCTTTGATGCCCAGTGTATGTAATCTGTTGTCTGCTTGTGCTTTATTATCATAGTGGCGAACTTTGATGCCTAGTGGATGTAATATGCCATAATTTGTTCATTGTATAGTATAGGTTTTTTCTTATTCACGATGCTGTAGTTATTTTACTGTATATATATCCTGTCTTCGCAGTAAACCGGCCAAACCGTAAAATTACGGTACATAATCGTGCCTTCATGCAATCACGATGTAAGTTGGGCCTGAAACGTGCCGATCAGCTCACGGGCCGGCAGCAGCCGAAATGAACCCCGGCCCATGATTGTGCGAATCAAATCACGGGCTTTTAACAGGCCGAAAAATTGTCTTGGTCCTTGTTTGGCCCAATCAGATATCGGTTGCGAGCAGGCCGGATGCAAACCGGGCCGTAGTTAGGGCCAAGTATATGACGGGCTTTTAACAGGCTGAAATTATATTGGGCCGAAATGTTAAACGGGCCTTAACAGGCCAAAACTAATATCAGGCTGAATTACTAAGTGGGCCTTTAGCAAGTGGGCCCAAAAGCATAGTGTCCAGTTGACGGGCCGAATCTGATATGGGCCATAATTAGGCCCAAAACCTCTTAAAGGGTCGGACCTGATCTGGGCCGTAATTTGGCCCAGAACATGGTAGGCTTTTAACGGGCCGGATCTCATATGGGCCACTATTAGGCCCGGAGCGTGGCAGGCCATTAATAGAGCGGATCAAATATGGACCGACATTTGGCCCAAAACATGGCAGCCAGTTAACGGGCCGGCCTACTAGGGTCCTCAAAATCTTGTGGGCCTACAGCTGGGCCGGCCCATTAATGTCGGCGAAATCTCGTGGGCCTTTAGCTGGGCCGGCCCATTATGATCCACAAGAATTTTGTGGGCCTTTACCTGGGCCGGCCTATTATGGCACACAAAAATCTTGTGGGCCTTTACCTGGGCCGGCCCATTATGGTCCGCAAAATCTCGTGGGCCTTTAGCTAGGCGGGCCCATTATGGTCCGCAAAATCTTGTGGGCCTTTAGTTGGGCCAGCCCATTTAAACTTGTTGGGTCGTGCCACATGTCGACGTATCATAGGCGCCTTCTGTCGAGTGAGTGGATGACATCTGTCTCGACGATGAGCCGACACGTGTTTCCTCTAGCCAATGATGATTTTACACGTGGAAAATCCCCATTGGTCGGGGCTGTTAATGGGTCATCGGATCCAAAACCCGACCCGATAGTTTAACGGCGTTCCGTTACGGTGGATGCCACGTGTCGGTCACCCTTGACTAAAGCACTTCTGTGACGCGCGATTTATCATCATGGAAGTGGACACTTCCGTGAAGATAATTTTGATAATGTCAAGGAACACTTCTACAACAGCACAGGTATGACTATCTAGATTCTGTCATAAATTTGTCATGGATGTACATGCATGACAAAAAAAGCGACCTACTGTGACAAACACGTATCATCACGGAAGTGTATTTTTTTGTAGTGGTAGCATGCACATATGGTAAACGTTATGTAACAAATTTGAAACATGAGGTGTTCTTTGATTGTCTTCCTTATGAGTGGCGGTCGGGGACGAGCGATGGTCTTTTCCTACCAATCTATCCCCCTAGGAGCATGCGCGTAGTGCTTGGTTTTTGATGGCTTGTAGATTTTTGCAATAAGTATGTGAGTTCTTCATGACTAATGTTGAGTCCATGGATTATACGCACTCTCACCCTTCCATCATTGTTAGCCTCTTCGGTACCGTGCATTGCCCTTTCTCACATTGAGAGTTGGTGCAAACTTCGCCGGTGCATCCAAACCCCGTGATATGATACGCTCTTTCACACATAAACCTCCTTATATCTTCCTCAAAACAGCCACCATACCTACCTATTATGGCATTTCCATAGCCATTCCGAGATATATTGCCATGCAACTTTCCACCATTCCATTTATCATGACACATTCATCATTGTCATATTGCTAGCATGATCATGTAGTTGACATAGTATTTGTGGCAAAGCCACCATTCATAATTCTTTCATACATGTCACTCTTGGTTCATTGCATATCCTGGTACACCGCCGGAGGCATTCATATAGAGTCATAATTTGTTCTAGTATCGAGTTGTAATCATTGAGTTGTAAACAAATAGAAGTGTGATGATCATCATTTTCTAGAGCATTGTCCCAAGTGAGGTAAAAAAAGAGAAAGGCCATAAAAAAGAGAAGTCCCCAAAAAAAGAGAAAGGCCATAAAAAAGAGAAGGCCCAAAAAAAAGAGAAAGGCCATAAAAAAAGAGAAGGCCCAAAAAACGAGAGAAAAAGAGAGAAGGGACAATGTTACTATCCTTTTACCAAACTTGTGCTTTAAAGTAGCACCATAATCTTCATGATAGAGAGTCTCTTGTTTTGTCACTTTCATATACTAGTGGGAATTTTTCATTATAGAACTTGGCTTGTATATTCCAACAATGGGCCTCCTCAAGTGCCCTAGGTCTTCGTGAGCAAGCAAGTTGGATGCACACCCACTTAGTTTCTTTTGTTGAGCTTTCATACATTTATAGCTCTAGTGCATCCGTTGCATGGCAATCCCTACTCCTTGCATTAACATCAATCGATGGGCATCTCCATAGCCCATTGATTAGCCTCGTTGATGTGAGACCTTCTCCTTTTTGTCTTCTCCACATAACCCCCATCATCATATTCTATTCCACTCATAGTGCTATATCCATGGCTCGCGCTCATGTATTGCGTGAAGGTTTATAAGTTTGAGATTACTAGAGTATGAAACAATTGCTTGGCTTGTCATTGGGGTTGTGCATGATGAGAGCATTCTTGTGTGACGAAAATGGAGCATGACTAAACTATATGATTTTGTAGGGATGAACTTTCTTTGGCCATGTTATTTTGAGAAGACATAATTTCTTAGTTAGTATGCTTGAAGTATTGTTATTCTTATATCAATATGAACTTTTGTCTTGAATCTTTCGGATCTGAATATTCATACCACAATTAAGAATAATTACATTGAAATTATGCCAACTAGCATTCCACATCAAAAATTATCTTTTTTATCATTTACCTACTCGAGGACGAGCAGGAATTAAGCTTGGGGATGCTTGATACGTCTCCAACGTATCTTTAATTTTTTATTTCTCCATGCTATATTATTCTACTGTTTTAGACAATATTGGGCTTTATTATCCACTTCTATATTATTTTTGGGACTAACCTATTAACCGAAGGCCTAGCCCAGAATTGCTGTTTTTTGCCTATTTCAGTGTTCGAAGAAAAGGAATATCAAACGGAGTCGAAACAGAACGAAATCAACTGGAGAAGTTATTTTTGGAAGGAAAGCTACCGGAAAAGCTTGGAGTGCACGTCAGGAAAGAAGGAAGGTGCCCACGAGGGTGGGGGCGCGCCCCCTGCCTCGTGGCCCCCCCTTTGGTCCACCGACGTACTTCTTTCACCCATATATACCTACGTATCCTAAAACTTCCAGAACAGAGAATAGATCGGGAGTTCCGCCGCCGCAAGCTTCTGTAGCCACCAAAAGTCAATCGGGGCCCTGTTCCGGCACCCTGCCGGAGGGGGGAACCCTCACCGGTGGCCATCTTGATCATCCCGGTGCTCTCCATGACGAGGAGGGAGTAGTTCACCCTCAGGGCTGAGGGTATGTACCAGTAGCTATGTGTTTGATCTCTCTCTCTCTCTCTCTCTCTCTCTCTCTCTCTCGTGTTAATGATTTGGCATGATCTTGATGTATCGCGAGCTTTGCTATTATAGTTGGATCTTATGTTTTTTCTCCCTCTACTCTCTTGTAATGGATTGAGTTCCCCTTTGAAGTAATCTTATCGGATTGAGTCTTTAAAGATTTGAGAACACTTGATGTATGTCTTGTCGTGTGTATCTGTGGTGACAATGGGATATCACGTGATTCACTTGATGTATGTTTTGGTGATCAACTTGCGGGTTCCGCCCATGAACTTATGCATAGGGGTTGGCACACGTTTTCGTCGTGATTCTCCGGTAGAAACTTTGGAGCACTCTTTGAAGTACTTTGTGTTGGATTAAATAGATGAATCTGAGATTGTGTGATGCATATCGTATAATCATACCCACGGATACTTGAGGTGACATTGGAGTATCTAGGTGACATTAGAGTTTTGGTTGATTTGTGTCTTAAGGTGTTATTCTAGTACAAACTCTAGGGCTGTTTGTGACACTTATAGGAATAGCCCAACGGATTGATTGGAAAGAATAACTTTGAGGTGGTTTCGTACCCTACCATAATCTCTTCGTTTTTTCTCCGCTATTAGTGACTTTGGAGTGACTCTTTGTTGCATGTTGAGGGATAGTTATGTGATCCAATTATGTTATTATTGTTGAGAGAACTTGCACTAGTGAAAGTACGAACCCTAGGCCTTGTTTCCTAGCATTGCAATACCGTTTACGCTCACTTTTACCACTTGTTACCTTGTTGTTTTTTATATATTCAGATTACAAAAACCTATATCTACCATCCATATTGCGCTTGTATCACCATCTCTTCGCCGAACTAGTGCACCTATACAATTTACCATTGTATTGGGTTTGTTGGGGACACAAGAGACTCTTTGTTATTTGGTTGCAGGGTTGTTTGAGAGAGACCATCTTCATCCTACACCTCCCACGGATTGATAAACCTTAGGTCATCCACTTGAGGGAAATTTGCTACTGTCCTACAAACCTCTGCACTTGGAGGCCCAACAACGTCTACAAGGAGAAGGTCGCGTAGTAGACATCACGGGGCAGATAGGAGATTGGTTAGAAGTGCGGGATGCCGCGAGGTGCAATCAGGCAAGTGATAATCGTAGGGAAACCACGCAAGGAGATAAGCTATTTTAAATAGATGCAAGGACGATACATGCCACTAGGACGGACCAGAGCGGCCTGGGGATGATGCAGCCCGAGGGGCGGCCCCGACAGAGTAAGCTAAAGATGCAAAAAGATACGTGCCGCAGGGGCAGGCCCATGCGACCTGGGAATGGTGCAGCCCGAGGGGCGATCCGAGCTGAGTAAACCGTAAAATATCACCTGGTACCGTTGTCGAAGGAGTGTTGAAGTAGCTGAAGGTGCGTGCTGAAGGAGTCGCTCCTCACGAGCCACCATGGCCCTGAGCCTCAGGAGGCTCTGGGGGCTCAGGTGGTTCCTTGAGGACCGTCGCCATCTCCGCTAGGACTGCGTGATGTCTGGCCTCCTGAGCCGCGAGGATGCTCCATAAGCGGCGCTGGAAGGTGACAACCGCGTTTGGCAGGCCAAATGGCATGCGAACATAGCTATGAGGTGGACCCTCGCACCGACCAACGCGCGAAGGCCAGAAGCGCTCTTGAGATGCGGCCCTGTTGAGCCCTGGAATGTTGACGTAGATGCGTAGCCCGCCGTCCTCGTCAGCATGGGGAGCTACGCCGGGTGGTGGGCGGCGGTCGCCGCGTATGGTCCTTGCCTCTTGAAGCTCCTGGGTCGCCTTGACGATGAACTCCTGAGCACCGAGCGCTCCTCACCCAGTGCCCTTCTATGGGAAACGTGTGGCGTAGCATGCCTCCACATGGTGCCCGAGCGCCTCCCTCATGATGTTGGCTAGGTCTGAGGCCCTCCAGAAGAGAGCCCCCGAGCCTTGCCCAAGGAGGGCGCTGGGAGCGCCTTCCTATGCGAGGTAGGGAGGCATCCCAACTACGGGCACGGATCTCGAGGTGGTGCCACCGGAGACGCCGCTCTCCTGAGGCCCTGGGTGGAGTAGCTGCTTCTTGTTCTTGGGGATGGCCTCGGGAGGGTATAGGGTGCCTTCGTTGTCGGGGTCTTCGATCGCTGCGGCTTGGAAGGCGCGCTCAAGGGAGCACACCGCACCTCTTTCTTCGCAGGAAGGTGACAGCCGCGTTCGGCAGGCCAAATGGCATGCGAACATAGCTGTGAGGTGGACCCTCGCACCGACCTCCGTAAGCAGCGCTCGAAGGTGATAGCCGCGTTCGACAGGCCAAATGGCATGCGAACATAGCTATGAGGTGGACCCTCGCACCGACCAACGCGCGAAGGCCAGAAGCGCTCTTGAGATGCGGCCCTGTTGAGCCCTGGAATGTCGACGCAGACGCGTAGCCCGCGGTCCTCGACAGGATGGGGAGCTACGCCGTGTGGTGGGCGGCGGTCGCCGCGTATGGTCCTTGCCTCTTGAAGCTCCTGGGTCGGCTTGACGATGAACTCCTGAGCACCGGGCGCTCCTCGCCCAGTGCCCTTCTATGGGAAATGTGTGGCGAAGCACGCCTCCACATGGTGCCCGAGCACCTCCCTCGTGATGTTGGCTAGGTCTGAGGCCCTCTAAAAGAGAGCCCCCGGGCCTTGCCCGAGGAGGGCGTCGGGCACGCCTTCCTATGCGAGGGAGGGAGGCGCCCCAAATGCGGACGCGGATCCTGAGGTGGTGCCGCCGGAGACGCCACTCTCCTGAGGCCCTGGGTGGAGTAGCTGCTTCTTCTTCTTGGGGATGGCCTCAGGAGGGTACAGGGTGCCTTCGTTGTCGGGGTCTTCGATCGCTGCGGCTTGGAAGGCGCGCTCACGGGAGCACACCGCATCTCTTTCTTCGCAGGAAGGTGACAGCCTCGTTCGGCAGGCCAAATGGCATGCGAACATAGCTGTGAGGTGGACCCTCGCACTGACCTCCGTAAGCGGCGCTAGAACGTGACAGCCACGTTCGGTAGGCCAAATGGCATGCGAACATAGCTATGAGGTGGACCCTCGCACCGACCAACGCACGAAGGCCAGAAGCGCTCTTGAGATGCGGCCCTGTTGAGCCCTGGAATGTCGACGCAGACGCGTAGCCCGCGGTCCTCACCGGGATGGGGAGCTACGCCGGGTGGTGGGCGGCGGTCACCGCGTATGGTCCTTGCTTCTTGAAGCTCCTAGGTCGCCTTGACGATGAACTCCTAAGCACCGGGCGCTCCTCGCCCAGTGCCCTTCTGTGGGAAACGTGTGGCGAAGCACGCCTCCACATGGTGCCCTAGCGCCTCCCTCGTGATGTTGGCTAGGTCTAAGGCCCTCTAGAAGAGAGCCCCCGAGCCTTGCCCGAGGAGGGCGCCGGGCGTGCCTTCCTAAGCAAGGGAGGGAGGCACCCCAACTACGGGCGCGGATCCCGAGGTGGAGCCGCCGGAGACGCCGCTCTCCTGAGGCCCTTGGTGGAGTAGCTGCTTCTTCTTCTTGGGGATGGCCTAAGGAGGGTACAGGGTGCCTTCGTTGTCGGGGTCTTCGATCGCTGCGGCTTGGAAGGCACGCTCAAGGGAGCACACTGCATCTCTTTCTTCGCAGGAAGGTGACAGCCGCGTTCGGCAGGACAAATGGCATGCAAACATAGCTGTGAGGTGGACCCTCGCACCGACCTTCGTAAGCGGCGCTGGAAGGTGACATCTGCGTTCGGCAGGCCAAATGGCATGCGAACATAGCTGTGAGGTGGACCCTCGCACCGACCAATGCGCGAAGGCCAGAAGCGCTCTTGAGATGCGGCCCTGTTGAGCCCTGGAATGTCGGCGCAGACGCATAGCCCACCATCCTCACCAGGATGGGGAGCTACGCCGGGTGGTGGGCGGCGGTCGCCGCATATGGTCCTTGCCTCTTGAAGCTCCTGGGTCGCCTTGACGATGAACTCCTGAGCACCGGGCGCTCCTCGCCCAGTGCCCTTCTGTGCGAAATGTGTGGCGAAGCACACCTCCACATGGTGCCCGAGCGCCTCCCTCGTGATGTTGGCTAGGTCTGAGGCCCTCTAGAAGAGAGCCCCCGAGCCTTGCCCGAGGAGGGCGCCGGGCGCGCCTTCCTATGCGAGGGAGGGAGGCGCCCCAACTACGGGCGCGGATCCCGAGGTGGTGCCACCGGAGACGCCGCTCTCCTAAGGCCCTAGGTGGAGTAGCTGCTTCTTCTTCTTGGGGATGGCCTCAGGAGGGTACAGGGTGCCTTCGTTGTCGGGGTCTTCGATGGCTGCGGCTTGGAAGGTGTGCTCAAAGGAGCACACCGCATCTCTTTCTTCGCAGGGGACCGTGATGACTCCGCCGCTCTCTGGCATCTTGAGGACGTTGTAACCGTGGTGCGTCACTGCCATAAACTTGGCCAATGCTGGATACCCAAGGATAGCGTTGTACGGCAGACGGATGTGGGCGACGTCGAAGTCAATGAGCTCGGCGCGGTGTTGTTACGCTGGCCGAAGGTGACAGGGAGGCAGACCTGCCCTATCGGGGTGGTGGAGCCGTCGGTCACTCCTGAGAAAGGCTTGGTAGGCTGTAGCTGATCGTATGGTACTTGGAGGCTATCGAATGTCCTGCGCCGCCATCGATGAGGGTCTTGTTGTCTTGGACATTGCTGACGTCGGGTGAGCAAAGCATCGGGAGGGCACCGGCAGTAGCCGCGCATTTGAGCTGGTCTGACGAGCTAAAGGTGATGGCGCACTTGGACCACCTGAGCGGGCGCGTGGCCTCGAGCCTGGGAAGGGCCGCGTTCACCTCACGAGCAAACTGCTTGAAGATGCGCTGGGAAGCTTGGGCCTGAGCACCGCCCAAGATGCAGGCGATAGCGCGCGGCTCCTGGAAGCCCCCAGCCCCCTCGTCCTGATGGTGGTCATCATTCCTTCTTGGCGGTGGCGCAATGAAGGGAGGCCAGTATTACCCTGAGGATGGTCCTCACGAGGCTGGTCCCTCCAGGCGCCCTCACGAGGTTGGTCCTGCCAGTGGTCCTCACGAGGCCGATCGCGCCACTCCTGAAGGGGGCCGCGGTCGTCCCAGCGTCCTCCACTTTGTCCTCCTCCTCGGCCGTAGCCCCGATCGCTGCGCTCGGGGCGCCGACCGAAGCGTCCATCTCGAATGGCCCTGAGATCTTGGCAGTTGTTGGTGTTGTGGCTGTGTACGTTGTGGAAGGCGCAAAGCGGACCACTACTCTTAGATGACTCGGGGTGGGCTCGGTCGCGCTTCGTGTTTGGCTCCACTGCGAGCACGGCTACTACCTTGCGCTTCACGTCCTTGGCCTTGGCTTTCTTCTCTTCTGGGTCGGCAGCAGGGAGCTCGAGGAGGGAGAGGCGCCCCTCCTCAGCTCTTGCGCACTTAGTCGCCATGTTGAATGTGGTGGCACCGGGAGTGCGGGAGCGTTTTCTCGTGGTCGGGGAATTTCTTGGCAGCTTCCTTCTTCGTGTGTGGGCACCCGGCGCGGCGGGTCGCGCTGAGGGGCCGCACGTCTTGGTGCCAGGACGCCGTCTTGGTGCGAAGGTGGCGGAGGCGCTCTGTGAGCTACGTCGCCCGCAGCTGGAGGAGGGAGAGGCAGCGAGAGAGATGGTATGGGGGAGCCCCCAGCGGTGCTGACGAGCTCAGTGATGCGGTCCAACCAGTCCTCGTAGAGGTCGTCGACCGAGCGGTAGTGCAGGAGCTCACGTGCCATGAGCAGCGCGGCCTGCTCGTCCATGGGCGCGTGACGAGCGTGGGACGATGAGCCGGCCAGAGTCAGCGACGGGGTGGCGGTGCAGCCGTCCCGCCGCATAGAGGGGTGCAGCGATGATGCTTGCTGCTCATTTCCCGCCAGGCCGATGGCGGCATTGGCGGCGGGTGATGGAGAACGACGAGGAGGCCCGCCGACAGGAGCTGTCTGAGCGACACGGGTGGCCAGGGCGGCCTGACGCTCGGCGCGGGCTCGGTGTGCGTCCGCCATGGATGTGGTGGACAGTGGAGCGTGGATCGACGGAAGAAAAGCTTCAGCGCACCCCTACCTGGCGCGCCAAATGTCAGATTACGGGTTCCGGCAAAACCCTTGAGGTTCGAACACTGGGTTGCGCACGAAGATCTCTCTCCCCCTAGCCCACTCTCGCAATGACCTACAGGACTAGCTCGCCGAACCCACAGAACAAGGGACACAAGAGTTTATACTGGTTCGGGGCACCGATATAGTGTAATACCCTACTCTAGTGTGGTGTGGTGGGTTGCCTTGTAGGCTAGGGATGAACAAGTACAAGGGAAGAACAACCTCCTAAGAAGAGGCGTTCTTGAGCTCGATGAGCTTGTGTGGTTGAGGATGATCTGAAAGATCCGTCCCTCCTATGGTGGTGGCTAGTCCTATTTATAGAGGCCCGGGTCCTCTTCCCAAATGTTTAGGCGGGAAGGGACCCCACAACGGCCAATTTGAAGGGGGACAACTAGTACAAGCTATCCTGACAAAAGGTGGTCTTCGCCTGCCAAAGGCTCTGGTGGTGACACTGTGACATTCCAAAAAAAATTCTTTTGGTTTTAAGCAAAAACTTTGTTGGTTTTTGAAAAGAGGCCATTTAAATTTTTTCCAAACAACCTCTCTCTTAAAAACTTTCACCCTTGGCAAGGATTTTTATTTACATCCTTTTCAAATTTGCTGTTTGAATTATGGAAACTTTTCTTCTGATTGTTTCCCTCTCAAATGTATTTTTTTTAATTTGATTATTTTCCAGTTAAAAAGAAAACCCTAGGAGTTTTGGGGCTTCTCTCATTTTGAAACCACCCATGATTTTTTTACCTTGCCTCATGTGGAAAGACCTCCCAAAACCCCTCCCTCCACTTTGGAGCAATCTAAATTCTCTGTTCCAACAAGTCCAATCCATTTTTGGATTTTAATTATTTACTTTTCCCTCCAAAAACAATTATGTCAATTGGTTTGAGCCTAAGTGATTTTCAAAGCAAGTACCTTATTGCCTTTGAGTTTTGATCTCAAACCAACTCCTCTGGATTGTCCTTAGCATCCACAACCTAGAACCATCTTGATCCACTCTTCCTCTTTTCAAAATTTTCAAATTTCAGCCTCTGCAAATTTGGTCCAGATTTGCCAAATTTGGTGAAATTCATATCTCCTCTTCTCCAAAAATTCTACCAAAATTCAGGCAGCCTCCTGGTGCAATGAGAGGCCACCCCACCAAGTTTCAGCTCAAGGAGAACCCCCTACATACCAGAATCATTTTGTCGAACACCTGGCCGGCACTGTTTCCTTGCATTTTCAGAAATGTTCAGAGATTCAGAGTTTCAGTGTCATTTTTCCTTCGTCAAAGTTCAGTCACGCGTCGACAGTGCACCTGGCGTGTTGCGCACAGCCCCTCCTCCCTGTCCAGAGCACCGCACGCACGCTTGGCCGGTTCCTGGCGTCGGTGGCACTCTGGCCCGCCCTCGTCGGCGTTTTCTGCGGCGTCGGGACCTCCCGTGGCGGCCGACAGAAGGCACCCTACGGCACAACGCCGTTCGGCACCGCCCAAGCCACCTGGGAGCTCCGCGTGGCCGTCTCCCTTGCCAGCGCACGCATGCAGCACCGTCGCCGTGGCCTGGCACGCACAGGGCGCGCTCCCTGTCGTCGACGTGCCGCACGGCCGTTCTGTTGGGGACAGGCCGTAACCACCTCCTCCTTGCTGAGTTAGGCACCGGGATGGACTCGTTACTCCATCTAGTCGATGCTCAAGCCCCTAAACCAAATGCCCAGCCACACCGCCGCCGTAATCACTCGCCGGACTTATCCCGTTCATGGCAACCGCCTTGGGCCGGCTATATATAGCGTCTCCGAGCTCGCTCTCGCCCCCGCACACCTCCACCACATCACTAGACCCCGCCCAGCAACTGGAAGAGCCTCGAGGGGCCCTTCTTCTCGATTCCGGCCGCCTCGTTCCGCCTCGGCCTCCGACTTGATCCACTCTAGTGAGGCCATCCCCGGCGCCCAAACCTCGTCAGTAACCTCCTCGAGCACCCAGAGAGCTAACCCCCACTTCAATTCGATCCTTGCAGCCCTCCTCGGCGAGATCCATCAACGCCCGAACCACCGTCCGCCGGAGCAAGGGCCGCCGTCGACGTGGTGCTCGCCGACGACCACCACCACCACCCACCGACGCGGAAGGACACGGTGAACACGTTGGTAACCTCCGATCCCCCTGCCTCGCCATGGATCGCCGCCGGCGACCACCGCGGCTCTCGGGCACCGTCGAGCCCTGCCGCCTCTTTTGAATTTTTAAACCTGACGGGTGGGACCCGCCTGTCAGCCTCTCTGTTCTTTTTAAACGAACCGTTTTCTGAAAGCGTCTTCTGCCAAAATGCGTCTCCCCTCTGGGCCGGCGTATTCTCAATCGAAGCGTTTTCTGTTTTTATAAGTTAGCCCCTGAGAACTTTCTGTTTCATTACAGATGAGTCCCTGGACTAAAACCTTTATAACTTTTAAAAAATATTTTTGATTGATTCTTTTTCTGTCCTCTTTAGAATTCTGTCTAGTTTTTTATCAGATTTATTTGAAAAATATTTGGAATAATGTTTTTTGTGCACCTCACGGTATTTACGTTAGCGCGTATGTTTCTTTATACCGTAGATACCGAAGGAGGTGACGGGACCGCGAACTTCACCGAGCTAGGCTCCGACTACTCTGAACCAGGCAAGCATGTTTGAACTTTTGATATGATGAGTGTTTTGGCATGTTTGCATTAAGTAGTTTCATGGCATGTTTATGAGCATACCAATGAATGTCATGTTACATGCAACGTCGAGGTAAGTGAGTTTCGAAAATCCATAAGTGGATGGATGTGAGTATGCATGACCATGTGTTGGCATGAGAATGGGTAAGATGGCAGTGTTGTAGCATGCCAGTCTTATGCCAGACTATTTGTCTTCAGTGTAAACCCGTATCGGTCCAGCTCCATCCGTTTTCCTTCCCTGTACTACCACATGTTTTCCGCAAGGAATATGGTGTAGTAAGTTGCAAACCGCTTTCCTGGTACACACCAAAAGGAGAGGCCGTGATGATGGTTCCATGGCCCTGGATTAAAGCCAGTCATCTGGTTAGGGGGCATGGGTGTTTCCGGTTGGGACCGAGAGGGGGGCACCCCTTAGAGCGCGCGTATATAAATTTGATCCCATGCTATTCGAGATTGTGATCTCCCCGTCTCAAAAGTTTTTCTTGGACGATGTCTAGGGTGATTCCTGGCATCGAGAGGTAGGATGGGTGTGTACTGGTTAGCTGTGTTATTTTTCCGAAATACCGTAAACGGAACTAGTCCTTCGTGACTACGGAAATCCGTTGGTTGTGGGAAATTTTTGTACAAACTCTGCAGAGTCATATATTCCTTTGAATCATCTATTCCATGTCCAAGTTCGGTATTATCTTATCCTGACAAGTGTCAGTTTTGGTGACAGAAACTCCGGTGAATCACATGAGTGCTAAGTCTGGTTAAATGTTTATTCCTGTGGATCGACTAACCCGTTTATTATCATGAGTTGAATATTTATTATGAGTATTATATCCTTGTGAAGAAAGCCCTTTCTGCGATGTCGCTCAGACGTCCGACTGTGGCATTGTTATTATTTACTTTCAATAAAAGCCCTTTCTGCGATGTCGCTCAGACGTCCGACTGTGGCATTGTTATTATTTACTTTCCATAAAAGCCCTTTCTGCGATGTCGCTCAGACGTCCGACTGTGGCATTGTTATTTACTTTTGATAAAAGATCTTTCTGTGATGTCGCTCAGACGTCCGACTGTGGCATTGTTATTTACTTTCAATAAAAGCCCTTTCCGTGATGTCGCTCAGACGTCCGACTGCGGCAATACTGTTATTTACTTTCAATATAAGCCCTATCTGTGATGTCGCCCCGACGTCCGACTGTGGCACGCATGTCTTTTATTTTCTGTTTAAGCCCTTTACGTGGTGTCGCTCAGACGCCCGACGGTGGCATGATCTTTATTTATTTGTTCACCCTTCGAGGCGTCGCTTCAGACACCCGATCGGTTTTCAATTATTTTTGTTGGGTTTTCGGGCGGACTACCGCTGACTCCCTCTTTACTTACCTTGTTTGCTAAATTGAATGTGCATTGGTAAATTAATCATGACACATTCATGCATGCATTTGTTATATCTTACGTCCGAACTGTCTTGCGAGTACTTTCAAAGTACTCACCTGGCTTGTTGATTTGGCCAGATGCTGACGAAGGCGATCTCATGGATGAAGAGTTCGACAGCGAGTCCGACACCTAGAGGAGTCCCAGTCAGTCTCGTGCGACCCTGGATTTGGTCACTGTATTATATTCGCTTTCGCTACCCGTATAAATTCATCAAGCCTCACCTCGACGCTCGATGAGATGCCAGTTTTAGAGTCGTGTATTTCACTCCCCTAAACCTGGGAATGGTTATTCAAAAACCGGGTGAAACGGTTTGGTTCTTACTTTGGGTTTGATTGGTTCAGGTTTTGTTGGGCTGAGTCTTTTTTAGTTTGGTTTTGGTTTGGGTATGTGGAGAAACTAGTTTGGGTATAGTTGGTTATGGGTTTAAGTAGTTTGGTTATTAGCGGCTATAAACTATGGGTTCAAACCGGTTTTTGGGCATTGGTTATGTGCCGCACCAACAACTAGTAGCTTTGATCCGCGTGCACGCTGCGTTGCACTGTGTAATTTTCTATTATGGGAAACACCACATGCAAATCAGACGTGTTTGCTTGTGCTTTGGGTAAGGAATTGGGTATAATACACTTGTTAGTGAGCTTTTCAGTCGTGGGCATTTGTCTTTGCCTCTTTCTGTGTGCTGACTGTACCTCAAGGATAACTTTGTTCCCAAATTGTTGTAGATGCAGTTATGCCTGTTCTATCTCATTTGCTTCTTAATATGTCAATTTGTGTAATCAGATGTACATTGAATCAAACCCATAGTTATGTATTGGGTTTAAACCCACGGTTATGTATTGGGTTTAAATTGGTTTGGGTGGAAAAAATAGTGGGTTTAGTTTTGGTTGGGCTGAAAACGATATTAAACGGTTATGGTTCAAGTATGGTTTAGAGAATACATATACGGGTATGGTTCAAGTATGGTTCAAGTATGAAACCATTCTCAGATTTACACTCCCCACTGTGATTTTCCACCACCACCCTATTCTCGAGTCAGTAGTATGGCACCACACCACTGTGTCATATCCGCCATTATGTATAATTATTAGCGCACTTGTAATAATTTGTTGAGCATCCTTAGCTCGACCCTGTAATATATTTTATGCTACTGGCTCATTTTATCAAGAATTTTGTCTACCAGTATGGTGGATTTTCCTCATACTGGATTGAATAGATCGGTTTCTCAATAAACATTTTTATTGGAAAACCGATCGTGACAAGCTTGGTACCAGAGCCAGGTTGACTGTAGGAAGCCACTAGGTGCGATCGCTAATCGGTTATTAGCATGATAGAGCTAATTTATATTTTTGCAATTGTAGCCATTTTTCTGACAGTCAGCATATATTTATGATCTGACCATTCAGAATTTTTGCCTACTTTTGTAGATGGCCGACAACAGCTGCGAGTCTCAGACCTTGGCCAACGTGCCCGATGGGTTCATCAAGCTTCTCTCCTTCATCGTTCAGGTCGCGATGGGGCCATCTGTGCGCCCAGTCTTCACACTCTGCCAGCACAAAGTCAACGACAGTCTGACCATGCACCAGGCCGCGGTGCAGTTCAAGGGAGGGCGTGGTGAGTTACGACGCTTCCGGTTCTTGGGAAGAGCCATGCCTACGGAGAGGCATGCTATGCAGATGGCAGCCCGCAAGGTGATAGCTCGTCTCAGGGATGTCCTTCCCGTGATGAAGGCTCATCGTTACCGCTATCTTCCATGCCATGTGCCATACACCTGTCACTACGCATTCTCCTGCCCCAGAGGAGAACGAGACGAGGCTTTTGAGATGCTTATTGAGTATCTCCGGGCTCTGGAGGCAGCCTTCGACAACCTGCTGGACGACTTCGTGGCTGCCCGCATGGACCCAGTCCATGGCTGTGCCGCCAACAGGAGGGAGCTCTTGCACACCGCACCGCCACTGGCTTTTGTCTCGTCCTCAGCATCTTATGCACCTACTCGTCGCCTGCCTACCACCGAAGAGTTCAACCAAGTCATCGCACCCACTCCAGCTCGCACTGCACCACCCTTCGCGCCCACTCCTGTTCGTGTTGTTCCGCCCCTGGCACCCGCTCCATCTACTCGGCGCAGCATTACACGTATGGAGCCTATTAGCGAGGAGGAGGTCGAGTCCCCAGCCTCGCTGCGCCTCACCCTTGGCAGGGCCAAGGAGATCGTCAACATCTTCGACTGAATACGCTTAGCCGTCATGCGATGTACCGCTTTGTACGATATGTTTATATGTACATAGGTCGTGAGAAGTAGCTTGTTTGCGCATCATGTAGGAACTGGAGAAGTGCACTAGCCGAAATAACATGTCAGGATTATGTACGCATATCCTGAGTGATGTATTGTATAATTACCGCCCACTTGTAAGATATGTAATGAGCAGTCCTTCTCCATGCGCAAATCGATTTGTTTTTCTTAAGTAATCTTGGTTATTTAATTTATTTGCCAGCCTTGTGCATTTATGGATTTATTTTTGCGACCCTTTTCGCTTTTCTTATGGGTTTTACAAAATATATCCCCAGAGTGAAAAATGTCTCGTCCTTGGACTCGCTCCATGCCAACTCAGCCAGAGGAAAATTATGGCACTCAACCGGGCAACAATTCACACAAGGGCAGTCAAGTCAAAATTATGACACTCAACCAGGCAACAATTTCACACAAGGGCGGTCGAGTCAACAGGACAGTGAAACGGCACTTTCCCAAATGTGCCGCCTTTATGAGCAGAGTCAGCAACAACATCGGGAAATGATGAACCAAGTCATCAACATGGGAAATCACCATGGACAGTATCAGCAGCATTCCAAGTTATCTGAGCTACAGAAGACACGTCGCCAAACATTTTCTCATACTGACAAGCCTCTTGAGGCCGAGGACTGGCTTCGAGATATGGAGAGAAAATTAATTATTGCAAAATGTTCAGACCCCGAAAAGGTACTATATGCCCCGCACTATCTCACAGGAGCAGCTGCATCATGGTGGGAGAATTTTCTGCACATGCACCCCAACGAAAATGATATAACCTGGGATGATTTCAAGGAAGGTTTCCGTGGTGCACACATTCCTAAGAGTATTATGAAAATCAAGAAGAGAGAGTTCGATGACCTCAAACAAAGGAACATGACAGTGTCAGATTACAATGGTCAATTTACTCTATTGTCTCGCTACGCCAATGAAGAGCGTATGACTGAAAGCAAGAAGATGGAGAAATTCCTTGACGGTCTGGCGCCCGCGCTTAAATGCCAGCTGGTCATGCACACATTTCCAGATTTTAAAACACTAGTGGACAAAGCCATTACTCTGGAAAATGAGAGATGCAGCTTGGAATCTTTCCGCAAGCGAAAGAGGGACCAGACTAACCATGCTCGCAATCACCGAAGCAAGACAGATTTTCAAAAGGGTGGGACACACAAATCCACATCAAACGTCTCACGCCCAATCAAGAATTTTCATGCAAGGGACAAGGAGTTCACATATTGCCCAGGCGTTACTTGTTACGCCTGTGGAGAGGAAGGGCACTATGCCAAGCAGTGTCCCAAGCCTAGGAACTCAACCCCAAAGCCGAACAACGGCGGCAATAATTCAGCGCCCAAGCAAAACAATTTCAATCCCAACAACAACCACAGGAAGGGTCATCTGAACCACGTGACCAAAGAGGAGGCACAAAATGCTCCGGATATCGTACTCGGTACGTTTCCTGTCAAAACAATACCTGCAATGGTTTTGTTTGATTCTGGAGCTTCTCACTCTTTCATTTCGAAAAGTTTTGCTTTGCAAAATAATTTTTCGATGCTTCCTTTGGAGAAATCCATGATCATCAAGTCCCCTGGGATTCAGCAAGTCACTCAGAGTTACTGTCAGGATGTGGTTATTGAGTTCGAAGGATTGGAGTTTCACGCCAATCTTATTGTGTTGGAAAATAAAGGACTGGATTTCATCCTAGGGATGGATTGGCTAACCACCAACAAAGGTTTTATTGACTGTTTCAACCGGATCGTAATTCTCACACACCACCACGGGAAGACAATAAGAGTGTCAGCCAAAGAAAGAAAAATACCCCGGCAACCAAGATTGAATAAGGTGGACGTTTCTGAGCTAATAAAGGTTCCAGTAGTGTGTGAATTTCCAGACGTATTCCCCGAAGAACTACCAGGCATGCCACCAGATCGAGAGATAGAATTCAGCATTGAGCTAGCACCAGGAACCACCCCCATATACAAGAAACCATACAGAATGGCACCATCCGAGTTGGTTGAGTTGAAGAAACAAATAAAGGAATTGCTGGACAAAAGATACATTCGAGCCAGCTCCTCACCTTGGGGATCACCAATTTTATTTGCCAAAAAGAAGGATGGAACACTGAGATTGTGCATAGACTACCGAGCACTTAACATGGTCACAGTCAAGAACAAATACCCGATGCCACGGATAAACGATTTGTTTGATCAACTCGCTCAGGCCAAGGTATTCTCAAAAATTGACTTAAGGTCAGGATACCATCAATTAAAAGTGCGAACAGAAGATATCCCCAAAACAGCCTTCACCTCCAGATACGGACTATATGAGTTCACAGTAATACCATTTGGATTAATGAACGCCCCCGCATATTTTGTTCACCTCATGAACAAAGCATTTATGAAGTTTATGGACAAGTTCGTTGTGGTATTCATCGATGATATTCTGGTATACTCCAAGATACCAGAAGAGCACACGGAACATCTCAGAATTGTGCTAGGAGAACTCAGGAAACATCAATTATATGCCAGGTTCAGCAAGTGTGAATTTTGGCTAAGACAAGTAGGCTTTCTAGGCCACGTACTAACCCAAGAAGGAATCGCAGTGGACCCGAAAAAAGTCAAGGCCGTACTTGGCTGGAAGTCACCAGCCGGCGTGACGGACATACGAAGTTTCTTGGGAATGGCAGGATATTACCGCAGATTCATTGAAGGATTCTCCACCATAGCCAAGCCAATGACGCAGTTACTCAAGAAGGACAAGAAGTTTGAATGGACGGAAGCTTGCGAGAAAAGCTTCCAAGAGCAAAAAAGGAAATTAACGATAGCACCGGTATTAATTGTGCCAGACATACACAAGAATTTTGAAGTGTATTGTGACGCGTCCAGAAAGGGTCTCGGATGCGTGTTGATGCAAGAAGGCAAGGTTGTCGCATACGCTTCAAGGCAACTTCGCAAGCATGAGGAAAATTATCCCACTCATGACTTAGAAATGGCAGTTGTCATTCATGCACTCAAGGAATGGAGGCATTTCTTACTTGGAAATCGATGTGAAATATATACGGACCATAAAAGTCTCAAATATATTTTCACACAGCCAGAACTAAATTTACGGCAACGACGCTGGTTGGAATTGGTAAAAGATTATGATGTTGGTATCCACTACCATCCAGGAAAAGCAAATGTAGTGGCAGATGCTCTTAGTCGAAACCCCAGCTCCGACGAAAACAGTCTGCAAAGCTTGAGACCTGAATTCCAACAAGAATTTGCCAAACTCAACTTGTTAATGGTCGCAGAAGGCACCATAACAAACTTGGAAATACAACCCAACCTTGTGGAGAGAATTAAAGAAGCTCAGCCTGGTCACCCCAGCATCGAAGGCATTAAAAGAAAGGTGAGTATGGGCAAGGCCTCGAAGTTCATCATAGACTATGGAGGAATATTATGGTACGGAGACAGACTCTGCGTGCCAAACATAGAAGACCTCAAACAGCAAATTCTAGCTGAAGCCCACACCGCCCCATATTCGATCCACCCTGGAGGAACCAAGATGTATAAGGATATTCAGGAAAGATTTTGGTGGCACGTTATGAAGAGGGATATAGCCACTTTTATTGCATGTTGCGACTCTTGTCAACGCATAAAAGCTGAGCATCAAAGACCAGCCGGACTACTGCAACCGAACAAAATACCTGAGTGGAAATGGGATGAAAATAGGGATGGATTTCATTGTCGGACTACCTCGGTCACGACACGGGAATGATGCCATATGGGTCATCACCGACAGGTTAACAAAGGTGGCACACTTTATTCCAGTAAAGACGACCCACACCACTCAGAGGCTTGCCAGGATTTATCTCTCCCGCATAGTTTGTCTGCACGGAGTCCCGAAGACTATAATATCCGACAGAGGCACCCAATTCGTCTCGAGGTTCTGGGATCATCTACAACAGGCTCTGGGAACTCAACTGGCCTTCAGTACAGCATACCATCCCCAGACCGATGGACAAACTGAACGCGTAACCAAATTCTAGAAGACATGCTGAGAGCATGTGTCCTCACCTATGGAACCAGTTGGGAAGAAAGCCTGCCATATGCCGAGTTTGCGTACAACAACAGTTACCAGGCCAGCCTGCAAATGGCACCATTTTAAGCTTTATACGGACGGAGATGTCGTACCCCGCTAAATTGGTCAGAGACCGGAGACAGCCGCATTTTCGGCCCAGACATGCTCAAAGAAGCCGAGGAAAAGGTCAAGCTAATCAGAGACCGACTCAAGACCGCTCAAAGTCGACAGAAGAGTTATTACGATTAGAAACATCGTGGGGTCAGCTTCGAACCCGGTGAGTTCGTGTACCTAGGAGTATCCCCTATGAGGGGATTGCAACGATTCAAGATTAAAGGAAAGCTAGCACCAAGATTCATCGGACCATTCCGTATAGTGGCACAAAGAGGCACGGTATCCTACCAGCTAGACTTACCCGAGGAATTATCCGATGTCCACGACGTGTTCCACGTCTCGTAGTTAAGGAAGTGCGTAAGCAACCTAGAGAAACAAGTATCCCATGAGAACATTGACGTACAGCCAGACCTCACCTATCGGGAACGTCTAGTAAAAATATTAGAGGAGTCTGAAAGGAGGACCCGACAGAAAACCATCAAGTTTTTCAAAGTTCAGTGGAGCAATCACACTGAAAGTGAAGCAACTTGGGAAAGAGAGGATTTTCTTCGGGCAGAGCATCCACACTTATTTGAGGATCAGCTGAAATCTCGGGGACGAGATTTTTCCTAAGGGGGTAGGTGTTGTGACATTCCAAAAAAATTCTTTTGGTTTTAAGCAAAAACTTTGTTGGTTTTTGAAAAGAGGCCATTTAAATTTTTTCCAAAGAACCTCTCTCTTAAAAACTTTCACCCTTGGCAAGGATTTTTATTTACATCCTTTTCAAATTTGGTGTTTGAATTATGGAAAATTTTCGTCTGATTGTTTCCCTCTCAAATGTATTTTTTTTTGAATTTGATTATTTTTCAGTTAAAAAGAAAACCCTAGGAGTTTTGGGGCTTCTCTCATTTTGAAACCACCCATGATTTTTTTTACCTTGCCTCATGTGGAAAGACCTCCCAAAACCCCTCCCTCCACTTTGGAGCAATCTAAATTCTCTGTTCCAACAAGTCCAATCCATTTTTGGATTTTAATTATTTACTTTTCCCTCCAAAAACAATTCTGTCAATTGGTTTGAGCCTAAGTGATTTTCAAAGCAAGTACCTTATTGACTTTGAGTTTTGATCTCAAACCAACTCCTCTGGATTGTCCTTAGCATCCACAACCTAGAACCATCTTGATCCACTCTTCCTCTTTTCAAAATTTTCAAATTTCAGCCTCTGGAAATTTGGTCCAGATTTGCCAAATTTGGTGAAATTCATATCTCCTCTTCTCCAAAAATTCTACCAAAATTCAGGAAGCCTCCTGGTGCAATGAGAGGCCACCCCACCAAGTTTCAGCTCAAGGAGAACCCCCTACATACCAGAATCATTTTGTTGAACACCTGGCCGAACTGTTTCCTTGCATTTTCAGAAATGTTCAGAGATTCGGAGTTTCAATGTCGTTTTTCCTTCGTCAGAGTTCAGTCACGCATCGACAGTGCGCCTGGCACGTTGCACACAGCCCCTCCTCCCTGTCCAGAGCGCCGCACGCATGCTTGGCCAGTTCCTGGCGTCGGTGGCACTCTGGCCCGCCCTCGTCGGCGTTTTCTGCGGCGTCGGGACCTCCCGTGGCGGCCGACAGAAGGCACCCTACGGCACAACGCCGTTCGGCACCGCCCAAGCCACCTGGGAGCTCCGCGTGGCCGTCTCCCTTGCCAGCGCACGCATGCAGCACCGTCGCCGTGGCCTGGCACGCACAGGGCGCGCTCCCTGCCGCCGACGTGCCGAAAGGCCGTTCTGTTGGGGACAGGCCGTAACCATCTCCTCCTTGCTGAGTTAGGCACCGAGATGGACTCGTTACTCCATCTAGTCGATGCTCAAGCCCCTAAACCAACTGCCCAGCCACAGCGCCGCCGTAATCACTCGCCGGACTTATCCCGTTCACGGCAACCACCTCGGGCCAGCTATATATAGCGTCTCCGAGCTCGCTCTCGCCCCCGCACACCTCCACCACCTCACTAGACCCCGCCCAGCAACTGGAAGAACCTCGAGGGGCCCTTCTTCCTCGACTCCGGCCGCCTCGTTCCGCCTCGGCCTCCGACTTGATCCACTCCGGTGAGGCCATCCCCGGCGCCCAAACCTCGTCAGTAACCTCCTCGAGCACCCAGAGAGCTAACCCCCACTTCAATTCGATCCTTGCAGCCCTCCTCGGCGAGATCCATCAACGCCCGAACCACCGTCCGCCGGAGCAAGGGCCGCCGTCGACGTGGTGCTCGCCGGCGACCACCACCACCACCCACCGACCCGGAAGGACACGGTGAACACGTTGGTAACCTCCGATCCCCCTGCATCGCCATGGATCGCCGCCGGCGACCACCGCGGCTCTCGGGCACCGTCGAGCCCTGCCGCCTCTTTTGAATTTTTAAACCTGACGGGTGGGACCCGCTTGTCAGCCTCTCTGTTCTTTTTAAATGAACCATTTTCTGAAAGCGTCTTCTGCCAAAATGCGTCTCCCCTCTGGGCTGGCATATTCTCAATTGAAGCGTTTTCTGTTTTTATAAGTTAGCCCCTGAGAACTTTCTGTTTCATTATAGATGAGTCCCTGGACTAAAACCTTTATAACTTTTAAAAAAAATATTTTTGATTGATTCTTTTTTTGTCCTCTTTAGAATTCTATCTAGTTTTTATCAGATTTATTTGAAAAATATTTGGAATAGATTTTTTTGTGCACCTCATGGTATTTACGTTAGCGCGTATGTTTCTTTATACCGTAGATACCGAAGGAGGTGACGGGACCGCGAACTTCACCGAGCTAGGCTCCGACTACTCTGAACCAGGCAAGAATGTTTGAACTTTTGATATGATGAGTGTTTTGGCATGTTTGCATTAAGTAGTTTCATGGCATGTTTATGAGCATACCAATGATTGTCATGTTACATGCAACGTCGAGGTAAGTGAGTTTCAAAAATCCATAAGTGGATGGATGTGAGTATGCATGACCATGTGTTGGCATGAGAATGGGTAAGATGGCACTGTTGTAGCATGCCAGTCTTATGCCTGACTATTTGACTTCAGTGTAAACCCGTATCGGTCCAGCTCCATCCGTTTTCCTTCCCTGTACTACCACATGTTTTCCGCAAGGAATATGGTGTAGTAAGTTGCAAACCGCTTTCCTGGTACACACCAAAAGGAGAGGCCGTGATGATGGTTCCATGGCCCTGGATTAAAGCCAGTCATCTGGTCAGGGGGCATGGGTGTTTCCGGTTGGGACCGAGAGGGGGGCACCCCTTAGAGCGCGCGTATATAAATTTGATCCCATGCTATTCGAGATTGTGATCTCCCCGTCTCAAAAGTTTTTCTTGGACGATGTCTAGGGTGATTTCTGGCATCGAGAGGTAGGATGGGTGTGTACTGGTTAGCTGTGTTTTCTTCTGAAATACCGTAAACGGAACTAGTCCTTCGTGACTACGGAAATCCGTTGGCTGTGGGAAATTTTTGTACAAACTCTGCAGAGTCATATATTCCTTTGAATCATCTATTCCATGTCCAAGTTTGGTATTATCTTATCCTGACAAGTGTCAGTTTTGGTGACAGAAACTCCGGTGAATCACATGAGTGCTAAGTCCGGTTAAATGTTTATTCCTGTGGATGGACTAACCCCGTTTATTATCATGAGTTGAATATTTATGATGAGTATTATATCCTTGTGAAGAAAGCCCTTTCTACGATGTCGCTCAGGCGTCCGACTGTGGCATTGTTATTACTTACTTTCAATAAAAGCCCTTTCTGCGATGTCGCTCAGACGTCCGACTGTGGCATTGTTATTATTTACTTTCAACAAAAGCCCTTTCTGCGATGTCGCTCAGACGTCCGACTGTGGCATTGTTATTTACTTTCGATAAAAGCCCTTTCTGTGATGTCGCTCAGACGTCCGACTGTGGCATTGTTATTTACTTTCAATAAAAACCCTTTCTGTGATGTCGCTCAGACGTTCGACTGCGGCAGTACTCTTATTTACTTTCAATATAAGCCCTTTCTGTGATGTCGCCCCGATGTCCGACTGTGGCACGCATGTCTTTTATTTTCTGTTTAAGCCCTTTACGTGGTGTCTCTCAGACGCCCGACTGTGGCATGATCTTTATTTATTTGTTCACCCTTCGAGGCATCACTTCAGACACCCGATCAGTTTTCAATTATTTTTGTTGGGTTTTCTGGCGGACTACCGCCGACTCCCTCTTTACTTACCTTGTTTGCTAAATTGAATGTGCATTGGTAAATTTATCGTGACGCATTCATGCATGCATTTGTTATATCTTACGTCTGAACTGTCTTGCGAGTACTTTCAAAGTACTCACCTGGCTTGTTGATTTGGCCAGATGCTGACGAAGGCGATCTCATGGATGAAGAGTTCGATAGCGAGTCCGACGCCTAGAGGAGTCCCAGTCAGTCTTGTGCGACCCTGTATTTGGTCACTGTATTATATTCGCTTCCGCTACCCGTATAAATTCATCAAGCCTCACCTCGACGTTCGATGAGATGCCAGTTTTAGAGTCGTGTATTCACTCCCCACTGTGATTTTCCACCACTACCCTATTCTCGAGTCAGTAGTATGCCACCACACCACTGTGTCATATCCGCCATTATGTATAATTATTGGCGCGCTTGTAATAATTTGTTGAGCATCCTTAGCTCGACCCTGTAATATATTTTATGCTACTGGCTCATTGTATCAAGAATTTTGTCTACCAGTATGGTGGATTTTCCTCATACTGGATTCAATAGATCGGTTTCTCAATAAACATTTTTATTGGAAAACCGGTCGTGACAGACACCGTCGTGGGCTCCGCGATGACCTCCGTCCTGCCGTCCTGCTGGTCTTGATCTCGTTGCACCGATATGAAAACCTTTGCCTGATGCCTTGGGACTCCTCACCTGCACCTGCCACTTTAGCACCAAAGAGGCAATTGGTACTCTGTGCCCACTGGCGCCCGCCTGGCCTTGGTCGTCGTGGCTCACGTCATGGAGACCTCGCGAAGTGCCCCTTGCCTTGATCTCTTCGCTCCTTGTGAGCCAGCCTAGTGAGGCTGCCCCTGAGGAGGTCTTGTGTCGTTCGCCTCGCGAGGGTCTTGAGTGTTTGCTGATGAAGATGGGCCGTACCAGGACGTTAGTGGAGCCATGCTGTGGGCCCTAGGCAGGAAAGTCTGGGGACCCTTGTTCCCAGAACGCCAACAGTGTTGTCCCAGCAAATATCTCTATGTTTCTCACCCTCACCATTCTGAACTTGAGCAGCAACAGTTTTGTTGATGCCATACCCTACCAACTCAGCAAGCTACCAATGCTTATCAGGTTAGATTTGGGAAATAACCACCTGACCAATCTAGAATATGCCAATTTCTCACCTATTTCCACTTTAAAGCTGTTATCTATAGCCAATAATGATCTGAGTGGTACCTTCCCACAATTCATTCTCAACTGCACCCATCTGAGGATGAGGTTCCTCAATTTATCAGATAACGCCTCCTCAAGGCAATTACCAGATTCACTGCCAGAGATTATCCCAAGGTTGAGGTATCTAAATATGTCCGCTAATGTATTCTCTGGCTCCATACCTTGCTCGCTCTCAAGGCTCCAAGAACTAGAGATAGTATCTCTCAGGAGAAATAATCTCACAGGAGGAATCCCAGAGGTGTTGGGGATGATACCTGGACTCCGAACTCTTTCACTATCCAGTAACCCACCTGGTGGGTCAATCCCAACCTCACTTGGGCAGCTTCAGTTGCTGGAGAAGCTCATCATCCGAAATGCTAGATTGGTTTCAACTCTTCCACCCCAGCTGGGGAACCTTACAAGTCTTAGACACATGTTATTGGAACAGAATCATTTGTTTCGAAGCTTGCCATCATCTTTTGCCATGGTGCGAGGGTTGTAGTATTTTATAATGTATGATGACAGTATCAGTGGTACCATTCTGCAAGAGATGTTTACAAACTGGACTAACCTCAAGGGATTTTATGCAACCAATAACTGGTTAACTATAAGCATCCCTTCGCAGATCAGCAAATGGAAGGATCTTGTGTATCCGAACCTCTACGGCAACAATTTTATTGGCTCGATGCCAGTGGAGGTGGGAAGCATGCCAGGCTTGCAATTTTTGGACTTGTCCAGGAATCGCCTAACTGGAACTATGCCATCAGATATTAGTAATGCAACATATTTTGCAAATCCTTCTAACAGCTGCAACCACCTTGAAGGGGTGAACTTCCTGCTGGCATTTTCTTGTTGGTAAATCTTCTTATTATCGACTTGTCTGGCAACAAGTTTACAGGTATCATTCCATACTTGAAACTAAGCAGTTGCCAGTTAAGGTGGTTGAGAATAGCAGCTTCTTGACAGAACCATTGTCTGCCTTTTGTCAACTAACACTTTCTGCAAATCTTGGATCTATCAAATAATCAGTTGTGTGGAGAGCTTCCTGGTTGTTTGTGGAATTTTAAAGATTTACAATCCTTGGATTTGTCAGGGCAATGCTTTTGCCAGGGAAGTTCCAACCTCAACTTACTACAACCCTTTACTAAAGTCAATGCACTTGTCAAATAACAGCCTCTCAGGTTGCTTTCCAAAAGTGTTGAAGAACTTTGTAAGCCTTGTTATTTTGGATTTGGGGAACAATAATATTTCTGGTGCAATTCCTCCGTGTATAGGAGAACACAATCCTCTGCTGAGCATACTCGGATTGCGATCAGAAATGTTCTATGGAAGTATCCCTTGGCAGCTATCACAACTGTCCCATCTCCAACTACTTGATTTAATTAGCAGAAAATAATTGTGTAGGTTCCATACCAGGAAATTTTGCCAATTTTTTCTTGATGATACAAACATCCATGATGCAGCCACTTATCGCAATCACCGTACAAACTAGGACATTTAAATCTTTTACCTGTGACCGCATGCACATAATTTGGAATGGACAAGAATACACCTTTCAAGGAAGAGATGCATTTGTGACCGGTATTAATCTCTCTGGCAATTCTCTCATTGGGGAAATCCCTTCAGAGTTGACAAATCTTAGGGGCATCCAACTACTAAATATCTCTAGAAATTATCTATCCGGCGGTATCCCGAAGCACATTGGCAATCTAAAGTTGTTAAAATCCCTTGACCTTTCATCAAACAAACTATCAGGTGTTGTTCCTCCTAGCATATCAAACTTGATGTTCCTCAAGACGCTTAACCTCTCCCACAACCTTCTATCAGGGGAGATACCTACAGGTAGTCAGCTCCAAACATTCAATGACCTATCGATCTATAGCAATAATCTGGGACTTTGTGGTCCCCCATTGAGCATTGCATGTATAAAAAAATTAGTACTACAACACCGGCGGATGGAGCAAAGGAACATCACCATGAACTTGATACACTATGGTTGGACTACTTGGTGATTCTTGGAACAGTCTTTGGGTCCTGGTTATGGTTTGGTACCTTGTTTTTCTACAAGGTCTGGAGGTTTGCTTTCTTCAGCTGCATTGATGCACTGCACCAAAAGTTTATACTGAAGATGAAGCACACCTGACAGGTGACAGTAGCTGCAATGAGTGTGTCTCTTGAAGTTTACTTAGACTTGCAGCATCTACAATGGACATATATTGTATTGTCCATGATCCTTATCTTTGTTTCTTATTAAGTTGTATCTTTGTTCCTTAAGTTGTAATGATCTGTTGCTATGTGAGCAGAAGTGGCTTATATTTGTTGGGGAACCGGGACTAAAGGGTCGGTACTAAAGCCCTATAACTTTAGTCCCGGTTCTTACACCAACCGGGACAGATGGGCCTCCACGTGGCCACTGCGGCGAGCCCAGGCAGGAGGGCCTTTGGTCCCGGTTGGTAAGGCATCCACGCGTCAGCTGTTCAGGGGCTAGGGTTTTTGTTTTTATTCTGAAGGGGGGGTTGGGGTTTTGTATGGTTAATTTAGGTGTTTCAAATATTGTGTTAGGTAGCTAATTAATTAATAGAGAGAAGGGTCCTCTCTTATCTCCGTGCTTGGTCAATGTTACGTACTATATGTATAGAGAGGCACTCGACACGCTAGCTAGTAAGCAAATGAAGGAAACCATTAAGTACAGAAGTTCATCATGAACATATGCATACCGAGAGAAGTGATATCGACCTCTCCTTCTCCGAGAGATTGGGCAAACAACAAGTTTTCGTATATCTATCCGACGCTACTAGCTACATATATACAATATTAAGATCTCTTACAATATAATCCCCTAATTATATATGAACTCAGTTGCAACATGGTATTCTCCGGCTTTATTGATGACGTGGTCAAGAAAGAATCCCGCCAATTCCTCTTGAATTGCTTTCATGCGATCTTGTGGTAGGAGTTCATTCCGCATCTGCCACGTCTAATTTGAAGAAGGGGGTTAATACATACATACACACACACACATACATACATATATATATATATATATATATATATATATATATATATATATATATATGAATGAATGAATGAAACTCAACAGAAATGATGGTGTAATAAAATGAAATTGTGAATATTATTGCTTACGCACATCATATTGTCTTTTAGAGTAGCCCCGCTTATTTTTGCAAGTCGCGTTGTAGATGAACTCGCACATGTAGTATCCAAAGTAATCATTCCCTTGTTCCTGCCACAAGCACTTTACGAGAAATAGAGGTCAATCAAACTGATAATGAAGCATTATAAATGGCATTGATGAAAGTAGCTAGAATCAACGGGAGATGCGCGGAACTAGCTAGCTAGCAGTACTTACTTTCGGGTATGTAAATCGCAGCTCCCTCGGCAGTCCCCGAGCTTCTGCGGTGAACTTTTTCCAAACTCTGCAAGACAAAGAAAATAATTATTACTTGAGATATCAGGAAATGAACAAAAAGTTGCCGATATGGTGCGATAATGATCGATTGAACTTACTTGTTGAGAATTTTAGTCATGTCCGCATAGGTCTCGGGATCTTTTCGTCTCGAGTCTAAGACGGTTACTAGTCCCTGCTCAAGCTTAATCTCCAGGAGAATATAGTGGAAGCTGCGCATGCATGCATAACTCATCAATTACATTACTATAATCTCGAGTAATAAGGGAAACTGAATATGCACAAGACAGTAACACTCACTTGAAGTTGTAAGGAAAGAGTATTTTATCTTTGTTTTGATTTATTACCAACGATTTGAGCAAGTTGGCCTCGGCTTCTTTGGCTTGAAATTTAACCGTAAATTCATATATGAGATTTGTGTTAATGAACCCAATATCATACATTTCTGCTTTTCTGCACTCGACGATCTTCAATCTGCATATTATAGTGAGGATAATTATAAATACATGCAATGAAAGAGTTGAGCTATATAGAGAGACTTAATGACAGAATTAGTACTTACAGACAGTAGCAAGTGACTGTTAATTTATCGAGGGCCTTTTGATTGAAAAACTGGAAGAACTCCTCAAATGGAATAGACAACAGATCAATTCCAATGAGGTCGTGCTCCTCTTTAACTGTGAGCATCAAAGTATTCGTCCCCCCAGACTCTCTGCAGGTTTCCATGTACCAGTCATGGAATCTTCGCATCATCATTGTTAGAGATCTTTCATCTTTGACGAGAGGCTTCCCGTAATGGTATTTGTGTTCGTCCACCTCCAAGAAATCATAATGTGCATCGTCGGGCAGGTAATCTCCAAGATTGGTATTGGGCAAAATCTCCGGATGATTAGCGACGATATCGCTAGACACCTTGAGCGGGGGGCACGATTGGTTCGCTTGTTCGCCGAGCTGGGCAATTTTTTCCCAGCTCGTCGTTCTGCTAACCTTCGATCACTGATAGTACTTCTCGAGCTCTCCGCTTCGATATATACCTTTTCAGTAATGCTCTCATAGTTGTTTTTCGGCGGAGACGGTGGTGGTTTCTTCAGGGCATCGATAGTGCGCTTTGCTTTCACCGGATCTATCTTCTCCTCTGGAGGTGGATGTTTCTTTGCTTTCACCACTTGAAAGAAGTCCCTCACTTCAGTTTCCACGATCTTCGTGGTTTCCTCCATGGTCCTCTCGTATGGTAACTTCTCTAGAGGCTTGAGAGATGGACCAAATCTGTATTGCCTCCAGCCTCTGGCTGTACTGCTAGACGTCGGAGCAGACAGAGCGGCTACGGCTGTCTTCTTTCCTTGCTTACGAGGCGGAGGAGAAGGACTACAACATGCCAGAGCAGCCGGAGCGGCGGCGGGTCTCTTCCGCCCTTGCTGATGAGGCGGAGAAGGAGGAGGCTGGCTGCTCGGGCGCGCCGGCGCAGGCGGAGAAGGAGGCGGAGTGCCACCACGCGCCGGAGAAGGAGGCTGAGTGCCCTGATCACTCGCCGGAGGAGGAGGCGGAGTGCCCTGACTCATCGGAGGAGGAGGCGGAGTGCCCTGACTCGCCGGAGGAGGAGGAGGAGGCGGAGGCATCCAGTTCGGAAGGTTGATGAGCTCCTTCCGCCATAGGCATGGAGTCTTTAGAGAAGAACCCAACCGAGTCTCCCCTTCACCGGTAGGGTGGTGTAACGCCCCGGATCTGATGCGCCAGGTGTCCGTCAGTTATTTGCCGTCCTTGCCATGTCATGTGCTTGCGTGTTGCACTCTGCCATGTCATCATCTGCATTTCTTATCATGTCATCATGTGCATCGCATTCGCATACGTGTTCGTCTCATGCATCCGAGCATTTTCCCCGTTGTCCGTTTTGCAATCCGGCGCTCCTACGTCCTCCGGCGTCCCCTTTTACCTATTTTCGTGTGCGGGTGTTAAACATTCTCGGAATGGACCAAGGCTTGACATGTGGCCTTGGTTTACTACCGGTAGACCGCCTGTCAAGTTTCGTATCATTTGGACTTCGTTTGATACTCCAACGGTTAACCGGGTAACCGAAAAAGCCTCCTTCTCTTTGCAGCCCAACACCCCTCCGAAGTGTCCCAAAACCCATCTAAACCCCTTCCATCTTCTCGGTCGTTCGATCACGATCGCGTGGCCGAAAACTGCACTCCATTTGGAGCTTCCTAGCTCCCTCTACCTATAAATATGTGCCTCCCCCGTCCAAATCGCAGATGAAACCCTAGCCCCGCTCCCTCTCCACCGCCGGACACGTCCGTCCGCGCCGGACATGTCCGCTCTCCACGTCGCTCCGGCGAATCAGCCGCCGCCACCTTAGCCGCGTCGCCGCCGCCAGCCAATCCCCCGCCGCCACGTCAGCGCCGCCACCTCCTCTCTCCTCCCTGCGCCGCCGCGGCCCTGCGCGCCCATGGCCGGCCCGCCCGGCCCGGTCGCCGTTCGCGCCCGTCCGCCGGCCCGCGCCTGCCCCTGCCCGCGCGCCGCCACCTCCTCGCCGGCGTGCCTCCCCGCCGCCCGCCGGCAACCGCCCCGCCGCCTTCGCCCCGCTGGCGCAGCGCGCCACCGGCCCGCCGTGCGCCGCCTGCCGCCATGCGCCACCTAGTCCGGTGCCGCGCGCCTCCCGCGCCCTCGCCCGGCTCGCCCGCGCATCTGCTGGCGCCGCGGACCGCCGCGCCCTCCGCCGCCGGAGCTCCAAGCTCGCCGCCCCGGAGCCCGTCCGCGCCTCCGACCTCCTCCCTCGTCGCCGGTGTCGCCCTCCTCCGGCGAACCTTGTTCCCCGTGCCGCCCGGGTCCGATCCAGATCTGGATCCACGGAGAGGTTGACTTTCTCCCCCTCCCGAATTCTTCCAAGTCCCGAATCTTTTGCATAATCTTGCCATGTTCATCATGCCATAACTCTCTGCGTACTGCTCCATTTCGTGCGTGTAATATGTCAAATTGTTCGTCTACATGAGTACATAATTTCATCTCATTGCATCATTTTCATTTGAGTTCATCTTGATGCCCGAAATGCTGTTAGAAGAGGGCTATGTGATGTTAGTTTCAGATCTGTTTCCGAACATGCACTTTTGTCATTTTTGCCATGATTGATGTGTGCATCCTATGAAGTTGAGTTCATGTTGTTTCAGAGAGATCAATGCATATTTTGAGCATGATCAGTAAGGGTGTTTTGAGCATATGGATTTTCTCTATCCATCCATGCTTTTTTTGTATTTATGGAGTGCCATAGCTTGAGTCAATCGAGCTCTACTTTTGCTATAAATGTTGCTGGCAGATTGTTTACATGTTATTCAATTTTGCCAAGCTTGTTGTAGTTGATCCTTGCATGCTATGATGCTATTCTTGTCATTTCTAGCTTCTATGCCATGTCTTCTTGATGTATGTATGCTTAGTTTATCATGCATTGCGATGTAGTGAGTGCATCGAGCTCACGAACATGCCTACTTGTTATCTGTTTTTGGCATGTCCAGTTTTCTGCTGTCTGAAAACTGTAGCGAAACTTGCTTAATTGACATGGGTGTTATTATATTTTTTGATCCCTTTTGGCTTATGGTCAGTAAGGGACTTTTGTCAAGTGCTTTGAGTAGATTCATTCCATGCCATATTTTGCTATGTCCTGATCTTGTAGCATGTTGTTTGCCTGCTATAAACATGTCATCCTGATGATATTTTCTGGCATGTTATTTTCACAAAGTCTGTGAACCTGTTATATTTTGCACTTTTGCCATGCTTGTTTGAACCTGCTCTGATGTGATTTAGCCGTAGCTCAGTGTCCACCTTTTGTCAAGCATCTTGAGTATATTGCTACCATATGCTTTGTTGGTACATTTGGGTGCAGTAGCATAATTTCTTGTTGCTTGCTAAGTAGCATCATGCTGTTAATGGCAGAATCTTGCCATTCTTGTTTTGCTTGTCATTTGCAAACCGTGCATCCGATTCCGGTGATCTTTATATCGATTTCAACCGAAATCATCTCACCTTTCCAGTGGCATACTTGGTTTGCCAAGATTATGTCTGGTTCATCTTTTTCCTTCCGGAGCACGCATATGCATTGCATACCACATCTCGCATATCATGCCATGTTCATGTGTTGGTTGTTTACTATGTTGTGTGTTTCTTTCCGGTGTTGCTTCTTCGGGCTAGTTCCGATAACGTTGCGTTTGTGAGGATTCGTTCGACTTCGTCCGTTTGTCTTCTTCATGGACTCATTCTTCTTCCTTGCGGGATCTCAGGCAAGATGACCATACCCTCGAAATCACTTCTATCTTTGCTTGCTAGATTGCTCGCTCTTTTGCTATGCCTATGCTGTGATACCTACCACTTGCTTATCATGCCTCCCATATTGTCAAACCAAGCCTCTAACCCACCTTGTCCTATCAAACCATTGTCTGGCTATGTTACCGCTTTGCTCAGCCCCTCTTATAGCGTTGTTAATTGCAGGTGAAGATGAAGTTTGTTCCTTGTTGGAACATGAAGATGTTGTTCCTTGTTGGAACATGTTTACTTGTTGGGATATCACAATATCTCTTATATTATTAATGCATCTATATACTTGGTAAAGGGTGGAAGGCTCGGCCTTATGCCTGGTGTTTTGTTCCACTCTTGCCGCCCTAGTTTCCGTCATATCGGTGTTATGTTCCCGGATTTTGCGTCCCTAACGCGGTCGGGTGATTTATGGGACCCCCTTGACAGTTCGCTTTGAATAAGACTCTTCCAGCAAGGCCCAACATTGGTTTTACCATTTGCCTCACCACCACCTATCCCCTTCCCTTGGGTTCTGCAGACTCAAGGGTCATCTTTATTCAGCCCCCCCGGGCCAGTGCTTCTCTAAGTGCTGGTTCGAACTAGAGCACTGTGTAGCGCCACCTCAAGGAAACTTGAGGTCTGGTTTTAGTTGTATGGACAGCTCATCCGGATGTGCCCTGAGACCGAGATATGTGCAGCTCCTATCAGGATTTGTCGGCACAATCGGGCGGCTTTGCTGGACTTGTTTTATTACTGTCGAAACGTCTTGTAGTCCGGGATTTCGAGACTGATTGGGTCTTCCCGGTAGAAGGAATATCCTTCGTTGACCGTGAGAGCTTATAATGGGCTAAGTTGGGACACCCCTGCAGGGTATTATCTTTCGAAAGCCGTGCCCGCGGTTATGAGGCAGATGGGAATTTGTTAATGTCCGGTTGTAGAAAACCCGAAGTTGATCTTAATTAAAATACACCAACCGCGTGTGTAACCATGATGGTCTCTTCTCGGCGGAGTCCGGGAAGTGAACACGGTGTTGGAGTTATGCTTGACATAATTGTTTCAGGATCACTTCTTGATCATATTTGTTCGATCGTGCTTTTGCCTTCTCTTCTCGCTCTCATTTGCGTATGTTAGCCACCATATATGCTAGTCGCTTGCTGCAGCTCCACCTCATACCTTTTACCCTACCTATAAGCTTTAATAGTCTTGATCTTGCGGGTGTGAGATTGTTGAGTCCTCGTGACTCACCAGATACTTCCAAAACCAGTTTGCAGGTGCCGATGAGACCGTGCAGGTGACACACCCGAGCTCAAGGAGGAGCTCGATGAAGACCTTGTTCTTTGTGTTATTTCGTTTCAGTTGATCAGTAGTGGAGCCCAGTTGGGGTCGATCGGGGATCTGTGTAGCATTTGGGGTAGTCTTCTTTTATTTTGGTTCCGTAGTCGGACCTTGATTGTATCTGTATGATGTAATGCTTTATTCATGTATTGTGTGAAGTGGCGATTGTAATCCAACTATGTATCTTTTTCCCTTATGTATTACATGGGTTGTGTGAAGATTACCTCACTTGCGACATTGCTTTCAATGCGGTTATGCCTCCAAGTCGTGCTTCGACACGTGGGAGATATAGCCGCATCGAGGGCGTTACAAGTTGGTAATCAGAGCCTTCCCCGACCTTAGGAGCCCCCACTGATTGATCGTTTTTAGCGGCCGAGTTGTGTCTAGAAAAATGTTTTGAGTCTTTTAGGATTATATATATCGGAGAGTTTAGGAATTCTTTTTTACTTCCCAGTCTCATCATCGCTCTGGTAAGGCATCCTGACGTAGAGTTTTGACTCTTCTCTTCTCAATTTTCACTAAAAAAATTTAGGATCACGCGGGTATCTTAGAATTCGTTCCGATGGTTTTGTGATGACAACATTGTCTTGGTGCCTCCTGTCAGCAGGGGTTTAGTGTAGGTGTCCCGGGGAGTTGAGCTCCGAGGTGTTGTCGTCCTAATTTTATCGTTGCAGTTCTGGAATACCTGAGTTTAGTACGCCGACATCGAAAATCTCTTTTGTACAGTTGTTGGTGAGATAACCCTGATAGCCTAGTACTGAGGCGAGTGCGGGAGTATTGCCATAACTCGTATAACGGATGCTTTTCGAAGGTTGAGGTAAATGATTTCCGAAGGTTTCTTGGTTATGTGTTGAAGGATGGATAGAGCTGGATCTAGGTATTGTTAGTTTGGGTGATATATTTTGTGTCCCCTGTATCCCCAACACCTGATTGCATAACCAGAAAGTTTCGGGAGTTTATAGGTGGGAATTCAAGTAGCTCCTAGAATATCTTTCCAACAGACACATGATACGATATGGGATCTATCATATGTTTGTTTCCGGCTTATTCTACAAGCCAAATCCTTTGTTTTTTGTTTTGTTTTGTGGTAGTCGAGTTGCTTCGAAGTCAAATGTTGATTCCATACCTTATTCTAAACGGTGTTCTCATATTTCTATGTGAATACTAATCCTTCTTGATCATTGAGGTTGTCATGTCAATCCTTTTCAACCGGTGCATTTCTCTTCGAGATGATCCCATCATTCTCCCCATTCGCAAGATCTATTCTAAGTTTTTCCAACATTGCTTGTCTCATCCGTCCCAAATTGTCTTTGTTTTTCCCGCCCTCCCACCCTTTTTCTTCAAGGACTCAGATTTCTTAATCAAGTATCCTTTTTTTATGAGAAGTCTCTCCATTCTTTCCTTCAATGTTCTTATCCGGTGATTATCATGAAGATGGTCAGGAGTTTCAAGTTCGTCATTCGTCATTCTTTTCTTCTCCGGTGGTTCCAATTCAAGCTTTATCGATCATATCTTTTCCTAGTTTCTAATGTTTTCTCGTACCGGTGCACCTCTTAATCATTCGCCTCTCGCTATTCATTTGTTCCGGAGTGATGAAGATATCTCAGAAGATTAAAGTTTCCATTCTCAATTCACTCAAGTTCTTTTGAGGATGTTATCTCATTCAAGCCATTTAAATCAACCGGTGTGTTCTCCCTTTCAAGTAATCGTTCAATGGCGTTTCTTTTGAGTGGGCCCTAACCCACAGGTCTTTTCCCAGGATCTTACCTGACTCTTCTAATTATCCCGAAGTTATTCTCAAATTCTTTTCGAAGCTTGACGTAAGAGTGAATTTTCATCAGTCATATGTCTTTCTCCAAAGATCTTCCAAATTCTTTTCATCGTTGGTTCAACTTTTCTATTCTTCATTATTCCGGAGTGTCTCAACAATTTGGTGGTGTTCTTCTCGTCATTCTCAGATTTGAAGACCGAAGAAGAGTTTCTCTTAAATCTTGTCCATTCTCTTGAAGATGCGTGGTTCTAGATTGATGCCATTCTCTCATAATTGTTTTGATTGTGAGAATTCTTTTCACCCATCCGAAGCAATTCATGAGTCTTTTCAGTTTGATTCTCCGGAGCCCATCATCTCAGAATTATTCATTCAAGCTTTCAGCTCTCGTTCTCCAAATCTTACCGGTGCGTCATTCAATATTCTCTAATCAGTTCTTGATCTCTTCGTTCTCATGTATCTAAATCCTAGCAAGCATCTTCGTTCATTTGCTAATTCTTCCCGGTGTTTCCTTATTATTTTTCTTCGTCCATTTTAAATTCTTACGGTGGTTCGCTCAAGATCCTTCTTCCTTTGTTATCATATAGATTCATTCTTTCTTTCCAATCCTACCGGCGGTTCGTTGAAGACATTCCCAAGTTTGTGCTATATCTCTCTTGATCCTTTCTATGAGAATAAGTGGTATGCCAAGTCCATTTCTTGTCATCAATTTAAATTGGTGAAGGATACGCATAACATAATTCTTGTTCTTGTTTCATCCAAGTGATTGATTCATTCTTCCGGAGTTCGTAATGGTATCAATTTCTCAGTTCTAAGTTGTTCATCTCTTCTTTCCGGAGTTTGTTCATCATATCACATTCTCGGTCCGAGATGCTTCGTCTTTTCTTTCCGGAGTTCCAAGTGTTCTCGGTTATAGCATTCCGAAGATCCATCTAAATCATTGCAAAGCTTCACCTTGTGTTTCCAACTTCTCTTTCTTTTATCATCCTTTTCTTACGGAGTTCATCATGGAGGCTCTACATGGTGGTTCGTTAAGGATTCTTTTCATTCTTCATTTGTTCTTCAAGATTTTTCTCGAAGTTATGATCCGCCAAGCTATACTCAAAATTAAACATGGTGCTCAACACATGTTTTGTTTGGAGGAGTTCAAGCATTTCTTCATCTTGCGTTCCGAAGTGCAATTCTTTCTACCTTATCTTTTGAGGTGGTGTTATGTCATTGTTGATAATTTCCCTTCGTGTTTCAAGTTGTCGAGAATGAGATATTTTAAATCCATCACTTTCACTTCGTTAAGGAGATCGTTTCAACCTATCAATCCCTCCATTGGAGTTATCTTGGTAAAGATTTCACCTAAAGCCTTCCCTAAGGATTGTTGCTATTTGTGGTGATTAGGCATGACCCAAGTTCTTCTTTTATCCTCTTGGTGAAAGAAGTTTTCATCTCCTTGTTGATATCTATCCAATCTGTTGTTTCCCTTAGTGGCAGAAGCTCACCTCATAATGTTGAGATGTTTCCATAAGCCCACTACAAGCTTATTCGTCTCGTTGTTGATTTTCCAACAACTCCGTTATAACCTTCTTGGAAGGATGCTTTCCAAATTAAATTGTGGTAGAAGTTGGCATTTCCTTCTACATTCTTTTATTACAATGATCTATCTTCCATTCTTTTGTTCCGGAGGCATTGTGATGTTACTCTCTTTGACTCATCATCTCGTTTTGCCAAGATCATGTTTTTCTCGTGCTTATCCATTTAACCGGAGTGTTGTGTCATCTCTTCAAGTTCTTTTCATCTTATCAAGTCTTGCATCTCTTTTCAACCGGAGTGCTGCCCGAATTTGTTCTTCCTTGTTCCTTGTTTATCTCGTTTCAACTAGAGTGCTTTCAGTTCCTTCTTGTCCATTGTGCTCGTCATTCATAGCTTTGCAACCTCCAAGGTTCACAGGGTGTTCCTTGTTCCTCTTATCAAACGGAGTGTTCGCAATCTCATTCATCTCCATTTTATTCTTCTTTAAATTGTTTAACCTCTCAAGGTTCGTTGGTTTCACTCGTTTGTCAAAGAAGCAAATTAGTTTTACCTCTTCTCTTCCTCTTTCGTTTCTCTCCGGTGCCATCCTAGATCTCGGGACGAGATCCTCTCGTAGTGGTGGAGTGTTGTAACGCCCTGGATCTGATGCGCCAGGTGTCCGTCAGTTATTTGCCGTCCTTGCCATGTCATGTGCTTGCGTGTTGCACTCTGCCATGTCATCATCTGCATTTCTTATCATGTCATCATGTGCATCGCATTCGCATACGTGTTCGTCTCATGCATCCGAGCATTTTCCCCGTTGTCCGTTTTTCAATCCGGCGCTCCTACGTCCTCCGGCGTCCCCTTTTACCTATTTTCGTGTGCGGGTGTTAAACATTCTCGGAATGGACCAAGGCTTGGCATGTGGCCTTGGTTTACTACCGGTAGACCGCCTGTCAAGTTTCGTATCATTTGGACTTCGTTTGATACTCCAACGGTTAACCGGGTAACCGAAAAAGCCTCCTTCTCTTTGCAGCCCAACACCCCTCCAAAGTGGCCCAAAACCCATCTAAACCCCTTCCACCTTCTCAGTCGTTCGATCACGATCGCGTGGCCGAAAACCGCACTCCATTTGGAGCTTCCTAGCTCCCTCTACCTATAAATATGTGCCTCCCCCGTCCAAATCGCAGATGAAACCCTAGCCCCGCTCCCTCTCCGCCGCCGGACACGTCCGTCCGCGCCAGACATGTCCGCTCTCCACGTCGCTCCGGCGAATCAGCCGCCGCCACCTCAGCCGCGTCGCCGCCGCCAGCCAATCCCCCGCCGCCACGTCAGCGCCGCCACCTCCTCTCTCCTCCCCGCGCCGCCGCAGCCCTGCGGGCCCACGGCCGGCCCGCCCGGCCCGGTCGCCGCCGTTCGCGCCCGTCTGCCGGCCCGCGCCTACCCCTGCCCGCGCGTCTCCACCTCCTCGCCGGCGTGCCTCCCCGCCGCCCGCCGGCAACCGCCCCGCCGCCTTCGCCCCGCTGGCGCAGCGTGCCATCGGCCTGCCGTGCGCCGCCTGTCGCCATGCACCGCCTCGCCCGGTGCCGCGCGCCTCCCACGCCCTCGCCCGGCTCGCCCGCTCAGCCGCCGGCGCCGCGGACCGCCGCGCCCTCCACCGCCGGAGCTCCAAGCTCGCCGCCCGGAGCCCGTCCGCGCCTCCGGCCTCCTCCCTCGTCGCCGGTGTCGCCCTCCTCCGGCGAACCTCGTTCCCCGTGCCTCCCAGGTCCGATCCAGATCTGGATCCACGGAGAGGTTGACTTTCTCCCCCTCCCGAATTCTTCTAAGTCCCGATTCTTTTGCATAATCTTGCCATGTTCATCATGCCATAACTCTCTGCATACTGCTCCGTTTCGTGCGTGTAATATGTCAAATTGTTCGCCTCTATGAGTACATCATTTCATCTCATTGCATCATTTTCATTTCAGTTCATCTTGATGCCCGAAATGCTGTTAGAAGAGGGCTATATGATGTTAGTTTCAGATCTGTTTCAGAACATGCACTTTTGTCATTTTTGCCATGATTGATGTGTGCATCCTATGAAGTTGAGTCCTACATGTGTTTTGTAATATGCCATGCTACCTTTCCAGGGGTGAATGCCATGTATTTTTGTGATCTCTGTGGTGACTAGCACAAGCATGCAAACTAGGGTACTTAATGTTGCTGATTTCAGGGACTTAGTATTTTCACTAAGTCAAGCCCTGCTGTTATTTTTATGCCATGTGTTCATGTTGTTTCAGAGAGATCCATGCATATTTTGAGCATGATCAGTAAGGGTGTTTTGAGATATGGATGTTCTCTATCCATCCATGCTTTTTTTTGTATTTATGGAGTGCCATAGCTTAATTGACATGGGTGTTATTATATTTTCTGATCCCTTTTGGCTTATGGTCAGTAAGGGACTTTTGTCAAGTGCTTTGAGTAGATTCATTCCATGCCATATTTTGCTATGTCCTGATCCTGTAGCATGTTGTTTGCCTGCTATAAACATGTCATCCTGATGATATTTTCTGGCATGTTGTTATTTTCACTAAGTCTGTGAACCTGTTATATTTTGCACTTTTGCCATGCTTGTTTGAACCTGCTCTGATGTGATTTAGCCGTAGCTCAGTGATCACCTTTTGTCAAGCATCTTGAGTATATTGCTACCATATGCTTTGTTGGTACGTTTGGGTGCAGTAGCTTAATTTCTTGTTGCTTGCTAAGTAGCATCATGCTGTTAATGGCAGAATCTTGCCATTCTTGTTTTGCTTGTCATTTGCAAACCGTGCATCCGATTCCGGTGATCTTTATATCGATTTCAACCGAAATCATCTCACCTTTCCAGTGGCATACTTGGTTTGCCAAGATTATGCCTGGTTCATCTTTTTCCTTCCGGAGCACGCATATGCATTGCATACCACATCTCGCATATCATGCCATGTTCATGTGTTGGTTGTTTACTATGTTGTGTGTTTCTTTCCGGTGTTGCTTCTTCGGGCTGGTTCCGATAACGTTGCGTTTGTGAGGATTCGTTCGACTTCGTCCGTTTGTCTTCTTCATGGACTCGTTCTTCTTCCTTGCGGGATCTCAGGCAAGATGACCATACCCTCGAAATCACTTCTATCTTTGCTTGCTAGATTGCTCGCTCTTTTGCTATGCCTATGCTGCGATACCTACCACTTGCTTATCATGCCTCCCATATTGTCAAACCAAGCCTCTAACCCACCTTGTCCTAGCAAACCGTTGTTTGGCTATGTTACCGCTTTGCTCAGCCCCTCTTATAGCGTTGTTAATTGCAGGTGAAGATGAAGTTTGTTCCTTGTTGGAACATGAAGATGTTGTTCCTTGTTGGAACATGTTTACTTGTTGGGATATCACAATATATCTTATATTATTAATGCATCTATATACTTGGTAAAGGGTGGAAGGCTCGGCCTTATGCCTGGTGTTTTGTTCCACTATTGCCGCCCTAGTTTCCGTCATATCGGTGTTATGTTCCCGGATTTTGCGTCCCTAACGCGGTCGGGTGATTTATGGGACCCCCTTGACAGTTCGCTTTGAATAAGACTCTTCCAACAAGGCCCAACATTGGTTTTACCATTTGCCTCACCACCACCTATCCCCTTCCCTTGGGTTCTGCAGACTCAAGGGTCATCTTTATTCAGCCCCCCCCCCGGGCCAGTGCTTCTCTAAGTGCTGGTTCGAACTGGAGCGCTGTGCAGCGCCACCTCAAGGAAACTTGAGGTCTGGTTTTAGTTGTATGGACAGTTCATCCGGATGTGCCCTGAGACCGAGATATGTGCAGCTCCTATCAGGATTTGTCGGCACAATCGGGCGGCTTTGCTGGACTTGTTTTATTACTGTCGAAACGTCTTGTAGTCCGGGATTCCGAGACTGATCGGGTCTTCCCGGTAGAAGGAATATCCTTCGTTGACCGTGAGAGCTTATAATGGGCTAAGTTGGGACACCCCTGCAGGGTATTATCTTTCGAAAGCCGTGCCCGCGGTTATGAGGCAGAGGGGAATTTGTTAATGTCCGGTTGTAGAAAACCCGAAGTTGATCTTAATTAAAATACACCAACCGCGTGTGTAACCGTGATGGTCTCTTCTCGGCGGAGTCCGGGAAGTGAACACGGTGTTGGAGTTATGCTTGACATAAGTAGTTTCAGGATCACTTCTTGATCATATTTGTTCGATCGTGCTTCTGCCTTCTCTTCTCGCTCTCATTTGCGTATGTTAGCCACCATATATGCTAGTCGCTTGCTGCAGCTCCACCTCATACCTTTTACCCTACCTATAAGCTTAAATAGTCTTGATCTCGCGGGTGTGAGATTCCTGAGTCCTCGTGACTCACCAGATACTTCCAAAACCAGTTTGCAGGTGCCGATGAGACCATGCAGGTGACACACCCGAGCTCAAGGAGGAGCTCGATGAAGACCTTGTTCTTTGTGTTGTTTCGTTTCAGTTGATCAGTAGTGGAGCCCAGTTGGGGTCGATCGGGGATCTGTGTAGCATTTGGGGTAGTCTTCTTTTATTTTGGTTCCGTAGTCGGACCTTGATTGTATCTGTATGATGTAATGCTTTATTCATGTATTGTGTGAAGTGGCGATTGTAAGCCAACTATGTATCTTTTTCCCTTATGTATTACATGGGTTGTGTGAAGATTACCTCACTTGCGACATTGCTTTCAATGCGGTTATGCCTCCAAGTCATGCTTCGACACGTGGGAGATATAGCCGCATCGAGGGTGTTACAGGTGGTCAAGCTCGAGGTCCTCAAATCCCTCCGTTATTTCGTCCACCGTCACCCTAGCATATCCTTCTGGAATCGGATGACGGTGAAAAGTTGCACCGGGTTCAGGAGGTCGAACAGAGCCGACAGCCGCCTTGACTTTGAAGTTCTGCCATTGCGTCATAAGGTGGCAATGTTGAGACTCCGTGATAGCATCCACGGGGTAGCTAGCAGGAGCCGTCAAGACAGGCTCCAGCTGAAGCAGCTCAGTGGAAGCCACGCTACTTCTCCGCTGAGATGGTGGGGTAGCTTCAGCAGGTCGCTTGCGGCAAACTGCGTCTCGATCCTCTAGCGCTTGTACCCTTGCGTGCAGCTTCTGTAGTTGGGTATGCTCCACTTTCTTCCTCCTCTCCTGGCATTTGTAACCGCCTGCGTCCGGAAACCCAACCTTCCACGAAACGGAGCCTGGCGTGCCTCGTGTCCGTCCAGGGTGCGCAGGATTCCCGAGTGCCATTGTGAGCTCGTCGTTCTCTCTGTCTGGAACGAACGCCCCTTGCTGCGCTGCGGCGATATAGTCCTGAAGCTTCGTGACGGGTATTCGCAGTTGCTTATTCGTCCAAACGCACTTCCCTGATACAGGGTCCAAGGTTCCTCCAACCCCGAAGAACCAAGTCCGGCAATGGTCTGGCCAGTTCAATGTCTCTGGTTCGACCCCTTTATCAAGCAGGTCATTCTCAGCCTTGGCCCACAACGGCCGGGCTTTGAGGTAGCCACCTGACCCCGTGCGATGGTGATGCTCCTTCTTCGCAGCATTTATCTTGTTTCTCGCTGACATCTTCTTACTCTTGTCCGATGTCTTGTGGGCCACAAATGCGGGCCAGTGATCTCTGATCTTCTGATACCGGTCGGTGAATTCTGGTGTCTTTTCTTGGTCGACAAACGATGTTTTCAGCTCATTCTTCCACCTCATGAATAGGTCTGCCATCTTCTTAAGAGCATGAGACTTGATAAATTGCTCTTTAATTGGCTTCTTCGGATCCTCCTATGGCGGTAGGGTGAAATTTGCCTTCAGCGTGGTCCAAAGATCATCTTTCTGCATATCGTTGACATAAGACACCTCAGGGTCTTCCTTCTTAGGCTTAAACCATTGGTGGATGCTGATCGAGATCTTGTCCCTAACAAGAACCCCGCACTGAGCAGAAAATGCTTCCTTGGTCCGGATGGGTTCAATCGATTAGCCATCGCGCGCGATTGCTGTGATTGTGAACCTTTCATCCGAGCGCAACTTTTTCTTCGGGCCTCGTTTCTTTACCGAAGTTGTGCTCGATCCGGAGGGCTAGAAAAAAGAAGAAAGACGAGAGTTAATATGTGTACATACCAAAACAATGAATGCATCAATTAGCTAGTCAGCACAGGCTTTATATATATATATATATATACATATATATATATATACCTGGCCGGACTCTATTCGGTCACCGAAGCCGTCATCACGGTCTCCTTCTTGCACCGGCATTCAGTCACCGGATCCATCATAATCATGTCCTTCCTCCTCCATTGTTCGATCACCGTAGCCTACTTCTTCAAAGCCACATCATAAATTTTAAACCCTTTCTGACTTCATTTGTTATTTTTCATGCATTTACTAATATTTTTGAGCTATAAGACCCTGAAATTCAAAAGCATTTCAAATGAACTCTGAAAAGGTTGAAAGTTGGCATGGTATCATCATTTCACCCACATAGCATGTGCTAAAAAGTTGAGAGGGTTACGGCAAAAACTAGATGCACTTCGTGTACCAAACGGACAATCTCTTTCGAAGTATCAGGGTTTCATACGAAAACTCATCTATTACAAAGGGATTTCATTTTTTGAACTTATTTGAACTCCAGACTTTTTGTGTGTTCAAAATGCACCATTCAAAGCCACATCATCAATTTTAAACCCTTTCTAACTTCATTTGTTATTTTTCATGCATTTACTGATATTTTTGAGCTATAAGACCCTGAAATTCAAAAGTATTTCAAATGAACTCTGAAAATGTTGAAAGTTGGCATGGTATCATCATTTCACCCACATAGCATGTGCTCAAAATTTGAGAGGGTTAAGGCATGTGCAAAACGGACAATCTCTTTCGAAGTATCAGGGTTTCATACGGAAACTCATCTGTTACAAAGGGATTTCATTTTTTTAACTTATTTGAACTCCAGACTTTTTGTGTGTTCAAAATGCACCATTCAAAGCCACATCATCAATTTTCAATCCTTTCTGACTTCATTTGTTATTTTTCATGCATTTACTGATTTTTTTGAGCTATAAGACCCTGAAATTCAAAAGCATTTCAAATGAACTCTGAAAAGGTTGAAAGTTGGCATGGTATCATAATTTCACCCACATAGCATGTGCTAAAAAGTTGAGAGGGTTACGGCAAAAACTAGATGCACTTCGTGTACAAAACGGACAATCTCTTTCGACGTATCAGGGTTTCATACGGAAACTCATCTGTTACAAAGGGATTTCATTTTTTTTTGAACTTATTTGAACTCCAGACTTTTTGTGTGTTCAAAATGCACCATTCAAAGCCACATCATCAATTTTAAACCCTTTCTTACTTCATTTGTTATTTTTCATGTATTTACTGATTTTTTTGAGCTATAAGACCCTGAAATTCAAAAGCATTTCAAATGAACTCTGAAAAGGATGGAAGTTGGCATGGTATCATCATTTCACCCACATAGCATGTGCAAAAAAGTTGAGAGGGTTAGGGCATGGACAACACATAAAACCATTCTGCTTATTTGCCTCAGCCACTTCGAGAAAATTATGCAGGCTTTTAATGTACTCGGAGATGTGTCTGTCACCGTACATCCATTGCCGGTTCATCTGCGTGCATTATATATAATTACGTGTGTCAAAAACCATTAAAGATTCACATGGATAGATAACTGACCAAATTAATAGTAGTTCATCATCATATTAAAACCAAAGTACATACATAGTTCAAATTGAACAACATATAGCTCTCCAGAGCATCTAGTTAAACCATACATTGAAACTATGTAAAACCTTTCAGTGCAACAACAAATACGATCATAATCACAACCAAGGTAACAATTGATCCAACGGCATAATGATACCAAGCCTCAGTATGAACGGCATATTTTCTAATCTTTCTAATCTTCAACCGCATTGCATCCATCTTGATCTTGTGATCATCGACGACATCCGCAACATGCAACTCCAATATCATCTTCTCCTCCTTAATTTTTTTATTTTTTCCTTCAAGTAATTGTTTTCTTCTTCAACTAAATTTGACCTCTCGACAATAGGGTCGGTTGGAATTTCCGGTTCAACTACCTTCTAGATAAATAAAATTAAATAAAATATATGTCATGTTGGTCGGCATAATTGTCATAAACAATAAATGAACCAAATAGTTATAAAAAGATAATATATACCACATTCGAATCATAGACAAGACGAGGGCCGACGGGGGCGGATACCAAAACCATCGCACTATATAATAACAATGAATAACAAACGTAAGAAAATTAGACAAGTATCTATCTGAAGTAAGAATTTTTTTTCTTTCAGAAAGGATAAGAACAAGAGGCTCACCACGGTGGTGCCGGCGACGAGATCGGCGCGGGCGATTGACAGCGGTGAAGACGGGGACGGGACGTGACGGACCGCTAAATCTAGAAAAATCTCGGGGAAAATGGAGTTCGGAGGTCGAGTTTCGAGAGGAGAAAGATTAACTAGTGTGGCTTGGGCATTTCATCAAACACCTCATGTGCATAGGAGGTGAGCTAGAGCACCACAAAACTCTCCCCTCGCCGGCCAGAAAAAACAGAGCAGTGTGGAGTGCTCTGCTCGCCGGCAAGGGGGTATATATAGCCACCTCATTGGTCCCGGTTCGCGGCTGGAACAGGGACTAAAGGCTGTGGGCTAGGAGCGAGGACCATTGGTCCCGATTCGTTCCTAGAATCGGAACAAATGGGTCCTGACGAACCGGGACAGATGCCTCCCGAGGCCCGGCCGGCCTCCTGGGCGCACGAACCGGGACGTATGCCCCCCATGGGTCCCGGTTCGTGCAGAACCGGGACTAATGGGTTGGCCAAGCTCCAACCAAAGCCATGTTTTCTACTAGTGTTGGAATGGAGGTGATATGTTTCATCATCGCTACTTATATATTTTACAAGTTTGTTGGCACCTACGAGTACATCTTCAATCTTATGGGCGCCCCAATCTTATATCTCGTGCATACACATGTCATATCTTCTCAGTTCACAGTTAACCCAAGACTCAGTTCTTTTACCACCATTCTCAGCAAAACTATGATCAGGATAACACTGGTCACAGATATAAAATAGGAGTGATGCGTTTCCATGCCTAGACTCATCTGCATCCGGTAAGAAAAGAAAATTCAAAAAATTCCAAAGTTTTTTTTGCATGGTAGAAAATTTATCGCTTGAGGTCCTCTCTAGTTTTTAGATCGTTTGGACATCTGAGCATCTCTCAGCAAAAAAGACAAATCGGATTAGAGCAGTGCATGAACAGTAAACATTTTTACAGACCCCAAATTTGTCTTTTTTGCCGAGAGTTGCTCAGATGCCCAAATGATTTAAAAATTAGAGTGGACCTCACGCATCAATTTATCTACAACACAATTTTTTTGGAATTTTTAAATTTTTCTAGTATTTGTTTTGATTTTTATCGTCAAGGCGGGCGCGGCTGAGCCTGGGCTCAGAAGTGGATTACCGCACAATATCCCAACATCCACCAATAGTTTCCAGGCAAAATAACCCTCAGCACGCATCTCAGTTCGATCTAGCTGTTTACGACGGTGCAGTGCTTCCTGATCTCCCCCTGAGAGCCGGTCTTGACCTGCACGGGGCCCATCCTCGCCACGAGAGGGTGAGAGAAGGGGAATGGGAAAGAGGGGGGCTGAGGCATCCGGGCACCGCTGTAGCACCTCGGCGGCGACGTCCATGGCGTTCGGATTCAATGAATGCACAGGAGGGAGGGAGGAGGAGGAAGACGAGGTCATCTCCAAAACCACAAAAATCATAACAAAACCGCTCTAGGGATAGATTTATCCGGTTTTAGAGATTTCAGGTTTAAAATTGTACCAAACTAGACGTCAGGGGGTATTTGTCCATTGAGGCACATTTGAGGGTGAAAAATGGAACTCTTTCTTTAGGAAATGCCCACGGCCCGGTTAGAGTGTGTCGGGCCAGCGTGCTCACGGGCCGGCATGCCAGGCCCAGACCGTTTGGCCAGCTACAGCTACAGGTTCGTGGATCGCGGCCTGGTCCTCGTTTGCCCATTCCCTTCCAGCTTCAGCCAGTTTCTACCGTCGTGCCCTCCGGTGACCCAGGGCGCCGCCGGCCATCTCCCATGCCAGAGCTGCGGGCCATCTCTTAACCGTAGACGCGCAAGGGGCCCTCGCCTCGTCATCGTCGCCTGCAGGCGGTCAAGCCAGCATTCCAGCAAACCCTAAGGACGGTTCACGTTTCCCCTGCTGGCCTGCTGCCGCCGCGCCGCCCTTCTCCACTCTTGTTTCAAAATTCCCGATCCGTTTATCAGAGTTTTGCATTGTTAGACTAGTATCTCCCAGATTATTTGTTTGTAAATTGAAATCCCCATATATGGTGTGCATTTGTCATCCCCTAGACGCAGTAGACGTGCGGTGCTAACGAAATATGGGTCTGAATTGGTTGCGTAATTGTGTGGTTTAGACACAACTGCATTCGATCCTAGAGAGATCGACTGGCTGATAAGCTGATTTGTTTTGGCCGTTGTAGTTGAGTCATGGCTCTGGACTCTGGACAGCTGGTTGGATTTGTGTTAGCAGGCAACCACACCCACATACATATCAGTCATCACCTTGCTCGCGAGTTCTAAAAACTTCTGTCAGAAGCTGGCTATTTTTCAACGGCGCGTGGCCGCAGACCACTGACACAATTTATGATTTGATATTTCTCCAACAAAACCCGAAGCCCGAAGTCTTTAATCAAGTCTTCGTACGCAATGACACTGACATGATTTGATTTGTGTGCACTCTACCTACATAGATCATCCTTCAGCCTGCCATTTTCTCATAAACGTTGTAAGCCACTGAAATGGCTCTGCAAAAACTCTTCTATATCTCAATTTTCCTGCTAGTATGCACAGCCAAGGAAATCAACCCAGAAGCAGAGGCACTACTCCGATGGAAGTCCAGTTTGATCCGCACCAACTCGCTGTCCTCCTGGTCAGTTGCCAACTCTACATGTTCTTGGTTCGGTGTCACCTGTGATACTGCCGAATATGTTACTGAGGTCCGACTTCGTAGTGTGGGGATCAATGGTACGCTACACGCCTTCTACTCTCTAGTGCTTCAAAACCTCACTGTGCTCGACCTTGGGACAAATAACCTTGGTGGTGTTATCCCAGCAAATATCTCTCTGTTTCACACCCTCACCATTCTGAACTTGAGCAACAACAATCTTGTTGGTGCCATCCCCTACCAACTCAGCAAGCTACCGATGATTATCAAGTTAGATTTGGGAAATAACAACCTGACCAACCCAGAATATGCCAATTTCTCACCTATGTTCACTTTAAAGTTGTTATCTCTAGCTAATAACGATCTCAGTGGTACCTTCCCGCAATTCATTCTCAGCTGCACCCATCCGAGGATGAGGTTCCTCGATTTATCAGGTAACGCTTTCTCCGGGCCATTACCAGATTCACTGCCAGAGATTGTCCCAAGGTTGAGGTATCTAAATCTGTCCGCTAATTTATTCTCTGGCTCCATACCTTTCTCACTCTCAAGGCTCCAAAAGCTAGAGATACTATGTCTCGGGAGAAATAATCTCACAGGAGGAATCCCAGAGGTGTTGGGGATGTTACCTAGACTCCGAACCCTTATACTATACAGTAACCCACTTGGTGGGTCAATCCCAGCCTCACTCGGGCAGCTTCAGTTGCTGGAGATGCTTGGCATCGGAAATGCTAGCTTGGTTTCTACTCTTCCGCCCCAGCTTGGGAACCTTACCAGTCTCAAGGTCATGGTACTGAACGAGAATCATTTATTCGGAACTTTGCCACCATCATTTGCCAGGATGCAGAAATTGCAAGAATTTGTAATAGAGGAGAACAGTTCAGTGGTACCATTCCACAAGAGATGTTTACAAACTGGACCAAACTGGCATTAATCTCTCTGGCAATTCTCTCTCCGGTGAAATGCCTTCAGAGTTGACAAATCTTAAAGGGATCCAGTTACTAAATATGTCAAGAAATAATCTATCTGGTGGTATCCCGAAGGACATTCGCAATCTCAAACTGTTAGAATCCCTTGACCTCTCGTGGAATAAACTGTCTGGTCCTATTCCTCCTAGCATGTCAAACTTGAAGTTCTTGAGCTCTCTTAATCTCTCAAACAACCGTCTATCAGGCGAGATACCTACAGGAAGTCAGCTCCAAACACTCGAGGACCCATCGATCTATAGCAATAACCTCGGACTTTGTGGTCCCCCATTGAGCAGTCCATGTACAAACAATTCAGATACTATGATACCAGCGGATGGGGCAAAGGAACATCACCATGAACTTGAAACATTATGGCTTTACTACTCAGTGATTGCTGGAACTGTTTTCGGTTTTTGGGTATGGTTTGGAGCACTGTTTTTCTGCAAGATCTGGAGGTTTGCTTTCTTCAGCTGCGTCGATGCACTGCACCAAAAGTTTATACTGAAGATGAAACACACCTGACAATGAAGATGAAGCACACCTGAGAGTATGGCGCTCTGCTTTGTCCTCCACTAGAGCGCCTCTTGAAGTTTCCTCAGACTTGCAGTATCTGTAGTGGACATATAGTTGTAATGATCTGTTCCTATGTAAGCAGAAGTGGCTTATATTTTTTCTGAGCTTCTCATGAGGCAGTTTTCTAGAGACTTGTAATAGGTGTAATTCTCCGAATTTTGTGATTTGCAATCATGTATGTCTCGTCGTCGTCGCGTTTATATTTTTCGGAGGTTGCTAGTACCTATGAATACAGCTTCAATCTTATTAGTCCATACACATGTCATATCTTCTTTGTTCACAGTTAACCTGCAGACTCAGTTGTTGTACCACCACTCGCAACAAAAATATTATCAGAGTAACACTGGTTACAGATCACCAAAGAATAAGAGCAAAATCACAGCATCCACCAACAGTTTCCACGGAAAGTAACCCTCGTTTCACATCTCTGTTCGATCTAGCTATTGACAACGGCGCACTGCTTCCTGATCTCCCCCTGAGAGCCAGTCTTGACCTGCACGGCGCCCAGCCTCGCGATGGACCGCACGAGCACATGGAAGAACACCTCCAGAGGGCTGGACACGACACTGGCGATGCCAGTCCACCATGCCGTGGGATCGATGACCAGTGCGGCGTCGGACCGGAACAGGGCCCTGTGCTTGAGCACAGTATGGAAGCAGTTGAGGTGGAACGTCAGGAAGCTGCCGAGGTCTATCTCTACTGCTGTGTCATGGCCGCACATCCTGCACTTGCGCTGCCGCATGTTGGCGGCGTAGGAGGCGTCAAGGGCCGTTCGGTTCCGATGCCATTGTCGGCGCTGGGGTAGATGTAGAGGCGGTCGGCGAAGGACGTCCAGTGGGCGATGCTGATGGTGTGCGCACCTGCATCTCAGGTTCGATTCAGTATTTGTTTATGCGAAGATATGTTTTAGATTTTCCTTTTCACATTTGTCGTAATTCAAGTACCCCCTCGTTTGGAAATAAGTGTCAGGGTTTTAGTTTAAATTTGAACTAAAAACACGACACTTATTTCTGAACAGAGGGAGTACTTTAATCGCCGAACTGGACCTCAGTGGGTTTACATAACACTATTCATGATGAGTTTTTTTGGTGAAATTATTAGTAGGAAAAAAGAGATGGTTTCTGTTGGATTCGCTTCAGCAGTAGAATTGGCAAGTCTAGTTCAAAAGTTCGTGCTAAATGCTGAAGTATGCAACAGGGGACAGAGTTTTTTGATTGATAAGGCAAATGTGAAGTAGACATGTAAATGTGAGTTTGGCACAGTCAGAAATGGATGCCTTTCATAGACATGCATCAGTTACTCAGATTATCAGTGCCTGGCAACAAAATAATACTATGAAGTCTGCTATCTGGTAAATATTCAGATTACGTAAATATTTGGAACATTGTACTGAAGTCTCTAAAGTGCCTGATTCGGGGTCGCGGGATTCAGAAACTACAGTTTTTCCCAGGAATCTGCCCATCTGCATTGTGTTCCCATTTTGATTCGTACTCCCTCGGTCTCAAAATAAGTGTCTCAACCTTAGTACTGGACGAAGGGAGTACATGTTATGATGACCTTCCATGGGGTCCTACTGGAACTGTGGTTTCACTGTCACCCATGACCCCCAAGTCTTCAGTCTTTATGCGCATATGCCAGTCCAGCGGCAGCACTGCTACAATCTTAATGATCTTTAATGCATTCTGTCTGCAGCTTGGATACATTCAACACCATGCAGCTTGCTTCATCCTAGAAACAGCGAAGCACCAATGGCGCTGCAGGCACTCTTCCACCTCTCAACTTTCCTGCTAATATGCACGGCCAAGGCAATCAATCCGGAAGCAGAAGCACTTCTCCGATGGAAGTCCACTTTGATTCGCGCCAACTCGTTGTCCTCATGGTCGATGGCAAACTCTACATGCTCTTGGTTCGGCGTCACCTGTGATGCTGCCGGGCATGTTATCAAGCTCCACCTTCCCAACTCAAGACTCCATGGTACGCTTCATGCCTTCTACTCTGCAGTGTTCCGGAACCTCATTAAGATCAATCTCAACAACAACAATCTTGTTGGCACCATCCCAGCAAACATATCCTCACCTTTCTAGACTTGAGCAGCAACAATCTCGTTGGTGCCATCCCCTACCAACTCAGCAATCTCGTTGGTGCCATCCCCTATCCAGAATATGCCAAGTTGTCGCATATGCCAATTTGAAGTTGTTATCTCTAGCTAATAATGATCTCAGTGGAAACTTCCCACAATTCATCCTGAACTACACCAATGCGAATATGAGGTCCCTTGATTTATCGGGTAATGCCTTTTCAGGTCTGTTACCAGATTCACTGTCAGAGATGGTCCCAAGGTTGAGGTATCTAAATTTGTCGGCTAATGGATTCTCTGGCTCCATACCTTGCTCATTCTCAAGGCTCTGAAAGCTAGAGATACTATGTATCAACGGAAATAATCTCACGGGTGGAATCCCAGAGGATCTGGGGATGATACCTGGACTGCAAACTCTTCTACTGGGCAGCAACCCACTTGGTGGATCGATCCCAGCTTCACTTGGGCAGCTTTAGTTGCTACAGAAACTTGGCATTAGAAATGCTAGTTTGGTTTCTACGCTTCCACCCGAGCTGGGGAACCTTACTAACCTCCGGCACGTGTACCTATCACATAACCAGTTATTTGGAAGTTTGCCACCATCTTTTGCCAGGATGCAAAAATTGTGACATTTTGGAATAAATACAAACAGCATCAGCGGTACCATCCCACAAGAGATGTTTAAAAATCAGACCAAGCTCCAGGTACTTGATGCATCCAGTAACCAGTTAACTAGAAGACTCCCATCACAAATCAGCAAGTGTAAGGAACTGCAATACTTTGATATAGGGAACAACAGAATCAGTGGTACCATCCCGCAAGAGATGTTTACAAACTGGACCAAGCTTGAGGTATTTGATGCGTCCAGTAATCGGCTGACTGGAAGCATCCCATCACAGATCAGCAAGTGTAAGAAGCTACAATTTCTCTCCCTCACAGACAACAACTTTATTGGCTCGATCCCAGTGGAGATGGAAAGCATGCCAAATTTACAACTTCTGGCCTTGTCCAGGAATCGCCTTACTGGAGTTATACCACCAGCTATCGGTAACGCAACATCTTTGAAATTGCTTGCCCTCAGGTCCAACCATCTTGGGGGTGAGCTTCCTGCAAGTATATCCTGTCTGATAAATCTTGTTGCTCTGTTATTGTCTGGCAACAAGTTTACAGATGTAATTCCTAATGTCAGTAGGCACTCGCCGGTTTTCAAGGTGTCCAACAATACAGAACATAGCAGCATTTTGGGAGAATCATTGTCTTCCCTTTGCCAACTGCCACGTTTGCAGATCTTGGATCTATCACAGAATCAGTTCTTTAGAGAGCTTCCTGGTTGCTACTGGAATTTGAAAGACTTACAATCCTTGAATTTGTCGGGCAATGCTTTTTCTGGGGAAGTTCCAACCTCAACTTACTACAACTCTTCACTACGATCACTGCACTTGTCAAATAACAATTTCACAGGCTGCTTTCCAGAAGTGTTGAAGAACTTCAAAAACCTTGTTGTTTTGGATCTCGGGAACAATAATATTTCTGGTGCAATTCCTTTGTGGATAAGGGAAAACAACCCTTTGCTAAAGATTCTCAAACTGCGATCAAACAGGTTCTGTGGAAGTATTCCCTGGCAGCTGTCGCAACTCGCCCATCTTCAACTGCTTGATCTAGCTGAGAATAATTTTGTAGGTTCCATACCAGAAAGATTTTTCAACTTTTCCATAATGACACATACATCTATGATGCAACCAGTTCTAACAATCAACATAAAATCTACCGCCTTTGGATATTTTGATGAGGGTGGCATGGACATTATTTGGAAGGGGCAGGAGCATACCTTTCAGGTAAGGCATGCATTTGTGACTGGCATCGATCTCTCTGGCAATTCTCTCTCTGGTGAAATCCCTTTAGAGTTAACAAATCTTAGAGGCATCCAGTTGCTAAATATGTCAAGAAATTATCTGTGTGGTGGTATCCCGAATGACATTGGCAATCTAAAGTCGTTAGAATCCCTTGATCTCTCGTTGAACAAACTATCCGGTCCTATTCCTTCTAGCAAGTCAAACTTTATATTCCTCGGCACTCTTAACCTCTCAAACAACTGTCTATCAGGCGAGATACCTACAGGAAGTCAGCTCCAAACACTCGATGACCCATCTACCTACAGCAATAATCCGGGACTTTGTGGTCCCCCATTGAGCATAGCATGTGCAAACAATTCAGATACCACAACACCAGTGGATGTGGCAAAGGAACATCACCGTGAACTTGAAACATTTTGGCTGTGCTACTCGGTGATTGCTGGAACTGTCTTTGGTTTCTGGGTATGGTTTGGAGCACTGTTTTTCTGCAAGATCTGGAGGTTTGCTTTCTTCAGCTGCATCGATGTGCTGCACCAAAAGTTTATATTGAAGATGAAGCGCACCTGACATTACGGCACTCTGTTCTGTGCTAGCGCCTGAGTGTTTCTTGAAGTTTAGTCGGACAGTTCCTTAAGCTGTAATGATCTGTCGCTATGTGAGCAGAAGTGGTTTATATTTGTTCTCTATTTGATGAGACAATTTCATACACTTGTAATACTCTTTGAATTTTGTGAGTTCGCAGTTACGTATGTTTCATCATCGCTACTTGTATATTTTTCGGAGCTTGCACATGCCTATGAATACAACTTCAATCTTATAAGTAGTGCATACACATGTCATATCTTCTGTGCTCACAGTTAGCCTGCAGACTCAGTTATTCTACCACCATTCTCACCAAAAATATGATCCAAATAACACTGGTTACAGATGACCAAAGAATAAGAGCAAAATCATAGTATCTCTGTTCGATCTAGCTGTTGACGACGACGCAGTGCTTCCTGATCTCTCCCTGAGAGCCGGTCTTGACCTCCACGGCGCCCAGCCTCGCCATGGACCGCGCAAAGACCTGGAAGAACACCTCCGGCGGGCTTGACACGACGCCGGCAATGTTGGCCCGCGCCGCAGCATCGGTGACCAGCGCGGCGTCGGACCGGAACAGGGCCCTGTGCTTGAGCATAGTGTGGTAGTAGCCGAGGTCGAACGTCAGGAAGCTGCCGGGGTCCATCTCCACCGCGGCGTCGCGGCCGCCCATCCTGCACTTGCGCTGCCGCAGGTTGGCGGCGTAGGCGGCGTCGAGGGGCGGGACGGTCCCGGTGCCATTGTCGGCGGTGGGGTAGCTGTAGAGGCGGTCGGCGAAGGACGAGCAGTGGGCGATGCCGATGGTGTGCGCACCTGCACCTCGTCAGGTTCGATTCAGAAAAACGTTCCAACGTGAAAGAAATAATTCAGTAGTATTTGTTTCTCCGCAGATTTAAATTTTCTTTTTCTCAAGTAATTTAATCAATGAACTGGACTTGAGTTGGCCTATATTACTACATATTTTTTGATGAATTTTTGTGGTGAAGTTAATATAGTAGAGAAAAAGGACACCATTTCTGCTGGATTCTAGGCATAGCATTATAGTTCAAAAGTTGGCGCTAAATGTTAAAGTGTGGAATAGGAGACAGGATATAAAGTAAAGGCTATTATCGATTTTAACTCGATTGACAATACAGGTGAAGTGGACATGTAAGCATGAGCTTGCCATCGTCAGAAATGGATGCCGTTCACAGGCAAGCATCAGTGACTCCAATGGCTTCCAAAACTAGAGGAAGCAAAACGATGGGTTTACATTTTACTGAAGTCTGGAAAGTGACTGATTCGGTGTGGCAGCTGGTGTTGAGAAACTACGGTTGTTGGTGAAGGAATATCAGCCCATCTGGCTTGAGGCCGACAGATAAAGCAACGATTCTTCGTGCTGCTTTGCAATGCCCGATCGGCACACAAAGAATGGGCGATAACTGACAGCCTTTCATCGTGTCGGTGGCTACCACCTCTCAGATAATTTGGGGTCATTTGTCTCTCTTCAATCTTTTTAGCAGATGTTTAGTTTAGAAATCCATGTGATCAGACTACGTACTACATGCATGCGGAGCTGGTTGGTTAGTGTAAGTGGCATGTGATTGTTAAGCTCGTGTAGTGCGTGTGTGCTGGGGACGGACCTGACAGCCAGACGAGGTCGCGCACGTCGAGGCCCTTGCCGGCGAAGAGGGCGACGAGCTGCGGGAAGGTCATCGACGGCGACGGCAGCTCGCGGACCGCCTCCTGCATGGTCGACACCGTGCCGTCCCTCCTCCCCGTCGGCACGCGCCACGACGGCCCGCCCTGCACCGGAGACCATGCGCACGTCAGTGCCGGCTACGGACAGATGACCGGATGGCGTACGTGAACTAAGCTGAGGTGAGCTGAGCGCGGCGTACAATGGCGGCGACGGCGTCCCGGGCGGCGAGCGCGAGGACGTCGGCGCAGGAGACGACGCCGGGGCAGGCCTCCTCGACGAGGCCCTTGACGCGGTCGATGAGGTCGAACCCGCGCAGCGTCAGGTTCGGCGGCGCGTCCTTCTCCGCCGCGCCGGCGGCCGTAGAGTTGAGCAGGATGGACCCGTCGCAGCCCTGCATGCACGCACACAGACCACACCAGCGCGACAGTAATAAATTAACTCATAAGCACAGAGCTAATGCAGCATTTGCATGGAGTCACGCGCACGCATGGAATGCTGGTGTGCACGTGCGCGCGTGCGTACCCTGACGAAGCAGTCGTGGTAGTGCGTCCGGAGCAGCGCGGGCGCGACGGTGGGCACGCGCCGGACGTGCTGCCGGACGTAGTCGCCCACGATCCGCTCCGCCGCCGAGCAGCTCTTGTCGTAGAACCCCATCCTCAGCTGCTGCTGCTGCTGCCGCCGCCCGCCGCGCACCCCTGCCGCGCCTGCGCCAGCGCCGACGAGCATAACGGCCACCGCGACAACGAGCATCAGCGGCACCGGCAACGGCACGGCGGCGGCCATGGCGGTGCGTCTGCCTGTTGATCGCCGCTCACTCTGTTCACCTCTACTCTGCTCGACTCTCTGAAGTGGTATGTAGCAACAGAGGTGCAGTACAGTAGAGCAAGGTCAGTACGCCGGTCGACGCTGAACTTGGGCTGCGTTATATACGCATGGCAGTGGAGGCAGCAGTACATCTGCGGGTATCGTTGTGTAGGTCCCTGGCTTACTTGGGACTGAAACCAGTGGCGTGAGGCCAGGCGTGGCGGTACTGTGCATTGCTACACATGCACTCGAGCCAATGAGATGCCAACCTCTTTTTATCTCTTGATTTCTTTTCGAGAAAACCACAACTCGCACATTGGCTCACACGACGCATGTTGCACAACTTGCACAGTTTAATAATTTGGATGCGTCCCATTATCATTATTATTTTTAAATATAGTACAACCGAAGTCGCTCACATACATGAGGCAAATTTGACAAATTTGACCTATAGACGAAATCAAATCACAGAATGAACTGTCCGGTAAACTATTTCACGCAGCTGACCCGTGGCGCCTACCTCCCAGGCGCTGCACTAGTGCAACGCCCGGGAGCTAGGCGCTACACTAGTGCAACGCCTGGGAGCTAGGCGCTGCACTAGTGCAACGCCTAGGAGCTAGGCGCTACACTGTATAATGTGGCGCCTAGCTCTCAAGCGCTGCACACTGATTTAGTAATTTTCGTATTACACGGGTACGACGCTGGCCGTGTAGCGCCTAGCTCTCAGGCGTTGCACAGTGTAGTATGGCGCCATCGTGTCGGGCGTCACACAAAAAGGTCAGCCGCGTGAAATAGTTTCACGGACAGTTCATTTTGTGATTTGATTTCGTCCCTAGGTCAAATTTGTCAAATTTGCCCATACATGATCACACACTCCGGTGGTGGAGCTTCATGAGGGCAACCTGGGCGGTGGTCCCCCAGCCCCCAAAAAATCACCTAATACACGTTAGTTTTTGTGTTATATGTTCAGTAAAAACAAGCTAAAGCTCAAAGTTTTGCCCCTCCTGAGCCCGTTGCCCCTTTAAAGATTTGGCCCAAACTCCGCCACTGATTACACTCACCCCTATGAAAGCACATGCACACACACTACCGCTATGAGCACTTTCGAGAGACTTAGCCGGCATAGCATTTTTAGATTGACAATGTCACCACAGGCGCCTTGTAGTAGAATAGAACGTCTTCTTTCACCGAATGAATATAGCCGGAAAGTCTGAAATAAATCCAGAAAAATGTGAGCATCAAGGCCATGTCTAGGACTTGAACCCTGATAAACTAGAGATACCAATGTCCTCCTAACCCTTCAACCACAAGTTGGTTCGTGCCTCATTATCATTACTGTGTGGTTTGTCCTAGCCTTGGAATACAAGGAAATTCGAACTTGCCTTCATAGTGGGGTAACAAACCTGGGAGCATGTCTGCTAACCATCCAAATCACGATTCTCATACGATGTGCCAGATTAGAAAATTTAATTTAATATTCTCAAATTATTCAAAATCATACGCACTGAAGCTAAGCATCAACTCCTGCAATCGCCGCGGGCCTAGAGCGGAAGCCATCCTAAACACAACGAAAGCTACTCCTTCCACACCAAAATATTATATGTATTTTGTCTCGTTAAGACAATTTTTCATTAGCAACTTTTTTTTACTAGAATGTGGTTCATGTTTGTCGAAGATTGATGCAACATTACCTTCATGTTTGAACATGTACACATACTACATGCGATTGTGAGTTTCTATCTATCACATAATAGTCAGGTGACAGAAAGAGGGGGCTAAGTGCATCTCCGACCTTAGGTCGATTAGCCTTATTAGGTAATTCTGAAAATTGCGGCTAAGATGATGGCTAACCGTTTGGCCCTGTTCATGCACACCCTTGTCTCCCGCACTCAAAGCGCCTTCATCAAGCCACGGATAATTCATGGCAATTTTCTATACCTACGCAACTTGGCAAGGAAATTACATCGCATTCGGAAGCTCACCCTGCTTTTCAAGCTTGATATCAAGAATGCTTTCGACTCTGTCTGTCAAATGGGATTACCTTCTTGATCTCCTCACACAAAGCATGTTGCACAACTTGCACGGTTTTAAAAAGGGTTGGATGCGCCTCATTATCATTATTATTTTTAAACAGTATAATCAAAGTCGCTCACATACACAAACATACACTTACCCCTATGAACGCACGCACGCACACCCTACCTCTATGAACACCTCCGTGAGACTTAGCCGACATAGCATTTTGAGATTGACGAAGTCACCACAGGCACCTCATAGTCGACGGGGATGCCTCCTCCCATTGAACGAACATCGCCGAAAAGCCTGAAACAAATTTAGGAAAATGTGAGCACCATGTCAAGTCTAGGACTTGAACCCCGATGAGCTAGGGATACTACTATCCTTCTAACCTTCTAACCACAGGTTGGTTCGCGTCTCATTATCATTACTGTGTGGCTTGTCCTAACCTTGGAATACAAGTATTCGAACTTGCCTCCAGGGGGTTGGAACAAACCAGGGAGCCTATCTACTAACCATCCAAATCACGATTCTTGTACAATGTGTTTAGATTAGGAAATTTTATTTAATATTCTCAAATTATTCAAAATCATACATGCTTAAGCTAAGCATCTGCTCCTGCCATCACCGCGGCGCACCTCACTACTAGAAAAAGGCTATAGATGGGATTGACACTAATGGCGCACCAGACAAGCGGTGCGCCATTAGTATATACTAATGGCGCACCACCTTCTGATACGCCATTAGAGTTGAAACTACTAATGGCGCACCTGGCCCAGGGTGCGCTATTAGTATAGAAAAAAAATGAACTAATGCGCCTGTCCAAACATACTAATGGTGCATCCAGACACAGTGCGCCATTACTAGTTGTAACTAGTAATGGCGCACCTGTCGGAAAGTGCGTCACTAATGTTGTTTTTTATTATATTTTTTATTCCTTTTTTTGCAAAACTACTAATGGCGCACTGTTCCACCGTGCGTCATTACTAGTGGCGCCACAACTCATATTCGCCTTGTCACAGGGCGCCGAGCACAACCTGATGACCTATGAGGTGTACGATATCAACGGCTACACATTCTACACCGAGGCCAAGGACATGAAGAGCGATGGTTATCAGAACTCCGGGGTAACGCTGGAATCCTACACCGGTAACGACAATGACAGATACTACGGAAGGATCGAGAAGATCTGGGAGCTGAGCTACGCTGGAGAGAAGGTCCCGATGTTCCGTGTCAGATGGGCCAAGAGCGTCCTAAAAGAAGACCGGTATTTCACCACCATGGTTATACCCGAAGCCAAATCCAAGACCGCGGGCGCAAGCGTCACTGCGAAAAATGAGCCATGGGTACTGGCTTCCCAAGTGGACCAATGCCTCTTCATTACCGACCCGTCAAAGCCCAGTCGTGTTGTCGTGAGGAGAGGCAAAAGGAAGATCGTCGGAATGGATGGAGTAGCCAATGAGCAAGACTTCGACAAGTACGGCGACCCGAGGATTGAACATGACGACGATGATGAAGTAGCAGCATACACCACAAGAAGATGCAGGACCACCCTACCTAAAGGACGTCCGTTCCATAGAAGAACTCCATTTGCGAAAAAGAAGGGCAAGAAGATTGTGAATAGATAGCTAGCTAAGATCGATTGTATTTAAATCGTAGCCTTCATTTCTCGATTGTATTTCATGGGCACTTTTTGAACTATCATGAATATTTTTAAATTTCATGGACACTCGATCTCGATCCCCCTCCATCTCGATCGCTATCCCACCTCGCCAGATCCGGCCCCCCTCGCCGTCGAGCACCCCCCGGTCCACCGGCCGCCGCCGACCCCCCGCACCCTCGATTCCCCTACTCAACCGCCGCCGCCGACCCCCCGCACCCCTCCCCTACTCAACCGCCGCCGCCGACCCCCCGCACTCCCCGCACCCTCCCCCGCTCCACCGGCATTACTGTTTGATGATATTTTTAAAAAAATTATTACTGTCTTATAAAAAAATATTACTGTTATGATTTAAACAAGTTTCAACATATTTAAACACAAATAAGTATCAAACAACATTTTAAATGCATAAAAAAATTGTGGAGCCTGGGAATCGAACCCAGGACCTCCTGGTGTGAGAACTGGCTGCTGACCAGTCAAGCTAGAAGAGGGGACTTGATGTGGATCAGGTCAGGTGGAAGATAACCTGTTGGCTCGAGCAGAAATCAAAAAAAAATACTAATGGCGCACCAGGGTGAGGTGCGCCATTAGTATGGATGTACTTATGGAGCACCGAGGGGTGGTGCGCCATTAGTATTGTGCCGCCCTGTCACATCCCTAGTTCTGGTATGCACTAGGCTAGCCCTTCATGTGTGCATCATGTTTAAATTTTTCAGAAAGTTGAAATGGGGATTGCTTAAACCCTAGCATCAAAGGAATTCACTAGGTTCAACTAAAATATTTTCAGTGAATCCAAATGGCTTTCAAAAATGTTCATCATTTCTGGAAAATGCTAGAAGCAATAACCAGAGGTGTTGCACATTTTTCCATGACATATTTGGGCTCTGAATTAAATCATATAGTATTTGCATTTGGGCATATAAATGCTATTAAATATTTTAAATGCTCAAATAATCATAAACTAAAATGTTTGCTGTTGGTTATATTCCAAACAGTGGCATTGAGAAGTTTCATGATTTTTGGATCTGTTTAAGTATTTTAAATAAAGCCCTAAAGACTACAGAATAATAGAAATCAGAAACTAAAATAGGAAAAGCAGAGAGAGAGAAGATACCTACCTGGCGCCCACCAAAGCCCACCTAGCCGGCCCAGCTGGCCAGCCCAGCCACCTGGCCCCTCCCCTGTCGTCTTCCTCCTGCCAGGAGGACAGACAGGTGCGTGGCGAGCGCGCCGACAACGCCTTGCCACCTCCTGCTTCAGCCGCGCAGCCTCGACCCCCCCAGGCGTGCCACGGAGATGCCACGAACCCCCTCTCCCCTCTCCCTCGCTCCGTCGCCTCTCTCCTCCTCTCTGCTCCCCCTCCCGAACACGCCCGAGCGCCGCTGTCGCTGCCGCTCGGCGTTGCCGTGCGCACAGCCGCCCCCGAGCCTCTCCGACCTATCCCCGAGCTCCGCATCGTCTGCTTCGTCCTCTCCAGCGAGCTGTATGACGCCGGAAGCACCTGGACGCCGCTAGCATCGCCGTTTCCCTTGTGGGCCACCGAAGATCGTCGTCGTCGATTTGCCGCCCCGAGCGCCTCCCCGAGCCCACGGAGCTGCTCTTCGACCTCACCGTGAGCCCCTGCTCCAAACCCCTCCTCCTCCCCTTGTGTTTGTGCACTCTAGCCCCATTCCCCACCGCGCCCGAGAGCTCACCGCCGCCGGACCTCACGCCGTCGTGGCCAGAGCCGTTTCCACCGCTCGTGAGCACGCGGACGTCCTCCTAGCATCTCCAGGGAGCTAACCGCAGCCCATCCTGCTCCCTAGCGCACTGCAGCGCCGCGCCCGCACGCACCCGGACTCCGGCCGCCGCCCAACTTGCCGCCGCCGCCGCTACAGATCGCCCCGCGACCAGCTGCGTGCATCCCTGGATGGGGGCGAGCGAGGGCTCCCCCCTGGTGCCCTCAGCGCGGCAAGCCACAGCCTCTAGCGCCACTCCGGTGAGCTGTGCCGCGTCTGTGTGTCGCCGGCGACTAACCCCGGCGGTTGCCGACGTGGCCGTCATTAGATTAGGAACTAATTAACTGTATTAGTTAACAATAGTCAATGACAGTGGGTCCCAGATTGTTAGTTTACTGGTTAACCAAACTAATTAGGCTAATTAGCAAAAGCAGTGGGCCCATGCGTCAGCTTCGACCGAGCCGACGTGGACCTTGACCGGCCCCACCAGTCAGTGACCCAAGCCAGCACTGTTAAACTGACCAGTGGGCCCCACTGCTCAGGTTTGACCCAGAACAGCTCAGTTGACCTGCTGATGCAGGGATGACACAGTGCTGACGTCATAATGTTTTCTCGATATTTAGTTAAATCAGAAATGATTTATTTAATCCAGAAAATGTCCAAAACTTCTAAAATTCATAGAAATTCAACCGTAACTCCAAATCAAACAAGTTATATATGAAAAATGATCAGAAAAATCCAATCTATCCATCTGTACCATTTTCATGCATGTTAGAACAACTTATAGCTACTGTTTAGGACAAATCATGTAAATGGCATTTGAATTTCCACATATGGAGTTTGAATTTGAACCTTTGGTTCAAACCAACTTCATTTAATCTGGTTGATAGTTGCATTACCTCAATCAACAGCATATTGCCATGTCACATTCATGCATCATATTGTTGCATGGCATTGATTGTGTTTCTCCTTTGTTTGCCGGTGACTGTCCCCTCTCAGTAGACGACGCTCCGACGATTGTTCGATGACACCGATGAAGAACTATATTATCTTCAGAAGTGCCAGGCAAGCAAAAACCCCTTGTTCATTCCGATACAATCCCACTCTCTCACTCCTGCTCTCTTTTACTGCATTAGGACAACATCGATTCAACTGTTACATGCTGCGGTAGTTGAACCCCTTATCCTCTGCATGACCTGTCATTGCCACAGTAAATAGATGAAACCCACTAGCATGAGTAGGAGTTGTTTGAGCCCTGATGTGCCTACTCATTCATGCTTGTTGTCATGCCTGCTACTGCTTAGAGTTGAGTCGGGTCTGATTCATCGGGAATGAATTGGAATGTGGTGAACATGTCCTACTGTTGAGAGCTAAGTGTGTGAACACGATTTGGTAAAGGTAGCGGTGAGAGGCCATGTAGGAGTACATGGTGGGTTGTCTCATTGCAGCCGTCCTCAGGAACTGAGTTCTGTGTTTGTGATCCATGAACAGTTACTACCACACATTGGGCTCCGGGCGCTCCAAGCTCTCTCGACTTATTAATCAACTTGATCTCTGTCCAGGAGTTGCAACTAGTTTCTGGTGTTTGTAGGTAGTGTTAGTAGTCTACCAAGTGGCACCCGGTACAGGTGGGCTTGGGACAGACTAGGCACAGTGGCACGATGTACCAAGTGGCACCCGGTTGGTGGGCTTGGGAACCCTGCTCACATCGTTTGGGGCCGTGAGCGACACCCCGGCCGGATCTCCTTGCGGATGGAACCCGAATAGGCGATAAACCTGGACTAGAGACTTGTGTGGTTAGTGAGGTCGTGGCCGACTCCCTCGCCCAGCTTCCGCTTGAAGGTTGCCGAGGTAAATGACGTGTACAGGGCGGTAAGTGGCGAGAGCGTGTGTGAAGAAGTACACCCCTGCAGGGTTATCGTTATCTATTCGAGTAGCCGGATTCCTCGGATATGGAAACTTGGACCCCTTGCATAGTTCATAGACAAGTGAAAGTGGATACTCTAAAATGCGCAAGATAAGCATGAGTGCTATGGATGGCGTTCTCGTAGGAAGACGGGAGCGGATCCATAGTGGTGATTGATATGGTGAATATGTGGACTCGTGTGCGCCACCTCAAAAGAGTTACTTGCAGTCGTAGTTCAGGATAGCCACCGAGTCAAAGCTGGCTTGCTGCAGTCAAACTCCACCACCCCCTTTATTGACACTCATGCATATGTAGCTAGTTCTGATGTAAGTCTTGCTGGGTACATTTGTACTCACGTTTGCCTATTTTATGTTTTGGAGAGAGACGTCAGTCTCGCTAGTAGTTCCGTGTGGACTTCGACATTTAGCTTGATACCTCAGCTACGATCTTGTGCCCTCGGCAGGGTCTGGTAGATAGTCAGGCTTCTCAGCCTTTTTCATTTGTAGATGTCTGTACCCAGACATGTTAAGCTTCCGCATGTGCTTGTTGCTTGTATGCTCTGTATGTTGGGTCATGAGACCCATGTTTGTAATATCACGCTCCTCGGAGCCTAATGAATGAATACTTTGAGTCGTAGAGTTATGTTGTGATGTCATGTTGTATTTACACATATCGAGCATATTGTGTGTATGATTTAAATGCTTGGTATGTGTGGGATCCGACAATCTAGTTGTTTATCCCTGGCAGCCTCTCTTATGGGGAAATGTAGTCTAGTGCTTCCTTGAGCCATAGTAGTCCGCTACAGCCCGGTTCACCGGGGTCCTGCTAGCCTAGCACTACTGCTCAGGACACTTGACTGGCCGGCATGTGTTTCACTTCGTTCCTGTGTCTGTCCCTTCGGGGAAATGTCACGCGGTGACATCCGGAGTCCTGCCTAGCCTGCTACAGCCCGGGTTACCGGAGTCCTGTTAGCCCAGTGCTACAACCCGGATTCACACGCTGTTGAACGACATGCTCGAGGTTGATTCATGTATGCCTGTCCCCATGGCTTAGTGCCGCTTTGGGTTCACGACTAGCCATGCCGGCCCGGGTTCTTTGTCATATGGATGCTAGCGACACTATCATATACGTGAGCCAAAAGGCGCAAACGGTCCCGGGCCAGGTAAGGTGGCACCCGTGGGAATACCGTGCGTGAGGCCGCAAAGTGATATGATGTGTTACATGCTAGATCGGTGTGACTTAGGATCAGGGTCCTGACAGCTTTGGTATTAGAGCCTGACTGCCTGTAGGATTACCAAGCCAAACTTGTCGAAGTTGAGTCTAGAAATGCTTTAGTTATGTAAGGGAATTGATTGTGGATTGGAACGTAAGGCTCTTTTTACTCCTTATACCTCATGCCTTCTGATCTGAGTCAACCTCTTCTTTCTACGGGGTTTAAGAACTAGGCCTTCTCATCTATCTCTCAGGATGACGTGTTACTAAACCGTAGTTGCCCAGGATTGTTGAGTTCAAGCCCCAGTTTTGTTTCTACTACTTCCATGTGTTCTTAGTTGATTGCAGAACATTGATATTGTGATGTTGAGTGGTTATGCCACCATTTTGCAGGATGTCTCAAATCATTTTGAGCATTTACAGCCGTTATGTTGTCCGAGTCATCCTAGGTTTCTAAATAGTCTGATGCATTTGCAAATTCCTTCCTACCGTTCTGAAGTTCCTTTGTGCCAGATCAACCACACTAATTAGTGTGTTGAGGTACTCTACTGCCTCAGCATTTGTGTTGGAGCCATTATTATGACCCTAGGTGTCTTAGGGGATCATCTAGTAACCTAGCCATGTTTTGTGTTCCCGGTGTGATGACTCTAGCCACCATTCTCGAAAGCATCCCGTGATGCCACTTAGTAGTAGGTATTCTATTCCTGGGTTCTTGAACTCGAGATCCACCCTACTTACTTCATGTTGATAGTGTTTGCTAGTTCCTTTAGGATATTAGTAACCTTGTGATAGTCCTCGAGGTCCGTGGTATATCGTTCTTCCTAATACCATGAACCATCCTTGGCAGGAGTTCCTTTGAACCAAAGGATCACAATAAGAGTGCTCTTGATGAGTGCTTCATTCTACATTGTGAATCTGCCAGTTCCACCTTTCTGCATGGGTTATCCGGAAGAAATATGTTGAGCTTTGCTCGACATACTAATCTATGCATCCACAACTCAGAAAGATATATGTCCCTTTGAGTTGTCCCTCTGTAGTTGTATTCCGATCCTTGTCTATCAGTTGATAATCAAGTTTATGTCGTGCATTTGTGTTCATCGATGCCTATTATTCTTGTGGTCCGTCAAGCCATTCTATTCCGGAATGACTAGGAGAAACAAACTCCAGTACCTTGTCCATTTCTAGGATTGGGTCAAAGTAGTTGTATTCCGCAGATCAAAATGCCAATCCAGCTTTTGTTCTGTTCTACCCTGGAGTATTACCCTCTTTATGTCAAGAAAGTCATAGGAGTTGCACACCATCCTATGATTCTTGGTGCAGTGATACTTCTTGTCATCATCGTTCATTCTTCGGTCTCCGTGTTATTGTAACCGGAATACCGACAAGTGAATTGTGATGTGCGAAATCAATACTCCTAGCAACTTCGTTGCTTGGTAGTTAATGGACAATACTCTCATTCTTAGTGTGCTGGTTATTGAATCATCATCCTAAGATTGATCGTGCTACCTAGTCCATATTTTTGGGTGCACTCATCGACCAATGAGTTAGGATTGTGACAATCCCTTGCTCCTTGATCATATCGTGTTGCCCTGAAAAGCAAGATTGTTCTCGAGCTTAATAACATATCGGTGGTTCATGATGTTCGGAATATCTTCTCGGAAGTATTACCAGGTTGTCACCTGACCGCTATGTTGAGTTCGTGATCATGTTGGTTTTCCTCCAAACCACCCATTCTCCAAGAATCTGTGTTGGATACCCTGAGCTAGTTGGTCAAGCTGAACAATAAATTGGAGAGTTGGAAGATAAAATCTTGCCCAACTTAGTTCGTTCCAAAGGGATATCCATGTGTTTGTTTGTGTGTGTGTGTTGAAGAAAGATGATATCTTCATCGATTGTTCTTCGTGATCAGTTGTTGAATCTGTTGTCTTGTCCAAACCTTGATTTGAGTGTGGGCTATTGATGAGGACATGACTACTTTGGATACGACCAAAAATATTGCATACATGCATATTTGTCAGGTGATTTCTAGTGCAAACTATTCAATAATCTATTTTTGTTATCCAGAACAAAAATACTTCACACACTTTTGTGTTTTGTCTAATTGCAGGTGTATGGGACATTTGTACAACCCACATATGAAGATAAGGGAGAAAGAGAAGTTTAGGTGCTGTTCAAAAAGTCCCTTCACGTCACTTTTGGGCCAAGAGAAGATAGAGTCCAAGTCTCTCACGTTCTGGATTCAGATTCGGACTGCACAGACATACCTGACTCAAAACGGCAATAACTTTTTCATACAGACTCCGAATTGGGTGATTCTTTATTTTTTGGAAACTAGATTTCGTCCTCTTTCCACTCCAATTGGAATCACCTTTAAATTCGTCCGGAGCATTGAGATATGGACGAAACAATCTGACGCTGCAGCAGAATCCGAATCAAACAACAAGTCCGAAGGTGTTGCACCACCTCCACTTGGGCCCATGAGCCTTGTACGACCTAGGGTTGGTTTTAGGCTGCCTTGGGACGTCCTCCCACCTCCTTGGCCGCCACCCCTTGCTCCTATATAAGTAGATCCATCTAGTAGCTTTTTCCTTGGGATTTGTTTAGTTAAAAGTTAGCCATTGCAACTTCGTGTACTTCGTTTGTGTCCAACGACCAGACCAAGACCGCTTCCGGATCCCCACCTTTATCAATACTTCATATATATTCACAATATTCAGATTGCTTTATCATATTCTTGCTTGTTCTTCGATTGCGTGCAGGAATAGACCTTCGTGGTCAGGTTGATCGTGCTCCGGCGTGGTCAATAACCTCTTGGAGTTGGTTTAGCGATTGCTAAGGCGCAACGTCGTGCACGTTTGTAGTCGGATCGTCAAAGTCGTCTCCACCAAATCGATAGTTATCATCTCATCGAAAGATCGGGACAACCCCGCCTCTATCAAGTGGTATCAGTTTTCAGGTTGCTCGGTGAGAATTTCCAGTTTTCCCTAGATTAGATCTATTTTTCTTACCTATTGTCCAAGAAAAAGCCACAAAAAAAGTTAGATCTATTCATCCTTTTGTCCAAGCCAGTCTGAGCCTTTGCAATTTTCTTTTCATTGTTTGCATTATTGAATTATCGGTTGCATCGTCGTGTCGAGTTGCTGGTCTTAGTGTCTAGTTCGTTTAGAGTTTCGTGTTCTGTTCACATTAGTCACGTCGCCGCTGCATCGCTATCCCTTCCGCTGTTCACCACACCATCCATCAATTTTCACCTCGTGCTATCCATAGTTCATTGTCATAATCATAGTTGAGGTCATTCACATCTTCGCTTGATCCAATCTGCATCTTATCTAGTTTGTCTTGGAAAGAGGGAGAAAAAAAAGACAGAGAAAAAAAGAGTGAAAAAAAAGAAAAAAAGGTCAGAGAAAAAAAAGAGAAAGAAAAAGAGAAAAAAAATTGGAGGAGAAAAAAAGAGAAGAAAAAAAACAAAATTCGGATCTATCTAGACTCAATCTCGTAGTTGAATTCGGATTGGAATCTGTTTTGTGCACTGTTCAGTAAAACAGGCATAACTTCCTCATACGAAGTCCGTTTTGGCTCCACGAGTACTCAAATTAAAGCTAGCGACGAGCCGCATCTAAATAGTTGCAGAAGCTAGTTCAATATTTGACACCTCAAAATCGTCTTCTAAATAGGTCTTTTTTCCCTCTGAAGTTCGCGGACACAGCTTCTTCCAGTTTTTCAGGCCAGTTTTCGAATACTTTGACTCCTCATATCAATTCGGAATTGAGTGATTCTTTTTGCATTGGAAAGCTTGAGCTAGTAGCATTCTTTGAAAAAAGTTATTAGAAAATTTGCTCAAACTTTTCAAAAGAAAAGTTGGAGAGAGAGTTGTTGTATATCCTGCTTGGCAGTTGTTTCACATCATTATCTTTACTGCTATTGTGATCTTCACTTATATCTTGTTGTCCAGAGCTACTTCATATCCTTTATTGATGCTAGTTTTGCTACGTCGTGACCTCATTAGTGTTCTAGGCTCGCGTCTCTAGTCCGGTCTAGCCTAGGACCAGCACAGTACCGTCGTTGAGCGTTTATTCAACATTGCATCTTTGAATTGATTATTGTTAATCTTTTGCTACCATATATAGCCAACCCAGCTCCACATATTTCTACACCGTGTATACATACGTTCACCTGGCAATCGCTTTACCCAACTTTTGGAGTTACTTGACACCGCTGGTTGCCGATCGCCGCCTGCTGCATGGTAAGAACTTGTAAGACATTGATATTTGCTTTACTGTGAGCGTTTTACCACCACATCCTAGTAGTTATAGGAACATTATTTTGGATTTTGTTTCTTGTTTCTACTAATCATGCCAGGATCTAGAGTCAATTCATGGGCTTTGTCGATCGCGGGAGACGTGCCACCACCTTTGCAAATACAACAACAGTCACGAGAGGTGCACAAACATCCAAATGCACATGATCAGGTTAATGTATCTATACCACCATTTAATGGCCGTTTTAGACCTGCTTTATATATTGAATGGGAGTTCAACATAAAAAATATATTTGCTTCCCATAATTTTGATGAACATAAAAAGATTAAGGTTGTAGTTGGTTCTTTCACTGGTTATGCTTTGGTTTGGTGGACTGAATATTGTCGGTTACACCCTGATTATATACCTACTACTTGGGATGATTTGAAACTTGCCATGCGACATACTTTCGTCCCCGCTTACTATACTCGTGACATGATTAAGAAGTTGCAACATTTAAAACAAGGTAGTGACACTGTAACAAAATATTATGATGATTTACAAACTACCTTGTTGCATTCCTCTTTAGAAGAAAGTGAAGATGATTTTATGGATAGATTTTGGGGAGGATTAAACTGTGATATTCAAGAGATATTAATTCATGAAGAGTGTTATCCTATGGACCATTTGTTTCGCCTTGCTTGCAAAGCTGAACAGGAAATAAAACGACGTGTTGCTCACGAGGAGAACAAGCGCACGGTGCATATTCCAAGAGTTGATATGATTGTTCCTTCAACTACTAGGCATACTATGACATCCACATCCATTGTTGTGAGGACTACATCACCTCCACCATGTGACATATCGCCCCCGAGAGTGGCTACACCATCTGAGTTGATCATAAGAGGTAATGAGAAAGGTACTGATCTTCCATCTCTACATGAGAATGATGAATGCCTTGTCAATTTGAATGCACCGTCTGATGAGCTACCCACTACTTTGATCACACTACCTATTTTAGAGGACTATGTTGACAATTTGACTTTGCCATGTGATCAAACAACTGAAATACCAACAATTTTGAGTGCACCCATTGAATTAACTGTTGATGCAAAAGAACCAATGTTTAATCATTTTGATATGACCTCTAATCTTGGTGATGATTCTGTGTCCAATGACTTATTGCATGTTTGCTTATTTAAGCATGTTGTAGCATGTAAATTTGACGCAAGTAAGGTTTATTCACCAATGTTGGGATGGTTTAATGATGAACATTGTCAACCTTTTAAAATGAATAAGAGCTTCGCTTATATGTGCAAACTGAGTTGCAATATTTTCATGCCTTCTACTTCTTGTGATAATATTTTGGCTTTAGATTTTATGAATTATGAAGGTTACTCATGTATACATGTGCCATATGTGCAAAAACTAAGGAAAGTAAAAATGGATGACATATACATATACAACATGTACACATTGTCTTTTTTGTTAGCCACATTTCAGATTAAGCAACACCGAGGACGGCTTTGTTTTCAAGAAGGGGAGGATGATGAGGTCATGCTTGTCTTGGACAACATGTTCACATGTGTGTAGCAGAACCAGCTCATGTTTTGAAGCTTGCTATCGTAGTTCATTTCCCGAGAATCTCGCAACGTCATCTCGTCGGTTTGTGTTGCAAACTTTCTTTTCCAGACATGCTGTCTGAAATATCCTGTTACCAACCAGATCTGAATCTCAGGCAGATATGATGGTTGGAACTTTTCCAGGATCTATGATGTAGGTCCCGACAAGGTTGATGTTCTGCCGACGCACCTAGCCGGAAGATCTGTCATTGTAGTATCTTTGACCATCTTTCCATGAGGATTTCGTGCGACTTATTATAGAAGTTGTTCCTTAGAGATCCTTGTGCTCTCAGTTTCTTCGATGATTCTATAACCATTGAAACGTTGGAACACTCTCGACTGTTGAGTTTTCCCCAGTCACCAGAATCATTCCCAGCATTTGCATTTTGTTCCCATCTTGCACCTCAGTAGTTGTTGTCCAGGATCATCTTCAAAAGTGGACTTACCATGGGTCCCATCCATCTCCGATGACAAGCAAATCATCCATTATGTTGTCCTCAACAAGGTAGTCCACATCATCCATTGTGGTATGAGTATGCCATTCTTTCGAATTCGTTCACACGATCGTTTGTGATTGCCTTAGGCTGGTATAAAGGATTTCAATGATCTCCGAATCAAAAGTAATTCTTTTTGCCACTTAAGGGAATATTTCTACGAGTCGCCCTCCTCTAAGGTGCCCCGTTATGGAATCATGGCAATTTTTCCTCGCTACTTTGAAACCCCGTCGTTTGTTCTTCCATCCCTCTCGATGTGTTTTGTGTCTCAACTCGAGATGTGTCGACATCCCATTCCGCGAGTTTATCTTGTATAGCTCGGTCTTCGAGAAGATCAATCCTAGTAGAGTTTCTTTCCGTTGTCATCGCGTGGATGAAGATCTCGAAAGCAAAGACGTCAAGATCAATATGATGCAATGAAGCTACTTCTTCGAGAAGGGCAGTTGGATCGTGAAGTTTGTATTAGCTTGTGTCCCTTTGTCTTCTTACCTCACGTCTTGAATCTCGGGACGAGATTCTTGTTTAGTAGGGGTGAGTTGTCACATCCCTAGTTCTGGTATGCACTAGGCTAGCCCTTCATGTGTGCATCATGTTTAAATTTTTCAGAAAGTTGAAATGGGGATTGCTTAAACCCTAGCATCAAAGGAATTCACTAGGTTCAACTAAAATATTTTCAGTGAATCCAAATGGCTTTCAAAAATGTTCATCATTTCTGGAAAATGCTAGAAGCAATAACCAGAGGTGTTGCACATTTTTCCATGACATATTTGGGCTCTGAATTAAATCATATAGTATTTGCATTTGGGCATATAAATGCTATTAAATATTTTAAATGCTCAAATAATCATAAACTAAAATGTTTGCTGTTGGTTATATTCCAAACAGTAGCATTGAGAAGTTTCATGATTTTTGGATCTGTTTAAGTATTTTAAATAAAGCCCTAAAGACTGCAGAATAATAGAAAACAGAAACTAAAATAGGAAAAGCAGAGAGAGAGAAGATACCTACCTGGCGCCCACCAAAGCCCACCTAGCCGGCCCAGCTGGCCAGCCCAGCCACCTGGCCCCTCCCCTGTCGTCTTCCTCCTGCCAGGAGGACAGACAGGTGCGTGGCGAGCGCGCCGATGATGCCTTGCCACCTCCTGCTTTAGCCGCGCAGCCTCGACCCCCCCAGGCGTGCCACGGAGACGCCACGAGCCCCCTCTCCCCTCTCCCTCGCTCCCTGGCCTCTCTCCTCCTCTCTGCTCCCCCTCCCGAACATGCCCGAGCGCCGCTGTCGCTGCCGCTCGGCGTTGCCGTGCACACAGCCGCCCCCGAGCCTCTCCGACCTATCCCCGAGCTCCGCATCGTCTGGTTCATCCTCTCCACCGAGCTGTATGACGCCGGAAGCCCCTGGACGCCGCTAGCATCGCCGTTTCCCTCGTGGGCCACCGAAGATCGTCGTCGTCGATTCGCCGCCCCGAGCGCCTCCCCGAGCCCACGGAGCTGCTCTTCGACCTCACCGTGAGCCCCTGCTCCAAACCCCTCCTCCTCCCCTTGTGTTTGTGCACTCTAGCCCCATTCCCCACCGCGCCCGAGAGCTCACCGCCGCCGGACCTCACGCCGTCGTGGCTAGAGCCGTTTCCACCGCTCGTGAGCACGCGGACGTCCTCCTAGCATCTCCAGGGAGCTAACCGCAGCCCATCCTGCTCCCTAGCGCACTGCAGCGCCGTGCCCGCACGCACCCGGACTCCGGCCGCCGCCCAACTTGCCGCCGCCGCCGCTACAGATCGCCCCACGACCAGCTGCGTGCACCCCTGGATGGGGGCGAGCGAGGGCTCCCACCTGGTGCCCTCAGCGCGGCAAGCCACAGCCTCTAGCGCCACTCCGGCGAGCTGCGCCGCGTCTGTGTGTCGCCGGCGACTAACCCCGGCGGTTGCCGACGTGGCCGTCATTAGATTAGGGACTAATTAACTGTATTAGTTAACAATAGTCAATGACAGTGGGTCCCAGATTGTTAGTTTACTGGTTAACCAAACTAATTAGGCTAATTAGCAAAACCAGTGGGCCCATGCGTCAGCTTTGACTGAGCCGACGTGGACCTTGACCGGCCCCACCAGTCAGTGACCCAAGCCAGCACTGTTACACTGACCAGTGGGCCCCACTAGTCAGGTTTGACCCAGAACAGCTCAGTTGACCTGCTGATGCAGGGATGACATAGTGCTGACGTCATAATGTTTTCTAGATATTTAGTTAAATCAGAAATGATTTATTTAATCCAGAAAATGTCCAAAACTTCTAAAATTCATAGAAATTCAATCGTAACTCCAAATCAAACAAGTTTATATGAAAAATGATCAGAAAAATCCAGTCTATCCATCTGTACCATTTTCATGCATGTTAGAACAACTTATAGCTACTGTTTAGGACAAATCATGTAAATGGCATTTGAATTTCCACATATGGAGTTTGAATTTGAGCCTTTGGTTCAAACCAACTTCATTTAATCTGGTTGATAGTTGCATTAGCTCAACCAACAGCATATTGCCATGTCACATTCATGCATCATATTGTTGCATGGCATTGATTGTGTTTCTCCTTTGTTTGCCGGTGACTGTCCCCTCTCAGTAGACGATGCTCCGACGATTGTTCGATGACACCGATGAAGAACTATATTATCTTCAGAAGTGCTAGGCAAGCAAAACCCCCTTGTTCATTCCGATACAATCCCACTCTCTTGCTCCTGCTCTCTTTTACTGCATTAGGACAACATCGATTCAACTGTTACATGTTGCGGTAGTTGAACCCCTTATCCTCTGCATGACCTGTCATTGCCACAGTAAATAGATGAATCCCACTAACATGAGTAGGAGTTGTTTGAGCCCTGATGTGCCTACTCATTCATGCTTGTTGTCATGCCTGCTACTGCTTAGAGTTGAGTCGGGTCTGATTCATCGGGAATGAATTGGAATGTGGTGAACATGTCCTACTGTTGAGAGCTAAGTGTGTGAACACAATTTGGTAAAGGTAGCGGTGAGAGGCCATGTAGGAGTACATGGTGGGTTGTCTCATTGCAGCCATCCTCGGGAACTGAGTTCTGTGTTTGTGATCCATGAACAGTTACTACCACACATTAGGCTCCGGGCGCTCCAAGCTCTCTTGACTTATTAATCAACTTGATCTCTGTCCAGGAGTTGCAACTAGTTTCTGGTGTTTGTAGGTAGTGTTAGTAGTCTACCAAGTGGCACCCGGTACAGGTGGGCTTGGGACAGACTAGGCACAGTGGCACGGTGTACCAAGTGGCACCCGGTTGGTGGGCTTGTGAACCCTGCTCACATCGTTTGGGGCCGTGAGCGACACCCCGGCCGGATATCCTTGCGGATGGAACCCGAATAGGCGATAAACCTGGACTAGAGACTTGTGTGGTTAGTCAGGTCGTGGCCGACTCCCTCGCCTAGCTTCCGCTTGAAGGTTGCCGAGGTACATGACGTGTACAGGGCGGTAAGTGGCGAGAGCGTGTGTGAAGAAGTACACCCCTGCAGGGTTATCGTTATCTATTCGAATAGCCGGATTCCTCGGATATGGAAACTTGGACCCCTTGCATAGTTCATAGACAAGTGAAAGTGGATACTCTAAAATGCGCAAGATAAGCGTGAGTTCTATGGATGGCGTTCTCGTAGGAAGACGGGAGCGGATCCATAGTGGTGTATTGATATGGTGAATATGTGGACTCGTGTGCACCACCTCAAAAGAGTTACTTGCAGTCGTAGTTCAGGATAGCCACCGAGTCAAAGCTGGCTTGCTGCAGTCAAACTCCACCACCCCCTTTTTTGACACTCATGCATATGTAGCTAGTTCTGATGTAAGTCTTGCTGGGTACATTTGTACTCACGTTTGCCTATTTTATGTTTTGGAGAGAGACGTCAGTCTCGCTAGTAGTTCCGTGTGGACTTCGACGTTTAGCTTGATACCTCAGCTACGATCTTGTGCCCTCGGCAGGGTCTGGTAGATAGTCAGGCTTCTCAGCCTTTTTCATTTGTAGATGTCTGTACCCAGACATGTTAAGCTTCCGCATGTGCTTGTTGCTTGTATGCTCTGTATGTTGGGTCATGAGACCCATGTTTGTAATATCTCGCTCCTCGGAGCCTAATGAATAAATACTTTGAGTCGTAGAGTTATGTTGTGATGCCATGTTGTATTTACACATATCGAGCATATTGTGTGTATGATTTAAATGCTTGGTATGTGTGGGATCCGACAATCTAGTTGTTTATCCCTGGCAGCCTCTCTTATGGGGAAATGTAGTCTAGTGCTTCCTTGAGCCATAGTAGTCCGCTACAGCCCGGTTCACCGGGGTCCTGCTAGCCCAGCACTACTGCTCAGGACACTTGACTGGCCGGCATGTGTTTCACTTCGTTCCTGTGTCTGTCCCTTCGGGGAAATGTCACGCGGTGACATCCGCAGTCCTGCCTAGCCTGCTACAGCCCGGGTTACCGGAGTCCTGTTAGCCCAGTGCTACAGCCCGGATTCACACGCTGTTGAACGACATGCTCGAGGTTGATTCATGTATGCCTGTCCCCATGGCTTAGTGCCGCTTTGGGTTCACGACTAGCCATGCCGGCCCGGGTTCTTTGTCATATGGATGCTAGCAACACTATCATATACGTGAGCCAAAAGGCGCAAACGGTCCCGGGCCAGGTAAGGTGGCACCCGTGGGAATACCGTGCGTGAGGCCGCAAAGTGATATGATGTGTTACATGCTAGATCGGTGTGACTTAGGATCAGGGTCCTGACACGCCCCCATCCATATTTCCTCCCCCGGCCCAAACCTATCCCCTCTCTCTCCCTCGCCCTCGCCCTCGATACCCTTCCCCTCTCCTCTCCCGACGCCGCTGCCCCGCCGCCTCGACGCCGCTGCCCCGCCGCGGTCCGCGTGGCGTCCACTCTTCATCCACGTTTCGGCTTCCCGGGAATCTGCAACCTTCCTTTTATTCCCTCCAGGCCCGGATTCCTCGAACCGCTCAACTGGGGCGGCAGCGGCAGCACCACGAGCGAGCGAGCGAGCGGCAACGGCGGCGACACGAGCCGGGAGCGAGCGGCCTTCTCCGTCGCGCGCTGCAGCCGCCCGCCTCTCCTCCGGCCGTCGCGGGAGCGCGTTCCGACGCCAGCGCCCGCGCAGCTCTGCCCCCGCCTCCGCCGGTAAGCACCCGCGCCCGCCTCCACTTCTCCTCTTGGAATCCTCTGCGCTCACCCGCTCGCACCCCAGCTGCTCGACGGAATGCGGAGCCGAGCAGAGACAAGCTTGGCCAGCTTCTCTCGCGCGTGATTTCGGCCACGGGCCATGCTGCGGGCCTGCGGCGTGAAGCGGCAGGGCAAGCGACAAACTCGACATACAATTTTCAGTGTTATGTGTGATCTCTTTTTCTATGTTTCAAGGACTGCCCAATACAAGTAAAGCAATTTGTTCTGATCAGTCAACTATGAGTGAATCAGGATGTGGATTAATGTGAGGGATTCACTTGTTGCTCCACTATTTACATCTGAACTAGCCTAATTTGTTATGGCACAGTAAGTTCCTTGTGTTGACTGATGTGTCGTGTATTTCAGTCATGTTGGTAGCTAGTCTCATTTATGATGCAACTTTGTTTTGCAGATAATTTCCTCTCAAAGACAAAGAGAAACTAGTAGCTCCAGTTCGCCGAATTTTCCTCGAAGTCGTACGCCATTTGGTACTGGAAGAAGAAGCAAATCGACATATTGGCTTGCAGAATCACAGCCCGTAGCTAGGTGGTAAATCCGAAGCCAACCCCCTCGTGGTGTCGCAAATACTTGAACTGCTGCGGTGACTAGGTACATACAGTGGGTCCTAGTCATTATTTTCTCAGTTCTGAGCTATGAGAATCTTACTTCCTTCAAATCTTTGAGCTATAACAGTTTTCAGTCAGTGTTCAAATCTTCGACCTCTGCCACTTCGTCGCCCACGAGCGCCTGCACGCCAAGGTGCCCGTCTACCCGCTGCCCCACCTCGTCTTCCACGCGCTCCACACCACCCCCTTCCACAACGTCAAAGCCGTCATCATCGGCCAGGTACCCAAATACCAAGCCACTCAAGTCTACGAATCCTGTACTTGTTCACCTGCTGCTTCATTTTCATTGTGAAGAAATGTGTGACAGTTTCACTAACTTAATTTCATTCTGAAGAAATTTGCGCCTAGAATTTCTTTTTGTTACAATGCTGCTTGCTGAATGGAGTGATATTTCACTAACAAAATATCTACAGAGTGCACAAGTAAATTACGACAGATATGGTAATCAATATTTCGTTACTGGTGTTATTTCAGGAAATTGAAATTATGCACTATACAATAGAATGAACTTACTCATTATGTCAGATTTTGTAAACCTTTTAATTGAACTGTTTCTCATACTTGCTGCAGAGAGGTGAGGCTAAACTTCTAACGGAAGATTGGGAAGGTGCGGTTGAGGATCTGAAAGAGGCTGCCCAGAAATCCCCACAGGTGAATTTTATGCAATTTTGCTTTGTTCTCCTGAGTATAGTATATCACAGCTCTCCTGAGTATATCTTTTTTTTCTTTTGGTACAACTGAAGGAGCCTAAGCTCCCAGTCTGTCAGAGCATGCTAATTTGAATTTCCTTTTAAAACCTGCATCTTGCTGTATTTGATTTACTCTCTGATGATGTGCTTCTGTTGGCGTGCATTTTGTTATTCCCATTTCCATTAGGCTGAATACAGTTATGTTCTGAAGAAATAGGTTTGTTATGCTCAGTGAGTACCCTACATATATAGTTTCCCAGTGGACAAATCATGTGTTTTAACTGCTTGGACGGATGACGTACACAGCAATAGATCCTGCATTAGCTAGACTTTGGTATAATACGGGGTGCAACTTGTGGTTAAAAGTTAACTCTCTGGCTGAGGTTACACGCACAGTAGGAACTCTGCTATCATGCTCTGTTTCCTGTCCCTGTCCCCTTTATTATCTTTGAAATTCCAAAATAAGGATCACGCATCTCCAGTGGATAGTTTTACTTGCAAGCTTGGTTTATGGCTCGTGTGAACAAATGAAAGTGTAGATTTATTTTCACTAACTTACCTCACTAACTAATGGTGGCTGCCTAATGATGACAGACTAAGTTTCTGATTTATTTTCTTATAGAAGTGTAGATTCATTGGTAGCAATTGTTTTCAGTGTCTCATGTTGTAGATTGTCTACTTTTCAGTATCTAATCCAGTATTGCTTGTAGTGGTTTGTCCAAAATGTTGAATGATACTGCTTGGAGATGCATATATTGTTTCACCTCTTCACATGCCAATGTATTTTCCATGTTGTGATGGAGGCCTTTTTTGCCTTGTCCACCCGAGAGGCCCTTGAGTTTGCTAGAATGTCGATTAACGTCCGTTCTGGCAAATTCGGGTACTCCATATGTCCTCTTTTCAGCAAAGGTCATGCTGAAATTTTCCGTGAATTTTAGCATGACTTTGCTAAAAATAGGACATATGGGGTACTTGTGACTAATGCATGGGCCGGGGTATCTTAGTAGTTAATTAAGTAGGATCAAGTGCCCCTTTATTCTAGCTGCATTAAACCATGGGCGGCAATAGAGCCAAGTGATTAGGCCCAACTTAGAATTCTCCTTCCCAGCTTAGCTTTTAGGATGCCTCGGTGTCGACAAACCATTAATTATACAACCTTGGCTTTTAGGGTGCCTCGGTGTCGATAAAAACCAAACTGATGAAAGCTTAGGCTTTTAGGGTGCCTCGGCGTCGAAAAACCCTCAATGATAAAAGCTTAGCTTTTAGGATGCCTCGGTGTCGACAAACCCTAAATGATGAGACCATGATCTTGTTCCTTGACAATAACCAACTTTTTGACCAAACTTTGTTCCTATTTAGAGAGAAACATGGCCAACAACGATGAGGCCGGGGGTTCGGGCGGCAAGGCATTCTGGGAGCTGTCCCAGGAGATGGAGGAACAACCTCACTTGTATGAGGACGCCGCCTTCCCCACCGATCCTGAGACCACTGATGGTGCCGCCGAGGATGACCCCACTGATGCCACCACTGATGGTGCCGCCGAGGAGGCCACCACTGATGATGGCGGCGCACACACAGATGGCAGCCAACCGAAGAGGCAACGGAAGGACCGGCGCCCGACCGTGCTCCGCACCATCAAGGAGGAAGTTACTGAAGTGGACTCCGACGGGAATCCAACGGCGCCCGAACAAATAGTCAAGGGGTACTCGCTTCAGCTCGGGTGCATTCTTCGGATCACCGTCTCGATCAACACCGAGAACCTGAGGCATCCTGACCGAGGGAATTTGTGCAACCTCCTCTTCACGAAGCTGCACGAACGATACAAGTTCCCCGCTGAATTTGAAAACACAAGCCTCAAAGGGAATAAAGTGAACAATGCTGCCCTCACGAAGATGAGCAAGGCCTTGTCTACTTGGAAAAGCAATGTGAAGAGAATGATCGAGAAAGGTGAGAGTTATGAGAAGATCAAGGAGAAAAATCCTTCGATCACCGAAGATGACTACAACGACTTCAAGATCAATTGCTCGAGCACCGCAAACTCCGAATCAAGTAAGTGGGGGAAAGAAATGCGGGAGCTGAACTTAGGGGAACACACACTCGGTCCCGACGGTTACAGAGTGGCGGAGCCTATATGGACAAGGAGGAGGCGGACCATGCCGAGCAAGGCCTACCACCCCTCTTCGATAAATACGGTGACAAGCAGACCAGGAACTTTGTCAGGGCCCGATACAAGAAGGACCCGAAAACAAAGGAGCTTACCACGGATCCGAAGACCAGGGCGCTTGAGCTTGTTCTAGTAAGGAATACACCCCCGCGTAATTAGCTCCATATGGTTGCATTCTAATTAATGAAGCCAAATTTCTAAATGGTTCACATTCCTTCCGCAAGCGACTGAAAGCAGTAGCGCGGGGTCGACTAAGAGCAACCCTTGGGACACCACTCTAAATAGGGCGTTGAATGTAATGAAGAACAAGGATAAGCTCAGTAAGCCGACGTCAGCTGGTCGTGTGGCCGGCAAAGGCTTGTCGACAAAATGGTCGTCATACTATAACACTGGTGGGCGAAAGGAGAAAAAGACCAGCTCGGAAAGCCAGGCGCGCGAGGTTCAAGAACTCAAGGCACAGGTGGCGCGGATTCCGGAGATTGTCCAAGAGCAAGTGCAACAACAACTCGGAGCGATGATCACTGCCATTGTGCCTACCTTGATCTCGGGGTTGAGTGCGTGGATTGCGGGCGGCCAATAGGGGCCGCCCCCGATTCCTAGCTTCACGGCCAGCAACTCGCGGAACGCAATGCCGGGGCCATTGGTGTCTCTGGCGGAGGCGGCATTGGTGTCTCCGACGCCGGCATGGGAGCTTAATGCACCCGGGTGTATGCCGGCCGGCACCTCTGCAGCAAGCGGCCCCTCCATCAACTGCACGCCCGCCGTTGGCGGTGCCTCGACATTAGCCGAGCTCGACGCCATCATCACGGTAACTAATTAAGCCTCTCTTGGCCGAGGACTTCATCTCCTTGCCTTTGACTGGGCATCCATGACGCCCTACATGTTTTCGCAGGGCGCCGCTGACGTTCTGTGCACTCTCCTGCACTTCGTGAACAACGAGGTGGTCGATGTCGTCAAGGGCAAAATCGTTCTACCGGGCAACCCCTTGTTCCACGGTACCCAGATGCCACCCAACTTGTTTAGGGTTCAACTGGTTCGGGTGCTGCCAGGCTGCGATGAGTTGTTACGTCCGATTCGACCCGTCGGGGCCGACGATGATGACGTGATGACCCTCAGTGCCTGCCTGAGCTGGCCCCTGCTTTGGCCGAAGAGCCAGATTCGTTTGGGGGCGGGGGACACCACCCCAAAGACAACACCGCCAGTCGTGCCGGCGCCAAGTCGGCCCAATGGCAAGACCGCCGCAACGGTGCTGGACATCCCTATGCCACTGGATCCAAACATGCATATGGCACAGGATCAGAACGACGACGACGACGATACATTTGGCAACGTCGATCAGTACTTTGCCGATCATGGGTACGGTGGCGACTTCATGGGGCCTCCTTCTCAAGAACCCAACCCAACAAAAGACGTGCGTGATCTAGCTGGTACCACGGAGAAGCCAAGTTGCAACAGGCGTCGTCTGCCATTCAGCTCTCAGGAGACGCCTCCAACTGCCGACTTCACCGAGCCTCAGATAGGCGAGGTGCGAAATATTATCAGCCCCAACACACTCAAGAAGGCGGTCCGTGAGCAGAACTCGGTCCCATTACAAGAGAAGAAGAAAGGCACGCAAAAGAAAGACTAACAAGGGTGCGGGCCAGCCGGCACCGAGTACGATCCGTGCTCAGGACGGGCCACCTTCACCTGAGGATTTAATGAGGGGGGTGCATGTGGCGGGTAGGCCGATGCTACCGAGAAATATGCTCGATGCTGCAACCGGTGCTATGCGGAGTCTGCATGACAGTGTTCTTTGTTTGGAGAAGCGGCGTCTCAGAGAGAAGGATGTGGCATACCCAGTTTTCGCGGCCAAGGTGCCAGAGGGCAAGGGCTTTGTGGATAACTCCATCGGGGGTACGATCGTCCTGCGGTTTGATGACATCCACGCTATGTTGAACCTTCATCTGCTGCACTACACCTTCGTTCGGCTATTTTCGCTGAGTATGGAGATGCGGATCATTCGCGACAAGACCCCGGACATCGTGATAGTCGACCCCTTCTACATGCGTGCCAAGATCTTGGGCAGCGCTGGGGAACGGCAAGTCGCGAGTTCTTACCTCGAAGGCGTCATTCTGGCAAACCAAGATAAGGATAACTTTCTTGTGCCTTACTTTCCCGATTAAGTCCTCCCCTCAACCGCCCCATAACATATGAATTCTTAGATTTCGATCGTTTTTCTTTTAACATTCCGTGTTTTCTGCAGTGACACACATTGCACGCTCATCCTCCTAAGCCCCAAATATTCCATGGCCACGTATTTCGACCCGGACCGTCAGTCGAACGTAGACTACACAAATGTCAAGAAGGTTCTTGATGATATTCTCCCCGGCTACGCCAAATCTGGAGGCACCTTCAACAGGCCTATTCGTAAGTACGGCAAGCACGTGTTCTCCCACAATACGACGTTCTGCTGCGTCAAGCAGCCGCCTAGCGGTCAGAAGGGTGCCTACTACGTCATCCATCACATGCGGGCGATCGTACGGGACCATCATCAACTTCTGCTACGAGTAAACTCAAAGATTGGGCCGCGAGCGTGTCGGCAATCCAGGACGCGGACATCAGACAAGAATTCTTTCGCATCCAGTTGGAGCTTGCGGAAATCATCCATCAAGATGTCCTTCGTACCTCGGGGCAGTTCTACCTCAGAAATCAACCGTCCAATAGTGACATCGACACAATGCTACAAATGCAGGCTGACAACGCCCGTTATTTCATGACTCCCACGATAGACGGCGGTTTCATCCACGCTCCGGTCCCTTGAGTCGAGTCGAAAGCAGTGATGTTGTGTCTAGTTCTGAAACACCGATTGGCTCATGTTGTAATTAAACTTTAATGAACTTGTAGTATGTCTCTTTGGTTTCGAGAGTCGTTCAACTTAGATGTAATCGATGCTATTAATGTCTTGCTTTTCTCTTCCGATCGTTCTGTTGCATACTTATATATTGCTTATGTATTGTCTGTGAATTGGTACTAACGTTTCGTTTGGCTAGTGCATAGCGATGCCGTCGTATGTCGTGTACAAGGGTAAGGTTCCCGGAGTCTACGACGACTGGGAGGAGTGTCGGAGACAGGTTCACCGATTCAGCGGTAACAGTTACAAAGGGTACACCACTAGGGCCGAGGCCGAATCTAGATACGCCCGCTATCTAGCGGGAGAGGGGAGGGAGCGTTGGAGGAACCGGATGAAGACGAGTTTCATCGTGATGATGCTCATCGTGATGACCGCAGCTCTCTTCTATGTGATGGTAGTTTAGATGATCGATATCGACTTGTAATGTGAAGACAAACTCGCTACTCGCGGTCTCGAGACTTGTAATATAATGTTCTATCTTTGTTCGGTCTTTTCAATTCAGAGACTAATATGATGAATTGTATTCGGAGACTAATATGATGAATTGTATTCAGAGACTAATCTTCTATTGTATTCGATGAATCTGTTGTTGATGTGTGCTGTCTATATTTTGTCCAATTATACATTTTGTAACCTGTGCAAAAAACAGAAAACTAAAAAATAAAAAAAACCCTAATATTCATACTAATGGCGCATCACATCACAGTGCGCCATTAGTATGCCAAAGGATACTAATGGCGCATCATTAAACAGTGCGCCATTAGTATGCCGAAGTTACTAATGGCGCATCTTGTTGTCGTGCGCCATTAGTATGCCAAAGCACCTGGGTATACATGGCCCCCTGGGAGGCATACTAATGGCGCACTGTTGTATATACTAATGGCGCATCCTAGGTGCGCCATTAGTGTACCACTGGTGCGCCATTAGTAAAATATACTAATGGCGTGGCACTAATGGCGCACCACTAATGCGTCATTAATGGCCAAATTAGGTGCGCCATTAGTAGGCCTTTTTCTAGTAGTGCCTAGAGCGACCAGCCATCCTAAACAAAACGAAAGCTACTCCCTCCATACCAAAATGTTACATGTATTTTGTTTCGTTAAGACAAATTCTTTCATTAACAACATTTTTACTAGAATGTGGTTCATGTTTATTGAAGTTTGATGCAACATTACCATCATGTTTGAACATGGACAAATAGTACATGTGATTGTGAATTTCTATCTATCACATTATAATCGAGTGATTGTTGATCAAAAACTTTGGCTTAATTCAGTAAAAACTATGATTGATCAATTGTGATCGTGTAAACTAAAGATCCCTTTTAATACCAAGATATTCTTGTGGTTGATGCTTAAAAACAGGGGTTGACCTTCCTTGGTCATAAGGAACAGTTGATGACCTATCATATGATTGTACTCTAGGCGAACTGATTTGGGCGGTGGTGATGTGTGCTTTGGTCTTTGTAGACCTCGAAATAGGTTTTTGCCCCGCTTTATAAATAAAGCACCGGTCCATACAAGCATCCAAGTCTCAAGCACAAACGACGCTGGGGTCATAGCACAGTCAAGCCCAAGAAAGCATAAAAGAAATCAGAAAAAAAACTATTGGCAGCCGCCATGCGGCACTATGATGATGAAAGCCGACGAGCCGTAGCCAGTAGCGCATCCAGTATGAGGCTGAGACGGTCGCGGTCACGCTGCCTCGACAGCGGGTGCTAGTGCTACAGAAAAGCAAGGAATTTGAAGTATGAGTCATATGCCTTCCGCGGGAGAACCTTCTCAATCACCATTTTATTATGAGTCGTCCATAATGCCCACGACATGGCCGCAAAGATGAGCCAAAAAAGGCGGCAGTGTCGCGACGGCTGCGTAGGCCGATATTGGTGGCAGTCTATAAGGTTCAAGGCCTCCCAGTCGGGCCCCAACGTCTCGTGAACGAATGTCCACAACACCCACGCTGCCGTACAGGAGAATAGAATGCGGGTCTCCGTCTCCGGTCTTTCTAGATCTCCTGATGGCACAAAGAAATTGCTTGGGGCTTGGACTGATTCATCCCAGCTTCCCGGTGAGAGCCCATGCATGATGCTCGATAGCCGAACTGATTTGAACGTTCTAGAAAACTAGAAACGCGGCTTCTTTGAAATATATGAGTTTTAGTCTTGGTAGTAATCTTAATGTCTAGAGCATTTGCAGAAAAAACAAGGAACACCTCTATTTAATAGGTGCCTGAAAAAAATGTTTCATCTGTCACTTTGTTTTCTGTCCGTCCGATCTGGCTCACAGATCGTCTTTTTCCTTCCATTCCCGATCTGGTCCATCATTCTGCCGCCGGCCTACCCCGCCATATCCACCTGCCTCAACCCTCGTGGCCGGCAAGCGCTACCGCGCGCAGCCTCGTCTCCCCACCCTCCCCTCAACACCGCGGCCATCCCTCTAAGCCCCACATCGGTGAAAATCTCCGACGTTCCCCTGCATACCCCACCCTAAGATAGATAAGGGGGATCAGTGACAGAGGTAATGGGGAGCGAGTTGGGGCCATGGCCCGGGCCAACATTGATAAACTTACGTTGTTAGAGCTACTAATATGACGTTTTGGGAGCAAATAACTGTATTTTAGTGGTTCTGGCCCTCGCCAACCATGAAGCAGCAGCAATAGGTCCCCCTCATACAATTTTTCTGGCTCCGTCCCCGATGGGGACGCGGCTTCCCCCTAAGATATGCAGGTGAGTTATGCTTCTCCGGTGAAATTGGGAAGAAGGAAGAAGTGACTGACAAAAGTTCAAAATTGGGCATCTGGGAAATAGCAAAATCGAAAAAACAATGTTGAAGAAATCATGGGCCAAGAAAGGTATGATCAAGGGTGCCATATGCCCCTGGCCTGTTTCTTGCTCGGTTTTGATTCCCTGCCCATGATCAAGGGGAAGCATGCGGTGCACGCACAGTGGTGGCGCACCGAAAGAGAAAGTGCCGCGTGCGATCGAGTTTCCAGAGCCCAACCACGCAGTAGCATGCGTCCGTCACGGACGCCGGTACGAGATTCCCACGGGACACGGCACGGGCGACCAATCATGTGAGGAAAAGGGGAGGAAAGCCAGACGCGATGCGCGGGCCGGGCGCGCACCGCCGTGCGCCCGCCTGCATGAAGCGTGTGCGCGAGAGATCTCCGTGTCCTCCGGATTTGCGTGTCCTCCCATTTCTTTCGCTCCCTTCCACTTCCTTTCCATGTCTCCGCTGATGGGTCGATTTCGCTTTCCACGCCGATGATTGACGCATCATGCCAATCCCGGCGTCCACGTCGAGGGGGATGCCGGATGCGAGCATGGATGGGGCCAACGGCGGATGGAAGAAAATGCAAGGAAAGAACATATGCTTTCCTGCCCTTGCCCCAAAGCTCACGCCCGGCCTGAAGCTTCCTCCCTTGCAAAGGCTTCGTTGAGACTTTTACTAGACTGGAGTAGAAGAATAGATTCTTCTTCTTTTATGGTTCTTGGGCTCTATAGGCAACTTTCACCGACCATCTACCTACCTCATGGCTGAAGTACATCAATGAGGCCGCGTTACTGTTTGGCATGTTACGGAGATCATAGTGTTAACGTTAAGGCGGGTGCGATGCGTCGGCCAGGTGATGCCTGGATCGGATCGGCCGTCTTGGTGGCCGTTGGATGACGCGTGCGACAGTCGTGATCTTCGCCCGCGTCAGCCGTGGCCGTCTGCAACAAGGGCCATGTTGCGCTCTCGCAGGCTACGGCCGTTTGTAATAAGGACCATGTTGTGCTTTTGGGGCTTTTTTTTGAGAAACACAAGGCTAAAATTACAAAACTAGCCTACACTCTTTTGACCAGATGTCATTTAGTTCATCGGGCACCGACGACAGCTGGAAGAAGTCTCCTAACATCTTTGCACGGTGCGCTAGGCCATGAGCAAGGCTATTTTGTTCTATCCTGATCCATCTGGTTTTGCATGAGGGGTAGCCAGCCAGAATCGCCTGCATGTCTGCAACTATTGGCCATGTTGTGCTTTTGGGGCTTTTTTTTTTGAGAAACACAAGGCTAAAATTACAAAACTAGCCTACACTCTTTTGACCAGATGTCATTTAGTTCATCGGGCACCAACGACAGCTGGAAGAAGTCTCCTAACATCTTTGCACAGTGCGCTAGGCCATGAGCAAGGCTATTTTGTTCTCTCCTGATCCATCTGGTTTTGCATGAGGGGTAGCTAGCCAGAATCGCCTGCATGTCTGCAACTATTGGGTACAGGGGCGATAGATTGGAAACTCCGGGTGCAAATGCCCTTGATAGCATGAGACGGTCCATCTCAACCTCAATGGTGCCATTAAAGTATTTTGTCAGTTCCCGAAGCCCCATGAGCCCTGCTATTCCTTCTGCCTCCTCAACTGACGAGCATCGATCTAAGTTGCACCCCATGGAGAAAAGAACCCTGCCCTGGTGGTCTCTTGCAACTGCGCCGCCCGCACTGCGCCCCGTGGCTGCCTCAAACGATGCGTCAGTGTTTAGTTTAATCGTTCCAACAGGTGGGGTCTCCCATCCCATGGCGTTCTGAACCGGTGGTGTGAGACGCTGATCCCCATACTTATTCATGTCACATGTCGCTTTCACACTGTTAGTTCTCGATTGTGCTTCTCTGACTTCTTGTTCGTATTTAAGTAGGAAGCCCACCGATCCCGAGATGGATTCTTTTCCATTCCCATGGACTATATCATCATGGAGAAACCATGCACGCCATAAAATCAGCAGGATCCTGTTGCACATTTCGACGTCGCATCTATTGAGCAGGACCTGTAACCAATCCTCACCTGTGTACCAAAAAGCTTGCTCATTTGGTATCTTCCAGTAGTCTCTCATCATATGCTTCAGAGCTTTGCTTTTTGTGCATTGCACTACCGCGTGGTATTCATTCTCATCCGCATTACCACAGATCACACAAGTCTTGTCTGACACAATTGTCCGTCTGTATTTGTTCACTTTTGTGGCCAGGGTGTTAGTTGCTATCCTCCATGCAAAGATTTTTATTTTCTCAGGTATCTTTGCTTTCCATATTAGATCCCACAAGCTTCTGTCATCGATGCCTGTCGAAGAACTGGATGTTTGTGGGCCCGATCCTTTTAGAGCCATTGCCAACTTGTATGCACTCTTGACTGTGAACATGCAGGATTTTTCAGGATGCCACGCAATACAATCCTCGGTTTCTCTGGTGGGGATCCTAATGTTCAGAATCTCTTTTGCATCACAGGGGTTGAATATCTGGTTTACCAAAGTTCTGTTCCAGATCCTCAGGTTGGGCTCGAAGAGTTGATTGACCCAACGTAATCTAGACCTGCGGATGAAGCTTGCTGTTTTAAGGCCTGACTGCCTCGGGATCCATTGATCTCTTTGGATTTGGATGCTCCTCCCATTTCCAACTCGCCAAATTAGCCCTTTTTTAGTAGCTCAAGACCAAATTCAATCCCCCTCCATGACTGTGACGCATCCGAGGCGAATACCGTGTCCAGAAGTTCTCCATTGGGGTAATATTTTGATTTCAGTACCTTCGCACATAAACTGTCAGGCTTCTGAAGTAATCTCCACCCCTGTCTAGCCAGAAGGGCCTGATTAAACAAGTGCATGTCTCTGAACCCAATCCCTCCTCCTCGTTTTGGTTTTGTCAACTTGTCCCATGCCATCCAATGCACTTTGTTATGGCCGTCTTCTTGCCCCCACCAGAACTCACGGATTAGTCTTTCATACCTTTCACAGAAACTTAAAGACATTTTGAACACACCCATGGTAAAGGTGGGGAGTGCTTGAAGCTCTGATTTCACATGCACATCCTGAAGGAAATATGCCCTAGAGGCAATAATAAAGCTATTATTTATTTCCTTACATATCATGATAAATGTTTATTATTCATGCTAGAATTGTATTAACTGGAAACATAATACATGTGTGGATACATAGACAAACAGAGTGTCACTAGTATGCCTCTACTTGACTAGCTTGTTAATCAAAGATGGTTAAGTTTCCTAACCATGGACAAAGGAGTTGTCATTTGATTAACAAGGTCACATCATTAGTTGAATGATCTGATTGACATGACCCATTCCATTAGCATAGCACCCGATCGTTTAGTATGTTGTTGTTGCTTTTATCCATGACTTATACATGTTCCTTTGACTATGAGATTACGCAACTCCCGTTTGCCGGAGGAACACTTTGGGTGCTACCAAACGTCACAACGTAACTGGGTGATTATAAAGGAGTACTACAGGTGTCACCAAAGGTAGATGTTGGGTTGGCGTATTTCGAGATTAGGATTTGTCACTCCAATTGTGGGAGAGGTATCTCTGGGCCCTCTCGGTAATGCACATCACTTAAGCCTTGCAAGCATTGCAACTAATGAGTTAGTTGCGGGATGATGTATTACGGAACGAGTAAAGAGACTTGCCGGTAACGAGATTGAACTAGGTATTGGATACCGACGATCGAATCTCGGGCAAGTAACATACCGATGGACAAAGGGAACAACGTATGTTGTTATGCGGTCTGACCGATAAAGATCTTCGTAGAATATGTAGGAGCCAATATGGGCATCCAGGTCCCGCTATTGGTTATTGACCGAAGATGTGTCTCGGTCATGTCAACATTGTTCTCGAACCGTAGGGTCCGCACGCTTAAGGTTACGATGACAGTTATTATGAGTTTATGAGTTTTGATGCACCGAAGGAGTTTGGAGTCCCGGATGAGATCGGGGACATGACGAGGAGTCTCGAAATGGTCGAGACGTAAAGATCGATATATTGGATGACTATATTCGGACATCGGAAAGGTTCTGAGTGGTTCGGGTATTTATCGGAGTACCGGAGAGTTACGGGAATTCGTATTGGGCCTTATTGGGCCATACGGGAAAAGAGAGAAAGGGCCAAAAGGGTGGCCGCACCCCTCCCCTTGGACTAGACCGAATTGGACTAGGGAGGGGGGCGCCCCCCTCCTTCCTTCTCCTTCTCTCTTCCCTTTCCTTCTCTCCTACTCCCCCTACAAGGAAGAACTCCTAGTTAGACTAGGAAAGGGGGAATCCTACTCCCGGTGGGAGTAGGACTCCCCTTGGCGCGCCAAACATAGGGCCGGCCTCCTCCCTCCCTTGCTCCTTTATATACGGGGGCAGGGGGCACCCCATGGACACACAAGTTGATCTTCGTGATCGTTCCTTAGCCGTGTGCGGTGCCCCCCTCCACCATATTCCACCTCGAATATATCGTTGCAGTGCTTAGGCGAAGCCCTGCGCCGGTAGAACATCAAGATTGTCACCACGCCGTCGTGCTGACGGAACTCCTCCCCGAAGCTTTGCTGGATCGGAGCTAGGGGTGCGTCATCGAGCTGAACGTGTGCCAAGAACTCGGAGGTGCCGGAGTAACGGTGCTTGGATCGGTCGGATCGGGAAGACGTACGACTACTTCCTCTACGTTGCGTCAACGCTTCCGCTTCGGTCTACGAGGGTACGTAGACAACACTCTCCCCTCTCGTTGCTATGCATCACCATGATCTTGCGTGTGCGTAGGAATTTTTTTGAAATTACTACGTTCCCCATCAGTGGCATCCGAGCCTAGGTTTTTATGGTTTGATGTTATTTGCACGAGTAGAACACAAGTGAGTTGTGGATGATACAAGTCATACTGCCTACCAGCATGTCATACTTTGGGTCAGCGGTACTGTTGGATGAGACGACCCGGACCAACCTTACGCGTACGCTTACGCGAGACCGGTTCCCTCGACGTGCTTTGCACACAGATGGCTTGCGGGAGACTGTCTCACCAACTTTAGTTGAACCGAGTATGGCTACGCCCAGTCCTTGAAAAGGTTAAAACGGAGTCTATTTGACGAAGTATCGTTGTGGTTTTGATGCGTAGGTGAGATTGGTTCTTGCTTCAGCCCGTAGCAGCCACGTAAAATTTGCAACAAACAAAGTAGAGGACGTCTAACTTGTTTTTGCAGGGCATGTTGTGATGTGATATGGTCAAGACATGATGCTAAATTTTATTGTATGAGATGATCATGGTCGCTTTATTGTATGCAATGCAATCGCCCTGTAATGCTTTACTTTATCACTAAGCGGTAGCGATAGTCGTAGAAGCATAAGATTGGCGAGACGACAACGATGCTACGATGGAGATCAAGGTGTCGCGTCGGTGACGATGGTGATCATGACAGTGCTGCGGAGATGGAGATCACAAGCACAAGATGATGATGGCCATATCATATCACTTATATTGATTGCATGTGATGTTTATCTTTTATGCATCTTATCTTGCTTTGATTGACGGTAGCATTATAAGATGATCTCTCACTAATTATCAAGAAGTGTTCTCCCTGAGTATGCACTGTTGCGAAAGTTCTTCGTGCTGAGACACCACGTGATGATCGGGTGTGATAGGCTCTACGTTCAAATACAACGGGTGCAAAACAGTTGCACACGCGGAATACTCAGGTTATACTTGACGAGCTATGCATATAAGATATGACCTCGGAACACGGAGACCGAAAGGTCGAGCGTGAATCATATAATAGATATGATCAACATAATGATGTTCACCATTGAAACTACTCCATCTCACGTGATGATCGGACATGGTTTAGTTGATTTGGATCACGTGATCACTTAGAAGATTAGAGAGATGTCTATCTAAGTGGGAGTTCTTAAGTAATATGATTAATTGAACTTTAATTTATCATGAACTTAGTCCTAGTAGTATTAGCATATCTATGTTGTAGATCATCAATAGCTCGCGTTGTTGCTTCCCTATGTTTATTTTGATATGTTCCTAGAGAAAATTGTGTTGAAAAATATTAGTAGCAATGATGCGGATTGGATCCGTGATCTGAGGTTTATCCTCATTGCTGCACAGAAGAATTATGCCCTTAATGCACCGCTAGGTGACAGACCTATTGCAGGAGCAGATGCAGACGTTATGAATGTTTGGCTAGCTCAATATGATGACTACTTGATAGTTTAGTGCACCATGCTTAACGGCTTAGAATCGGTACTTCAAAGACGTTTTGAACGTCATGGACCATATGAGATGTTCCAGTAGTTGAAGCTAATATTTCAAGCAACTACCCGAGTTGAGGGATATGAAGTCTCCAACAAGTTCTATAGCTAAAAGATGGAGGAGAATCGCTCAACTAGTGAGCATGTGCTCAGATTGTCTGGGTACTACAATCGCTTGAATCAAGTGGGAGTTAATCTTCCAGATAAGATAGTGATTGACAGAATTCTCTAGTCACCATCACCAAGTTAGTAGAACTTCATGATGAACTATAGTATGCAAGGGATGACGAAAACGACTCCCGAATTTTTTCATAATGATGAAATCGATGGAGGTAGAAATCAAGAAAGAGCATCAAGCGTTGATGGTTGACAAGATCACTAGTTTCAAGTAAAGGGCAAAGGGAAGAAGGGGAACTTCAAGAAGAACGGCAAGCAAGTTGCTGCTCAAGTGAAGAAGCCCAAGTCTGGACCTAAGCCTGAGACTGAGTGCGTTTACTGCAAAGGGACTGGTCACTGGAAGCGGAACTGCCCCAAGTATTTGGCGGATAAGAAGGATGGCGAAGTGAACAAAGGTATATTTGATATACAGATTATTGATATGTATTTTACTAGTGTTCATAGCAACCCCTCGGTATTTGATACTGGTTCAGTTGCTAAGAGTAGTAACTCGAAACGGGAGTTGCAGAATGAACAAAGACTAGTTAAGGGTGAAGTGACGATGAAAGTTGGAAGTAGTTCCAAGATTGATATGATCATCATCGCACACTCCCTATACTTTCGGGATTAGTGATGAACCTAAATAAGTGTTATTTGGTGTTTGCGTTGAGCATAAATATGATTTGATCATGTTTATTGCAATACGATTATTCATTTAAGTTAGAGAACAGTTGTTGTTCTGTTTACATGAATAGAACCTTTTATGGACATACACACCCAATGAAAATAGTTCATTGGATCTCGATCGTAGTGATACACATATTCATAATATTGAAACCAAAAGATGCGAAGTTAATAATGATAGTGCAACCTATTTGTGGCACTGCTGTTTAGGTCATATTGGTGTAAAGCGCATGAAGAAACTCCATGCTGATGGGATTTTGGAATCACTTGATTATGAATCACTTGATGCTTGCGAACCATGCCTCTTGGGCAAGATGACTAAAACGCCGTTCTCCGGAACAATGGAGCAAGCAACAGATTTGTTGGAAATCATACATACTGATGTATGTGGTCCGATGAATATTAAGGCTCGCGACAAGTATCATTATTTTCTAACCTTCACAGATGATTTGAGCAGATATGGGCATATCTACTTGATGAAACATAAGTCTTAAACGTTTGAAAAGTTCAAAGAATTTCAGAGTGAAGTAGAGAATCATCGTAACAAGAAAATAAAAGTTACTACGATATGATCGCAGAGGTAAAACATTTGAGTTACGAGTTTGGCCTTCAGTTAAACAATGTGAAATAGTTTCACTACTCACGCCACCTGGAACACCACAGCATAATGGTGTGTCCGAACGTCATAACCATACTTTATTGATATAGTGCAATCTATGATGTTTCTTACCGATTTACCACTATAGTTTTGGGGTTATGCATTAGAGACAACTGCATTCACGTTAAATAGGGCACCATCTAAATCCGTTGAGACGACACTATATGAACTGTGGTTTAGCAAGAAACCAAAGTTGTCGTTTCTTAAAGTTTGGGGTTGTGATGCTTATGTGAAAAAAGTTTCATCCTGATAAGCTCAAACCCAAATCGGAGAAATATGTCTTCATAGGATACCCAAAGGAGACAGTTGGGTACACCTTCTATCACAGATCCGAAGGCAAGACATTCGTTGCTAAGAATGGATCCTTTCTAGAGAAGGATTTTCTCTCGAAAGAAGTGAGTGGGAGGAAAGTAGAACTTGATGAGGTAACTGTACCTATTCCCTTGTTGGAAACCAGTACATCACAGGAACCAGTTCTGTGACGTCAAAACCAACTAGTGAGGAGGTTGATGATGATGATCATAGAACTACAGAACAAGTTACTACAGAACCTCGTAGATCAACCAGAGTAAGATCCGCACTAGAGTGGTACGGCAATCCTGTTCTGGAAGTCATGCTACTAGATCATGATGAACCTACGAACTATGAAGAAGCGATGGTGAGCCCAGATTCCGCAAAATGGCTTAAAACCATGAAATCTGAGATGGGATCCATGTATGAGAACAAAGTATGGACTTTGATGGATTTGCCCGATGATCGGCAAGCCATAGAAAATAAATGGATCTTCAAGAGGAAGACAGAAGCTGATAGTAGTGTTATTATCTACAAAGCTAGAATTGTCGCAAAAGGTTTTCGACAAGTTCAAGGTGTTGACTACGATGAGAGTTTCTCACTCGTATCCATGCTTAAGTCTGTCCGAATCGTGTTAGCAATTGCCACATTTTATGAAATCTGGCAAACGGATAAAACAAAACTGCATTCCTTAATGGATTTATTAAAGAAGAGTTGTATATGATGCAACCAGAAGGTTTTGTCAATCCTAAAGGTGCTAACAAAATGTGCAAGCTCCAGCGATCCATCTATGGACTGGTGCAAGCATCTCGGAGTTGGAATATACGCTTTGATGAGTTGATCAAAGCATATAGTTTTATACAGACTTGTGGTGAAGCCTGTATTTACAAGAAAGTGAGTGGGAGCACTACAGCATTTCCGATAAGTATATGTAAATGACATATTGTTGATCGGAAATAATGTAGAATTATTCTGCAAAGCATAAAGGAGTGTTTGAAAGAAGTTTTTCGAAGAAGGACCTCGGTAAAGCTGCTTACATATTGAGCATCAAGATCTATAGAGATAGATCAAGACGCTTGATAAGTTTTCAATGAGTGCATACCTTGACAAGATTTTGAAATAGTTCAAAATGGAACAGTCAAAGAAAGAGTTCTTTCCTGTGTTACGAGGTATGAAGTTGAGTAAAGACTCAAAACTCGACCACGGCAGAAGATAGAAAGAGAATGAAAGTCATTCCCTATGCCTTGGCCATAGGTTCTATAAAGTATGCCATGCTGTGTACCAGATCTATTGTATACCCTACACTGAGTTTGGCAAGGGAGTACAATAGTGATCTAGGAGTAGATCACTGGACAGCGGTCAAAGTTATCCTTAGTGGAATAAGAATATGTTTCTCGATTATGGAAGTGACAAAAGGTTCGTCGTAAAGGGTTACGTCGATGCAAGTTTCGACACCGATCTGGATGACTCTAAGTCTCGATCTAGATACATATTGAAAGTGGGAGCAATTAGCTAGAGTAGCTCCGTGCAGAGCATTGTAGACATAGAAAAATTGCAAAATACATAACGGATCTAAATGTGGCAGACCCGTTGACTAAACTTCTCTCACAAGCAAAACATGATCACACCATAGTACTCTTTGGGTGTTAATCACATAGCGATGTGAACTAGATTACTGAATCTAGCAAACCCTTTGGGTGTTGGTCACATGGCGATGTGAACTATGGGTGTTAATCACATGATGATGTGAACTATCGAGTTAATCACATGGTGATGTGAGTTAATCACATGGTGATGTGACCTAGATTATTGACTCTAGTGCAAGCGGGAGACTGAAGGAAATATGCCCTAGAGGCAATAATAAAGCTATTATTTATTTCCTTACATATCATGATAAATGTTTATTATTCATGCTAGAATTGTATTAACTGGAAACATAATACATGTGTGGATACATAGACAAACAGAGTGTCACTAGTATGCCTCTACTTGACTAGCTTGTTAATCAAAGATGGTTAAGTTTCCTAACCATGGACAAAGGAGTTGTCATTTGATTAACAAGGTCACATCATTAGTTGAATGATCTGATTGACATGACCCATTCCATTAGCATAGCACCCGATTGTTTAGTATGTTGTTGTTGCTTTTATCCATGACTTATACATGTTCCTTTGACTATGAGATTATGCAACTCCCGTTTGCCAGAGGAACACTTTGGGTGCTACCAAACGTCACAACGTAACTGGGTGATTATAAAGGAGTACTACAGGTGTCACCAAAGGTAGATGTTGGGTTGGCGTATTTCGAGATTAGGATTTGTCACTCCAATTGTGGGAGAGGTATCTCTAGGCCCTCTCGGTAATGCACATCACTTAAGCCTTGCAAGCATTGCAACTAATGAGTTAGTTGCGGGATGATGTATTACGGAACGAGTAAAGAGACTTGCCGGTAACGAGATTGAACTAGGTATTGGATACCGACGATCGAATCTCGGGCAAGTAACATACCGATGGACAAAGGGAACAACGTATGTTGTTATGCGGTCTGACCGATAAAGATCTTCGTAGAATATGTAGGAGCCAATATGGGCATCCAGGTCCCGCTATTGGTTATTGACCGGAGATGTGTCTCGGTCATGTCTACATTGTTCTCGAACCGTAGGGTCCGCACGCTTAAGGTTACGATGACAGTTATTATGAGTTTATGAGTTTTGATGTACCGAAGGAGTTCGGAGTCCCGGGTGAGATCGGGGACATGACGAGGAGTCTCGAAATGGTCGAGACGTAAAGATCGATATATTGGACGACTATATTCGGACATCGGAAAGGTTCTGAGTGGTTCGGGTATTTATCGGAGTACCGGAGAGTTACGGGAATTCGTATTGGGCCTTATTGGGCCATACGGGAAAAGAGAGAAAGGGCCAAAAGGGTGGCCGCACCCCTCCCCTTGGACTAGACCGAATTGGACTAGGGAGGGGGGGGCGCCCCCCTCCTTCCTTCTCCTTCTCTCTTCCCTTTCCTTCTCTCCTACTCCCCCTACAAGGAAGAACTCCTAGTTAGACTAGGAAAGGGGGAATCCTACTCCCGGTGGGAGTAGGACTCCCCTTGGCGCGCCAAACATAGGGCCGGCCTCCTCCCTCCCTTGCTCCTTTATATACGGGGGCAGGGGGCACCCCATGGACACACAAGTTGATCTTCGTGATCGTTCCTTAGCCGTGTGCGGTGCCCCCCTCCACCATATTCCACCTCGAATATATCGTTGCAGTGCTTAGGCGAAGCCCTGCGCCGGTAGAACATCAAGATTGTCACCACGCCGTCGTGCTGACGGAACTCCTCCCCGAAGCTTTGCTGGATCGGAGCTAGGGGTGCGTCATCAAGCTGAACGTGTGCCAAGAACTCGGAGGTGCCGGAGTAACGGTGCTTGGATCGGTCGGATCGGGAAGACGTACGACTACTTCCTCTACGTTGCGTCAACGCTTACGCTTCGGTCTACGAGGGTACGTAGACAACACTCTCCCCTCTCGTTGCTATGCATCACCATGATCTTGCGTGTGCGTAGGAATTTTTTTGAAATTACTACGTTCCCCGTCACATCCTTCGCAGCAAAAGACATGTGCCTCCCTGTCCAGTTACTACATCTTTTCAAAAACCTATCCATTATAGGTTCAAACTTTCCGTCCTTCATTCTGCCTTCTGGTGTGGGAAGACCCATATATTTGCTTTCGAAAGTTGAGCTCTCCACCTCCATGGCCTCGCGGATGCCGACTTGCACTGCATTTGGGCATTTCTCACTGAATAGCAATGAGCATTTACTTGGACTTAGTAGTTTCCCTGTGCCTCGCTGGAATCTGTTTAGTGCCTGTTTGATTATTTCTGCTTGCTCAACCGTGGCCTTAAAGAAAAGGAGACTATCATCCGCGAAGAGTAGATTAGATATACCAGGACTTCCACGAGCTACCTTTATAGGGGTGACCCTTCCTTCGATACACTCCTTATTAAGGGTGCGGGTTAGGGCTTCGGCCACGAACAGGAATAGATACGGGCTAAGCGGATCGCCCTGTCTTAGTCCCCTCATCGGCTTAAACCTCTCCGACAGATCTCCATTCAGTTTTACTGTGTATCTGACAGATCTCACACAAGTCATGATCCAAGACCTCCACTTACTGCTGAAACCATACTTCTCCAGTACCCCTTCAAGGAATTTCCAATCTACTCTGTCGTAGGCTTTTGCCAGGTCCAGCTTATAGGCGCAATGGTTATTATGGGCAACTTTGCTATGCTGAATTTTGTGGAAACACTCGAATGCGATCAAGGCATTATCTGTTATCAAACGGCCCGGGATGAAAGCACTCCGAGTCTCTGAAATAATGTTGTCCAGGAGTGGTCTTAGCCGGTTGACCAGACACTTGGATATAACCTTGTATATCACATTACAGAGGCTTATGGGTCTGAAATCTTTGAGGCACTTTGGGTCATTTCCTTTTGGTATTAACACAATGACTGTGTCGTTCAACCCCTCTGGCATCACGCCATCTTTAAAGAATTCCTGAACTGCTTTCACCACGTCTGATTTTAGTACACCCCAGTTTCTCTGAAAGAAGCGAGCATGAAAGCCATCCGTCCCCGGAGCTTTGAGTGGGCCAATTTCGAATAGTGCATCGCTGATTTCTTTCTCCATAAAATCCATTTCGAGCTTCTCATTTGTCTCTTGGCTGACCATTTGTGAAAACAGGTCATGCGGCATAACATTCTTATCCTCTGTGAATAGTTCCTTGAAGAAATCTGTGGACAACCTTTGGAGTTCTTCTTTCCCTTCTACCCATTGACCCCGCCCGTCCTTCAGCTTCATTATTTGGGTTTGCTTTCTCCTCCATGTGGCCTGACGATGGAACCAGTCGGTATTTCTGTCGCCCTCTCGAATGTACGTTGCTCTCGATCTCTGTCGCCACATGATTTCCTCTCTGAGTAACATCTCATCGAGTTCAATTGATATCCTCCTAATCTCTCTGTCATTTTCCTCCGACACTGAGTTGTGCATTAGTGTCTTTAGCCTCTGATGAAGGCTACTAGTCTGTCGATTGATCGAAGCAATTTTTGCTGCACTCCATTTGCCCAACTCTTTCTGCATGGTGTTGATCTTCTTTTGGATCTCCTGTAGTGTTGTGGCCGCTCCCATGCTATTCCAACATCCTTCCACCGTGGTTTGTAGGGTCGGCTCCCTCTCCCACAACGCTTCATATCGGAATTCTTTTTTCCTTCTGTATTCCATCCTTCTACCAAATTGCAGCAGTAAAGGCAGGTGGTCAGACCTGGTAGAACAGATGTCTTCAACTTGGGCATTCTGAAATATCCTAGTCCATTCCGGTGTGGCTACCCCTCTGTCCAATCTTGCCTTCACATTGCCTCTTCCCGCCTGCTTGTTGTCATATGTCCAATCTGGTCCGCGATATCCAAGGTCATGGAGATCACACCAGTCAAGTGCCTCTCTGAAGTCAGCCATATGCCGCTCTGACCTTTGGAACTTGAGAAGTGTTCACTTTGCCATGCCGTTTCATTGAAGTCTCCGATCACCATCCATGGCGATGTAGAGTTATGCTTAAGTCTCTTAAGCAAGTTCCACATGTGTACTCTATCATGTGTTTTAGGTTCACCATACACAAAGGTGCCCCTCCACCACTGTTCATTGGGATTACTGCGAATCAACACATCTAAATAGCGCGGGCCAACAGAGAGCTTTTGGGGCTTTGTAACACGAGTTGTTACGGTCCATTAGTTAGTCAGTCACTTCGGTCCCCAATTGCAAACATTACCCACATAGACCACGTTGCGATCATCCATTGCAGCATGGACTATGTTGTGGTCATCTTCATAAGTTGCATGACATGGTCACTAATGCAACATGGACCATGTGACGGACACCTGCTGCAACATAGACCATGCTGCGGTGGACATGGACACGGTCTTGCAAAACCAACACTATCGCCCACATGTTGTAAACGACCTTGCAGAGCACCACCATCAGGCCTCGCAGCGGTGTCGATGGCGGCCTTTGCTGCAGTGTCGCCTACCTGTGCAGCAAAGCTCTTAGACGAGGAGCGCAGGGATGTGAACCGCCTGCCGAATGAGAGCACGGTGACGGGAGCAATCACGTGTCGCATGCCAGAGTAGGAAGAGAAGAGAGAAGGGGAGGAAGTACGCCATAAGATAGAGACGAGTGATGGGATATGATATCATAAAGGTTCCATCGTATGTTCACCCACTTTCACGTCGTCCGCTCGATCAGTTGGTTGGAATGAAGTGTTCCCCTAATATCATTTACTATTACCTGCATTTTGAGTTGGATTGCAGAACAAGCTTCACTTGGATGGGGAAAAAGGGGATAAAGAGTGAGCTCATCAAAAGCAAAGATGTCCCTCCTCTTGCAAGTTCTATTTTAATTTATAAAGCCTCTCCAGGAAGCAATATGAACATCTTGGATGACTTGCTTGGAGGAAAAATGGATGAAGAATTTCGTGTGTATATATATTCCATCCGAGGGATGATTGGTTACTAACCCCACACTCATGGGAAATACCCTTTCGTTCCTAGATGTATATACATCTGACATGAGAAAAGAAAATAGTAATTTCAAAAAAGTCAAACAATCTGATTTTTTTGTACAATTTTTTTGACCTTCTATTGTACTCGTATAAAAGTTTTGCAAAGAAAAAAAATCCCGTCGACTTCAGGCAAAAAACAAAAACTAAGGACAAAAATTGTGAATAGAAACTTCTATATAGTGTTGTTTTTGTTTTCTTCCACGAACAATATCGTGGAATATTTTCCTTGGCCAAACTGTTCATGTGAAGGTCAAGTTTATTTCAGAAAAGTTTCAGAATTATTAACCTTTTTTGTAGATTACTAGTTTTTTTTTCATATGTGGTGTATACGGAGGAACCAAACGTTCTTGTCCCACACTCATCAGTTATATCTTATACAAGAGAATTGTCAAAGTACAGTAAGCAGCCAGGAATGGTTAGGCTCAGCTCACCCGGGTTCATCGATGTTCGCATTTTTTTAAGTTTATTTCAGATTCTTCAACGATGTTTTTGAATGAGAGGTGTTCCGCTCAATTATTCAATCTCAAAATATTTTGTCGGCTCGAAGGTGTTTATAGATGAAACTTCAAAACGGAAAAATTTGATTGCAAGATACAAAATCCAGATCTTTAGTTCATTACAGTCCTCCGATTTCAAGAATTTCTTATCTCAAGCATCCAAGACAGAAACTGCAGCTCTTCTCTCCAAAGAACCAGATGAACTTACCAAGCTGCCATAATTTCAAGTGAAGAATACTTAAAAACGTACTGTAACTTGCATCTAGAGCCGCAGCAGCATCCAAATCTAGCATTTCACCTAACAAGTTCGCATCCAACATTCATTCAGATTCCAAAAACTAAGATCTACAGCCCAGAAAGGCAATCATAAATCCACGTATAGCCAGACAAGAACAAAAAAGGCAAATGAGCACAGGCACATTACTTCAAACTTGACTTATTCATACTTAACGGTACAGATGTACCTGCAATTGTTTGCACCAAACCACAAGACTCGATGGTCCATTAAACCAGACACAGTACGACTTCACACAAAGGAGACAACACTTGAACAAAGGCGCACCCACACGACGACACAGGTCGAAAGATAGGGCAATTACTGACCACCACGGAGGCGGAGCACCAGGTGAAGGGTGGTCTCCTTCTGGATATTGTAGTCGGTCAGGGTGTGACCATCCTCTAGCTGCTTGCCAGCAAAGATCAGGCTGCTGGTCCGGGGGAATGCCCTCCTTGTCCTGGATCTTGGCCTTGACGTTGTCAATGGTGTCGGAGCTCTCAACCTCCAGAGTGATGGTCTTGCCAGTGAGGGTCTTCACAAATATCTGCATGCCACCACGCAGACGGAGCACAAGGTGGAGGGTGGACTCCTTCTGGATGTTGTAGTCAGCAAGGGTACGGCCGTCCTCCAGCTGCTTGCCAGCGAAGATGAGACGCTGCTGGTCCGGGGGAATACCCTCCTTATCCTGGATCTTGGCCTTGACATTGTCGATGGTGTCGGAGCTCTCAACCTCAAGGGTGATGGTCTTGCCGGTGAGGGTCTTCACAAATATCTGCATGCCACCATGCAGACGCAGGACAAGGTGGAGGGTGGACTCCTTCTAGATGTTGTAGTCAGCGAGGGTACGGCCATCCTCCAGCTGCTTGCCAGCGAAGATGAGACGCTGCTGGTCCGGAGGAATGCCCTCCTTGTCCTGGATCTTGGCCTTGACATTGTCGATGGTGTCAGACGACTCCACCTCAAGGGTGATGGTCTTGCCCGTCAGTGTTTTCACAAAGATCTGCATCTGCAAAGAAGAATCACAGATAGGATGGTAAGAATAAAGCAGACCAGGCAAACTCGCAATGATGGAACAACAAATACTAATGCATGGACAAGCTCACAATGATGGAAGAACAAATACAAATGCATGGACAAGCTTCTATTAGCACAACATATTTTTTTCATTAAAAAGATAAACACCATAGGTCCAAGCGTATGTAACACAAATGTTTACAGATTTCATTGATCTAATGATTCAACACAGCTGCGAGACATGCTTATTATCTAAAAGAAACCTAGCTTCAGGGTAATAAATCAAGCACATCTGACACTAATCTAGATGTATTTGCTATCTCAATGATTACACAAGCTTCAAGAGAAAAACAATCTACAATCCTAGGCCTATTAGGATGATCTTGGTACAACAGCAATCAGATAAAGAGCAATAGATCAGGCAGCTACTATTTAGGATCATAAAGATTTACCAGGCCAGAGCAGAAATGTAATAATAGATAAAACATGCATAGATTAACATATGAGACCATACGACATCACGAATTCATGTGGAAGACAGATATTAACCCTTCAGTAAAAAATAGGAAATAAACAGAAAATCCCTACTAATTCACTAAAGCTTAACCAATCTACCAACGCAAATATATGCACCAAGCCAGAGACTCAAACAGACATATTTTCTTCATCAAAGAGATACCAGCGAGCAAATAGGTTCATGCATATCTAGACTATCAATTCTCTCATGGATTTCCATATAGCTGTTGGGCATGCTATAAAATGAAACCTAACTTTGGGTCAAAACCAATCTACAATCTTAGGCCTATTAGGACGATCACGAGCGACAGATCAGGCAGTACATGCGTCTATGGAAACTTTTATATGGGATACAAGCTACCTAACTTCGGGTCAAAACCAATCTACAATCTTAGGCCTATTAGGACGATCACGAGCGACAGATCAGGCAGTACATGCGTCTATGGAAACTTTTATATGGGATACAAGCTACTTGCGAATCTATCAAGCAGGAACTGACGAACTAGTACATAAAACATGCATACATTAATATACGAGACCACACGTGTCGGGGAAATCTGCCTCCACGAGCACCTATGGGGACCGAGCCCCTTTTTGGTTCGGCAGGGGGCAGAGGTCGCACGAAGAGCAGATCGAGGCAAGGCACACGAGGGGTTTACCCAGCTTCGGGCCGCACGGATGCGTAAAACCCTACTGCTGCTTTGTGGATTGTATTGTGTTCTTTCTCGGGAGCGCTGGGTGCTACAGTACACACGAGCTGCTAACGAGACAGAGCGTGAGTGTCCTTCTTTCCCTCTTCTACATTGCGCATGGGCCTCCTTTTATATGCTCAAGGGGTCACCCACAGGTGGCAACGTAGGCAAGGGTAAAAATGGAAAAGCGCTGTGGTTGGGTACAGCTACTTGTATAGTGTTATCGTACCTAACCCTGACGGCAGGGGACAAGGGCATTAAATGCCCGTCTGCGTCGCCCAAACAGTGCGAAAAGGGACCGTCAGGGGCGCCACCGTTTGCCACGATGGCTATCTTGTCAGCGCCTGCTTGCCACCGCATACCCTTGGCTGCACAGCCTCCCGCCACGTGCGCCTGGAACGGTCCCAGAGCGACACGTTGGTGGGTGAGCTGGAGCGCGGGCTGCGGAGTAGTAGCTTGCCGCGGCAAGCGTCTTGCCACAGTCGTTGTCTTGTCACGTCCGGGAGCTTGTCGCTCACCGGGCTTTGCCGGGACGCGTGGCGCGTCGTGGCAAGTTCCTTGGAATGCCTTGGTTGGCCTTCCCGGCAAGCTCCTCTTGCCGGGGTCTTGTGCTTCGAGTGGCCTTCCCGGCAAGCTCCTCTTGCCGGGGCCTTGTGTCTTCGAGTGGCCTTCCCGGCAAGCTCCTCTTGCCGGGGCCTTGTGTCTTGACTTGAATACTTTGTTCTTGAATGGCTCCAAAGGAACCACGGAGGACCTTGGCGGTCGCCTGGCAATCCTTGCCGCTGGGTGCTGCGACTGCCCGTGCACAAGTTCGGGATACTAGGGTACCCGTATTCTAGTACACCGACAGGAGCCCCCGGGCCTGGGCCATACATGGTGCCGAGCGTTGTTGGGCCAGGCCCAAAGTAGTGCACAGGCACACGCGGCCTGGGCCACGCCGTAGCCTTCTCCGTATCCACCGCGCTCTCCCCGATCGACACGCGTCGATTGCGGCGTCGTGGGAGAGGTCGTGCGTGACGTGGGCGGCGTGCGTGGGGTCGAGCCCCGCATGCATGCGTCATGTCGTAGGTGGTTTCTTTATTCGGAAAGGCGAAGCGTCCGCCCCCTCCTCCTTATAAGCATGGGAAATAGGGGCAGTTCGCCCATCCGCCCGTTGCTACTTTGACTCCCAGAATCTCCGCCGCTCCCCTTCTTCTCAAAGCCGAAAGAGAGCAGCGCTCCGCCCCCATCGCTGCCATCACCACCAACACCGTCGACCTCCCCCATTGCTTCCGCCATGGCTCCAAAGGGCGACAAGGGGAAAGGGAAGGCCACGAAGTCGGCCGAGGCGCTGCGACAGGAGCGGGCAATCTTCCCCCCCAAGCTCAAGGCGGGGGAGCTGAGGGAGTACTATTACCTCTTCTGGTCGACGGAGACGCGGGCGCACCCGCGCACGAAGGTACTTCCAGCCGCCGCTCGGGCAATGGCCCCGATCGGATACCCTTTCTTCGCCTTGTTCTTCTACTACGGGCTCTGCCCGCCCTTCTCTGAATTTTTCTGCGACATCATGAACACCTACGGGTTCTTCCTCCTTGACTTCACCCCCAATGCTGTCTTGACCATGGCAGTTTTCGCACATCTCTGCGAAAACTTTGTCAGGGCCCGTCCCAACGTAGCCATCTTCCGCCACTTCTTTACGCCTCGAGTTGAGAGAGGAGAGCCTCTATCTGGCGGAATCGCCTGGATCTCGAAGCCCGGCAAGAAGGAAGCTTAACTGGAGGGAGAACTCCGCAGCAAGTGGGAGGAATGGAGGGCAGACTGGTGCTGGATCATCGAGGAGAACCCGCAGCCATTTACTGCCCTGCGCCAAACTGCAGCAGTGCGCGGCAGCGATTGGAGCAACGTGGCCCCGGAAGACAGCAAGCTGAAGATTGCCGTCGCCCGGATCCTACGCCTCAGGCTTGCCGGGCTCACTGTGGGCGCCGTTGGCGCGGATTTCCTTCGCCGCCGCATCGCCCCCCTGCAGGAGAGGAGGAGGCCTGCCTGGGAGTTCCAGAATGCGGCGGACATCATGAGGCTGCGCCCGGGCCTCAGCTTCAATTTCACTGTCCTGGAGCTTGACGGGACGCTCAAGGAGCTGTTCAAGCACGACCCTGATCATCCCGAATGGTTCAGGTTGCCGCAGGGTGTCGTCCCATTGTGCAACAATTCCTCACTCAGCCGCATCCTTGCAATGATGCCGCTGTGCGACTCGCATGGGATCGACCCAACTTGGCAAGAGCCTGCAGACGACGTCATGCAAGCGTTCTTCGATGGCTTGGTAGAGGTGCCGATCTGCCTCGACGAGCAGAAGGGCCTCACCCGGGACACCACCGAAGAGGAGATGGAACGCATCGCCTCCAGGCTGGAAGAGGCAGCGGCAACCGCAGCCGCGGGTGAGTTCGGGTTCACCGTGGAGGAAGCGGAGGCAGCAGAGGCGGCAAGCCTTGTCGAGCGGTCGGAGTTTGCTGGCGAGGAAGAGCTTGCCGGGGACGATGCCGAGTCAGGCGAGCCCGCTGTGGATACGGCCGGCCTGCCGGAGATCGACTCCTCTTCTGCCCCACCTTTGGGCAGCTCATCGCAAGCAGAGCCGCCGGCTCCGGCGAGAAGGCGTCTCCGCAAGGCCGGGGACGTAGCAGGGCGGCAGACGGGCCAACAGCCGCCGCACCGCGCGATGCGTTCCACCGCGGCAACTGGGGTGGGGTCTTCACGGACCGCCGCTCCTGCTCCCGCCAAGCGGCCAAGGGAACCTACTCCTCCGCCTCGTCGCACCGGAGGAGGGCCAAGCTTTGACTTCTCGGCGCTCAGCTCCGACGAGGAAGAAGACGAGTAAGATCCTTGTCGTACTTGTATCTCTTCAATCCTTGCTGCTTTGTCTTGTATCTCATTTGCTTCACTCTGAGCTCATTTTTTTTCAGGACTCTGGCCCAGAGAACGGCAAAGAGAGCCAAGGTCCCGCTGATCATCATCGAGGACGAGCCCACCACGACAGCAGGGGGCGCGCCCGAGACAAACTTGCCGGACCCGGCAGCTGATCTTCAGAGCAGCCCCCAGCGCAGCCCCCAGCGTAAGTATATGGTTTACTTCCGCTGTTTGGCGCGCATGGGTGCTCTTTCTTTGCTGACGTCTGACTGTTGATTCGTGTAGGAGCAGAGCAGCTCCACCAGGAGCGTCTGGAGACCGCCCCGACGTGCCACCTGCTACGACTACACCGCCAAGGGGGAGTTCTCCGGCAAGGGAGAAATCTCCGGCAAGGGAGCAGTCCCCGGCAAGGGAGCAGTCTCCGGCGAGGGAGCAGTCTCCGGCAAGGGACAGCACCGGCGACCCCTTGGTGTCGGAGACCACGGCTGCCGATCCAGTGACAGGTAATCCTCTTGCTTGAAAACTTCCCTTGGGTTCTTCTTCTTTTTGGATATTTGCTTGACTTTTCTCCCTTCTTTGGCCATCAGATCCATCTGCTACGGATCCGATGGAGACTGAGGTCACCGTCGACGACGCCGCCGTCACCGAAGAAACGGCCGGCGCCAACGATCCCACCGGTGAAGAGGCCGCCAAGGCTGCTGCCGCAGCAGCTGGCGAGGGGACTGGCGATCGTACTGACGGCCCTGAGGCCGCAGGAGCGCCAGGCGCTACACCGACCGCCGATCCTGCCACTGCCGCAGCGTCAGGCTCCGAAGAGCCCCAGCCAGGCGTCTACGTGAAGGCCGGCGATGGTGTCTTCATCAAGCTCCCCTGGGAGTCAAGCTCTAGGGTGCCGGTCGAGGGAGAAACCTTCGACGAAGAAGTGCTCGCCTCCGCCGGGCTGACGCTGGTCGATGCGCCAAGCAGCAGCAGCGGCGAGTCCGAGGAGGAGCGGCTGCTCCGGAAGCTGGTGTCGCTCTACCGCGCCCGGCAAGCCAAGCTGGAGTCCCGCGAGGCGCTTGCCGCGAAGGCGGGAGCAGATCTTGAGAAGCGTGCGGAGGAGCTCCGGGGTCAGAGACAGGAAGCTCTCCGGGCCCTGGCGGAGGAGCGGGAGCAACTCGCCGAGGCGCGAACAGCCTTTATCCTCGAGAAGGCGGAAGTTGAAGAGCAACAACGGCTTGCCGCCGAGGGGCTATCCGCGCAGGAGGGCGAGTTGGCACAGCGGAGGTCGACCTTGACAGCCACGAGCAAGAGCTTGCTGCGCGCGAGCAAGCGCTTGGCGGGGCTGTCAAGGAAGCACAGGATGCTGCCGCAGCCGCCGAGGCCGCCAAGAAGGAGCTGGAGATACAGGTGGCGCAGCTGGAAACCGACCTCAAGGCGAGAGGTGAAGAGCTTACCGCGCTCAAGCATGAGCGCGAGAAGGACGCCTACACCTTTGGCGAGCTGCAAGGCCGCCTCGCCGAGAAGGTCAAGGAGCTCGATGCCGCCAAGGACTCCAACGCTGATCTTGAGTTGAAGCTGGCTACTTTGACCAAGATGCTGGACAACGCCAGGGAGCAGGAGGTGGCCTAGAAGAATGAGATCAAGGCCAACGAGGCGCTGCTGGAGAGTGCTGCCGTCACCCAGAACGCCTTTAGGGAGACGGTGGTGTTGGGGAACGTTGCAGAAAATTAAATTTTTCCTACGGTTTCACCAAGATCCATCTATGAGTTCATCTAGCAACGAGTATTCAGATTAGATAGCATCTACATACCACTTTGTAGATCGCAACGGAAGCGTTCGAGTGAACGTGGATGAGGTAGTCGTACTTGCCGTGATCCAATTCACCGATGATCTAGTACCGAACGGACGGCACCTCCGCGTTCAACACACGTACGGGACGGGAGACGTCTCCTGCTTCTTGATCCAGCAATGGGGAAGGAGAGGTTGAGGAAGATCCAGCACGACTGTGTGGTGGTGGATGCAGCAGAACTCCGGCAGGGCTTCGCTAAGCAACTACGGGAGGAGGAGGAGGTGTTGCAGGGAGGAGGGAGTGCCAGGGCAATAGGGTGCGCTGCCCCCTCCCCTGCCCCCTTTATATAGATGCATTAGAGGGGGGGAGGGCGCAGCCTTGCCCCTTCCTCCAAGGAAGGGGTGCGGCCAAGAGGGGGGGAGGAGTCCATCCTCCCCAAGGCACCTCGGAGGTGCCTTCCCCCCTTTGGACTCTCCCTCTCCAAGTTTCCTTGGCGCATGGGCCCTTGGGGCTGGTTCCCCTTGGCCCAAGCAGGCCAAGGCGCACCCCCTAAGGCCCATGTGGCCCACCAAGGCAGGTGGCCCCACCTGGTGGACCCCCGGGACCCCTCCGGTGGTCCCGGTACAATACCGATAACACCGAAACTTGTCCCGATGGCCAAAATAGCACTTCCTATATATAATTCTTTACCTATGGACCATTCCGGAACTCCTCGTGACATCCGGGATCTCATCCGGGACTCCGAACAACATTCGGGTTACTGCACATACATATCTTCACAACCCTAGCGTCACCGAACCTTAAGTGTGTAGACCCTACGGGTTCGGGAGACATGCAGACATGACCGAGACGGCTCTCGGGCAATAACCAACAGCGGGATCTGGATACCCATGTTGGCTCCCACATGCTCCACGATGATCTCATCGGATGAACCACGATGTCAAGGATTCAATTAATCCCGTATACGATTCCCTTTGTCAATCGGTATTTTACTTGCCCGAGATTCGATCGTCGGTATACCAATACCTCGTTCAATCTCGTTACCGGCAAGTCACTTTTCTCGTTACCGTAATGCATGATCCCGTGATCAAACACTTTGATCACCTTGAGCTCATTGTGATGATGCATTACCGAGAGGGCCCGGTGATACCTCTCCGTCTAGCGGAGTGACAAATCCCAGTCTCGATCCATGTCAACCCAACAGACACTTTCAGAGATACCCGTAGTATACCTTTATAGTCACCCAGTTACGTTGTGACGTTTGGCATACCCAAAGCACTCCTACGGTATCCGGGAGTTACACGATCTCATGGTCTAAGGAAAGGATACTTGACATTGGATAACTCTAGCAAACGAACTATGCGATCTTATGCTATGTTTAGGATTGGGTCTTGTCCATCACATCATTCTCCTAATGATGTGATCCCGTTATCGATGACATCCAATGTCCATAGTCAGGAAACCATGACTATCTGTCGATCAACGAGCTAGTCAACTAGAGGCTCACTAGGGACATATTGTTGTCTGTTATTCACACATGTATTACGATTTCCGGTTAACACAATTATAGCACAAATAAAGACAATTATCATGAATAAGGAAATATAATAATAATGCTTTTATTATTGCCTCTAGGGCATATTTCCAACAGTCTCCCACTTGCACTAGAGTCAATAATCTAGTTACATTGTGATGAATCGAACACCCATAGAGTTCTGGTGCTGATCATGTTTTGCCTTAGGGAGAGGTTTAGTCAACGGATCTGCGACATTCAGATCCGTGTGCACTTTACAAATTTCTATGTCTCCATCTTGAACATTTTCACGAATGGAGTTGAAGCGACGCTTGATGTGCCTAGTCTTCTTGTGAAACCTGGGCTCCTTTGCAAGTGCAATAGCTCCAGTGTTGTCGCAGAAGAGCTTGATTGGCCCCGACGCATTGGGTATGACTCCGAGGTCGGTGATGAACTCCTTCACCCAAATTGCTTCATGTGCTGCCTCCGAGGCTGCCATGTACTCCGCTTCACATGTAGATCCCGCCACGACGCTTTGCTTGCAACTGCACCAGCTTACTGCCCCACCATTCAAAATATACACGTATCCGGTTTGTGACTTAGAGTCATCCAGATCTGTGTCGAAGCTAGCGTCGACGTAACCTTTTACGACGAGCTCTTCGTCACCTCCATAAACGAGAAACATTTCCTTGGTCCTTTTCAGGTACTTCAGGATATTCTTGACCGCTGTCCAGTGTTCCTTGCCGGGATTACTTTGGTACCTTCCTACCAAACTTACGGCAAGGTTTACATCAGGTCTGGTACACAGCATGGCATACATAATAGAACCTATGGCTGATGCATAGGGGATGACACTCATCTCTTCTATATCTTCTGCCGTGGTCGGGCATTGAGCTAAGCTCAATTTCACACCTTGCAACACAGGCAAGAACCCCTTCTTGGACTGATCCATATTGAACTTCTTCAATATCTTATCAAGGTATGTGCTTTGTGAAAGACCTATGAGGCGTCTCGATCTATCTCTATAGATCTTGATGCCTAATATATAAGCAGCTTCTCCAAGGTCCTTCATTGAAAAACTTTTATTCAAATAGGCCTTAATGCTGTCCAAGAGTTCTATATCATTTCCCATCAAAAGTATGTCGTCTACATATAATATGAGAAATGCTACAGAGCTCCCACTCACTTTCTTGTAAACACAGGCTTCTCCATAAGTCTGTGTAAACCCAAACGCTTTGATCATCTCATCAAAGCGAATGTTCCAACTCCGAGATGCTTGCACCAGCCCATATATCGAGCGTTGGAGCTTGCATACCTTGTCAGCCTTCTTAGGATCGACAAAGCCTTCCGGCTGCATCATATACAATTCTTCCTTAAGGAAACCATTAAGGAATGCCGTTTTGACGTCCATTTGCCATATCTCATAATCGTAGTATGCGGCAATTGCTAACATGATTCGGACGGACTTCAGCTTCGCTACCGGTGAGAAAGTCTCATCGTAGTCAATTCCTTGAACTTGTCGATAACCCTTAGCGACAAGCCGAGCTTTATAGATGTTCACATTACCATCCACGTCTGTCTTCTTCTTAAAGATCCATTTATTTTCTATGGCTCGCCGTTCAACGGGCAAGTCAGTCAAAGTCCATACTTCGTTTTCATACATGGATCCTATCTCGGATTTCATGGCTTCTAGCCATTTGTCGGAATCCGGACCCGCCATTGCTTCCTCATAGCTCGAAGGTTCACCGTTGTCTAACAACATGATTTCCAAGACAGGGTTGCCGCACCACTCTGGTGCGGAACGTGTCCTTGTGGACCTTCGAATTTCAGTAGGAGCTTGATCAGAAGCATCTTGATCATCATCATTAATTTCCTCTCCAGTCGGTGCAGGCACCTCAGAAACGTTTTCTTGAGTTTCACCATTTTCCGGTTCAAGAGGTAACACTTCATCAAGTTCTACTTTCCTCCCACTTACTTCTTTCGAGAGAAACTCTTTCTCTAGAAAGGATCCATTCTTGGCAACAAAGATCTTGCCTTCGGATCTGTGGTAGAAGGTATACCCAACAGTTTCTTTAGGGTATCCTATGAAGACACATTTTTCCGATTTGGGTTCGAGCTTTTCAGGTTGAAGTTTCTTCACATAAGCATCGCATCCCCAAACTTTTAGAAACGACAGCTTAGGTTTCTTTCCAAACCATAATTCATACGGTGTCGTCTCAACGGATTTCGACGGAGCCCTATTTAAAGTGAATGCGGCAGTCTCTAAAGCATAGCCCCAAAAAGATAGCGGTAAGTCGGTAAGAGACATCATAGATCACACCATATCTAATAGAGTGCGATTACGACGTTCGGACACACCATTACGCTGAGGTGTTCCAGGCGGCGTGAGTTGTGAAACTATTCCACATTTTCTTAAGTGTGTGCCAAATTCGTGACTCAAGTATTCTCCTCCACGATCTGATCGTAGAAACTTGATCTTTCTATCACGTTGATTTTCAACCTCACTCTGAAATTCCTTGAACTTTTCAAAGGTCTCAGACTTGTGTTTCATTAAGTAGACATACCCATATCTACTCAAGTCATCAGTGAGGGTGAGAACATAACGATAGCCACCGCGAGCCTCAACACTCATTGGACCGCACACATCGGTATGTATGATTTCCAATAAGTTGGTTGCTCGCTCCATTGTTCCTGAGAACGGAGTCTTGGTCATTTTACCCATGAGGCATGGTTCGCACGTGTCAAATGATTCATAATCAAGAGACTCTAAAAGTCCATCTGCATGGAGCTTCTTCATGCGTTTGACACCTATGTGACCAAGGCGGCAGTGCCACAAATATGTGGGACTATTGTTATCAACTTTAACTCTTTTGGTATTCACACTATGAATATGTGTATCATCACGTACGAGATTCATTAAGAATAAACCATTAACCATCGAAGCATGACCATAAAACATTTCTCTCATATAAATAGAACAACCATTATTCTCGGATTTAAATGAGTAGCCATCTCGAATTAAGCGAGATCCAGACACAATGTTCATGCTCAAACTTGGCACTAAATAACAATTATTGAGGTTTAAAACTAATCCCGTAGGTAAATGCAGAGGCAGCGTGCCGACGGCGATCACATCGACCTTGGAACCATTCCCGACGCGCATCGTCACCTCGTCCCTCGCCAGTCTCCGTTTATTCCGCAGCTCCTGCTTTGAGTTACAAATATGAGCAACTGCACCGGTATCAAATACCCAAGAGCTACTACGAGTACTGGTAAGGTACACATCAATTACATGTATATCACATATACCTTTGGTTTTGCCGGCCTTCTTGTCCGCTAAGTATTTGGGGCAGTTCCGCTTCCAGTGACCACTTCCCTTGCAATAAAAGCACTCAGTTTCGGGCTTGGGTCCATTCTTTGGCTTCTTCCCGGCAACTTGCTTATCGGGCGCGGCAACTTCCTTGCCGTCCTTCTTGAAGTTCTTTTTACCCTTGCCCTTCTTGAACTTAGTGGTTTTATTCACCATCAACACTTGATGCTCCTTCTTGATTTCTACCTCTGCTGATTTCAGCATAGCATATACCTCAGGAATGGTCTTTACCATCCCCTGCATATTGTAGTTCATCACAAAGCTCTTGTAGCTAGGTGGAAGCGACTGGAGGATTCTGTCAATGACCGCTTCTTCCGGGAGATTAACTTCCAGTTGAGTCATGCGGTTGTGCAACCCAGACATTTTGAGTATGTGCTCACTGACAGAGCCATTTTCCTCCATCTTACAACTAAAGAATTTATCGGAGACTTCATATCTCTCGACCCGGGCATGAGCTTGGAAAACCATTTTCAGCTCTTCGAACATCTCATATGCTCCATGTCTCTCAAAACGCTTTTGGAGCCCCGGCTCTAAGCTGTAAAGCATGCCGCACTGAACGAGGGAGTAATCATCGCAGCGTGACTGCCAAGCGTTCATAACGTCTTGTTCTGCAGGGAGAATAGGTGCGTCACCCAGCGGTGCTCTTAGGACATAATCTTTCTTGGCAGCTATGAGGATAATCCTCAGGTTCCGGACCCAGTCCGTATAGTTGCTACCATCGTCTTTCAGCTTGGTTTTCTCTTGGAACGCGTTGAAGTTGAGGACTACGTTGGCCATTTGATCTACAAGACATATTGTAAATATTTAGACTAAGTTCATGATAATAAAGTTCATTTAATCAAATTATTTAATGAACTCCCACTTAGATAGACATCCCTCTACTAGTCATCTAAGTATTACATGATCCGAGTCAACTAGGCCGTGTCCGATCATCACGTGAGACGGACTAGTCAACATCGGTGAACATCTTCATGTTGATCGTATCTTCTATACGACTCATGCTCGACCTTTCGGTCTTCTGTGTTACGAGGCCATGTCTGTACATGCTAGGCTCGTCAAGTCAACCTAAGTGTTTTGCGTGTGTAAATCTGTCTTACACCCGTTGTATGCGAACGTAAGGACCTATCACACCCGATCATCACGTGGTGCTTCGGAACGACGAACCTTAGCAACGGTGCACAGTTAGGGTGAACACTTTCTTGAAATTATTATGAGGGATCATCTTATTTACTACCGTCGTTCTAAGTAAACAAGATGCAAAACATGATAAACATCACATGCAATCAAATAATAAACGTGACATGATATGGCCAATATCACATAGCTCCTTCGATCTCCATCTTGGGGCTCCATGATCATCTTGTCACCGGCTTGACACCATGATCTTCATCATCATGATCTTCATCATCGTGTCTCCATGAAGTTGCTCGCCAACTATTACTTCTACTACTATGGCTAACGCGTTTAGCAATAAAGTAAAGTAACTTACATGGCGATTCTCAATGACACGCAGGTCATACAAAAATAAAGACAACTCCTATGGCTCCTGCCGGTTGTCATACTCATCGACATGCAAGTCATGATTCCTATTACAATAGCATGAACATCTCATACATCACATATAGATCATTCATCATACATCACAACTTTGGCCATATCATATCACAAAGCACTTGCTGCAAAAACAAGTTAGACGTCCTCTAATTGTTGTTGCAAGTTTTACGTGGCTGAATTAGGGTTCTAGCAAGAACGTTTTCTTACCTACGTTCAAACCACAAAGTGATTTGTCAATCTCTATTTACCCTTCATAAGGACCCTGTTCATCGAATCCGATCCAACTAAAGTAGGAGAGACAGACACCCGCCAGCCACCTTATGCAACTAGTGCATGTTAGTCGGTGGAACCGGTCTCACGTAAGCGTACGTGTAAGGTTGGTCCGGGCCGCTTCATCCCACAATACCGCTGAATCAAGATTGACTAGTAACGGCAAGAAGAATTGACAACATCTACGCCCACAACAAATTGTGTTCTACTCGCACAAGAAGAACTATGCATAGACCTAGCTCATGATGCCACTGTTGGGGAACGTTGCAGAAAATTAAAAATTTTCCTACGGTTTCACCAAGATCCATCTATGAGTTCATCTAGCAACGAGTATTCAGATTAGATAGCATCTACATACCACTTTGTAGATCGCAACGGAAGCGTTCGAGTGAACGTGGATGAGGTAGTCGTACTTGCCGTGATCCAATTCACCGATGATCTAGTACCGAACGGACGGCACCTCCGCGTTCAACACACGTACGGATGGGAGACGTCTCCTCCTTCTTGATCCAGAAAGGGGGAAGGAGAGGTTGAGGAAGATCCAGCACGACGGTGTGGTGGTGGATGCAGCAGAACTCCGGCAGGGCTTCGCTAAGCAACTACGGGAGGAGGAGGAGGTGTTGCAGGGAGGAGGGAGTGCCAGGTCAATAGGGTGCGCTGCCCCCTCCCCTGCCCCCCTTTATATAGATGCATTAGAGGGGGGGAGGGCGCAGCCTTGCCCCTTCCTCCAAGGAAGGGGTGCGGCCAAGAGGGGGGGAGGAGTCCATCCTCCCCAAGGCACCTCGGAGGTGCCTTCCCCCCTTTGGACTCTCCCTCTCCAAGTTTCCTTGGCGCATGGGCCCTTGGGGCTGGTTCCCCTTGGCCCAAGCAGGCCAAGGCGCACCCCCTAAGGCCCATGTGGCCCACCAAGGCAGGTGGCCCCACCTGGTGGACCCCCGGGACCCCTCCGGTGGTCCCGGTACAATACCGATAACACCGAAACTTGTCCCGATGGCCAAAATAGCACTTCCTATATATAATTCTTTACCTCCGGACCATTCCGGAACTCCTCGTGACGTCCGGGATCTCATCCGGGACTCCGAACAACATTCGGGTTACTGCACATACATATCTTCACAACCCTAGCGTCACCGAACCTTAAGTGTGTAGACCCTACGGGTTCGGGAGACATGCAGACATGACCGAGACGGCTCTCGGGCAATAACCAACAGCGGGATCTGGATACCCATGTTGGCTCCCACATGCTCCACGATGATCTCATCGGATGAACCACGATGTCAAGGATTCAATTAATCCCGTATATGATTCCCTTTGTCAATCGGTATTTTACTTGCCCGAGATTCGATCGTCGGTATACCAATACCTCGTTCAATCTCGTTACCGGCAAGTCACTTTTCTCTTTACCGTAATGCATGATCCCGTGATCAAACACTTTGATCACCTTGAGCTCATTGTGATGATGCATTACCGAGAGGGCCCGGTGATACCTCTCCGTCTAGCGGAGTGACAAATCCCAGTCTCGATCCATGTCAACCCAACAGACACTTTCAGAGATACCCGTAGTATACCTTTATAGTCACCCAGTTACGTTGTGACGTTTGGCATACCCAAAGCACTCCTACGGTATCCGGGAGTTACACGATCTCATGGTCTAAGGAAAGGATACTTGACATTGGATAACTCTAGCAAACGAACTATGCGATCTTATGCTATGTTTAGGATTGGGTCTTGTCCATCACATCATTCTCCTAATGATGTGATCCCGTTATCGATGACATCCAATGTCCATAGTCAGGAAACCATGACTATCTGTCGATCAACGAGCTAGTCAACTAGAGGCTCACTAGGGACATATTGTTGTCTGTTATTCACACATGTATTACGATTTCCGGTTAACACAATTATAGCACGAATAAAGACAATTATCATGAATAAGGAAATATAATAATAATGCTTTTATTATTGCCTCTAGGGCATATTTCCAACAGGTGGAGCAGTGGACGGAGGGTCTTGTGGACGTTGCCGCAACCATCGACAAGGAGCTAGCGCTGCTGGAGATGGAGGATCCCGGGTATCCCACCGATGAGAGCCTCCCATCCAGCGCCAAGCTCACCTTGTTCTTCAAAGGAGTGGCGACGGCCCTCCAACGACTCCGGGAAAGGATCCCAAGGCAGCTGGCCGACGAGTCGCGCGACATCTGCGCGGGAGCTCTCCAGAAGGTGCTGGTGAAGGTGGCCTACCGCAACCCGAGCCTCGACCCCACCACCGTCCTCAAGTCCTTGCCGCCTGACGCTGATCTTGAGGCGCTCAAGGCCCTTGTCGCACCCATTGTGGAAAGGGTGAGCGGGATCAAGAGAGTTGAGGGCGACCGTGTAGATTAGGCCGCCTGTTTCCTTCTTTTCTTGCCGCTGCTGCTCATGTTATCAAAACAATTTGTTAGAGCCGCGACAAGTTATCTTGTAATATAACTCTATTTTGGGTAGTGATTGCAATGTTATTTCCTCTACTTGATTCCTTCCTTTGTATGCTTTTGCCCTACACTTTTAGGGAACTTGCCGGCGCAGGCACCTTTGCTGAGTGCGGGACGTCAGCAGCCTGCTGGCGGTGCCGTTACCGACAAGAAACCTTGTCGCAACTAGTTGCAGCTCACTTAAGCTGTTGAGTAAGCTCGAAACAAAGTAAGGGCACGACTCTAGTCGTAGCACGCTTAAGTTGTTGAGCAGACTCGAAACAGAGTAAGGGCGCGACTCTAGTCGCAGCACTCTTAAGTCGTTGAGCGGACTCGAAACGAAGTAAGGGCGCAACTAGCCACGAGCCGGTTCCTCCGCGCACAGGTTTTTCATACAAAGTACGGTCGTTCAAGGAAGATAACTTAAGAATTTAAAAAATTTGATTGCTCAAACTTTGGCAACTTAGCTTTTCTGTCGTTTGCCGCCCGGCAAGGCGAAACTTTCTTGAATGACGCCCGGTCCACACCATTATCTTCTCCTTTCCCCCCGGCAAACTTGTGGGCGAGGGAACCTTCATTTTCTTAAGGAGAAAGAAAGAAGAGAAAATAAAGATATGGAGCCTTACGGCTCGTTATTGCTTACCGGGGTTTGGCAGTGCACAAAATGTCAGGTAACACATGCAACAAATAAAAAGCATGAATGTCGACAAGATGCGCAGAGCACGCGAGCTCTATTTTTGCACAGGGTCTGCGCCTGGCTTTGTACAAAGGTTTACATGCAACAGCGGCAAGACTTGTACAAAAGGTGGTTGCCGGAGCAGGGTCCGACAACCGCGCCTTACGGGTAAAACTTACGAAGATGCTCAATATCCCAGGAGTTGCTCACCGGAATGCCATCTTCGGTCTCAAGGCGGACAGCGCCAGGCCTAGTGACTCGTTTCACCCGGTAAGGGCCTTCCCACTTCTCCTCGAAACTTCTAGCTTTAACTTTGCGGCTATGATAGCGGCGCAAAGCTTGCTGGTAGCGAGCAGCTGGCACAGCAGCCTGAAGACGATCTTCCTCAAGGAGCAGCGCGTCATCTTGACGCAGCTGCTCTTGCTCAAGCTCATCATAAGCGAGCACTCGAGGTGACCCGTATACGAGTTCCATGGGGATAACTGCTTCTGGTCCGTAGACTAGAGCGAAAAGTGCCTGGCCAGTAGCTCGATTCGGTGTCTGGCCGAATCGGCCAAAGAACCAAAGAAACCTCACCTCCCCTACCTGGCGCGCGAAAGATGTCGGGGGAATCTGCCTCCACGAGCACCTATGGGGACCGAGCCCCTTTTTGGTTCGGCGGGGGGCGGAGGTCGCACGAAGAGCAGATCGAGGTGAGGCACACGAGGGGTTTACCCAGCTTCAGGCCGCACGGATGCGTAAAACCCTACTGCTGCTTTGTGGATTGTATTGTGTTCTTGCTCGGGAGCGCTGGGTGCTACAGTACACACGAGCTGCTAACGAGACCGAGCGTGAGTGTCCTTCTTTCCCTCTTCTACGTTGCGCATGGGCCTCCTTTTATATGTTCAAGGGGTCACCCACAAGTGGCAACGTAGGCAAGGGTAAAAATGGAAAAGCGCTGTGGTTGGGTACAACTACTTGTATAGTGTTATCGTACCTAACCCTGACGGCAGGGGACAAGGGCATTAAATGCTCGTCTGCGTCGCCCAAACAGTGCGAAAAGGGACCGTCAGGGGCGCCACCGTTTGCCATGATGGCTATCTTATCAGCGCCTGCTTGCCACCGCATACCCTTGGCTGCACAGCCTCCTGCCACGTGCGCCTGGAACGGTCCCGGAGCGACACGTTGGTGGGTGAGCTGGAGCGCGGGCTGCGAAGTAGTAGCTTGCCGCGGCAAGCATCTTGCCGCGGTCGTTGTCTTGTCGCGTCCGGGAGCTTGTCGCTCACCGGGCTTTGCCGGGACGCGTGGCGCATCGTGGCAAGTTCCTTGGAATGCCTTGGTTGGCCTTCCCGGCAAGCTCCTCTTGCCGGGGCCTTGTGTCTTCGAGTGGCCTTCCCGGCAAGCTCCTCTTGCCGGGGCCTTGTGTCTTGACTTGAATACTTTGTTCTTGAATGGCTCCAAAGGAACCACGGAGGACCTTGGCGGTCGCCTGGCAAGCCTTGCCGCGGGGTGCTGCGACTGCCCGTGCACAAGTTCGGGATACTAGGGTACCCCTATTCTAGTACACCGACAACACGTCATCAAGGAATTCATCCTGATCTACCAATTCAATACGCGAAATCCCTACGAATTCGCTAAATCTTCACCGATCTAGCCACAGATCGGAGCCAAATTCCACAGTACTACACGCCCAACTACCACGGAGCACCGCAGAAACGTAGATCTGGACGATGCATGAAGAGGGGAGAAGGGGAAGGAATTGCCATACCTTGAGGCAGTGGGGAAGGAGGATTCGACGAGCGTGGAGTCGATTGGAGGCGAGATTGGCTGGGGATTTGTTCGTTCCGTTCCTGGGAGCGGTGGCGAGTTTGGACTTTGGAGGCGAGGAGGGGTTGGTATTTATGCCGGTTGGTGACCGGCCGGGTGGGGGAAGAAACCCGGGCCGTGACGGTTCCATCTGTTGGACGGGTACGTCTCGTGCTCGTCTCCGCCACGCGATCTCCGCGAAGGATACGAGGGGCGTGGAGTGTTTGAGAAAGAACGGCCGTCCACCCGCTCACGCCGCGTCTCGTCCGTGTCGCTGACAAGTATGGCCCGCTGGGCTGGTCTGTGTAGGCCTGATGATCGTAAGGCGAGTATTCCTATTAAAAAATTGCTATGCTATGTTAATTAATAACTCTACTAAAAAATTGTTATGCTAATTAACGCGTCATTGTGTTTCTAAAATTCCAGTGAGCTGATTTTGACAACTTTTGCAATGTTTGTGATGGCAAATGAACACACTTTTTTTTAATTGCGAAGGAACACGCCTGGCATACTCTAGAGCAGACGAATTCGTACTCACGAATGGACACTCTTCAAATATCTTATACTGATCATTTTTGACATACATTCATGCACGATTAGATGGGATGAATGAGTTTATATGAGACCACATGTAAGTAACGAGCAATGCAAGTTGGCATACCCACACAAAATAATACTTCCTTCGTTCACTATTATAAGACATTCTAACTTTTTTCTAAATCGAAGGTATGTATACACGTTTTAGAGTGTTTGTTCAGTTATTTCAATATATATGTAGTTTATATTAAAATATTCAAAACATCTTATAATAATGAACGGAGATAGTACTGGTTGTTATAGTATATCTCCGTGTATATCTTATGTATAGGAATATCCCAACCTACCTGATTTTGTATGATTTGGTTGTGATCTCCCTTGGCCTCAAGGCATGTAACTCTCATGTATTCCTATATATATCTAACACGAGGGACGTCCCATGTGTGGCGTATTTGCCTAATCATTCTCGTTTACTTGGTATCAAAGCGATCGATCCTCTCCTCCTAACCCTTCCACGCCGCCGCCAGCCTCCCTGTTCGCAGTCACCCAGCCATGGCAGGAACCGGCGCCTCCACCAACTCCTTCCTCACCTCTCCCTCCCTACCCGCCTCCAACTCCACCATCGCCGGCCCCCTCGTCAACACCACCATGCCCGCCTCCGCCTCGCCGGCTGTGCAAGTCGCTAGCGTGCGCACCCACGTGCCCGTCACGCTTGATATCCACACTTCCAAGTTCGCCAAGTGGCGGATGCACATCCGCGTCCTCCTCGGCAAGTACGACTTGCTCCCTCACGTCACCACCATCACAGCAGAGGCGGACCGCACGCCGGACTGGACCCGTGAGGATTACGTCGTCCGGTCCTGGCTGTACGGCTCCATCTCTGACGAGATTCTGGATATGATCATGGCGGAAGATCAGACGACGCATGAGGCCTAGACTCTCATCACCAACCTCTTTCTGGAAAACCAGATGACCCGCACAGTCTACCTCGAGGCCAAGTTCTGCGGACTCGTGCAAGGCGACCTCTCGGTCACCGCGTACTGCCACCGCCTGAAGGCCCTCTTCGACACCCTCGCCGACGTCGGCACTCCGGTCACGGACCAAACCCTTGTCCTCAATTGTCCTCGCGGCCTCAACCCATGTTTCGCCGACATCACCACAATCGTGACCATGCAGAACCCGCTCCCGACCTTTGGGCAGACCCGTCCTCTGCTCGCTCTCTGCGAGACACAGCTCGCCAACACCTCCGCCGTGGCAAACCAGACCATCTTGTACGGCAGCCACTCCTCCCAGGGGTCCGGTTTTGGCGGCTCCAACCCCAGCCGCGACGACGGCAACCGTGGCGGCGGCAACTGCAGGAACTGGCGCAAGAAGAGGCAAGGCGGCGGCTCCGGCAGTCCCCGCGTCGGTGCAGGCGACACTCAACGCGGCGGGCAACACGCCGTTGATAACCCACAAGTATAGGGGATCGTAACAGTTTTTGAGGGTAGAGTATTCAACCCAAATTTATTGATTCGACACAAGGGGAGCCAAAGAATATTCTCAAGTATTAGCAGTTGAGTTGTCAATCAACCACACCTGGAAACTTAGTATCTGCAGCAAAGTGTTTAGTAGCAAAGTAATATGATAGTGGTGGTAACGGTAACAAAAGTAAAGAAAGCAAAGTAATGTTTTTGGTATTTTGTAGTGATTGTAACAGTAGCAGCGGGGAAGTAAAATAAGCGTAAACCAGTATATGGAAAGCTCGTAGGCATCGGATCAGTGATGGATAATTATGCCGGATGCGGTTCATCATGTAACAGTCATACATAGGGTGACACAGAACTAGCTCCAATTCATCAATGTAATGTAGGCATGTATTCCGTATATAGTCATACGTGCTTATGGAAAAGAACTTGCATGACATCTTTTGTCCTACCCTCCCGTGGCAGCGGGGTCCTATTGGAAACTAAGGGATATTAAGGCCTCCTTTTAATAGAGAACCGGAACAAAGCATTAGCACATAGTGAATATATGAACTCCTCAAACTATGGTCATCACCGAGAAGTATCCCGATTATTGTCACTTCGGGGTTGTCGGATCATAACACATAATAGGTGATTATAGACTTGCAAGATAGGATCAAGAACTCATATATATTCATGAAAACATAATAGGTTCATATCGTAATCATGGCACTCGGGCCCTAGTGACAAGCATTAAGCATAGCAAAGTCATAGCAACATCAATCTCAGAACATAATGGATACTAGGGATCAAACCCTAACAAAACTAACTCGATTACATGGTAAATCTCATCCAACCCATCACCGTCCAGCAAGCTTACGATGGAATTACTCACGCACGGCGGTGAGCATCATGAAATTGGTGATGGAGGATGGTTGATGATGACGACGACGACGAATCCCCCTCTCCGGAGCCCCGAACGGACTCCAGATCAGCCCTCCCGAGAGGTTTTAGGGCTTGGCGGCGGCTCCGTATCGTAAAACGTGATGATTTCTTCTCTCCTATTTTTTCTCCCCGAAAGCCAATATATAGAGTTGGAGTTGGCGTTGGAGGGTCTCCAGGGGGCCCACGAGGTAGGGGGCGCTCCCTAGGGGGGGGGGGGGCGCCCGCACCCTCGTGGACAGGTTGTGGGCCCCCTGGTCTTCATCTTTGGCGAGGATTTTTAATTATTTTTTATAAGACATCCCGTGGAGTTTCAGGTCATTCCGAGAACTTTTGTTTTCTGCACATAAAACAACATCATGGCGATTCTGCTGAAAACAGCGTCAGTCCGGGTTAGTTCCATTCAAATCATACAAGGTAGAGTCCAAAAAAAGGGCAAAAGTATTTGGAAAAGTAGATACGATGGAGATATATCAACTCCCCCAAGCTTAAACCCTTGCTTGTCCTCAAGCAATTCAGTTGACAAACTGAAAGAGAAAAAGAAAGATTTTTACAAACTCTGTTTGCTCTTGTTGTTGTAAATATGTCAAGCTAGCATTCAAGTTTTTAGCAAAGATTATAACTAACCATATTTGCAATAATTCTCAGGTCTCACAATCACTCATATCAATAGCATAATCAACTAGCAAGCCATAATAATAAATCTCGGATGACAACACTTTCTCAAAACAATCATAATATGATATACCAAGATGGTATCTCGCTATCCCTTTCTGAGACCGCAAAACATAAATGCAGAGCACCTTTAAAGATCAAGGACTGACTAGACATTATAATTCATGGTAAAAGAGATCCAATCATAGTCACACCAAATATAAATTTACAGTGATGAATGCAAATGACAGCTGTGCTCTCCAGCTAGTGCTCTTTAATAAGAGGGTGATGACTCAGCATAGAAGTAAATAGATAGGCACTTCGCAGAGGGAAGCAGGGATTTGTAGAGGTGCCAGAGCTCGGTTTTGAAATAGAGATAAATTGTATTTTGAGCGGTATACTTTCATTGTCAACATAACAACTAAGAGATGGCGATATCTTCCATGTCACACACATTATAGGCGGTTCCCAAATAGAATGGTAAAGTTTATACTCGCCCTCCACCAACAAGCATCAATCCATGACTTGCTCGAAACAACGAGTGTCTTCAACATACATCAGGTTCCAGGGGGAGTTTTGTTTGCAATTAATTTTGATTTAGTTTGCATAAAGCATGGGACTAGCCATCCCGGTGACCAGCCATTTTCTCGTGAGTGAGGAGCAGAGTCCACTCCTCTTGAGAATAACCCGCCTAACATGGAAGATAAGGGCATCCTTGGTTGATACATGAGCTATTCGAGCATACAAAACAGAATGTTTATTTGAAGATTTAGAGTTTGGCACATACAAATTTACTTGGAACGGCAGGTAGATACCGCATATAGGAAGGTATAGTGGACTCATCTGTAATAACTTTGGGGTTTAAGGGATTGGATGCACAAGCAGTATTCCCGCTTAGTACAAGTGAAGGCTAGCAAAAGACTGGGAAGCGACCAACTAGAGAGTGACAACAGCCATGTACATGCATTAAAATTAATAAGCATTGAATGCAAGCATGAGTAGGATATAATCCACCATGAACATAAATATCATGAAGGCTATGTTGATTTGTTTCAACTACATGCGTGAACATGTGCCAAGTCAAGTCACTTAAATCCAGGGGCGGAGCCAGGATTTGGACATGAGGGGGCGAAAAGCTGAAGTTTACAAAAATCATGGAATATCACAATATTTTAAGTCTCACAATAGCGTTGATGACAAATCATAAAATATTTGTTTGGAACTACAAAAGAATGGTACATTTTTAGGGAAGAATGGTACATTTCTATTAACTTAAATTGAGCTCTACGACCACGAGCGTTGAACAAATTGATAACGTGAACTCCGGTATGTTCCTTACTATTATAGACAATCATGCAATGTCGAAGAAAATCATTTTGTTTCAAAAACGTGTGTTGACTTGGTGAAGAAGTTCGTTCGGTTGTCGCGGCCTACACTAGAAGATTTATGACCAACCATAGTAATCTATCAACCATTTAGTATGTTGTAGTTTTACTTGTTTAAAATTATCCAACGGTCAAATCGGCAACCGAAGACAAGATTTTTAGCTCTAAATGGTTGCAAACATCCAACTAGAAATGGGCAAGTTGATACTCTAGTTGAGTCCGTTCTTGACTAGAAAAGACTATATGATAAGAAAAAGCCATCATTGTGCATGTATTAGACACATCAAATAAGTCACTTTTTCTAGAATACGCACAAATGTGTCATTTATTAAAGAGCAGAAAGGTCACATCAAATAAGTCATGTCATGGATTGAAAATGCACAAGATACTATTATGCTAATTAACCAGACTAAGATCACAGTTCATGAAAACAGGATAATTATTAATACATACGGATGCGTAGTGTTACCTGCTGCCAATATATTCAATCCTGGTCATCTGGCTAGCGACTTCTAGCTGTATTCTGATGATCTGATCTGCATGCATGTAGTCGATCGTATGCGGACAGCGGACAGGGAGTGGTCATCATGGCGACCAGTGGATGGCTGCCGCAGCAATCATAAACGCACTAACGGCGGGTGGCACGAGCGGCGGCCGGCGACGGCGATAAATGCCCTAAGGGGTCTAGGAAAATAGGTCAACCGATCAGATTGATTTGATTCTCTGTAGGCCAAACAATAGCCAGCCACGTACATATCATCTATGGGCTATTGGGCTAATGATGTAATTAGCTGCGGCCATTAGCAATGTACACTACAAGGCCTGCTAAAATTTTGTTGAGGGGGGCGAGCGATTGGCAGGGGTGTAGCCCCTGCTCGCCCCCCCCCCCCTTGTCTCCGCCCCTGCTTAAATCATTCAAAGGAGGATACCACCTTATCATACCACATCATAACTATCTCAATAGCATGTTGGCACGTAAGGTAAACCATTATAACTCATAGCTAATCAAGAATGGCATAAGCAACTATGATCTCTAATTGTCATTGCAAACATGTTTATTCATAATAAGCTGAATCAAGAACGCTGAACTCATCATATTTACAAAAAAAGAGGTCGAGTTCATGCCAGCTTTTCCCATCTCAGTCGGTCCATCATATATCATCATAATTGCCTTTCACTTGCACGACCGAACGGTATGAATAATAATAAGAGTGCACGTGCATTGGACTAAGCTGGAATCTGCGAGCATTCAATAAACAGGAGAAGACAAGGCAATATGGGCTCTGGGTTAAATCAACAATAATGCATATAAAAGCCACTTCAACAATTTAATCAAGGTCTTCTCCTACTAACCCCCAAAGAAAAGAAACGAAATGAAAACTATTTACACGGGAAAGATCCCAACAAGCAAAAGAAGAACGGGAAATATTTTTGGGTTTTCTTTTTATTTACTACTACTACGGCAGAAAAGTAAACTACTACTAATTTTTTTGGTTTTTCTTAAGGTTTAACTAACACACAAGAAGAAAGCAGGAAAAAGAAAATAAATTAGGATGGATATTACAGTGAAAGAGTATGAGCACCGACATCTAGCAATGAGTGTGTGAACATAAATGTAATGTCAGTGAGAAATACGTACTCCCCCAAGCTTAGGCTTTTGGCCTAAGTTGGTCTATTGCCAGGGATGACCTGGCGGATACCCGTATGTGTAGCTGGGATCGTACTGCGACCAAGAATAGCTGGGATCATACTGTGATGAAGAAGACTCTGACTGCCACTGGCTGACAGTCATCTCTCGATCCCAAGAATAAACAGATTCTCGTGGAGGCTCATCTTGTGGTTCCGGTTCCTGGGCTGGTGCAGGATTCCGGTAAGCTTGAACGACAGCCCACGTAACGAGATAGGGTCCTACAAAATTAAACAAAGAAGGAGCAGGCAGCGTAATAGTTTCAGGATGATGTTTATCAAAGTATAACTTATATTTGAGCTCTCCATCCCTGCCCTTAACGAGAAAATCATGTGCTATCATACTCTTATAATCTAGATAGGCATTAGGCAGCAATTTTTCTTCTTTCTCATAATGCCTAATAGCTATGTTAAAATGTGCAGCAAGGCGAGGAGCATAAATGCCTCCAAAGATGGGTCCCTTAGTACGGTTCAGACTCAACCGTCTAGCAACAATTCCGCCCATACTAACAGTGTTATCGCAGTATAAACCATGGAACAGAATAATAATATCAGGAACGCTAAGGTTCCCACAGTTCCCGCGACCAATCAAGCAACGACTAGCAAATAAAGCAAAATAGCGTAAAACAGGAAAATGTATGCTAGTTATTCTTGCATCAGAAACCTTCCTGGTTTCTCCCACAGAGATAAGGTTAACGAACGCTTCCACCTCTTTACGGGGTGGTTCCTCTAAAATATCCTCAGGGGGTATGTTGCATACTGCACAAAATTCAGACAATGGCATTTTCTTCACAACGTCATATAAATGAAACTCTACTGAAGGAGGTGATTCCTTAGGGTAAAAGTAGAAGTTTTGCACAAAAGTATTTGTGAGTAAGAGATACTGTGGACGTTGGTCGCGGACGAAGTTGGTGAGGCCAACATTCTCAATCAATGAATAGAAATCCTCATAAATCCCGGCCTGTGTCAAGAAATTATCGGAAGGCCATTCACACGGCCGTATCTCCGTGGTACGAGGCAAATTATATTTGGGCCTATGAGCTTCTTCATTTTGTTTCTCCTTTGAGCTTCGGCTCGATGAGCCCCTCAAAAGTCTCTTCATTATTTTCAAGGAACAATCTCCCCAAGCAGTTTTGCGAGAGGTGCTTTGAGCAAGGAGATCGAAAATCACAGCAAAAGTGGCTGGAACTCGTGCTTGAGTTGGTTTTTCGTGTTTGTGTGAGGCAGAGGAAGAAGATGGGTGCTGGGATAAGTGGAGGAGGGCCACCGTGGGCCCACGAGGTAGGGGGCATGCCCTCCACCCTCGTGGCCAGGTGGCAGCTCCTCCCGCGGTAATTTTTGCACAGTAAATCCTCAAATAATCCCGAAAAAATCATATTAAATTGGCATGTCATTCTGAGGACTTTTATTTTCGGGATATTTTTATATTGCACAGATAAGACAGGAAACAGACAGGAAAATACTACTTTAACTTTATTTATACTAAACTACAGAAAATATAGAGAGGGTATAGAAGGTTGTGCTTCTAGTTTCATCCATCTCATGCTCATCAAAAAGAATCCACTAACAAGGTTGATCAAGTCTTGTTAACAAACTCATTCCGATAATCATGAAACCGGAGAAATTTCGAATAACACTAAGTTACCTCAACGGGGATATGCACATCCCCAATAATAAGTATATCATATTTCTTTTTGACAGTGGGAAGGGGAAATTCAAAACCTCCAAATATAATCGATGGAATTTTTCCAATAGAGTTGATACTATGGACTTGAGGTTGTTTCCTCGGAAAGTGTACCGTATGCTCATTACCATTAACATGAAAAGTAACATTGCAATCAATAACAGCCCCTGCAGTGTTAAGGAAAGGTCTTCCAAGAATAATAGACATACTATCATCCTCGGGAATATCAAGGATAACAAAGTCCGTTAAAATAGTAACATTTGCAACCACAACAGGCACATCCTCACAAATACCGACAGGTATAGCAGTTGATTTATCAACCATTTGCAAAGATATTTCAGTAGGTGTCAACTTATTCAAGTCAAGTTTACGATATAAAGAAAGAGGCATAACGCTAACACCGGCTCTAAGATCACATAAAGCAGTTTTAATGTAATTTCTTTTAATGGAGCAAGGTATAGTAGGTACTCCGGGATCTCCAAGTTTCTTTGGTATTCCACCCTTAAAAGTATAATTAGCAAGCATGGTGGAAATTTCAGCTTCCGGTATCTTTCTTTTATTAGTAATGATATCTTTCATATATTTAGCATCAGGATTTGTTTTGAGCACATCAGTCAATCGCATACGCAAAAAGATAGGTCTAATCATTTCAGAAAATCGCTCAAAATCCTCATCATCCTTTTTCTTGGATGGTTTGGGAGGAAAAGGCATGGGTTTCTGAACCCAAGGTTCTCTTTCTTTACCATGTTTCCTAGCAACAAAGTCTCTTTTATCATAACGTTGATTCTTTTATTGTGGGTTATCAAGATCAACAGCAGGTTCAATTTCTACATCATTATCATTACTAGGTTGAGCATCATCATGAACATCATCATTAATATTCTCTCTAGGTTCATGTTCAGTACCAGATTGTGTTTCAGCATCAGACATAGATATATCATTTGGATTATCAGGTGGTTCAGCAATAGGTTCACTAGAAGTTTGCACGGTTCTATCAATTTTCTTTTTCTTCTTTTTAGAAGAACTAGGTGCATCAATATTATTTCTCTAAGAATCTTGCTCGATTCTCTTAGGGTGGCCTTCAGGATACAAAGGTTCCTGAGTCATTCTACCAGTTCTAGTAGCCACTCTAACAGCATAATCATTTTTCTTACTATTCATTTCATCAAGCACTTCTTTTTGAGCTTTAAGTACTTGTTCTACTTGAGTGGTAACCATAGAAGCATGTTTGCTAACAAGTTTAAGTTCACCTCTAATATTAGCCATATAATCACCCAAGTGTTTAATCATATAAGCATTCTGTTTTAATTGTCTACCAAAATAAGCATTGAAGTCATCTTGCTTAAACATATAGTTATCAAACTCATCCAAGCACTGAGTAGCAATTTTAGTAGGGGGGACTTCAGCTTTATCATATCTATAGAGAGAATTTACCTTTACTACCTGTGTCAGGATATCAGGGTCTGGAGGTTCTTCAATAAATAAAGGATTAAGATCATATGTTTCTTCAACAGGCGGTATATTAAGACCATGTATTTCTTCAATAGGAGGTAAATTCTTAACGTCTTCAACTTTAATACCTTTTTCTTTCATAGATTTCTTTGCCTCTTGCATATCTTCCGGACTGAGAAATAGAACACCTCTCTTCTTCGGAGTTGGTTTAGGAATAGACTCAGTAATTGGAGCAGGAGCTGGCTCAGGAGGTGCCCAATTATTTTCATTTGTCAACATATTATTCAATAGAATTTCAGCTTCATCAGGTGTTCTTTCCCTGAAAAGAGAACCAGCACAGCTATCCAGGTAATCTCTGGAAGCATTGGTTAGTCCATTATAAAAGATATCAAGTATTTCAGGTTTCTTAAGAGGATGATCAGGCAAAGAATTAAGTAACTTGAGAAGCCTCCCCCAAGCTTGTGGGAGACTCTCTTCTTCAATTTGCACCAAGTTGTATATTTCCTTTAAAGAAGCTTGTTTCTTATGAACAGGGAAATACTTAGCAGAGAAGTAATAAATCATATCCCGGGGACTACGCACACAACTAGGATCAAGAGAATTAAACCATATCTTAGCATCACCCTTTAATGAGAACGGAAATATTTTAAGTATATAAAAGTAACGCGATCTCTCATCATTAGTAAACAGGGTGGCTATGTCATTTAATTTAGTAAGATGTGCCACAATAGTTTCAGATTCATAGCCATGAAAAGGATCAGCTTCAACCAAAGTAATTATATCAGGATCAACAGAGAATTCATAATCCTTATCAGGAACACACATAGGTGAAGTAGCAAAAGCAGGGTCAGGTTTCATTTTATCTCTAAGTGATTCTTTGTTCCATTTAGCTAATAACCTCCTGAGCTCATATCTATCTTTGCAAGCTAAAATAGCGGTAGAAGATTCCATATCAAAAACATAACCCTCAGAAATAACAGGCATATCTTCATCATCACTTTCATCATTATATTCAGATTCAATAATTTCTTTCTCTCTAGCCCTAGCAATTTGTTCATAAAGAAATTCACTAAGGGGCACAGTAGTATCAGGCATAGAAGTAGTTTCATCATAAGTATCATGCATAGCAGAAGTGGCATCATCAATAACATGTGACATATCAGAACGAATAGCAGAAGCAGGTTGAGGTGTCGCCAGCTTACTCATAACAGAAGGTGAATCAAGTGCAGAGCTAGATGGCAGTTCCTTACCTCCCCTCGTAGTTGAGGGATAAATTGTTGTCTTAGCGTCTTTCAAGTTCTTCATAGTGTCCAGCAGATATAAATCCCAAGTGACTCAAAGAATAGAGCTATGCTCCCCGGCAACGGCGCCAGAAAAAGGTCTTGATAACCCACAAGTATAGGGGATCGCAACAGTTTTCGAGGGTAGAGTATTCAACCCAAATTTATTGATTCGACACAAGGGGAGCCAAAGAATATTCTCAAGCATTAGCAGCTGAGTTTTCAATTCAACCACACCTGGAAACTTAGTATCTGCAACAAAGTGTTTAGTAGCAAAGTAATATGATAGTGGTGCTAACGGTAACAAAAGTAAAGAAAGCAAAGTAATGTTTTTGGTATTTTGTAGTGATTGTAACAGTAGCAGCGGGAAAGTAAATAAGCGTAAACCAGTATATGGAAAGCTCGTAGGCATCGGATCAGTGATGGATAATTATGCCGGATGCGGTTCATCATGTAACAGTCATAACATAGGGTGACACAGAACTAGCTCCAATTCATCAATGTAATGTAGGCATGTATTCCGTATATAGTCATACGTGCTTATGGAAAAGAACTTGCATGACATCTTTTGTCCTACCCTCCCGTGGCAGCGGGGTCCTATTGGAAACTAAGGGATATTAAGGCCTCCTTTTAATAGAGAACCGGAACAAAGCATTAGCAGATAGTGAATACATGAACTCCTCAAACTATGGTCATCACCGAGAAGTATCCCGATTATTGTCACTTCGGGGTTGTCGGATCATAACACATAATAGGTGACTATAGACTTGCAAGATAGGATCAAGAACTCACATATATTCATGAAAACATAATAGGTTCAGATCTAAAATCATGGCACTCGGGCCCTAGTGACAAGCATTAAGCATAGCAAAGTCATAGCAACATCAATCTCAGAACATAATGGATACTAGGGATCAAACCCTAACAAAACTAACTCGATTACATGGTAAATCTCATCCAACCCATCACCGTCCAGCAAGCCTACGATGGAATTACTCACGCACGGCGGTGGGCATCATGAAATTGGTGATGGAGGATGGTTGATGATGATGACAGCGACGAATCCCCCACTCCGGGGCCCCGAACGGACTCTAGATCAGCCCTCCCGAGAGGTTTTAGGGCTTGGCGGCGGCTCCGTATCGTAAAACGCGATGATTTCTTCTCTCCTATTTTTTTCTCCCCGAAAGCCAATATATAGAGTTGGAGTTGGCGTCGGAGGGTCTCGAGGGGGCCCATGAGGTAGGGGGGCGCGCCCTAGGGGGGCGCGCCCCCACCCTCGTGGACAGGGTGTGGGACCCCTGGTCTTCATCTTTGGCGAGGATTTTTTATTATTTTTTATAAGACATCCCGTGGAGTTTCAGGTCATTCCGAGAACTTTTGTTTTCTGCACATAAAACAACATCATGGCGATTCTGCTGAAAACAGCGTCAGTCCGGGTTAGTTCCATTCAAATCATACAAGTTAGATTCCAGAACAAGGGCAAAAGTGTTTGGAAAAGTAGATACGATGGAGACGTATCAGCCGTCGACCCGTGGATCTGCTTCAACCCATACATGGGCCAGCCGCTGCAGCCTCAGGGTGCTTCCGCGCCACGCCCGACCAGTGGAGCCGGCCTGCTTGGGCCACGTCCCCCGGTGCTCCCACCCGCCCAGGCATTCACTTCCATGATTCCTCTCCATGGCCAGGCTTTCGGCACCAACGTCCCTCTAGTTCCTGGCTACAACCCCGCACCTCAGCGGGACTGCGCCGTGCTAATGGCCGCCTTGAACAACACCGCATCCGCCTCCAACGTCGGTGAGTGGGTCATGGACTCTGGAGCCACGTCCCACATGGCCTCCGACCCCGGTATGCTTCAACATCTCCTTCCTGCCTCTTCTTCCTCCCTTGTAACCGTTGGCAATGGCTCTACATTACCTGTTTTCTCATACTAGTGATGCTTCTATTCCTACTTCCGCTTGCACACTTTTTCTTCACAATGTTTTACTCGTCCCTCATATCGTTAAAAATCTCTGTTTCGTTGCTTCACTATTGATAATTTATGCTCAATAGAATTTGACCCTTCGGTTTCTCTGTGAAGGACCTTCGCACCAGGGTCGTGATCCTTCGCTGCAATAGCCATGGAGATCTCTACATGTTTCCATCCTCGGTCATCAACCATCACGCCCATGCACTCATCGCCACCACCTCCACCGAGCTTTGGCGTCGTCGTTTAGGACATCCGGGTCGCGATGCTATGTCGCACCTTCATAAACAATCATCTATTCCCTGTAATAAAGCGGCCCCACACGTTTGTCATGCTTGCCAACTTGGCAAACATGTGCGCTTGCCTTTCACTAGGTCTACCTCGCATTGTGTCGAGCTGTTGTAATTAGTACATTGTGATCTTTGGACATCTCCTATTTTGAGCAACTCTGGCTTTAAGTATTACCTTGTTATTGTGGACGACTTCTCGCATTATATATGGACGTTTTCTCTTAGCAAAAAATCAAACACTGCCGCCACACTTATCAATTTTGTCGCCTACGCCCGCACACAATTTTCTCGTCCACTAGTTGCAATGGAGACCGACAATGGCACTGAGTTTCGCAACTCCACGATCACCACCTTCTTTGCCTCCCATGGCATTCATCTTCGTCTTTCATGCCCATACACCTCCGCTCAAAAAGGCAAGGATGAACGTGCCAGCCGCACCCTCAATGATGTTACATGCACGCTTCTCTTCTAGTCTTTGATGCAACCACCCTACTGGGCGGAAGCTTTGGCCACCGCCACCCACCTCATCAACATACACCCCTCTCAGTCCATCGCGTTCGCCATCCCCTACATCTGCCTACACAATACCCTTCCCGACTATAGCATGCTCCGAGTTTTTGGATGTTTATGCTACCCCAACCAACCCTCTGTCGCCAAGCATAAGCTAGCGCCCCGTTCCGTCGCATGCATATTCCTTAGTTATCCCGCCAACCATAAAGGATATCAGTGTCTTGATCCTCAAACACATCGCATCATCATTTCTCGACATGTCGTCTTCGATGAGACGATATTTCCCGTCTCTTCCTCTCTGGATCGTCCGTCTAACCCTCTTGCGTCGCTGGACTTCCTTCTCCACCTCGCAGCCACAGACACCACACCCAACTTCCCTGCTGCGGTCCACCCCTCTATGCATGCACCCGCCATGCATGCAAACCCTTCGCCTTCCCTCGTCGTACGCTCGCCCGCGAGCGCGACCAGCCCCCTTGGACCGCCTAGCCCGCTGCCCAGCTCACCCACTTTCGCTGGCTCGCCGAGTGCTCCTGCATCGCCCGGGCCTTCGCCCGCATCTACCTCTGGCTCGAGCGAGCCTTCTCCTCCTATCGTTGTGCACCGACCACCCTCCCCTAGCAACACATACACAACATGCTTACTCGCACCAAGCGCGGTCTCTTTCAGCCCGTCGATCGTATGAATCTTATGGCTTCCGACTCCTCTATTTCTCCTCTCCCAAAAACATACCTGGGTGCTCTCAATGACCCACACTGGCGTTGTGCTATGCACGATGAGTTCAAGGCGCTTGTCACTAACCGGACGTGGTCACTTGTCCCACAGCCACCTCGTGCTCATGTTGTTTCAGGGAAGTGGATTTTCAAGCATAAGTTTCATTCTGACGGACGCCTTGCTCGCTATAAAGCTCGGTGAGTGGTCCACGGCTACTCTCAACAGCCGGGCATAGACTTCGACGAGACTTCAGCTCGGTTGTCAAACCGGCCACCATCCGCATCATTCTCAGCATTGCGGTTTCCCGTGCATGGCCGATCCACCAGCTTGACGTCAAGAATGCCTTTCTCAACGACAATCTTGACGAGAAGGTTTATTGCCAGCAGCCGCCTGGTTTCGTTGATGCCCGCTGCCCCGACTATGTGTGCTGTCTTCACAAGTCGCTATATGGCCTCAAGCAGGAGCCCCGTGCATGGTACCAACAGTTCACTCTCTACGCCCATCGCCTTGGCTTTGTTGCATTGAAATCGGACGTCTCCTTGTTCATCTACCACCACGGACACCAGCTCGCGTATATCCTCTTGTACGCTGGTGATATTGTGATCACTGCCTCTATGTCCATGCTCCTTCAGCACTTGATGCAGCAGCTACACCCCGAGTTTGCGATGACAGACCTTGGAGACCTCTCGTTTTTCCTCGGCATCTTGGTTACCCGGAACGCCAATGGCATAGTTCTCTCCCAGCGACGGTATGCCTTGGATCTTCTTCAGCGTGCAAGCATGGCCGACTGTCATCCCTCGCCCACTCCAGTTGATGTCAAGGTCAAACTCTCGGCCACCGATGGTGCTCTACTTGATGATGCTACTACTTATCGGAGTTATGCTGGCGCATTGCAGTATCTCACTCTCACCCGCTCGGACATCGCATATGCTGTGCAGCAGGCCTATCTCTATATGCATGCTCCATGCGAGCCGCATCTACACTTGGTCAAGTGTATTCTTTGCTACATCAAGGGTACACTCGACCTCAGCCTGCACATTCCTCGGTCGTCGTCCATGACTCTCACGGCCTACTCTGATGCCGACTGGGCTGGTTGTCCTGACACTCGTAGGTCTACCTCAGGTTACTGTATTTATCTCGGTGACACCTTGGTTTCTTGGTCCTCCAAGCGCCAGACCACGGTTTCCCGTCCGAGTGCTGAGGCGGAGTATCGTGATGTGGCTCATGTTGTTGCAGAGTGCTGCTGGATTCGTCAGCTTCTTACAGAGCTTCATCACGCCTTGACTTCTACCACGATCTTTTTTGTGATAATGTCAGCACAATGTACATGGCCTCCAACCCTGTGCAACACCGCCTAAAGGAAATATGCCCTAGAGGCAATAATAAAGTTATTATTTATTTCCTTATTTCATGATAAATGTTTATTATTCATGCTAGAATTGTATTAACTGGAACTTAGTACATGTGTGAATACATAGACAAAACAAAGTGTCCCTAGTATGCCTCTACTTGACTAGCTCGTTTATCAAAGATGGTTATGTTTCCTAAACCATAGACATGTGTCGTCATTTGATTAATGGGATCACATCATTAGGAGAATGATGTGATGGACAAGACCCATTCGTTAGCTAAGCATTATGATCGTTACAGTTTCATTGCTACTACTTTCTTCATGACTTATACATGTTCCTCAGACTATGAGATTATGCAACTCCCGAATACCGGAGGAACACCTTGTGTGCTATCAAACGTCACAACATAACTGGGTGATTATAAAGATGCTCTACAGGTGTCTCCGATGGTACTTGTTGAGTTGGCATAGATCGAGATTAGGATTTGTCACTCCGATTGTCGGAGAGGTATCTCTGGGCCCTCTCGGTAATGCACATCACTATAAAGCCTTGCAAGCAATGTGACTAATGAGTTAGTTGTGGGATGATGCATTACGGAACAAGTAAAGAGACTTCCCGGTAATGAGATTGAACTAGGTATTGAGATACCGATGATCGAATCTCGGGCAAGTAACATACTAATGACAAAGGGAACAACGTATGTTGTTATGCGATTTGACCGATAAAGATCTTCGTAGAATATGTAGGAACCAATATGAGCATCCAGGTTCCGCTATTGGTTATTGACCGAAGATGAGTCTCGGTCATGTCTACATAGTTCTCGAACCCGTAGGGTCCGCACGCTTAACGTTCTGTGACGATTTGTATTATGAGTTATGTGATTTGATGACCGAAGTTTGTTCGGAGTCCCGGATGAGATCGGGGATATGACGAGGAGTCTCAGAATGGTCGAGACGTAAAGTTTGATATATTGGAAGGCTATATTCGGACATCGAAAAGGTTCCGAGTGATTCGAGTATTTTTCGGAGTACCGGAGAGTTACGGGAATTCGTATTGGGCCTTAATGGGCCATACGGGAAAGGAGAGAAAGGCCTCAAGGGTGGCCGCGCCCCTTCCCCATGGACTGGTCCGAATTGGACTAGGGAAAGGGGGCGCCCCCTTCCTTCCTTCTCCTTCTCCCTTCCCTTTTTCCTATTCCATGTGGGAGGTGGAATCCTACTAGAACTAGGGAGTCCTAGTAGGACTCCACACTTCGGGCGCGCCCTATGAGGGCCGGCCTCCTCCTCCCTCCATCCTTTATATACGTGACCAGGGGGCACCCCATAGACACAGAAGTTGAGCATTGATCTCTTAGCCGTGTGCCCCCTCCACCATAATCCACCTTGGTCATATCGTTGCAGCGCTTAGGCGAAGCCCTGCACCGGTAGCTTCATCATCATCGTCATCACGCCGTCGTGCTGACGAAGCTATCCTTCGACACTCTGCTGGATCGTGAGTTCGTGGGACGTCACCGAGCCGAACGTGTGCAGATCGCGGAGGTGTCGTACTTTCGGTGCTAGGATCGGTCGATCGTGAAGACGTACGACTACATCAACCGCGTTGTCATAATGCTTCCGCTTACGGTCTACGAGGGTACGTGGACAACACTCTCCCCTCTCATTGCTATGCATCACCATGATCTTGCATGTGCGTAGGATTTTTTTTGAAATTACTACGTTCCCCTACACCGCCGTACCAAACACATCGAGATCGACATTCATTTTGTTCGCGAGAAGGTGTCGCTTGGTCAGGTTCGTGTGCTTCATGTGCCATCATCTCGATGGTATGCTGACATTATGACGAAAGGCTTATCATCGTAGCTCTTCTCGGAGTTCCGTACCAGTTTATGCCTCTTGCCAGCTGACGCACAAACTGAGGGGGGATGTTAGAGTATATCTCCGTGTATATCTTATGTATAGGAATATCCCAACCTACCTGATTTTGTATGATTTGGTTGTGATCTCCCTTGGCCTCCAAGGCATGTAATTCTCATGTATTCCTATATATATCTAACACGAGGGCAGCCCCATGTGTGGCGTATTTGCCTAATCATTCTCGTTTACTCTGGTGATTTCTTGGGTGTTCTTATCCGATTTTTGTCATATGGACTTGTTTGAGCTATAGGCATAGAGGTAGGATTGCAAGAGCGGCCCCCTTCAATCCCCGCAAAGTGCGGGAGGTTAGTTTAAGATGTAATGCAAGTATCAAATAACTCAATGGCTAGGACTCAACCGCAACTTGCACGTTAAATGGTTTAGTTTGTGGTTTACTTGCATCTTTACATAGAGGAAATGAGGAATGGTGCATGTCCCTGTTGCCAAAATCTCCTTTGTTTCTCTTGCTGCTTTCTTTTTTATAGGCACGGACAAGAGACAAGTGTTACTTTCTAAAATTGCACTTTTACATTTTACAATTTTTGCTCTCCCTAAAACCGCAAGACATCAATACTCCTATCTCTCCAAAGTTCAGTATATTAATTTTTGTATCTCTCACAAGAAATACTAGTACAAAATTGGCAGGACCAGTGGCAGTGCATGCGTGAATTGTTTGACTGAGCTTTCTGTTATATGAGTATCTTGTAGAGCAGAATATCTCTATTTCTAATGGAGCAGTTGGTAGTTTTTTTATCCCATCTCTCATGGGTTTTTTGGTACCTCCTCCCATCTTTACTGGTTTTTTTCGTAGATTTTTTTCGTCCCCTCTCCCCACTTCATCGGTTTATTTTCGCGTCACCCTCTCACACAACGAAAGAAATCTGAACAGATCAGAACTTCTTATACTGGCGCAAGTTATTTAGTAATGTAGAATCAATCACGAACAATCTCTAAAGATCAAATCTAAATTAATTAACCTTATCTTAAATCACTCAATCACATTAATTAGAAAAAAATAATTGATTTTCAGAAAAATCGCTCAATCACATTAACCTTACCTTAACTCGCGGATGGTAATCAATCTCCAAACAAAGGAAACAATACATCGAGGGAGCAGTAAATAAACTCCCTTTCTTATGACATGCATATGATCTTCCATTTCCTCTCCGTTGTCGAGCGTTCTTGATTCTCGAGGCCGATGCTTGGGCTGCGTCACTCGGTCGCGACGGTGCTAGAGGACGAGGACGGCGAGGCCGGGTGCCGCGGCACCGCGTTGGCCGCGGCCGGTGAAGGGGGCGAAGAAGGGCGGCTTCCCTGGCCGTGGCCGTGGCCGTGACCCTGGGAGTTGGTGTGGTGGAAGCGGCACTTGAAGGACCTGGCGTGGGTGGCCAGCACGCAGACGCACTTGGAAGCGGGCCCGTGGCCCGCGCCGGACGGCGCCGACGCCGACCCGGGCCACCTCCTCCGCGTATTTTTGGATCTGTGGCTCGCCGATTTACATGAAATTAATTCCCTCAGTTGTGGTGGCAAATATAATACACATAATCCATATTGTTATGCACTAGCGTGTGTGTGAAATAGACGGATTATGTGTGTGTTAGATAGAGAGGGAGAGGGGAAGAGGGAGTGAGGAAGAGGGAGGAAGAGAGTGCGTGTGAGGATTTGATGGTTAAAAAAATCATCAATGTCACTTGATATGTACGAGAATATTAATATTGAACTCTTAAAGTTAATGTTGCCCCGTTACAACGCACGGGCGTTCTTCTAGTATGCACATGGCATCACTTTGATTAGTAATTCTTTGGACTTTGGCCCAACCGATGCACTAGTGTTGAACCATTGGTATCCTGGACAGCTCAACTAACTATATTGTGCAAAATTAGCAGCTGGCGGCTAGTGATTGCCATCTGTTGGCAGCATAGATCAATACAACAATAGTACTTTGCTTAATCAATGAAACGCTGGCAATCGCCGGACTTTTCCAAAAAAAAAGAACTTGAGATTAAACCGATGTGAATGAGACGTGTTTGCTGTTTTAGAATTTCAGTTCAGTGCTACCTTGGATTGGGTCAAAAAAAGTTGAAACATTCTATATGCCCACTCATAATTCCCACATTAAACAAGTGCAGGCGCATAATGATTATGGTGCCGGGCCAAGAAATTGTGCACTTGTTTTACCAAGGTGGTGCCTTCTGGATGATGAGAGAAAATCACGTTAAACCCGAGGGCGTGGCTATATCTTGCTTCAAGCGAGACGAATCATACACTCGCCTGAAGCGATGGGGTAACGGCCGGGCCCAGTAGTTATTAGTTCGTTCGCTTCCTTAGTTTGTTCCCTGATTTCGTTCTTTCCAATCTCAAAAAAGAAAATCGTTCTATCCATTTATTTTCAGTTTCCATTTTTTTATATTTTCCAAATAATAAAATACATATATTTCAAAATAATGCACTTAAGTTTCAGTAAATGTTTTTGCAGTGTCAAAAACATGTGGTGCAACTTTAAAAACATGTTAGATGCAAAAAAAATTAACTTTAAAAGCATGTTGGTAGCATTTGGAAAAAATGTTTCAAGACATATTTGAAAAAAAAATTAGTTTAACACATATTCAAACTCGAACAACATTATTCAAAAACATGTGTTTGAAAAAAATGTTAATCATGCATTTAAAAAATGTAATGTATAGAAAAATGTTTTAATGTATATGAAAATTTTCCAACGTGTGTCCAAGAATAATACATCAAAATATAGATATGAAAAATCTTAATCATGTATTTAGAAAAATTTAAACGTGTATAGAATAAATATTCCTATTGTATATAAAAATGTACAATATCTATGCAAAAATAGACATCAAAACATATATATGAAAAATATTTTAATCATCTAAAAAAAAGTGAAATGTGTATAAAAAATGTTCCTGGTGTGTACAAAAAATGTAGAATTGTATATGCAAAAAATAGAGTTAAAATGTGTATATAAAAATATTTATGACGTATAAAAATATACAATCTGTATGTGAAAAAGTATAAATCAAAAAATATGATTAAAAAATTTAATAATAAATTTTAAAAATAATTGTGTGTATAGAAAATGTGCTGATGTATAAAAAAATGTAGAATGTGTAAAAAATATCAAAATATATCATGTTCGAAAAAATGTTCAACTTGTACGTACAAATTGTTTCAAATGTATACAAAAAATGTTTCACGTACTTGAACAAAATGTTAAATGTGCATAAAACAATCATGTTATAGATGAAAAGAGAAAGAAAAAACCTGCTGAGAGCCGAAAAAGAAACAAAATAGACAAAGTAAACCAATGGAAAGAAAATCAAAGAAAACAATGCACGTGAATAAAAACAGTGAAAACCGGTAAATAAACAAAGAAATACTAAAAACAATGAAAACCATGAAAGAAATAAAGAAACCGAAGAAAAAGAAAAAGACTAAGAAAAAAAGTGAAAACCTAGAAAGAAACAGAAAAGCCAAATGAAAAGGGTAAGAAAACAAAAAAAATGTAAAAATTGCTAAAGGAAGTAAGAAAACTGTTGAAAAAACAAAGAAAAACGAAAACCTAAAAAAGATGAAGAAATAGAAACCGCGGAAGCAAATGATAAAGATCTGGAAAAAACCAGAGCGAACGCATGAAGCAGTCCGAGCGAGCGAACGACGAGCAAAAATGGGTTAGCCCAAATACTGTAGCGCAGGGAAGTACCCTTTAGGCGAGCGTGTGGTCAGGCTCACTATAAGTAAGAAATAGATTTCGCGGAAAACTGACCCTCAATGAAAATATGGAAACCAAAATCTGGACCATCAGATCTAGCAGATTGAATCACGCGTTTTTGGGTATAACCTCCCGCAGGGCTAGTTATTATATTAAACGAAGTACCTGTTTTTTTTGTAAAACGAGAAGAATGAGTGGGTGCATGACATGTCCTTAGATCTTAGATCCAACGGTTGTTGAAGTTTTAGTTTTGAAGTTTCCACTGAGGATCGGGTTTCCACGTGACACTTTCTCGTGGCACGTAGATATGCGTGCACACGTACATTCTCGAAGGGATGTGGGGGGGGGGGGTCCATTTTGCATCTCTATACTATAATCTAAGTAGGAACACTTCTATACACTCTTTTGTCTGATCTGCACATGTCGGTCGAACCAACCATTAGGTTGCATCATTTAGCTAATCACCGCCGTTCAAAATAGGCATCAGATCGTCATGTGTTTTGAACGATGCTATTTTATTCCCTATGCAATAAAGTATCCATTCTCTAGAGTGTAAATTAAGTATCTCAAGCTATGTTGTAAATTTTGATTTGAATTTTCACTCGACGATGCTAAGCGCCGGTCGACCGGCCCAAATTTTGGCCAGTCGGCGCACCGCTGCCTGTTTCGAGTCTCCAACACCGTTGGATCTTCCTCTTGTTCGCCATATCCTCCCCTCCCCACATCGAGCCCTTCTTGTTTCCCTCATAACCCGCTCCGGGCACAAGTGTCGCTGGCTTTCACCATACCCCCCACGTGAGGCAACCGAGCTAACTATCGGTTCGCCGCCCCTCGCCGCCCTCAAAGTAATCTGTTGGGAAACATAGCATGTAATTTCAAAAAATTCCTACGCTCATGCAAGATCTATCTAGGAGATGCATAGCAACGAGAAGGGGAGAGTGTGTCCACGTACCCTCGTAGACCGAAAGCGGAAGCGTTTGACAACGCGGTTGATGTAGTCGAACTTCTTCTCATTCCCACAGATCAAGCACCGAACGTACGTCACCTCCGAGTTCTGCACAGGTTCAGCTCGATGACGTCCCTCGAACTCTTCATCCAGCAAAGTGTCGAGGGAGAGTTCCGTCAGCATGACTGCGTGGTGACGGTGATGGTGAAGTTATCCGTGCGGGGCTTTGCCTAAGCACTACGTGAATATGACCGGAGGCGTAAACTGTGGAGGGGGGCGCCGCACACGGCTAACAATGTTTGTTGTGTGTTCTAGCGGTGCCCCCCCACATATATATAGGTTGGAGGGGCGGAGAGGCAGCCAAGGGGGCGCCCCAAGTAGGAGGAATCCTACTTGGGGTCCTCCCAATTCGGCCTCCCCCTTTTCCTATTCCTATTCGGAGTAGGAAGGGAAGAGGGGGAAGGGAGAATCCTATTCCCTTTTTCCTTTCCTTCTTCCCATTTCCTTCTCCAATTTGGCCAGCCCATATGGTGGGGGTGCACCAGCCCCTTTGTGGCTGGTGTGTTTCCCCTCTTGGCCCATAAGGCCCATATCTTTTGCTGGGGGTGCCCGAAACCCCTTCCGGTGACCCGATAAGTACTCGGTGCATCCCGAAACACTTCCGTTGTTCGAATAACACCGTCCTATATATCAATCTTTACCTCTCGACCATTTCGAGACTCCTCGTCATGTCCGTGGTCTCATCCGGACTCCGAACAACATTCGGTCACCAAATCACATAACTCATATAATACAAAATCGTCATCGAACGTTAAGCGTGCGGACCCTACGGGTTCGAGAACTATGTAGACATGACCGAGACACCTCTCCGGTCAATAACCAATAGTGAAACCTGGATGCTCATCTTGGTTCCTACATATTCTACGAAGATCTTTATCGGTCAAACTGTAATAACAACATACGTTATTCCGTTTGTCATCGGTATGTTACTTGCCCGAGATTCGATCGTCGCTATCTTCATACCTAGTTCAATATCGTTACCGGCAAGTCTCTTTACTCATTTCATATGCATCATCCCGCAACTAACTCATTAGTCACATTGCTGGCAAGGCTTATCATGATGTGCATTACCGAGAGGGCCCAAAGATACCTCTTGATACGTCTCCAACATGTCTACTTTTCCTCTTGTTTTGGACTCTAATTTGCATGATTTGAATGAAACTAACCCCGGGCTGACGATGTTTTCAGCAGAACTACCATGGTATTGTTTTTGTGCAGAAATAAAAGTTCTCGGAATGGAACGAAACTTTGCGAGGAATTTTATATAACAAATAAGAATTTCTGGAGCCAAGACCTACCGGAGGAGGGCACCTGGGTGGGCACAACCCACCAGGGCGTGCCCCCCTCCTGGTACGCCTAGGTGGGTTGTCCCCACCTGGTGGCCCCGCTGACCCTGAAACCTACACTATAAAATCACATTATTCCAGAAAAAATCAGGGAGAAAGAATTATCGCGGTCCACGAGACGGAGCCACCGTCACCTCCTGTTCTTCATCGGGAGGCCAGATCTGCAGTCCGTTTGGGGCTTTGGAGAGGGGGATCTTCGTTCTTCATCATCACCAACCCTTCTCCATCGCCAATTCCATGATGCTCCCCATCGAGAGTGAGTAATTACTTCGTAGGCTCGCTGGTCGGTGAGGAGTTGGATGAGATTCATCATGTAATCGAGTTAGTTTTGTTAGGGCTTGATCTCTAGTATCCACTATGTTCTAAGATTGATGTTGCTATGACTTTGCCATGCTTAATGCTTGTCACTTTGGGCCCGGGTGCCATGAACTCAGGTCTGAACCGTTTATGTTATCATCATTATATCCATGTTTTAGATCCGATCTTGCAAGTTATAGTCACCTAGTATGTGTTATGATTCGGCAACCCCAGAGTGACAATAGTCGGGACCACTCCCGGTGATGACCGTAGTTTAGGAGTTCATGTATTCACTATGTGTTAATGCTTTGTTCCGGTTCTTTACTAAAAGGAGGCCTTAATATCCCTTAGTTTCCAATATGGACCCCGCTGCCACGGGAGGGTAGGACAAAAGATGTCATGCAAGTTCTTTCCATAAGCACGTATGACTATTTACGGAATACATGCCTACATTATATTGATGAACTGGAGCTAGTGCTGTATCGCCCTAGGTTATAACTGTCTCATGATGAATATCATTCAACAAGCCACCGATCCAATGCCTATGAATTTATCTTATATTGTTTCTACTAAGTTACTACTGTTATCATCACTATTACACTTACTACAAAATTACTGCTATCACTGTTACCTTTACTATTACTGCTGTCACTACTATCAAAACTATCATATTACTTTGCTACTGATTACTTGCTGCAGATAATTAATCTCCAGGTGTGGTTGAATTGACAACTCAGCTGCTAATACCTTCAAATATTCTTTGGCTTCCCTCGTGTCGAATCTATAAATTTGGGTTGAATACTCTACCCTCGAAAACCATTGTGATCCCCTATACTTGTGGGTTATCAAGACCTTTTTCTGGCGCCGTTGCCGGGGAACATAGCTATATTTGTTGAGTCACTTGGGATTATTACCAATTTATCACTATGAAGAATCTGAAGGATGCTAATACTAAGATTTATCCCTCTAAGACGAGGGGAGGTAAGGAACTGCCATCCAGTTCTGCTTTAGATTCACCTTCTGTTATAAGTAAACTTGCAACACCACCGCATGCTATCAATTCTAATATGTCGCAAGTTATTGATGATGCTATTTCTGCTATGGATAATTCTTATGATGATGCTAGTACCTTGCTTGATAATGATGATGTGCCACTTGGTGACTTTCTTGATGAACAAATTGCTAGAGTAATACAACATGATGTTGTTGAATCTGATGCTGAGCTTGAAACTTAAACTCCTGAAACACCTGCTAGAACTAGCCTTCCTAGATATGAATTGCCTAAGGTACCAGAAGGTTATGTTATGAATGAGGAGACAACAAGAGAAATTCTTGCTTGTAAGGATAGAGATGATCTAGAGAAATTACTATGCAAGTATAAAGAAAATCTCTGAATGCTAGAATGAAATATGATCCTAAGTTTGCTACTTCACCTATCTTTATTGATGATAAGGATTATGAATTCTCTGTCGGCCCAGAGTTCAATACTTGGTTGAATATGATCCTTTCCATGGTTATGAAACTGAAACTGTTGTGGCACATCTTACTAAGTTGAACGACATAGCCACCCTTTTTACTCATGATGAGAATACTCGCTATTACTTTATTCTCAAATTATTTCCGTTCTCATTAAAGGGTGATGCTAAAGCTTGGTACAATACTCTTGCTCCTGGTTGTGTGCGTAGTCCCCATGATATGATTTATTACTTCTTTGAAAAATATTTCCCTGCTCATAAGAAACAAGCTGCTTACAGGAAATATTTAACTTTGTGCAAACTAAAGAAGAGAGTCTCCCACAAGCTTGGGGGAGGCTTTGCCAATTACTTAATTATTTGCCTGATCATCCTCTTAAGAAAAATGGAATACTTGATATCTTCTATAATGGACTAACCGATGCTTCTAGGGACTTCCTATATAGTTGTGCTGATTGTGTTTTCAGGGAACGAACTGTTGGACAAGCTGAAGAATTATTGAATAATATATTGAAAAATTATGATGATTGGACTCTTCCTGAACTACGATGATTGGTCATAACTAATAGGCATGCTAATTATTGCACCGGCAGAGATCTTGTTGGGATGGAAGAAAGAAAAGAAAAGGACGTGGCACGTGCAAATTCTGGAAGAGACTTGCTACATGCAAATCAGTATGAGGACGTAGACTCACACGCGGTGCGGAAAACTAATACTGTTTATTTATGTGCTAATGCGGCAAGGAGATCAGTCAAGCATTCTTTTTGTTTCAAAAGATTGCACGTACATGCTTTTTGTGATGAAAGGAAGGAGAATTGGTTTGAACGGAAGGAGATCAAGATGTTATTTATCTTTCTGTTTTTACCAAGGAAAGAGAAGGATCAATCTTACACGTGTTCTGTATGGGATCTGTTGTGTTTAAAGGCTGTTGGGTGGGGTCCACCTACACGCATATTGCACGAGAAGACACACCACAACCAAAATAAGGAGACTAGTTTGTTATCAGGTTGTCGAATACTTAATTAGTTAATTCTTTGTTAGTTAGGATAAAAGTAAGAGTCCACGTGAGTTTACTTTTTTTAGGCCGGCTATAAAGCCAAGTTATGCGTCCCATGTAATGGCAGGTTATATTTTGATATGAAATAGACATATGTGTTTTCAGGGGTAGATACCCATATCAAGTTTTTGAGGTAGCTTTAGAAAACCTCTTTGTTGCGATTTCTGTGAGGAAATTGTTTTGCGCGTGAGGTGTCATCATCCAGATTGTTTCTCTCGTGCTGAGCCGCAAGGTTCAAACCCTCTACTTCGTGTACATCGTGTGCGCGGGCGAGAGGTTACTGCTACTGAAGGTGGAGCGCCGTGAAAGATCGGGCATCAATAACAGATCGGATCTCACCATCAAGGTTCGGTCCATATCACACCGGCTAAACGCACTCCGAAGAAGAGGGGTATATTATATCTTAGTCCCGGAGATATGCAAGAGGCAAAGAAATCTATGAAGTAAAAGGTATTAAAGCCGAGGATGTTAAAAATTTACCTCCTATTGAAGAAATACATGGGCTTAATACACCACCACTGCCTAAGGTGGTAGAGGTAAATTCTTTAATGAAATTCAATGATAATGATAATCCTCACAATATGCATCCTAGCCAATGCCTTTATGGGTTTGAAAACTACATTAGAAAACAAGATCACTTCAATACAAATGTTATGAAATAATTGAAATATAATTCTGATATGATTACTCGCTTGAGTGACTTGTTATTCAGAATCTCAAATGATGTTAGAGGTGTTTGAAAACATGCTTCTATGGTTCAAACTCAGTTAGAACAAGTTGCTAAATCTCAAAGAGAGTTGCTTGATGACATGAATAATAATATACTTGACTTTGCTGTTAGAGGTGCAACTAGAGGAGGTAAAATGACTCAGGAACCACTTTATCCTGAGGGACACCCAAAAAGAATTGAACAAGATTCACAAAGAGTTAACACTGATGCACCTAGTCCTTCTAGAAAGAAAAAGAAGAAGAAAAATGATAGGACTTTGCATGCTTCTAGTGAACCTGAAATAGAAAAACCTCCTGATATTGATAATGAAACTTCTATCTTTGATGCTGAAACTCAGTCTGGTAATGAACACTCACCTAGTGATAATGAAAAAGATAACGATGAGGTTCATGAGGATGCTCAACCAAATAATGAAAAAAAAACCTAGACAATGATGTTGAGATAGAACCACCTGTTGATCTTGATAACCCACAACCTAAGAATAAAAGATATGATAAGAGTGACTTCATTGCTAGAAAACACGGTAAAGAAAGAGAACCGTGGGTTAAAAAACCTATGCCTTTTCCACCCAAGTCAACTAAAAAGAAAGATGATGAAGAATTTGAACGTTTTGCTGAAATGTTGAGGCCAGTATTTTTGCGTACTCGCTTGACTGATATCTTGAAAATGCCTCCTTATGCAAAGTATATGAAAGACATCATCACTAAGAGAAAAATACCGGAAGTTGAAATATCCACTATGCTTGCTAATTATACTTTTTTTTAGAAAAGGAGGAGGACCCCCGGCCTCTGCATCTGGGCGATGCATAAGGCCACTTTATTAATTGTTCTCATAAGACCTTACAAAGTGATACAACAGTAAGACTGAAGCCACCGTCTATGCAACAACTGTCGCTACTCCTATCCAATTGATGAAGGGGAGCTGATAGTCTGAGCCTAATACCAAACAGACATCACAGCCAACCTAAACATCTAGGACCTGAGGTCCCAACCAGGACGCCTGCCGGGTATGGGGCACCTACCAGTCTGGCGCACTCCTCAACCAGGATGCCTGCCGGGTATGAGGCCGCCGCAACCACCTGCCACCAATCCATCTTCAGTGTGTACTGCTGCAACACCTTGCCCGGCCTCTTTGCCATCGACGCCACCACGGCGCCTGATAACGGCACCCTCCTCCGCGAGTCCCTCGCCACACATCGGGCGCCGAGTCTCCACCGCGCCACGCCGCCGAGAAACGCCACCATTAATGTGCAGGATGAAGCACCGCTCCACCAATTATTCCGTCCACTGGTCCCTCGAGCCCGTGTACACCTCCAAGAATGACACCACAAGAGGAAAACGACACAATAATTCCATCGTCATCCGATCTACTGATCTAGGGTTTCCCCCGAAGGTAGCAAATAGTGGCCTGGAACTTCTCAACAGTGATGCCTTCAACAAGGGAACGACACCGAAAAGTGCCGCCATCGCCGGCCTCGACAGCAGCCGCGAGCAGGTCTTCACCCAGATCTGTTCCAATGGCCTCCATCAAGCGTCTTGTGCACGGATCATCCACCATCGCGGCCGCTGCATCGCCCGTCACGAGACCACAGCCACCGACACAACCTCCGCCGTCCGGGGCCGCCGCCCCGGGATCCAGCCTTCGCTGGCCACCAGAGCGAAACCAACGAGCCCCATCAATGGCGGCGCAGCCGCATACCACGCCGTGAGAACGCCACCATAGCGTTGTCGCGTCGACCTCACGCCGCCGCCAGGAGCGCCCGCTGCCACGCCGCCGTGCCCCACGCTAGCTCAGCGCCTTCCATCGATTTGGCCATCCTGTGCCAGCCAAACGATGAAGGGGAGAGGCGTCCCGCCGCCGCCCACGCCAGGCAGGCTTCACCGGCCGGCGGCGAGGGGACTGGAGGAAGAGGGGGGACGGGGACCGGCGGCAGCGGGAGGCCTCCCCTGTCGCCCGCGGGAGCGACAGAGGAGGTAGATCCACTTTTTTCGGGAGCCCTGAAACTGCAGTGTATTAAATAAAAAGCCAACTATACTTTTAAAGATGGAGTACCTAAAAAACTTGGAGATCCGGGAATACCAACTATACCTTCCTCTATCAAAAAGAATTTTTGAAAACTGCTTTGTGTGATTTAGGAGCATATGTTAGTGTTATGCCTTCGTCTTTATATAAAAGACTTGATTTGAATAAACTCACACCGACTGAAATATCTTTGCAAATGGCTGACAAATCAACTGCCATACCTATCGGTATTTGTGAGGATGTGCCCGTTGTTGTTGCTAATGTTACTATTTTGACTGACTTTGTTATACTTGAGATGCCCGAGGACGACAACATGTCGATTATCCTTGGTAGACCCTTCTTGAATACTGCAGGGGCTGTTATTGATTGCAATAAAGGCAAGGTCACTTTTCATATTAATGGTAATGAGCATACGGTGCACTTTCCGAAGAAACGATTCCAAGTTAATGGTATTAATGTTATTGAAAAATCTTCGACAATCACTATTGGAAGTTTTCAAATACGTCTACCTACTGCCAAAAAGAAATATGAAATGCTTGTTGTTGGGGACATTCATATCCCCATTGAGGTAACTTAGTGATTTACGAAAGTTCTTCGGTTTCATGCTAATCGAAAGTGGTTGTTAATAAGACCTGATTGACCTTATTAATGGATCATTTTTTAGCGGTATGAAGTTGATGAATTTAGTAAGCACTACCTTCTGTCCCTATCTTTTGTTTTTTGTTTTTATTAGTTAAATCAAATAAAATGCCATGTCTTGTCTGTTTTCTGAATTTCCCATGCAATAAAAAATGACTCAAAAATAAAAGTTCTCAGAATGCTCTGAAAATTTAATACGATTTTTTCTGAATATTTCTGAATTTCTGGTGCCAATAATATCAGAGGGAGGTGCACTAGGTGGGCACAACCCACCTGGGCGCGCCAGGACTCCCAGGCACGCCCTGGTGGGTTGTGGCCCCCATGTGGGCCCCCTCACTTATCTCTTCACACCACATCATCACTTACCTCCAAAAAAAATCTCCATTTCTCTCTCTCCCATGTTTTTGCTCTCAAACCCCCCGATTTCGATCTCTTTGCTCGAAGCTCCATTTCCAAAACTGTTTCGGGGGATTGTTGCTTGGTATGTGACTCCACCGTTTGTCCAATTAGTTTTTGCTTTAGTGGTTTATATTTTGAATAATTAGCTACTCTTGGTGCTGCTGTAGATGAGCTTGCATGTTGAATTTTTAGAGTTCTAGTTAGTTTGAATATTTGCTATCTATGTATCCCTATGAGCAGTTGCTATCAATTTAATGAAGTTTTGTTGACAAATTTTTGTCACCCAAATTTTTTCAAAAATTGTACGCGATCATGATGAACCTATTTGGAAGGAGTTCTTCGAGGAGGCGATCCTCAGGGGCACCTTCTAGTGACAACTCTGCTCGCTGGTCTTATGTTCAACCAAGTGAAAGTTCCACACGAGATGCCGCTACCAAAACATGCTTATGGCCTTGTGATGACTATATGATGGGCATGGGCATTAAGGAGGAATTTGAGCAATATGTTCACAATGCCGGTCTCGGTCCCTACATTACAGATATTTGCCTGCGCCTGCTCTTTTTGACTATCACAACAAAGGAAGATATTTTGTTCTTGAGAGCGAGGCCTGAGCTCACAACGTAGCAGTGGAGGCAGCACGGCAGGCCGAGGCATCAGCAGCGAGAGCCTTCATGAGCTACCACGCCAACTACTATCCAGGCTACTGATCGACTACCAAGTTAGGCCAAAAGCCTAAGCTTGGGGGAGTACGTGTTTGTCACCGACATTACGTTGATGTCCACTTATTTTCATTTGTCGGTGTTCACACTTTTTCATTGTAGCATCCTTGCTTAACTATTTTTCTTGCTTTCTTCTTGTGTGTTTGAAAAACCTTAGAAAAACCAAGAGAATTAGTTGTAGTTAGTTTACTTTCTATGCATGCTTAGTTGTAATATTAAAAAGAAAACCCAAAATGATTTCCTTGTTCTTCTTTTGCTTGTTGGGAGCTTTCCCGTGTAAATAGTTTTTCTCGTTTTTGCTTTCCCTTTATTTGCTTGTTCAAGAAAAACAAAAACTCCAAAAATATTTCAGTGTGTTTCTTTGAATTTATTTTCTTTTTATTCGAGTCTTACTGATAACCCACAAGTATAGGGGATCGCAACAGTTTTCGAGGGTAGAGTATTCAACCCAAATTTATAGATTCGACACAAGGGGAGACAAAGAATATTTGAAGGTATTAGCAGCTGAGTTGTCAATTCAACCACACCTGGAGATTAATTATCTGCAGCAAAGTGATCAGTAGCAAAGTAGATTGATAGTTTTGATAGTAGTGACAACAACAATAACAGTAACAGTGATAGCAGTAATTTTGTAGCAAGTGTAACATTGATGATAGCAGTAGTAACTTAGCAGAAACAATATAAGATAAATTCGTAGGCATTGGATCGGTTACTTGTTGGATGATATTCATCATGAGATAGTTATAACCTAGCGCGATACGACACTAGCTCCAGTTCGTTAATATAATGTAGGCATGTATTCGGCAAATAGTCATACTTGCTTTATTAAAAGAACTTGCATGACATCTTTTGTCCTACCCTCTCGTGGCAGCGGGGTCCATATTGGAAACTAAGGGATATTAATGCCTCCTTTTAATAGAGAACCGGAACAAAGCATTAACACATAGTGAATACATGAACTCCTCAAACTACGGTAATCACCGGAAGGAGTCCCGGTTATTGTCACTCCAGGCTTACCGGCTCATAACACGTAGTAGGTTACTATAACTTGCAAGATCGGATCTAGAACATGGATATAATGGTGATAACATAAACGGTTCAGATATAAAATCATGGCACTCGGGCCCAAAGTGACAAGCATTAAGCATGGCAAAGTCATAGCAACATCAATCTTAGAACATAGTGGATACTAGGGATCAAGCCCTAACAAAAATAACTTGATTACATGATGAATCTCATCCAACTCCTCACCGACCAGCGAGCCTATGAAGGAATTACTCACTCCTGGTGGGGAGCATCATGGAATTGGCGATGGAGAAGGGCTGGTGATGACGAAGAACGAAGATCCCCCTCTCCGGAGCACCAAACGGACTCCAGATCTGCCCTCCCAGAAAAGAACAGGGCTTGGCGGCGGCTTCGTCTTGTGGATCGTGATAATTCTTTCTCCCTTTTTTTCTCCAAAAATAGGATTTTATAGCACCGGTTTCAGGGTCTGCGGGGCCACCAGGTGGGGACAACCCTCCTGGGCGCGCCAGGAGAGGGGGGCGTGCCCTGGTGGGTTGTGCCCACCCAGGGGCCCCTCTATGGTAGGTCTTGGCTCCAGAAATTATTGATATAAAAATTCCTCGCAAAGTTTGTTCCGTTCCGAGAACTTTTATTTCTGCACAAAAACAACACCATGGTAGTTCTGCTGAAAACAACGTCAGTCCGGGGTTAGTTTCATTCAAATCATGCAAATTAGAGTCCAAAACAAGAGGAAAAGCGTTAGGAAAAGTAGATATGTTGGATACGTATCACTTACCAAGGAGAAGACCACGATGAAATTGTTGAGTGGCCCTCATATGAATAACTGTTGATCTAATAAACAACCCATTTTACCTTGTCTTCTCCTGTTGAATAAAATGTTTGCAGATTCCAGCTTAGTCCACGACACTCTTGCACTATTATTATTTTCATGTCGTTCGGTCGTGCAAGTGAAAGGCAATAATGAAGACATTCAATGAACTGGTCATGGCAGAGAGAAACGGGTATGTACTCGACTTGTTCTGTTTGTGTACATATGTTTAACCTAGTATCCATGATTCAACCTATTATGATTAAACATGTTTGCAATGACAATTATAGATTATAGTTTCTCATGCCAAGCATAAGTAGCTGGGAGTGGATAATGATTTAGCTTGGATATCAACATTGCGTTAAAATGATTGTGATGTAGTATGATGATATGGTATCCTCCTCTAAATGTTCGAGTGGCTTGACTTGGCACATGTTCATGCATGTAGTTGAATCAAAACCAACAAAGCCCCTATAATATTTATGTTCATGGTGTTCATATCCTACTCATGCTAGTGTCCAATGTTACTTATGCATAATGCATGTTTATGACCGTTGTTACTCTCTAGTTGGCCGCTTCTCAATCTAATTGCTAGCCTTCGCCTATACTAAGTGGGAATTCTGCTTGTACATCAAAAACCTTGAACCCAAAGTTATTCCAGATGAGTCCACCATACCTACCTACATACGGTATTACCCTGCCGTCCTAAGTAAATTTACATGTGCTACCTCTAAAAACTTCAAATAAATATCCTTTTTGTGTGCCTTGATCGTTCAAGGAACGATAGGAGGTGGTCGGTATCTGATACGTCTCCAACGTATCTATAATTTTTGATTGTTCCATGCTATTATATTATCCATCTTGGATGTTTTATATACATTTATATGCTATTTTATATGATTTTTGGGACTAACCTATTAACCTAGAGCCCAGTGCCAGTTTATGTTTTTTCTTTGTTTTTGAGTATCGCAGAAAAGGAATACCAAACGGAGTCCAATTGATGTGCCAATTTTTGATGATTTTTTATGGACCAAAATAAGCCCCGAAGTAAAAGAGTTGGGCCAGAAGAGTCCCGGGCCATCCACGAGGGTGGGGAGCGCACCGTACCCCCTGGGCGCATCCCCCTATCTCGTGGACGACTCAGATCCCCCTGACGTGAGACCTACGCCAAAAATTCCTATAAATACAGAAACCTCCAGAAAATAACCTAGATCGGAGTCCCACCGCCGCAAGCCACTGTAGCCACCAAAAACCAATCGAGATCCTGTTCTGGCACCCTGCCGGAGGGGGGATCCATCACCGGTGGCTATCTTCATCACCCCGATGCTCTCCATGACGAGGAGGGAGTAGTTCACCCTCGGGGCTGAGGGTATGTACCAGTAGCTATGTGTTTGATCTCTCTCTCTCTCTCTCTCTCTCTCTCTCGTGTTCTTGATGTGGCATGATCTTGATGTACCGTGAGCTTTGCTATTATAGTTGGATATTATGATGTTTCTCCCCCTCTACTCTCTTGTAATGGATTGAGTTTTCCCTTTGAATTTATCTTATCGGATTGAGTCTTTAAGGATTTGAGAACACTTGATGTATGTCTTGCATGTGCTTATCTGTGATGACAATGGGATATTCGCGTGATCTACTTGATGTATGTTTTGGTGATCAAATTGCGGGTTCAGTGACCTTGTGAACTTATGCATAGGGTTTGGCACACGTTTTCGTCTCGACTCTCTGGTAGAAACTTTGGGGCACTCTTTGAAGTTCTTTGTGTTGGTTGAATAGGTGAATCTGAGATTGTGTGATGCATATCGTATAATCATACCTGCGGATACTTGAGGTGACATTGGAGTATCTAGGTGACATTAGGGTTTTGGTTGATTTGTGTCTTAAGGTGTTATTCTAGTACAAACTCTAGGATAGATCGAACGGAAAGAATAGCTTCATGTTATTTTACTACGGACTCTTGAATAGATAGATCAGAAAGGGTAACTTTGAGGTGGTTTCGTACCCTACAATAATCTCTTCGTTTGTTCTCCGCTATTAGTGACTTTGGAGTGACTCTTTGTTGCATGTTGAGGGATAGTTCTATGATCCAATTATGTTATTATTGTTGAGAGAACTTGCACTAGTGAAAGTATGAACCCTAGGCCTTGTTTCCTAGCATTGCAATACCATTTACGCTCACTTTTATCACTTGCTACTTTGCTGTTGTTATATTTTCATATTACAAAAACCTATATCTACCATCCATATCGCACTTGTATCACCATCTCTTCACTGAACTAGTGCACCTATACAATTTACCATTGTATTGGGTGTGCTGGGGACACAAGAGACTCTTTGTTATTTGGTTGGAGGGTTGTTTGAGAGAGACCACCTTCATCCTACGCCTCCCACGGATTGATAAACCTTAGGTCATCGACTTGAGGGAAATTTGCTACTGTCCTACAAACCTCTGAACTTGGAGGCCCAACAACGTCTACAAGAAGAAGGTTGTGTAGTAGACATCAAGCTCGTTTCTGGCGCCATTGCCGGGGAGGCTAGGTAAGCGGCACTAACACCCCGTCAACTAAGCTCTTTTCTGGCGTCGTTGCCGGGGGGTGAGTGCTTGAAGGTATATCTTTAGATCTTGCAATTGAATCTTTTTGTTTCTTGTTTCATCACTAGTTTAGTCTATGAAAGAAATCTAAAAAAAATGGAATTAAGGTTGCCTCATATGCTTCATCTTTTTAATGTCTTTCGTGAAAATGATGGGAAGGAAAATTGTGCTCAAGTACTAGAAGAAGAATTACATAGAATGCTTGGCATAAAATATGTGAATGAGGAGCATGATTGCAATGTTGTTAGTATGAATTCTTTGAATACCCATGATGCTAATGATATGCAAAGCCACAAGCTTGGGGATGCTATGTTTGATGAAGATGATATGTTGAGTCCCCCAAGTTTTGATGAGAATATTTATTATGATGAAAGCATGCCTCCTATTTATGATGATTATATTGATGAAAGTGGGTTTGGAAGAGTGTCAACTTTAGGAAGTAATGATCCCATTATTTTGGAGGATGTTGAATCTTATTGTGATAATTATGAAAGTGGATATGGAGAGGTCATGACTTCATTTAGTGATGATTCCACTATTTCGGAAGAGGTTCCAATTGATTATGAGAACGAAGTTGCTATCTATGATGATTATTGCGATGAAACGTATGCTATAAATATTAATGATAACCATGAAACTTGTCATCTTGATTTTAATTTTCAATTGGAATATGCCTCACATGATAGTTATTTTGTTGAGTTTGCTCCCACTATTCCGAATGAGAAGAATTTTGCTTATGTGGAGAGTAATAAAAATTCTATGCTTTTAGATCATGAAAAGAATGCTTTATGTGATGGTTATATTGTTTAATTCATTCATGATGCTACTGAAAATTATTATGAGGGAGGAATATATGCTTGTAGGAATTGCAATAATATCAAGTTTCCTCTCTATGTGCTTAAAATCTTGAAGTTATGCTTGTTTTGCTTTCCTATGCTAGTTGATTCTTGTTCCCATAAATTGTTTGCTCACAAAATTCCTATGCATAGGAAGTGGGTTAGGATTAAATGTGTTAGTCATATTCTTCATGATGCTCTCTTTATGTTCCAATTCTTATCTTTTATGTGAGCACCATTGAAATCATCATGCCTAGCTAGGGGCGTTAAATGTTAGCGCTTGTTGGGAGGCAACCCAATTTTATTTTTGTTCTTTGCTTTTTGCTCCTGTTTAGTAATAAATAATACATCTAGCTTCTGTTATGTTTGTGTTTTTTATGTTTTTGTTAGTGTTTTTGCCAAGTAGAACCAATAGGATCTTCTTGGGTGATAGTTGTTTGATCTTGCTGAAAAAGACATAAACTTTATGCTAACGAAAATAATTGTTAAAATTCACCAGAACGTGATAAAATGCTAATTAGTTTTGCAGAAGATCAATATACAAATTATCCAGGCTGTCCTAGTTTTTTAGAATTTTTGGAGTTCCAGAAGTATTCGAACAAATCAGATTGCTACAGTCTGTTCTGTTTTTGACAGATTCTGTTTTCTATGTGTTGTTTGCTTATTTTGATGAATCTATGAGTAGTATCAGAGGGTATGAACCATAGAGAAGTTCGAATATAGTAGATATTACACCAATATGAATTTAGAATGAGTTCACAATATTACCTAAGTGGTGGTTTTATTTTCTTATACTAACGGAGCTTACGTGTTTTCTGTTGAGTTTTGTGCTGTGAAGTTTTCAAGTTTTGGGTAAAGATTCAATGGATTATGGAATAAGGATTGGCAAGAGCCTAAGCTTGGGGATGCCCAAAGCTCCCCAAGCTAATATTAAAGGACAACCAAGAGCCTAAGATTGGGGATTCCCCGGAAGGCATCCCCTCTTTCGTCTTCGTTCATCGGTAACTTTACTTGGAGCTATATTTTTATTCACCACATGATATGTGTTTTGCTTGAGCATCATTTTATTTTATTTTGTTCTTATTGCTGTTTGAATAATATCCCAAGATCTGAAATTCCTAAATGTTAGAGAGTATTCACATAGTTACACAATTATTCAACTACTCATTGATCTTCACTTATATTTTTCGGAGTAGTTTGTCGTTTGCTCTAGTGCTTCACTTATATCTTTTTAGAGCACAGTGGTGATTTTATTTTATAGAAATTATTGATCTATCATGCTTAACTTATATTATTTTGAGAGTCTTTTAAAACAACATGGTAATTTGCTTTGGCTATAAAATTAGTCCTAATATGATAGGCATCCAAGATGGGTATAATAAAAACTTTCATATAGAGTGCATTAAATATTATGAGAAGTTTGATACTTGATAATTGTTTTGAGATATAAAGATGGTGATATTAGAGTCGTGCTAGTTGAGTAATTGTAAAATTGAGAAATACTTGTGTTGAGGTTTGTAGGTCCCGTAGCATGCACGTATGGCAACCGTTGTGTGACAAATTTGAAGCATGAGGTGTTCTTTGATTGCCTTCCTTATGAGTGGCGGTCAGGGACGAGCGATGATCTTTCCTACCAATCTATCACCCTAGGAGCATGCGTGTAGTGCTTAGTCTTGATGACTTGTAGATTTTTTGCAATAAGTATGTGAGTTCTTTATGACAAATGTTGAGTCCATGGATTATACGCACTCTCACCCTTCCATCATTGCTAGCCTCTTCGGTACCGTGCATTGCCCTTTCTCACCTCGAGAGTTGGTGCAAACTTCGCCGGTGCATCCAAACCCCGTGATATGATACACTCTATCACACATAAGCCTCCTTATATCTTCCTCAGCCACCATACCTACCTATTATGGCATTTCCATAGCCATTCCGAGATATATTGCCATGCAACTTTCCACCGTTCTGTTTATTATGACACGCTTCATCATTGTCATATTCCCTTGCATGATCATGTAGTTGACATCGTATTTGTGGCAAGGCCACCATTCATAATTTTTCATACATGTCACTCTTGATTCATTGCCCATCCCAGTACACCGCCGGAGCCACTCATATAGAGTCATATTTTGTTCTAGTATCGAGTTGTAATCCTTGAGTTGTAAATAAATAGAAGTGTGATGATCATCATTATTAGAGCATTGTCCCATGTGAGGAAAAAAAGAGAAAGGCCAAATAAAAAAAGAGAAGGCCCCCATAAAAGGCCAAATAAAAAAGAGAAGGCCCAAAAAAATGAGAGAAAAAGGGAGAAGGGGCAATGTTACTATCCTTTTTCCGCACTTGTGCTTCAAAGTAGCACCATGATCTTCATGATAGAGAGTCTCTTATTTTGTCACTTTCATATAGTAGTGGGAATTTTCATTATAGAACTTGGCTTGTATATTCCAACGATGGGCTTCCTTAAAATGCCCTAGGTCTTCGTGAGCAAGCAAGTTGGATGCACACCCACTTAGTTTCTTTTGTTGAGCTTTCATACATTTATAGCTGTCGGTGTACTAAAGTAGGGGTACCTTAGTACCCCAGACTTGTGCACGGGCAGTTGTAGCACCCTGCGGCGAGGCCCGCCCAGGAAGCGCCAAGAGAAGACCAAGCATTCAAGGCAAGGCCCCCGGCAAGAGGAGCTTGCCGGGCCAAGAAGACAAGACCCCGGCAAGAGGAGCTTGCCGGGATGACTATGCCCATGTAATACCATCCAAGAACAAAGTATACGAGACAGAAGATCGAGACCCCGACAAGAGGAGCTTGTCGGGAAGGCCGAACCCAGGCACCACAAGAGAAGCCCGCCACGGCGCGCCATGCGCCCCGGCAAGGCCTGATAGCCGGCAAGCTATCAAGCACAGGAAGACGACCCCCGCGGCAAGCCACTTGCCGCGGCAAATCGCCACCTCAGGGCTGCGCTCCAGCTCGCCCGCCCACGCGTCGCTCCGGGGTTTCCCCCAAGGGCACGTGGCGGGGCACCGCGCAGCCTGGGGTATGCGGTGGCATGCAGCCACCACCGTGGCGAGCGGTGGCGCACCTAACGGTCCGCCTCGGTGCTGTCCAGGCGACCGTGACGGGCATTTAATGCCCTTGTCCCCTACCGTCAGAAGTAGGTATGATAACACTGTGCCGCGCTGCAGCGCCACTGTTCCCACACTGTTACAACTTCCACCCCTTTTACGCTTTTACCCCTTTCTCTTACGTTGACACCTGTCGGTGACCCCTTTGCGCTATAAAAGGAGGCCCGTGTGCAACGTAGAGGGGGCTCCGGGGTTCGGAGATTCAGGATCCAGACAGCCATACGCTCGGTGTAGCTAGCTCTCCAAGCTCCCGAGCTCCCCAGTTCAATACAACCAAGCAGGAGTAGGGTTTTACGCGTCCATCGCGGCCCGAACCTGGGTAAACCGCCCGTGTGCTCGCCTCGATCTGCTCTCCGTGCTCCCTCCGCCCCCCTCACCGAACAACGAAAGGGGCTCCGGCCCCATAGGTGCTCGCGGGGGACGCCGTCCGCCCCGACATCTTTGGCGCGCCAGGTAGGGGGCTAGCGTCGAGGTTGTGCGGATCTGATTCAGGCGAACACTGGTAAGTTCAGGTATGAACAAGTACCTATCCGCCCCGCTCCGCGGGGCGGAGGCATTCCTCCCTACGGAATCGTGCACGGCCCTCCTCGAGTACCCACTCACGCAGAGTTCGGGCGAGAAGCAGCTGCTCCTTGAGGAGGACCGCCTTCCGGCCGCTGGGCGAACCGCTCGCTTCCAGCGAATCCTGCGCCGCTCCTGTAGCCGCAGCGGTTAGCGCCGGAAGCCGCGAAAAAGGCGACCTCGTTCTTCGGCGCGTTTCGTCCGCCAAGATCCAAACGAGTCGACGCCAACCGTGGGAGGAGTTTCGCCAGCGCGGTTGCCGGAACCCGTTCCGTCAACCAACCTCCCTGCCCAAGTCTTGCCGAAGTTGCATGTGATCCTTGGCGCAGGGGCGGGCGCAGACCCCGCGCATCAGTGAAAGCTCCTATGCTTTGCGCTTTTTGCCTGTTACATGCTCCTCTTCGTTATTTGCATGTATTATTTGGCATCCTGCGTAACATGCATGTCCAGTAAGCATCAGCACGCCGAAAGGCCATGTGCTTGCTTCCCTCTTTATTTTCCTTGCCTCTTAGACAGAGGGAGCGTTCCTCGCGCACAAAGTTTGCCGGGGGAAGGAGATGGGAGAGGAACCAAGCGCTGGAACCAAGTGCTGTCCAAGAAAAGGGAGCCTCGTCGAGGAACGAGCGTTATACATAAGCTAAGTTATTAGAATTTGAGCAGTTCAGATTCTTAATTTTCAGTTGTCTTCCTTGGACGGTCACACTTTGTATGGAAAACCTGTGCGCGGAGGAACCTACCCGCGGCTAGCCGCACCCTCACCTTGTTTCGAGTACGCTCAACGATTTAAGCGAGCTGCGATGAGCGTCGCGCCCTTGTTTCGTTTCCGAGCTCACTCAACAAGCTGAGCGCGATTGCGACTGGCTGCGGCGAGGTTGCTTCCCGGCGAGGCCTTGGCCGGCAGGCTGCTATAAGCCCAAGGGCTCCTTGCCGGAGAGTTCCCCAGGAGCATAGGGTGAAAAGCATACAAAGTAAAAGGGCCAGGACAAGGAAGATAACAATGCACTGATTGGTCCAGATAAGATAAAAACCTTACGTAACTTATCACAGTGACTAATGAGCTCATAACGCCGTGTGCAGCGGCAAAAAGAGATAAGATAAAGGAGGCCTAGTCTGCGCGGTCGCCCTCAATCCTGGAAATCTTGCCCACTCTGGCGATGATGTCGGCAACCTGCTCCTTCAGCGCCTCCATGTCAGCGTCGGCCGGCAGGCTGCAAAGAACGTTGATGAGATTTATACCGGGATTGCGGTATACAATCTTCGTCAGCACACGCTCCAAGGTTCCCGTGCAGGCCCGGCGCGTCTCCTCGGCCAGTTGCGCGGGGATCTTCTTCCGAAGATCCGCAAGAGCCGGCGCGACCCCTCTGAAGAAGAGGCTGAGCTTGGCGCTGTGAGGGTGGTCCGGGTCCGGGGAGTAGATGAGGTGTTCCAACTTCAACGCCAGCAACTCCTGGTCGATGCTGGATGCAGAAGACACCAGGTCCTCGGTCCACACCGCGACGGTCCGACGGAAGTCCTCGGCCGCAGTGTTGGCGCTCTCCGCCAAGCTTCGCTCCTTGCGGAGCCCCTCCTCCAGCGCGGAGACTTTCAGCTCCAGGGCCTTGATGGAGTCCTTGGCGGCCTTCAGCTCGTCGCCCTGCTTGGAGAGACGCGCCTGGAGTTCGGAGTTGGCGTGGGCGTACTTCTCCCGCTCCGCATTGAGCGCGCCGACCCTCTCCGCGCTCGCCTTCAACGACTCCTCTAGCTGCGCGACCTTGGCGGCGAGCTCCTCCCTGGCGGTCTCCGCGGCAGCCGCGGCGGCTTTCGCCTCTTCCAGCTCCTCGCCAAGGGCCCGCTCCCGAGCGGCAAGTTCCTCCTCGTGGGAGTTGAGGTTGGCCTGCAGCTGGGCAAGCTCTCCCTCTCGCCGAGACAGCTCCACCCCGGCGAGCCGCTGCTGCTCTTCGGCATCGGCCTTCTGCAGCACCCACTCCTGGTACTCCCCGGCGAGCCTCTCGCACTCCTCCGCCACGCCGCGGAGGGCAGCTTGGTTGGCGGCGCGGAGCTCCGTCGCACGCTTCTCCATCTCGACGGCGGCCTCCGCAGCGAGGGTCTCCCGGGAAGCAAGCTTCGCCTGCCTGGCCCGGTAAAGGGGCAGGAGCCGGCGAAGCAGCTTCTCCTCCTCGGGCTCTTCGGCCCCGCCGGGCGCCTCGACAATCTTCAGGCCCGCGGAGGCGAGGACCTCCCCGTCAAGGGCCTCGCCCTCCGCGGGGGCCCGCGCAGAAGAACCCCATGGCACCTGGATGAAGATGCCATTGGGGGCTTCAAGGTAATGACCCGCCCGCTCCTTTTCGGCGGAGGGGTCGGCGGCCGGCGCAGCACCTGATGCTCCTGCTGCCTCCGGGTCGGCAGTGCGACCGCCGTCCCCCTCCCCGGCCGTTGCGTCCGCCGCTGGGGCGGTCTCCTGCGCGGATGGCTCGGCAGCTCCCGCCGCGTCCTCAGCGGCAGGGGCGTCGCCGCCGCCGCCGCGCGCACCCTCCTCCTCCTCGATGTTGATGACCTCCGTCTCCATCTGCTCGGGAGGAGGGGAATCTAGAAGAAGGAGAATAGAGAGCAAAAGAAATTCAAGCAAACATCCAAAAAAAAAGAGACGAGCCCAAGATGACTAAGTCACAGAGCTTACCTTGGCGGACGCCATCAGCGGCGGGTTCCCTCGCCGGGGAGCGCTGCCTTGGCGGGGTCACCGCCCTCGCCGGGCTACCCGCCCCTGGCGGAGTACCCGCCCTCGGCGGAGTGCTCGCCCTTGGCGGGATGCTCTCCTTTACCGGAGAGCTCGGCCTTGGCGGAGACGGCGGGGCCCGCGGCTCCTCGGGGGCGGTTTCTGGACGCTCCTGCGGCTGCGGCTGCGGCTCCACCTCTGCATGAGACAGTATTATCAAGATACCAGCGCAGGGACGATCCCTCAAGCACGCCCGACGAGCGAAAGTACGGAACCCGGACTTACGCTGGGGGCTGCGCTGGGGGCTACGCTGGGGGCTGCCCCTCGGAGCAGCGCTCGGATCCGGCAGGCTGAGCTCCGGCACGCCCCCAGTTGCCGCGGTGGGCGAGTCGCCCACAACCTCAACCACGGGCGCCTTGGCTTTCTTCGCCACTCGCTCCGCCAAGGTCCTGAAGTTAAGATAAGGAACAAGATCAGAGCCTGCGACAATCAAGGCAAAGTTCACGAAGATGCAAGACCTCAAAGCTCTTACTCCCGTTCGTCCTCGTCGTCGTCGTCGCTCAAGGCGGAGAAATCAAACTCCACCTGACGCGCGGTCACGCGGGGAGCGGGAGGCGAGGTCTCCCTCGGGCGCTTGGCGGTCCCGACGGTTGCCGGGGCCCGGGGAGCGGGCGGAGCCGCCGCTCCACCCTCCAAGGGCTCCTTTCCGTGCGGCGCTGCCTTACGGGGCGCCCCCGACGTGGCTGACGCGCCGGGCGCCCTCGTCGCAACCTGGCTCCCCCGGGAGGCTCGTGCCGCTTGGCGGGGTGGTTGTTGCCGGGGGGCCGGCGCCTTTGCCCCTATCGCCGTCCTGCGGGGACGCTTCGCTGGAGAACGCCCGGGGCTTGCACGGGACGAGGAGGTCCCCGACGCTGAGGGAAGGTCATCGGCGTAGAGCTCCAAGGATCCGTCGGAGTCGTCGTCACCACCGTCCTCCTCCTCCACTCCGGCAAGCCCGCTGGACCCAGCGTCCTGCGCTGTGGCCCCTTGTCCTCCGGCGGTGGTGGCCCTCGCCGCGGCCTCGATCAAGATCCCCTGGATCCCGGAGTCCCTCAGAGAGGGAACCCCGGCGAGCTCGTCGGGGGGCAGCTTCAGCAGTCTGCGGATCTCCGCCACCTCCGCTTGGCGGGACGCCTCCGCGGCCTCCGCCTCCTCGGGCGAGAAGCCGAACTCCCCGGCCGCTGCGGCTGCGGTGGCCTCCTCAGCCCAAGAAGCTACGCATGCTACCTCTCGCGCAGTGGTGTCCCGCGTCAGCCCCTGGGCCTCGTCCTTCTTCTTCGCCACCTCCGCCAGGTTGTCGAAGAAGTTCATGATGACGTCTGGCTTGGGCGGAATCCACGTGCGGTCGACGCCGTGCGAGTCGCACGCGGGCATCATGGCGCGAAGGGAATCCCGGGCCGAGCTGTTGCAAAGAGGTACAACTCCCCGGGGCTCCCTGAACCACTCTGGGTGGGCCGGGTCATGCTTGAATAGCTCCCGGACCATCCCCTTCAGCTCCACCGACGTGAAGTTGAAGTTGAGCCCGGGGCGCAGCCTCATTATGTCCGCCGCGTTGCTATACTCCCAGACTGGCCTCTTCCTATCTTGAAGAGGAGCGATGCGGCGGCGGAGGAAGTCTGCGCCCACCTCTCCGACGGACAGCCTCGCTGACCGAAGACGGAGAATCCTGATGAGGGCGACGTCGAGCTTGCGGTCGTCCGAATCCAGCTCGCTCCAATCCTTGCCGCGCATAATAGGTGTTGCGCGCGGCGCGGTGAAAGGTTGCGGCTGGTCCTCGACAACCCAGCACCAGTCGGCACGCCACTCCTCCCACTTGCCGCGGAGCTCCCCCGGCAAGTAGGAATCCTTCTTGTTCAGGCGAAAGACCCAAGATATCCCTCCGGCGAGGGGGGCGCCGGCCTCTACTCTAGGGATGAAGAAGTGCCTAAAAAGCGCCACGTTTGGATATACCCCAATATAGTTTTCGCACATATGCGCGAAAACCGCCATCGTGAGAACGGCGTTGGGAGTAAAGTCAAGAAGGTGGAGGCCGAAGGTGTTCATTATGTCGCAGAAGAAGTCAGAAAAAGGAGGGCAAAGACCGCAGTGGAAGAAGGCTGCGAAGAAATAATACCCGCCGGGGTAGTTGCCCTTGGCGGCGGCCGGATAGACTCGGGTGCGGGGATGCGCCTTGGTCTCCTCGGCCCAGAACAAGTAGTACTTGTTCCAGAGCTCCCGCGCGCTGAGCTTCGGCGAGAAGACGAGGTTCTGCTTCCGCAGCAAGGTGAGCATCGCCGCGTGCTCCGATTTCTCCTTCTTGGTCTTCTCCGCCTTCGCCTTCTCGGTCTTCGGGGCCATGGCGGAGGCGGCGAGGGAAGGGAGATGAAGAATCCGGTAGCACCGCAGGTGCGAGCGAGCGGCGGAGGAAATATGGAGGCGGAGCACAAAAGGGATCTCTGGAGACGGGAGAGGACGCAGTAAAGGCGAAGGAGGGGAGCCGCTCCCGTTTCCTCTGCCTTATATGGGGAAGTGGCGGACACTCCGTTCTTGCCATTGAGAATCGTGCGCGACGTGACGCGCGCCTGCGCGGTTCAGCCCCGCGCACGCCACCCACGTCACGCTCACCCCGCACGCCCCGCCCCCACGACGCCGCGATAAGCGCGCGCCGCCTGGGGAAGGTGCGACGGATGCGGAGTTAAGGAGCGGCGCGACCAAGGCCACGCGTGCCCGTGCACTGTTAGGGCCTGGCCCAACGACGCTCGGCACCGTGTGTGGCCCAGGCCCGGGGGCTCCTGTCGGTGTACTAAAGTAGGGGTACCTTAGTACCCCAGACTTGTGCACGGGCAGTTGTAGCACCCTGCGGCGAGGCCCGCCCAGGAAGCGCCAAGAGAAGACCAAGCATTCAAGGCAAGGCCCCCGGCAAGAGGAGCTTGCCGGGCCAAGAAGACAAGGCCCCGGCAAGAGGAGCTTGCCGGGACGACTATGCCCATGTAATACCATCCAAGAACAAAGTATACGAGACAGAAGATCGAGACCCCGACAAGAGGAGCTTGTCGGGAAGGCCGAACCCAGGCACCACAAGAGAAGCCCGCCACGGCGCGCCATGCGCCCCGGCAAGGCCTGATAGCCGGCAAGCTATCAAGCACAGGAAGACGACCCCCGTGGCAAGCCACTTGCCGCGGCAAATCGCCACCTCAGGGCTGCGCTCCAGCTCGCCCGCCCACGCGTCGCTCCGGGGTTTCCCCCAAGGGCACGTGGCGGGGCACCGCGCAGCCTGGGGTATGCGGTGGCATGCAGCCACCACCGTGGCGAGCGGTGGCGCACCTAACGGTCCGCCTCGGTGCTGTCCAGGCGACCGTGACGGGCATTTAATGCCCTTGTCCCCTACCGTCAGAAGTAGGTATGATAACACTGTGCCGCGCTGCAGCGCCACTGTTCCCACACTGTTACAACTTCCACCCCTTTTACGCTTTTACCCCTTTCTCTTACGTTGACACCTGTCGGTGACCCCTTTGCGCTATAAAAGGAGGCCTGTGTGCAACGTAGAGGGGGCTCCGGGGTTCGGAGATTCAGGATCCAGACAGCCATACGCTCGGTGTAGCTAGCTCTCCAAGCTCCCGAGCTCCCCAGTTCAATACAACCAAGCAGGAGTAGGGTTTTACGCGTCCATCGCGGCCCGAACCTGGGTAAACCGCCCGTGTGCTCGCCTCGATCTGCTCTCCGTGCTCCCTCCGCCCCCCTCACCGAACAACGAAAGGGGCTCCGGCCCCATAGGTGCTCGCGGGGGACGCCGTCCGCCCCGACAATAGCTCTAGTGCATCCGTTGCATGGCAATCCCTACTCCTCGCATTGACATCAATTGATGGGTATCTCCATAGCTTGTTGATTAGTCACGTTGATGCGAGACTTTCTCCCTTTTTGTCTTCTCCTTACAACCTCCATCATCTTACACTGTTCCACCTATAGTGCTATGTCCATGGCTCACGCTCATATATTGCGTGAAAGTTGAAAAAGTTTGAGAATGATAAAGTATGAAACAATTGCTTGGATTGTCATCGGGGTTGTGCATGATGGGAGCATTTTGTGTGACGAAAATGAAGCATGGCCAAACTATATGATTTTGTAGGGATGAGCTTTCTTTGGCTATGTTATTTTGAGAAGACATAATTGCTTGGTTAGTATGCTTGAAGTATTATTATTTTTATGTCAATATTAAACTTTTTTCTTGAATCTTATTGATCTGAATATTCTTGCCACAATAAAGAAAATTACATTGAAAAATATGTTAGGTAGCATTCCACATAAAAATTCTGTCTTTATCATTTACCTACTCGAGGACGAGCAGGAATTAAGCTTGGCGATGCTTGATACGTCTCCAACATATCTATAATTTTTTATTGTTCCATGCTATTATATTATCCATCTTGGATGTTTTATATACATTTATATGCTATTTTATATGATTTTTGGGACTAACCTATTAACCTAGAGCTCAGTGCTAGTTTATGTTTTTTCCTTGTTTTTGAGTATCACAGAAAAGGAATACCAAACGGAGTCCAATTGATGTGCCAATTTTTGATGATTTTGTATGGACCAAAAGAAGCCCCCGGAGTAAAAGAGTTGGGCCAGAAGAGTCCCGGGCCATTCACGAGGGTGGGGGCACACCCTACCCCCCTGGGCGCGTCCCCCTATCTCGTGGATGACTCGGAGACCCCCCTGACGTGAGACCTACGCCAAAAATTCCGATAAATACAGAAACCTCAAGAAAATAACCTAAATCGGGAGTTCCGCCGCCGCAAGCCTCTGTAGCCGCCAAAAACCAATCGGGACCCTGTTCCGGCACCCTTCCGGAGGGGGATCCATCACTGGTGGCTATCTTCATCATCCCGGCGCTCTCCATGATGAGGAGGGAGTAGTTCACCCTCAGGGCTAAGGGTATGTACCAGTAGATATGTGTTTGATCTCTCTCTCTCTCTCTCATGTCCTTGATGTGGCACGATCTTGATGTACCCCGAGCTTTGCAATTATAGTTGGATCTTATGATGTTTCTCCCCCTCTACTCTCTTGTAATGGATTGAGTTTTCCCTTTGAAGTTATCTTATCGGATTGAGTCTTTAAGGATTTGAGAACACTTAATGTATGTCTTGCATGTTCTTATCTATGGTGACAATGGGATATTCACGTGATCTACTTGATGTATGTTTTGGTGATCAACTTGCGGGTTCAGTGACCTTGTGAACTTCTGCATAGAGGTTGGCACACGTTTTCATCTTGACTCTCCGGTAGAAACTTTGGGGCACTCTGTTCTTTGTGTTGGTTGAATAGATGAATATGAGATTGTGTGATGCATATCTTATAATCATACCCGCGAATACTTGAGGTGACATTGGAGTATCTAGGTGACATTAGGGTTTTGGTTGATTTGTATCTTAAGTTGTTATTCTAGTATGAACTCTAGGATAGATCGAACGGAAAGAATAGCTTCGTGTTATTTTACTACAGACTCTTGAATAGATCAATCAGAAAGGATAACTTTTAGGTGGTTTCGTACCCTACAATAATCTCTTTGTTTGTTCTCCGCTATTAGTGACTTTGAAGTGACTATTTGTTGCATGTTGAGGGATAGTTATATGATCCAATTATGTTATTATTGTTGAGAGAACTTGCACTAGTGAGAGTATGAACCCTAGGCCTTGTTTCCTAGCATTGCAATACCGTTTACGCTCACTTTTATCACTTGCTAGCTTGCTATTTATATATTTTTAGATTACAAAAACCTATATCTACCATCCATATCGCACTTGTATCACCATCTCTTCGCCGAACTAGAGCACCTATACAATTTACCATTGTATTGGGTGTGTTGGGAACACAAGAGACTATTTGTTATTTGGTTGCAGGGTTGTTTGAGAGAGACCATCTTCATCATACGCCTCCCACGGATTGATAACCTTAAGTCATCCACTTGAGGGAAATTTGCTACTGTCCTACAAACCCCTGCACTTGGAGGCCCAACAACGTCTACAAGAAGAAGGTTGTGTAGTAGACATCAGTATCTTCCATGCTAAGCGGGTTATTCTCAGGTCGAGTGTTTATTAACTTGCTATCGCACGAGAAAAGGGCGGTAATAGGGATTCCCAGTCCCGAACTAAAAAATACAAATAATTAAACAAAACTCCCCCGGGACTGTTGTTGGTTTGGATGACACCGTTGTTTCGGACAAGCCGTGGAATGTGATTGTTGGTGGAGGGGGAGTAAACCTTTACTTTTATCACTTGGGAACCGCACTAGCGTGCTTAGCATGGAAGATATTGATAACTGATGGTGGTGAAGTAAATGAGAAGGGTGCATGTCTCAAAATACCATTTACCTCTGTTTTAAAACTTGAGCTCTCGCACCTCTGCTAATCACTGGTTCCCTCTATGAAGGGACTATTTATTTACTTTTATGTTGTGTCATCACCTTCTAAAACAAAGAGCTAGAACTTGAGAGCACAACTATCATGACTTATGCATTGTGTGTAGCTAATGTTGGGTGCATCATGACTGGATCTTTTCTACCATGAATTACAATGTTTAGTCGCTGCTTGAACTTTGGAGGTGCTCTGCATTTATGTTTTGCGGTCTCAGAAAGGGCTAGCGAGATACCACTATTGTCATATTATATCATGGATGTTTTGACAACGTGTTGCTGTTTGAGAATTGAGATATCTTATTTTTGCTCGCTAGCTGATTATATTGATATGAGTCAATATTATCTTTAAGAGTTATTGTTGGCATGGTTAGTTATAATGTTGGCTGAAAACCTGGGTGCTGTTTAAGCTTATTTATGCAAACAATAGCAAAAGAGTTCGTAAAAGTTTTTCTTTTCACTTTCAGTTTATCAACTGAATTACTTGAGGACAAGCAAAGGTTTGAGCTTGGGGAGTTGATACGTTTCCAACATATCTACTTTTCCTAACGCTTTTCCTCTTGTTTTGGACTCTAATTTGCATGATTTGAATGAAACTAACCCCGGGCTAACGCTGTTTTCAGCAGAACTACCATGGTGTTGTTTTTGTGCAGAAATAGAAGTTCTCGGAATGGAACGAAACTTTGCGAGGAATTTTTATATAATAAATAAGATTTTTGGAGCCAAGACCTACCGGAGGGGGCACCTGGGTGGGCACAACCCACCAGGGCACGCCCCCTCCTGGCGCGCCCTGGTGGGTTGTGCCCACCTGGTGGCCCCGCTAACCCTGAAACCGACGCTATAAAATCACATTATTCTAGAAAAAAACCAGGGAGAAGGAATTATAACGATCCATGAGACGGAGCCGCCGTCACCTCCTATTCTTCATCGGGAGGCTAGATATGGAGCCCGTTTGGGTCTCCGGGGAGGGGGATCTTCGTTTTTCATCATCACCATGAAGGAAATATGCCCTAGAGGCAATAATAAAGTTGTTATTTATATTTCCTTATATCATGATAAATGTTTAATATTCATGCTAGAATTGTATTAACCGGAAACTTAGTACATGTGTGAATACATAGACAAACATAATGTCCCTAGTATGCCTCTACTTGACTAGCTCGTTAATCAAATATTCTTAAGTTTCCTAACCATAGACATGTGTAGTCATTTGATGAATGGGATCACATCATTAGAGAATGATGTGATGGACAAGACCCATCCGTTAGCTTAGCATTATGATCGTTTAGTTTTATTGATATTGCTTTCTTCATGATTTATACATATTCGTCTGACTATGAGATTATGCAACTCCCGAATACCGGAGGAACACTTTGTGTGCTTGATACGTCTCCAACGTATCTATAATTTTTTGATTGCTCCATGCTATATTATCTTCTGTTTTGGACTTTATTGGGCTTTATTATTCACTTTTATATTATTTTTAGGACTAACCTATTAACTGGAGGCCCAGCCCAGAATTGCTTGTTTTTTCCTATTTCAGAGTTTCGTAGAAAAAGAATATCAAACGGAGTCCAAACGGAATGAAACCTTCGGGAACGTGATTTTCGGAACGAACATGATCTAGAGGATGTGGACCCTATGTCAAGAAACAAAGGAGGAAGCCCTCAGGCGCGCCCTTCGCCCTCGTGGGCCCCCTGTTGCTCCACCGACCTACTCCTTCCTCCTATATATACCTACGTACCCCCAAACGATCAGAAACGGAGCCAAAAACCTAATTCCACCGCCGCAACCTTCTGTACCCACGAGATCCCATCTTGGGGCCTGTTCCGGAGCTCCGCCGGAGGGGGCATCGATCACGGAGGGCTTCTACATCAACACCATAGCCTCTCCGATGATGTGTGAGTAGTTTACCTCAGACCTTCGGGTCCATAGTTATTAGATAGATGGTTTCTTCTCTCTTTTTGGATCTCAATACAATGTTCTCCCCCTCTCTCGTGGAGATCTATTCGATGTAATCTTCTTTTGCGGTGTGTTTGTTGAGACCGATGAATTGTGGGTTTATGATCAAGTTTATCTATGAACAATATTTGAATCTTCTGAATTCTTTTATGTATGATTGGTTATCTTTGCAAGTCTCTTTGAATTATCAGTTTGGTTTGGCCTACTAGATTGATCTTTCTTGCAATGGGAGAAGTGCTTAGCTTTGGGTTCCATCTTGCGGCGTCCTTTCCTAGTGACAGTAGGGGCAGCAAGGCACATATTGTATTGTTGCCATCGAGGATAACAAGATGGGTTTTTTATCATACTGCATGAATTTATCCCTCTACATCATGTCATCTTGCTTAAAGCGTTACTCTGTTCTTATGAACTTAATACTCTAGATGCATGCTGGATAGCGGTCGATGTGTGGAGGCGATCCTGTCAAATCCCGCAACAGTCGCACATGCGATACGTGGCAAAAAAGGTGGCACGGAAATCGAGGCGGCTCCGCCCTATCCCATCCGATTACTGCGGCCTCCTCCGCCCCGCGCTTCCTGAAATTCGAATCCCGCAAAATCCGTGGGCAGCAGAACAACTTGTCAGACGGAGGATCTCCTCCATGCTGTCACTCGGAGATCTTCAAGTAAAGAAACTCACTCGACAAAAAACTAAGAATGGATCAAGGCGACTGAAAAAGAAGTTGGTATCATCACTCAGGTTCATTGATCCGAAACAAGATATACTCATGGCACGAAAAATGGGTCGGAGAAGTTCTCAACTCCTTCCCCACTCAAACCTCGATCCATTCGGGGGCTAATGATGAAGCTATGTACCTAGGGTAGGGTCATGGACCCGTCCAAGCTACCCTCCCCAAGGGCATCTCTAGAAGAAATCACCTTTCAATCGACTTGGAGGTGTTCCACTCGACGGACTCGAAGACACTCGACCATGAAGCCAACCACTTGACCAGAATCCAATCACTCGATGACCAGGAGATCTAAAGTCACTCCGCACGCTAACGGTCGGTCATTAAGTAGCTTTTATGGCCATCATAGCACTTTATTGGTGGCGTTACCAGTAACGCCCGACCTTAATGTACCTTAAACCCTGCATAACTGTAATGCCCTCGATGCGGCTATATCTCCCACGTGTCGAAGCACGACTTAGAGGCATAACCGCATTGAAAGCAATGTCGCAAGTGAGGTAATCTTCACACAACCCATGTAATACATAAGGGAAAGAGATACATAGTTGGCTTACAATCGCCACTTCACACAAAACATGAGTAAAGCATTACATCATACAGATACAATCAAGGTCCGACTATGGAACCAAAATAAAAGAAGACTACCCCAAATGCTACACAGATCCCCGATCGTCCCAACTGGGCTCCACTATTGATCAACTGAAATGAAACAACACAATGAACAAGATCTTCATCGAGCTCCTCCTTGAGCTCGGATGCGTCACCTGCACGGTTTCTTCGGCACCTGCAAACTGGTTGTTGGAAGTAATCTGTGAGTCACGGAGACTCAGCAATCTCACACCCGCGAGATCAAGACTATTTAAGCTTAAAGGTAGGGCAGGGTAGTGAGGTGGAGCTGCAGCAAGCGACTAGCATATATGGTGTCTAACATACGCAAAGGAGAGCGAGAAGAGAAGGCAAAAGCACGGCCGATGAACTATGATCAGGAAGTGATCCTAGAAAACCTACGTCAAACATAACTCCAACACCGTGTTCACTTCCCGGACTCCGCCGAGAAGAGACCATCACGGTTACACACGCGGTTGATGTATTTTAATTAAGATCAACTTCGGGTTTTCTACAACCGGACATTAACAAATTCCCATCTGCCACATAACCGCGGGCACGGCTTTCGAAAGTTCAAACCCTGCAGGGGTGTCCCAACTTAGCCCATTATAAGCTCTCGCGATCAACGAAGGATATTCCTTCTCCCCGGGAAGACCCGATCAGTCTCGGAATACCGGCTACAAGACATTTCGAAACTAATAAAACAAGTCCAGCAAAGCCGCCCGATTGTGCCGACAAATCCTGATAGGAGCTGCACATATCTCGGTCTCAGGGCACATCCGGATGAGTCAAGCTACGAGTAAAACCAGACTTCGAGTTTCCCTGAGGTGGCCCCGCAGGCTGCTCGGTTCAGACCAGCACTTAGAGAAGCACTGGCCCGGGGGGGGGGGGGCTAAATAAGGATGACCCTCGGGCTGGCCGACCCAAGGGAAAGGGATAGCTGGTGGTGAGGCAAATGGTAAAACCAATGTTGGGCCTTGCTGGAAAAGTCTTATTCAAAGCGAACTGTCAAGGGGGTCCCATAAATCACCCAACCGCGTTAGGGACGCAAAATCCGGGAACATAACACCGATATGACGGAAACTAGGGCGGCAAGAGTGGAACAAAACACCAGGCATAAGGCCGAGCCTTCCACCCTTTACCAAGTATATAGATGCATTAATAATATAAGAGATATTGTGATATCCCAACAAGTAATCATGTTCCAACAAGGAACAACATCTTCATGTTCCAACAAGGAACAAACTTCATCTTCACCTGCAACTAACAACGCTATAAGAGGGGCTGAGCAAAGCGGTAACATAGCCAAACAACGGTTTGCTAGGACAAGGTGGGTTAGAGGCTTGGTTTAACAATATGGGAGGCATGAAATGCAAGTGGTAGGTATCGTAGCATAGGCATAGCAAAAGAGCGAGCAATCTAGCAAGCAAAGATATAAGTGATTTCGAGGGTATGGTCATCTTGCCTGCAAGGTTCTCAAAGTTGTCGAAAACTTGATCCTCGTAAGCGTTCTCAACAGGTTCCTCGGTCACGTACTCGTCTCCCCGCTCTACCCAAAACAAGAACACACGCCAAGGAACAACTATCAACCACGATGCAATGCACAACCAACATGATGCAAAACGTGGCATGATATGCGAGATGTGATATGCAATGCATATGCGTGCGCGGGAAGGAAAAAGATGAACCGGGCATAATCTTGGAAAACCAAGTATGCCACTGGAAAGGTGAGATGATTTCGGTTGAAATCGATATAAAGATCACCGGAATCGGATGCACGGTTTGCAAATGACAAGCAAAAGCAAGAATGACAAGATTCTGCCATTAACAGCATGATGCTACTTAGGAAGCAACAAGAAATTAAGCTACTGCACCCGAACGTACCCACCAAACATATGACAGCGATCTACTCAAGATGCTTGACAAAAGATGAACACTGAGCTACGGCTAAATCACAACAAAACAGGTTCGAACAAGCATGGCAAAAGTGCAAAATATAACAGCTTCACAGACAGTGAAAATACTAACATGCCAGAATTTAACATCAAGAAGCCATATTTAGAGCAACCAACCAACATGCTACAGTAACAGGACATAGCAAAATATGGCATGGAATGAATCTACCAAAAGCACTTAACAAAAGTCCCTTACTGACCATAAGCCAAAAAGGGACCAGAAAATACAATAACACCCATGTCAATTAAGCAAGTTTCATTACAGTTATCAGACTTAGCAGAAAAACTGGACATGTCAAAAACAGATAGCAAGTAGGCATGTTCGTGAGCTCGACGCACTCACTACAGAGCATTGCATGATAAACTAAGCATACATCCATCAATAAGACATGGCATAGGAGCTAGACATGGCAAGAAAAACATCATAGCATGCAAGGATCAACTACAACAAGCTTGGCAAAATCGAATAACATGTAAACAATCTGCCAGTAACATTTTATTGCAAAAGTAGAGCAAGATTAAGACATGCTAGAGCACTCCATAAATACAAAAAAAAGCATGGATGGATATAGAAAATCCATATGTTCAAAGCACCCTTACTGATCATGCTCAAAAGAGGCATAGATCTCTCTGTAACAACATGAACACAAGGCATAAAAATAACAGCAGGGAATGACTTCGTGAAATTATAAGTCCCTGAAATCAGCAACATTAAGATCCCTAGTTTGCATGCTTGTGCTAGTCACCACAAAGATCAAAAAAATACATGGCATACACCCCTGTAAATATGGCATGTCATATTACAAAACACATGTAGGACTCAACTTCATAGGATGCACACATCAATCAGGGCAAAAATGACAAAAGTGCATGTACTGATAATAATCTGGAACTAACATCACATAGCCCTCTTCCAACAGCATTTCGGGTATCAAGATGAGCTCAAATGAAAAAGATGCAATGAGATGAAATGATGTACTCATCGAGGAGAACAGTTTGATATGCTATACGCCCAAAACAGAGCCACGGATGCAGATATATGATGCGATGAACTTGCAACAAATAACTGACAGAAATAAAGACTTGCACGAAAATCGGGGTCAACCTCGAGGATTTGGATCTGAGCGCGGATTCCGAGGCGGAGCCGGGCTCGCCGTAGTTTCGCCAGAGTAGGAGGAGAAGGACGCCGGAGGAGGGCCGGAGAGGGGCCGGGGCGGCGGATCCGGCGCGGAGATCGTCGGGCGGTGGCGCGGGGCCGCGCCGGCGGGAGGAGCCGCGGCTCGGGCGCGGGCACCCGTTGGAGGCGGCGGCGGCCGGACCGGGCCGGGCGGCACGACGGGCGGCGAGCGGGCGGCGGGATCAGGCGGGCGGCGGCGGACGCGCGCGGCGGCGAGGCGCACAGAGGGCGCGGTCGGCGGCGGAGATCGGGCGGGCGCGGCGGCGACCCGGGCCAAGAGGGCCCGCCGTGGGCTTGCGGGCCCGCGCGTAGAGGAGAGAGAGAGAGGGACCTGCGGCTGGCGACGTGGCGGCGTCCCATTGGGCGCGGAGGCAGCGGCGCTGAGGTGGCGGCGTGCTATTGGTCGGAGCGACGTGTCCGGCGGACATGTCCGGCGCGGATGGACATGTCCGGCGGCGCGAGGAGGAAGAAGCTAGGGTTTCATCTGCGATTTGGACGGGGGAGGCACATATTTATAGCTAGGAGGAGTTAGGAAGCTCCAAATGAGGTGCGGTTTTCGCCCACACGATCGTGATCCGACGACCGAGAGGATGGAGAAGACTTAGATGGGTTTTTGGGCCACTTTGGAGGGGTGTTGGGCTGCACCAAAAGAGGCCTTTGCAGGTACCCGGTTAACCGTTGGAGTATCAAACGGACTTCAAATGGCACGAAACTTGACAGGCGGTCTACCGGTGGTGTACCAAGGTCGCTTGGCAAACCTCGGTCCATTCCGAGAAAGTTTCACACCCACGCACGAAAAGAGGTAAAAGGGGACGCCGGGTGACATAGAAGTGCCGGATTGGAGAACGGACAACGGGGAAAATGCTCGGATGCATGAGACAAACACGTATGCAAATGCGATGCACATGATGATATGATATGAAATGCAGATGATGACATGGCAAAGTGCAACATGCAAGCACATGACATGGCAAGGACGGCAAATAACTGACGGACACCTGGCGCATCAGATCCGGGGCGTTACAACACTCCACCACTACGAGAGGATCTCGTCCCGAGATCTAGGATGGCACCGAAGAGAAACGGGAGGGAAAGAGAATAGGTAAAGCTAAGTTGCTTCTTTGACAAACGAGTGAAACCAAGAACCTTGAGAGGTTGAGCAAATTGAAAGAAAGAATACAATGGAGAAGAATGAAATGAAATACTCCATTGGACAAGGAACAAGGAATACGGCGAGAAAGAAGAGCTTAAGTGACAAGATAGACGTTGAAACCACTCCAATTGAAACAAGATGTACAAGGAACGATAAAGAACAATTTCAAAAACACTCCGGTTGGAAATGGAAGGAATAGAATATAAACTTGGCAAATGAAAGCACTTGGATGAGAACCCCGTTAAAAGAGGAATGATAGACACAACACTCCGGTTAAATGGATAAGCAATAAAAGAACATTAGGATGAGTTGGGTCGAAGAGAGCAATATCACAATGCTTCCGGAACGAATGAATAGAAGCTAAACCGTTAGGAAGAATGAAAGTAGAAGAAAATGATAACTTGTACCAGCAATGAATTTGAAGACATCCTTAGAAACAAGGATTGAATGGAGTTGGTGAAAAATTAAACAACAAAAGAATAAGGTTGTTGTGGGCTTATGGAAAACGTCTCCAAATTATGAGGTGAAATTCTGCCACTACGGAAACAAAAGATTGGATTGATATCAACAAGGAGACGAGAAACTTATTTCACCGGTAGGATAAATGAAGAACTTGGGTTATTTATAAGCACCATAAATAGCAAAATTCCTTAGGGAAGGCTTTAGGTGAACTCTAAACCAAGATAACTCCAAGGAAGAAATTGATGGATTTAATGTACCTCATTCTTGACAACATGTGAATCATGAAACAAGAAGGGAAATTGTCAAGAACGACATAACACCACCTAAAAAGATAAGGTAGAACGAATTGCACTTCGGAATGCAAGATGAAGAATGCTTGAACTCCTCAAAACAAAACATGTGTTGAGCATCATGTTTATTTTAGAGTATAGCTTGGCGGATCTTAATTCCGAGAGAAATCTTGAAGAACAATTGAAGAATTAAAAGAATCCTTGACGAACCACCATGCAGAGCCTCCATGAAGAACTGCGGTAAACAAATGGATGATAGAAAGGAAGAGAAGTTGAAAACACAAAGTGAAGCCTTGCAATGATTTAGATGGATCTTAGAAATGATATAACCGAGAAAACTTGGAACCCCGGAAAGAAAGATGAACAAATGAAGTCAAGAATTTTGATGAACCTCCGAAATAAGGAATTGAATTTACTCGATGAAACAAGAATAAGAATTACATTATGCGTATCCTTCACCAATTTAGATTGATGACAAGCAACGGATTTGGCACACTACTTATTCTCGTAGAAAGGATTAAAATAAATATGGCGCAAACTTGGGAAGGTCTTCAACGAACCACCAGTAGGATTGGAAAGAACGAATGAATTGGTAAGATAACAGCGGAAGGGGAATGTTGAACGAAACACCATAAAAATTGAAAATGAACAAAGAAAAGATAAAGAAACACCGGGAAGAATTAGCAAATGAACGAAGATGCTTGCTAGGATTTAGATACATGAGAACGAAGAGATCATGAACTGATTAGAGAATATTTGAATGATGCACCGGTAAGATTTGGAGAACGAGAGCTGAAAGCTGAGATGAATAATTCTGAGATGATGGGCTCCGGAGAATCAAACTGAAAAGACTCCTGAAATGCTCCGGATGGGTGAAAATAATTCCCTCAATCGAAAACAATTATGAGCGGATGGCATCAAGCTAGAACCCTGAATCCTTAAAAGAACGGAGCAAGATTTAGAGGAAAACTCTTCTTCGGTCTTCAAATGTTGAGAATGACATGAGAAACACCACCATGAATTCTTGAGGCACTCCGGAATGAAAATTGGAAAGGTTGAACCAATGATGAAAAGAATTTGAAAGATCTTGGAGCAAAACAGCTGACTGATGAAAATCCATTCTTATGTCAAACTTCGAAAAGAATTTGGGAATAGCTTCGGGAAAATTAGAAGAGTCAGGTAAGATCCTGGGAAAAGACCTGTGGGTTAGGGCCCACTCAAAAGAATGGTTGAAAGATTGCTTGAAAAGAGAGATTGCACCGGTTGAATTAAATGGCTTGAATGAGATAGCATCCCCAAAAGAAATTGAGTGAATTGAGAATGGAGACTTGAATCTTCTGAGATATCTTCATCACTCCAGATGACATGAATAGCAAGAGGTGAATGATCAATTGGTGCACCGGAATTGGAAAGCTTTGTGAAAAGAGGAAAAGGGGTAAGATCAACACCGAAATCATGAATTAAATCCACCGGAGAAGAAAAAAGAATGAAGAATGATAAACTTGAAACTCCTGACCATCTTTATGATAATCACCGGATAAGAACATTGAAGGAAATAATGAAGAAACTTCCATCAATGAAAAGGATACTTGATTAAGAAATCTGATTCCTTAAAGAAAGAGGGTGGGAGGGTGGGAAAATCAGAGACAATTTGGGACGGATGAAACAAACAACGTTGAGAAAACCAAGAATTGGTCTTGCACAAATTGAAAGGATTGGGTTAACTTGAAGAGAATCATGCCGGTTGAAAATATTTAACATGACAACCTCGATGATTGAAAGGATTAGCAATCCCATAGAAATATGAGAACACCGTTTAGGAAAGGTATGGAATCAACACTTGACTTTGAAGCAACTCGAATACCACAACTCCAAACAAAAACTAAAGATTTGGCTTGTAAAATAAGCCGGAAACAAACATATGATAGATCCCATATCGTATCACGTGTCTGTTGGAAAGATATCCTACGAGATACTTGAATTCCCACCTATAAACTCCCGAAACTTTCTGGTTATGCAATCAGGTGTTGGGGATACAGGGGACACAAAATATATCACCCAAACTAACAATACCTAGATCCAGCTGTATCCATCCTTCAACACATAACCAAGAAACCTTCGGAAATCGTTTACCTCAACCTTTGAAAAGCATCCGTTATACGAGTTATGGCAATACTCCCGCACTCGCCTCAGTACTGGGCTATCAGGGTTATCTCACCAAAAACTGTACAAAAGAGATTTTCGATGTCGGCGTACTAAACTCAGGTATTGCAGAACTGTAACGATAAAATTATGATGACAACACCTCAGAGCTCAACTCCCCGGGACACCTCCACTAAACCCCTGCTGACAGGAGGCACTAAGACAATGTTGTCATCACAAAACCATCGGAACGATTCTAAGATACCCGCGTGATCCTAAAATTTTTTTTAGTGAAATTTGAGAAGAGAAGAGTCAAAACTCTACGTCAGGAGGCCACACTAGAGCGACGAAGGGACTGAGGAGTAAAAAGAATCCTACTCTCCGATATATATAATCCTAAGACTCAAAACATTTTTTTTCTAGACACAACTCGGCCGCTAAAAACGATTAATCAGTGGGGCCTCCTAAGGTCGGGGAAGGCTCTGATTACCAACTTGTAACGCCCTCGATGCAGCTATATCTCCCACGTGTCGAAGCACGACTTAGAGGCATAACCGCATTGAAAGCAATGTCGCAAGTGAGGTAATCTTCACACAACCCATGTAATACATAAGGGAAAGAGATACATAGTTGGCTTATAATCGCCACTTCACACAAAACATGAGTAAAGCATTACATCATACAGATACAATCAATGTCCGACTACGGAACCAAAATAAAAGAAGACTACCCCAAATGCTACACAGATCCCCGATCGTCCCAACTGGGCTCCACTACTGATCAACTGAAATGAAACAACACAATGAACAAGATCTTCATCGAGCTCCTCCTTGAGCTCGGATGTGTCACCTGCACGGTTTCATCGGCACCTGCAAACTGGTTGTTGGAAGTAATCTGTGAGTCACGGGGACTCAGCAATCTCACACCCGCGAGATCAAGACTATTTAAGCTTAAAGGTAGGGCAGGGTAGTGAGGTGGAGCTGCAGCAAGCGACTAGCATATATGGTGTCTAACATACGCAAAGAAGAGCGAGAAGAGAAGGCAAAAGCACGGTCGATGAACTATGATCAGGAAGTGATCCTAGAAAACCTACGTCAAACATAACTCCAACACCGTGTTCACTTCCCGGACTCCGCTGAGAAGAGACCATCACGGTTACACACGCGGTTGATGTATTGTAATTAAGATCAACTTCGGGTTTTCTACAACCGTACATTAACAAATTCCCATCTGCCACATAACCGCGGGCACGGCTTTCGAAAGTTCAAACCCTGCAGGGGTGTCCCAACTTAGCCCATTATAAGCTCTCGCGATCAACGAAGGATATTCCTTCTCCCCGGGAAGACCCGATTAGTCTCGGAATCCCGGCTACAAGACATTTTGACAGTAATAAAACAAGTCCAGCAAAGCCGCTCGATTGTGCCGACAAATCCTGATAGTAGCTGCACATATCTCGGTCTCAGGGCACATCCGGATGAGTCAAGCTACGAGTAAAACCAGACTTCGAGTTTCCCCGTGGTGGCCCCGCAGGCTGCTCGGTTCGGACCAGCACTTAAAGAAGCACTGGCCCGGGGGGGGGGGCTAAATAAAGATGACCCTCGGGCTGGCCGACCCAAGGGAAAGGGATAGCTGGTGGTGAGGCAAATGGTAAAACCAATGTTGGGCCTTGCTGGAAAAGTCTTATTCAAAGCGAACTGTCAAGGGGGTCCCATAAATCACCCAACCGCGTTAGGGACGCAAAATCCGGGAACATAACACCGATATGACGGAAACTAGGGCGGCAAGAGTGGAACAAAACACCAGGCATAAGGCCGAGCCTTCCACCCTTTACCAAGTATATAGATGCATTAATAATATAAGAGATATTGTGATATCCCAACAAGTAATCATGTTCCAACAAGGAACAACATCTTCATGTTCCAACAAGGAACAAACTTCATCTTCACCTGCAACTAACAACGCTATAAGAGGGGCTGAGCAAAGCGGTAACATAGCCAAACAACGGTTTGCTAGGACAAGGTGGGTTAGAGGCTTGGTTTAACAATATGGGAGGCATGAAAAGCAAGTGGTAGGTATCGTAGCATAGGCATAGCAAAAGAGCGAGCAATCTAGCAAGCAAAGATAGAAGTGATTTCGAGGGTATGGTCATCTTGCCTGCAAGGTTCTCAGAGTTGTCGAAAACTTGATCCTCGTAAGCGTTCTCAACAGGTTCCTCGGTCACGTACTCGTCTCTCGGCTCTACCCAAAACAAGAACACACACCAAGGGACAACTATCAACCACGATGCAATGCACAACCAACATGATGCAAAACGTGGCATGATATGCGAGATGTGATATGCAATGCATATGCGTGCGCGGGAAGGAAAAAAGATGAACCATGCATAATCTTGGCAAACCAAGTATGCCACTGGAAAGGTGAGATGATTTCGGTTGAAATCGATATAAACATCACCGGAATCGGATGCACGGTTTGCAAATGACAAGCAAAAGCAAGAATGACAAGATTCTGCCATTAACAGCATGATGCTACTTAGGAAGCAACAAGAAATTAAGCTACTGCACCCGAACATACCAACAAAACATATGACAGCGATCTACTCAAGATGCTTGACAAAAGATGAACACTGAGCTACGGCTAAATCACAACAAAACAGGTTCGAACAAGCATGGCAAAAGTGCAAAATATAACAGCTTCACAGACTTAGTGAAAATACTAACATGCCAGAATTTAACATCAAGAAGCCATATTTAGAGCAACCAACCAACATGCTACAGTAACAGGACATAGCAAAATATGGCATGGAATGAATCTACCAAAAGCACTTAACAAAAGTCCCTTACTGACCATAAGCCAAAAAGGGACCAGAAAATACAATAACACCCATGTCAATTAAGCAAGTTTCATTACAGTTATCAGACTTAGCAGAAAAACTGGACATGTCAAAAACAGATAGCAAGTAGGCATGTTCGTGAGCTCGACGCACTCACTACAGAGCATTGCATGATAAACTAAGCATACATCCATCAATAAGACATGGCATAGGAGCTAGACATGGCAAGAACAACATCATAGCATGCAAGGATCAACTACAACAAGCTTGGCAAAATCGAATAACATGTAAACAATCTGCCAGTAACATTTTATTGCAAAAGTAGAGCAAGATTAAGACATGCTAGAGCACTCCATAAATACAAACAAAAGCATGGATGGATATAGAAAATCCATATGTTCAAAACACCCTTACTGATCATGCCCAAAAAGAGGCATAGATCTCTCTGTAACAACATGAACACAAGGCATAAAAATAACAACAGGGAATGACTTCGTGAAATTACGAAGCCCCTGAAATCAGCAACATTAAGATCCCTAGTTTGCATGCTTGTGCTAGTCACCACAAAGATCACAAAAATACATGGCATACACCCCTGTAAAGATGGCATGGCATATTACAAAACACATGTAGGACTCAACTTCATAGGATGCACACATCAATCAGGGCAAAAATGACAAAAGTGCATGTACTGATAATAATCTGGAACTAACATCACATAACCCTCTTCCAACAGCATTTCGGGCATCAAGATGAGCTCAAATGAAAAATATGCGATGAGATGAAATGATGTACTCATCGAGAAGAACAGTTTGACATGCTATACGCCCAAAACGGAGATACGGATGCAGATATATGATGCGATGAACTTGCAACAAATAACTGACAGAAATAAAGACTTGGACGAAAATCGGGGTCAACCTCGAGGATTTGGACCTGAGCGCGGATTCCGAGGCGGAGCCGGGCTCGCCGGAGTTTCGTCGGAGTAGGAGGAGAAGGACGCCGGAGAGGGGCCGGGGCGGCGGATCCGGCGCGGAGATCGACGGGCGGCGGCGCGGGGCCGCGCCGGCGGGAGGAGCCGCGGCTCGGGCGCGGGCACCCGTGGGAGGCGGCGGCGGCCGAACCGGGCCGGGTGGCGCGAAGGGCGGTGAGCGGGCGGCGGGATCCGACGGGCGGCGGCGGACGCGCGCGGCGGCGAGGCGCGCAGAGGGCGCGGTCGGCGGCGGAGATCGGGCGGGCGCGGCGGCGACCCGGGCCAGGAGGGCCCGCCGTGGGCTCGCGAGCCCGCGCGCGGAGGAGAGAGAGAGAGGGACCGGCGGCTGGCGACGTGGCGGCGTCCCATTGGGCGCGGAGGCAGCGGCGCTGAGGTGGCGGCGTGCTATTGGTCGGAGCGACGTGTCCGACGGACATGTCCGGCGCGGATGGACATGTCCGGCGGCGCGAGGAGGAAGAAGCTAGGGTTTCATTTGCGATTTGGACGGGGGAGGCACATATTTATAGCTAGGAGGAGTTAGGAAGCTCCAAATGAGGTGTGGTTTTCGCGCACACGATCGAGATCCGACGACCGAGAGTATGGAGAAGACTTAGATGGGTTTTTGGGCCACTTTGGAGGGGTGTTGGGCTGCACCAAAAGAGGCCTTTGCGGTTACCCAGTTAACCGTTGGAGTATCAAACGGACTCCAAATGGCACGAAACTTGACAGGCGGTCTACCGGTGGTGTACCAAGGCCGCTTGGCAAACCTTGGTCCATTCCGAGAAAGTTTAACACCCACACACGAAAAGAGGTAAAAGGGGACGCCGGGTGACATAGAAGTGCCGGATTGGAGAACGGACAACGGGGAAAATGCTCGGATGCATGAGACGAACACATATGCAAATGCGATGCACATGATGACATGATATGAAATGCATATGATGACATGGCAAAGTGCAACACGCAAGCACATGACATGGCAAGGACGGCAAATAGCTGACGGACACCTGGCGCATCAGATCCGGGGCGTTACAATAACTGAGGGCGGGAGGGGTCTGGCGAACTCTATATAAGCCACCCCCTCCTCAGTGTAAAGGGTTCGCACCCCTGTAATTCATACACACATAATCTAGTCGACCGCCTCCGGGCTCCGAGACGTAGGGCTATTACTTCCTCCGAGAAGGGCTTGAACTCATAAACCTCGTGTGTCTACAACTACTCCATAGCTAGGATCTTGCCTCTCCATTCCTACCCCCCTACACTACTGTCAGACTCAGAACCACGATAGTGATAGCAGCAACAGAGCCTGATGCCATTGGCGTAGAGACAACGCAGCTAGTTGGAGTGCTGCCGAGGAGGAAAATGATGCAGCACCCGGTCTACTTTGTTAGCTCCCTCCTGCAGGGGGCTAGATCAAGGTACTCCGATGTGCAGAAACTGCTCTTCGGCCTTCTTATGGCCTCGAGGAAGTTGCGTCACTACTTCCAGGCGCACAAAATCACTGTCGTCACTCGCCTCCCTCTACAACGGATATTGCACAATCCGTACGCGACTGGAAGGATTGTAGAGTGGGCACTGGAGCTGTCCAGCTTTGGCCTCAAATTTGAAAGTACCTCGATGATCCAAAGTTGAGTCCTCGTGGAGTTCGTTGAAGAATGGACCGCGACGCCTGATGAAGAAGCTCAGGAGACTGCCCTCCCCGGCAAGGAGGCAAGTTGCAACTGGGTCATGTACTTTGATGGAGCTTTCTCCTTACAGGGCGCCGAGGCTGGCGTACTGCTTGTCACGCCCACTAGAGAGCACCTCAAGTACGTGGTCCAAATGCACTTCCCCAGGGAGGCATTGACGAACAATACTGCCGAGTACGAAGGGCTGCTTGCTGGTCTCAGGATTGCGGCAGACCTCAGGATCAAGAAACTCATCATCAGGGGCGACTCACAACTTGCCATCAAGCAAGTCAACAAAGACTACCAGAGCCCGCTGATGAAGGCCTACGTAGATGAAGTGAGAAAGCTGGAAGAACGCTTTGACGGTGTACAGGCATAGCACGTTCCCCAAGCAGAGAACGACATCGCTGATTACCTGTCAAAGCGCGCTGCCCTCAAGCTGCCTGTGGAACCAGGTACCTTTGTGCTTCAGCTAACTCAGCCATCCGTTGATCCATCAGCAGAGCAGAGCAAGAGAAGGAAATCAGGGCCCGGCAAGTACTTTCCCGCCGAGCTCCCCGGAGCCGCCGGTGAAGATGTTGCTGGAGACGCTGAGCCCGTCGTAGGGCGATCAGCTCCGGCAGAGCGTCAAGCTCTTGCCGTAGAGACGGCCGCCCTTATGATGGAAGAAATGCCTTTGGTCCTCACCGTCGAGCCTCAGGCTCCGGCATGGGTGCAACCTACCGTCCGATTCCTCCAAACAAGGGAACTTCCTGAGGAGCAGGAAGAAGCGGAAAAATAGCCCACCGGTCTGCTATGTATCAGCTCGTCGATGACGTCCTGTACAGAAAAAGACCGAACGGTGTGAAATTGAAGTGTATCCCTCGAGAGGAAGGACTGGGGCTGTTGGCGGAGATACATGGAGGCATATGTGGATCCCACATAGGGTCGAGAGCCCTTGCCGGCAAGGCATTTCGGCAGGGCTTCTTCTGGCCCACTGCCCTCCAGGCTGCGACGACGCTAGTCACCAGGTGTGAAGCATGTCAGTTCCATTCAAAGAAGCTTCATCAGCCAGCTCAAGCCCTTCAAACCATTCCTTGTGACGAATGTCAAAGAATTGGTAATATTAGTAGACGTCAGGAAATGCCTATGAATTATTCACTTGTTATTGAACCATTTGATGTTGGGGCTTTGATTATATGGGACCTTTTCCTGCCTCTAATGGATATACACATATTTTAGTTGATGTTGATTACATTACTAAGTGGGTAGAAGCTATTCCAACTAGTAGTGCTAATCGTAACACTTCTATTAAAATGCTTAAGGAAGTTTAATGACTGATGGTGGTTCACATTTCATTCATGGTGCTTTCCGTAAAATGCGTGCTAAGTATAATGTGTATCATAGAATTGTATCCCCTTATCACCCGCACTCTAGTGGTCAAGTAGAATTGAGCAACAGAGAGCTCAAATTAATTTTGCAAAAGACTGTCAATAGGTCTAGAAAGAATTGGTCCAAGAAACTTGATGATGCATTATGGGCTTATAGAACTGCATATAAAAATCCTATGGGTATGTCTCTGTATAAAATGGTTTATGGAAAAGCATGTCACTTACCTCTCGAACTAGAACATAAGGCATATTGGGCTATGAAAGAGCTCAACTATGATTTCAAACTTGCCGGTGAGAAGAGGTTATTTGATATTAGTTCACTTGATGAATGGAGAGCCCAAGCTTATGAAAATGCCAAGTTGTTTAAAGAAAAAAGTTAAAAGATGGCATGATAAAAGGATACAAAAGCGTGAGTTTAATGTAGGTGATTATGTATTGCTATACAACTCTCATTTAAGATTTTTTGTACGAAAACTTCTCTCTAAATGGGAAGACCCCTATGTTATCGAGGAGGTCTATCGTTCCGGTGCCATAAAAATCAACAACTTCGAAGGCACAAATCCGAAGGTGGTAAACGGTCAAAGAATTAAACATTATAAATGTTGAAACCAATATTATTTAAACCGTAACCCCGGAGGAATACATAAGTGACACTTTCCAGAATGTTTTAGACTCCGAAAAGGAATAGGTATGTGGTACGGTAAGTAAACCGACTCCAAAACAATTTTTAAGGCAATATTTCTCCGTTTTGGATTATTTAGAAAAATAGAAAAATAAGTGGCAGTCCAGGAAGGACACGAGGGCCCCACGAGGGTGGAGGGCACGCCCTACCCCCCTGGGCGCGCCCCCTACCTCGTGAGCACCTCGTGTGCCTTCCGGACTCCGTTTTCTTGCACGATACATATTTTGGTCAGCAAAATTCATTATATAATCTCCCGAAGGTTTTGACTCCTGTATCACGCAAATATCCTCTGTTCTTGTTTCGAGCTGTCCCACTGCAGATTAGAGCAACATGTCGTCCCAGGATTCGGAAGGAGAAAGCTATGTGGATGATTACTTAGCGAATCCCAAGGTCTATGGAGATGTGGAACGCGATGGTTGGACCATGGAGGAAGAAGAGGACAATGAACCCAAGGGGAAGGAGGAGACGAGCTCAGATGAAGATGAAGCCCCATTACCTCAACCTGGGGACATGCACGTGGAGTTCAAAAAGTCAAGTCTCCCTGAAAGGGTAAAGAAACCAAAGTTCGAGTTTATCCCTTTTCGTCTCTTGCAGGAAAATCAGGAGGACCTATGCAAAACGATATTAACCCTGGAGTTGGAGATTGATGATCTGAGGGATCAAAATGCCGTCCTCAAGCATAAATTAAGGGAGAAGTCTATGCCATCAACTAAGTCAACAACACCATCATCCTCTTCACCAACAAAGAAGGAGACATAATCACACGGGTATGGGCACTCCCCATGGCAACTGCCAAGCTTGGGGGAGGTGCCCCGGTATCGTATCACCATCACAACTCCTATCTTTACCATTTTTCTTAGTTCGATCCTATTAATAGTATTTTGATCTAGTAGAATAAAGTTTATGGCATGATCTAGTTTTGAGTTTTGCTTTATGATCTATCTATGTAATCGAGTCCGTGAGCTATATATATAATAAAGATTAGTGTTGAGTTAAGGGCTTGGTTATTTTGCCATGATCTTGAGTGAATAAAAGAAAAGAATAAAAAGAATAAAAAGAAACAAAAGAGTTCATATTGATCTTATTGAGAGTAATGACTTCACATAGAAAGAGTATGATGATTAAAAGTTGTTGGGAGTTGGCAGACATAGTTTTGGTCATCGTTGCAATTAATAGGAAGTAATAAGGAAAGAGAGGTTTCACATATAAATATACTATTATTGACATCTTTTATGATTGGGAGCACTCATTAAAATATGACATGCTAAAGAGTTGATGTTGGACAAGGAAGACAACGTAATGAGTTGTGTTTTCTTATATCTGAGATAAAGTATGTTGTCATGGATCCTCCAATTGTTGATCTTGCCTTTCCCCCTCATGCTAGCCAAATTCTTAGCACCAAGTAGAGATACTACTTGTGCTTCCAAAAACCATTAAACCAGTTTTGCCATGAGAGTCCACCATATCAACCTATGTATTAAGTAAGATCCTTCAAGTAAGTTGTCATCGGTGCAAAGCAATAAAAATTGCTCTAAATATGTATGATTGATTGGTGTGGGAGAAATAAGCTTTATACGGTCTTGTAATGTGGAAGAAATAAAAGCAACGGACTACATAATAAAGGTTCATATCACAAGTGGCAATATAAAGTGACGTTCTTTCGCATTATGATTTTGTGCATCCAACCATAAAAACGCATGGCAACCTATTCTTCCCTCTACGAAGGGCCTATCTTTTATTATTATCTTCTACCTTATGCAAGAGTCATGGTGATCTTCACCTTTCCTTTTTCATTTTATCCTTTGGCAAGCACAGTGTGTTGGAAAGATCCTGATATATGTACCTAATTGGATGTAGGGGAGCATGAATTATTATTGTTGACATTACCCTTGAGGTAAAAGGTTGTGGGGAGAAACTATAAGCCCCTATCTTTCTCTGTGTCTGATCAAAACTTCATAACCACAAGTATTGCATGAGTGTTAGCAATTATGAAGGACTAGATGATAGTTGAGTATGTGGACTTGCTTTTAAGCTTTGACATAGACTCTTTCTGATGTTATGGTAAATTGCAATTGCTTCAATGACTGAGATTATAGTTTGTTGGTTCCCAATAAAGTTTATGATTCGTACTTTTGCTTTGTGAATGGATTATTACTTGATCATAAGAAATCTTATGACAATATCTATATATGTTGCTGTTATGAGAATAATCATGATGCCTTCATGTCCGTATTTTATTTTTGTCGACACCTCTACCTCTAAGCATGGGGACATATTTATTGTTATCGGCTTTTGCTTGAGGACAAGCGAGGTCTAAGCTTGGGGGAGTTGATACGTCCATTTTGCATCATGCTTTTATATCGATATTTATTGCATTATGGGCTGTTATTACATGTTATGTCACAATACTTATGCCTATTCTCTCTTATTTTACAAGGTTTACATAAGGAGGGAGAATGCCGGCAGCTGGAATTCTGGGCCGGAAAAGGAGCAAATATTAGAGACCTATTTTGCACAGCTCCAAAAGTCCTGAAACTCCACGAAAGTCATTTTTGGAAATAATAAAAAATATCCAGCGGAAGAAGTTCACCAGAGGGGGCCCACCTGTCCACGCGGGAGGGGGACGCGCCCTACCCCCTGGGCGCGCCCCCTACCTCGCGGGTCCCCTGTTGGCTCTCCGATGCCCATCTTCTGCTATATGAGGTCTTTTGTCGAGGAAAAAGTCATAAGCAACCTTTCGGGACGAAACTCCGCCGCCACGAGGCGAAACCTTGGCGAAACCAATCTAGGGCTCCGGCAGAGCTGTTCTGCTGGGGACACTTCCCTCCGGGAGGGGGAAATCATCGCCATCATCATCACCAACGCTCCTCTCATCGGGAGAGGGCAACCTCCATCAACATCTTCACCAGCACCATCTCATCTCAAAACCCTAGTTCATCTCTTGTATCCAATTCTTGTCTCGAAGTCTGGGATTGGTACTAGTAGGTTGCTAGTAGTGTTGATTACTCCTTATAGTTGATGCTAGTTGGTTTATTTGGTGGAAGATCATATGTTCAGATCCTTTATGCATATTATTACCCCTCTGATTATGAACATGAATATGCTTTGTGAGTAGTTACGTTTGTTCTTGAGGACATGGGAGAAGTCTTGCTATTAGTAGTCATGTGAATTTGGTATTTGTTCGATATTTTGATGAGATGTATGTTATCTAGCCTCTAGTGGTGTTATGTGAACGTCGACTACATAACACTTCACCATTATTTGGGCCTAGAGGAAGGCATTGTGAAATAATAAGTAGATGATGGGTTACTAGGGTGATAGAAGCTTAAACCCTAATTTATGCGTTGCTTCGTAAGGGGCTGATTTGGATCCATATGTTTCATGCTATGGTTAGGTTTAACTTAATACTTTTGTTGTAGTTGCGGATGCTTGCAATAGAGGTTAATCATAAGTGGGATGCTTGTTCAAGTAAGAACAGCACCCAAGCACCGGTCCACCCACATATCAAATTATCAAAGTACCGAACGCGAATCATATGAACGTGATGAAAACTAGCTTGACAATATCCCCATGTGTCCTCGGGAGCGCTTTTCCTTATATAAGAGTTTGTCCAGGCTTGTCCTTTGCTACAAAAAGGATTGGGCCACCTTGCTGCACTTTATTTACTTTTGTTACTTGTTGCTTGTTACAAATTATCTTGTCACAAAACTATCTGTTACCACTTATTTCAGTACTTGCAGAGAATAACTTGCTGAAAACCGCTTATCATTTCCTTCTGCTCCTCGTTGGGTTCGACACTCTTACTTATAGAAAGGACTACGATAGATCCCCTATACTTGCGGGTCATCACCCTTTAACAGCACCTTCCCGATGTCCTTGTGCGTCGTGTTGAAGAGCTAACGCAGTGTCTGGTGTTTGGCCGGGTCGAATTCCCACAAATTGAATGACCGTCATTGACACGGGAGGATCCGGCGGAAGAGCATGACCTGGACCATGTTGACAAGCTTGATTTTCTTGCTTATCATGTTCCTGATGCATTTCTGGAGTCCGGTCAGCTCCACCTACGGACCCCATGATATGACCTTCTCTTTCCAGGAGGTGAGCCGCGTGGGGATTTTGGATCAGAATTCGGGGGCCGCCACCCAGCTGGTATCGCGCGACTCGGTGATGTAAAACCACCCCGATTGCCACCCCTTTATGGTCTCCACATAGGAGCCTTCGAGCCAGGTGACGTTAGGAATTTTGCCCACCATGGCGCATCCGCACTCCGCTTGCTGGCCGACCACCACCTTCAGTTTAACATTGAAGATCTTCAGCCACAGGCCAAAGTGGGGCCGGATGCGGAGGAAGGCCTCGCACATGACGATAAACGCCGAGATATTGAGGGGGTCTCCGGACAGCCGAACTATATCCTTTGGCCGGACTATTGGATTATGAAGATACAAGATTGAAGACGTTGTAGATCTTCTCCCTTGCAACCGACTCTGTGTAACCCTAGCCCCCTCCAGTGTCTATATAAACTGGAGGGTTTAGTCCGTAGGACAACAACAACATACCATAGGCTAGCTTCTAGGGTTTAGCCTCTACGATCTCGTGGTAGATCAACTCTTGTAATACTCATATCATCAAGATCAATCAAGCAGGAAGTAGGGTATTACCTCCATCGAGAGGGCCCGAACCTGGGTAAACATCGTGTCCCCCGCCTCCTGTTACCATACGCCTTAGACGCATAGTTTGGGACCCCCTACCCGAGATCCGCCGGTTTGAACACCGACAGGACTCCTGGGGAATCCAGTGTTGTCCAAGGAGATCCCGGGGAACCCGTGTGATCATCCTATGGTTCGCCACCCAGGCTCAATGGGATCATAAGAATATACATGCTAGAAACTTCCGTGTGCAGCCACAAGCCATTATGGGCTCTGGCATAGTTTAGTATGTTGTGTGACCTCTTACAGTGGTAGACTAGCAGATATAGGAGATGTAGGTGGTACGGTCTACCCATCGTAAAAGTTAATGCTTCTAAAAGACTGTGTCTCGGTCATCCGTTTCTCAAACATCATGTAGTGCGAGAAATTCAATGGAGGAGATCGTGTCTTGTGGGGAAAAGTGCGCAAACCTCAATTGAGTGTACAACTAATCATGATTAGCTGTGTCCCCGGTTATGGACATCTTGAGTATCTGGTACTTGAATTATTGATTTGATCTCATCACGTTACTTAATTAATTTGTCGGGTTGTTAACTTTTAATTTGGGATTGAGATGAGGTTACCATTATCAATGTTTTTCAACAAACTTTGTAGTTAAATAAAATATATTCCTTTGCAGTAGGGAAAAACTGGCTTTATGCAAAATGATAACCATAGAGCCTCCACCAGCCAAATATGCATGTAGTGATAGCTATTATTCATCATTATCCTATGGTGTAAATTTTCCAGTACATTCAATGTACTGACCCTTTGTGGCTGCAACGTCTCATGTTGTAGGAATCTTACGACAATTAAGTGATACGTTAGGGTTACGATTTCTACACTCAACTTTGCCGTTGGTGTTGATGGGAATCCACAACTTTGTTGTTACTTCCGCTATATGGATTGAGGTAATAGTATTTACATTACTTTGTGATTTATCTCTGTTATAAATCCTTGAGCACTGTGTGTATCAGCATACTGATCCAGGGATGACACTTGAGCACAAAGACTTGACTATCTGAGGTCGGGCCGCTACATCGAGGCCCATAACTATTCTCGCGTGGTGGTTAGTGCGTAAAGGCCAGAGGCCAACTCAGAACAAATACCCAAACCTGTTAGTGCATTATTAAAAGAAGTGACGGTTGTCGGCACAAGTCCGGAGCTATCACTCCCTCCTGGGTGATACCGCTAAACAGCCAACCGCCACTGTAACTCCTCAGGTGCTCTCCGGTCCTGCCCGACTTTCACCGATCTCTCAAGTAAAGTCAAGGTAACCGTGTGTTCAAACATGAAGGGGAAAACCCAAGGAATCACCCTCGGAGGATTCCACTCGATGTAATCATCAAGGTGAACGTAAGAGGAACCACCCTCAAGGTTCACACTTGAGATGTTGCACGACAGAGCCATATCAGGAATGGTGAAGGAGGAACCACCCTCGATAACCACGATCGAATAGCTACACTACAGAGATCTCATCAGGAGTGATGTATGAGGTTCCACCCTCAGCAATCGATGGTAACTCTGCAGAGTCGAGCAACAAAAGGGGCGTGATGTGATGTGAGGTGTCGGGCTCTGGTCGTCGATCACGTTAACCGAGTCATCGATGATCAAGCAGGGGCAACAAGGACAAGGTGGGGGTCACTGATGGATCACTATCCAACCTATTCTAAGTAGTTTAGGATAAGCAAGTATGTAATAATAGCAGGTACAAAAGCAGGCTATGCATCAGAATAGGAGAAATCAATTACAGTAGCAAAATCTAATGCAAGCATGAGAGAATGGAATGGGCGATATCGGGATGATCAAGGGGGGGGCTTGCCTGGAAGCTCCGCTAAAAGGGAAGAAGGGTCATCGTCGACGTGGACGATCACAGGAGCAACATCATTCTCGGCGTCTACCGAAGAGAAGAGGGGGAAGAAACAATAAATACAAGGCACACAGATGCATCACTAAGCATGAAAAGATGATAAGCGGTGCTAGGGGTGTTCTAACGTAGTGCTGCATGATACCGGCGAAGGGGGATAACGTCCGGAAAGTTTTCCCGGAGTTAGGCATTTTCGGACAAACGAACCGGAGGGGAAAAGTTCAATGTTCGCTATGCTAGGGGCATGTGACAGATGAATGGAGAGCGTATTCCGATTCGAACCGTCGTTCTGAGCAACTTTCATGTAGAAAAGATCGTCATCCGAGTTTCAATTATTTTTCTATGAATTATCAAAGTTTTAGCAATATTCTAAAAATCCCTGAAATTTTGCTGTCTGAGAATTCGACAGTTTTTTAAACACCACTTGGTTGTTTTCAAATGACTACAACTATTGTTCTGTACATCCTATAAGTTAGTGCCTTATATCAATTTTGAGTACTTTTCTTTGAGCTACATGTTAGTACCAATTACATCCATATTAGAGTTTATTTGCTTGATCATCAAGAGCACTAAATTAGCTACGAAAATACAACTGTTTTTCGGTTTTTCTGTTAACAGAACATGGAACTTTGTGATTTTCGTAGGAATTAATCCATGCATCAAAAGTATTTGGTACAGTGGGATAAAATGGAGTTTGTCACGTATACTTTCTATTCATGTTAACAACTATTTAACCGCAGTTTAGGGGCTGCCCAGGGGGTTCCTCAATGTAATATTCGCAAAGCTAGCTAGCAGCTGCAGTAGCTATCATCAGTTAGCCTCAGTAGCAGTAGATTATCAAGCGCAGCAGCATTCGGCAACCAGAAGCAGTAGCCGCTAGTAGCAGCAAGCACACATGCCGGCGCGTGCGCGCGTGGAAGGCACAACCAACGCGGGGAGTAGCGAGCAGCTGTAGCAAGCAAGGCCGATGCAGAGGAGCAGGCAACAGCGAGCGGCTGCTAAGAAGTAAGCAGCAGAGCATGGCTCGGCAGCAGCAGTAGCCAGAAGGAGCGCAGCTACGCAGCAGAGCAGAGCAACGTCGGGACGAGCAGCGACAGCGGCAGAAAAGTAGCAGAGGCAAGCAGCTAGCGGCAATAGCAAGAGATGCGGCAGGGGTGGGGGCGCGGCCACACGTGCGCGGGTAGCGGCGGAGCTGGGGCAGCGGCGCGAGCGGGGTGAGCTGGATGCGCTTGGCGAGCAAGGAACAACGAGGCGTGGCAGGAGCGGTCGAGGCCAGCTGGGCGACGGTGTACGCGAGGAGCGGGCCATAGGGCGCATGTGGAGTGCGGACAGGCGCGTCTGTTAACGGGGAGGGACGCGGCCACGATGTGGTGAGCGCGAGCAGAAGCCCGGCCACGGGCACGGCGGCCTCGGCGACAGAATCGAGCGTGGTGGTCTCGGGTTCGAGCCCAGGGACTCGTCTGAGATGAACCAAGGCGTCCATGCGTTGGATGTGGCCGGAGGTGCTGAGCACGCATGCGGGCTCGGGGTGCGGGCTGCGGCCACAGGGGCCACGCCGGGGAGCGCGACCGCGACGGTGGAAGCGCGGGTGCATGGGGAGCAAGCTACGGCTTACGAGGAGAGCAACGGGGAGAGGGGCCGAACATGGTTCTCACTAGGCTCCTGCAGATGTGCTAAAGCGGGCTCGGGGGAGGCCTGGAGGAGCGAGACGACGGTGGCGAGCATGGCTACTGGAGGTTGAAGAAGGGGAATCAGCGAGTGTTCCGGTGGCTGCGCGCGTTGATGGAGACGACGAGGCCATTGCACTACTCCCCGAGACGAAGCAGAGAACCAGCTTGATGGAGATTGATGTCTACTACACAACCTTCTTCTTGTAGACGTTGTTGGGCCTCCAAGTGTAGAGGTTTGTATGACAGTAGCAAATTTCCCTCAAGTGGATGACCTAAGGTTTATCAATCCGTGGGAGGCGTAGGATGAAGATGGTCTCTCTCAAACAACCCTACAACCAAATAACAAGGACTCTCTTGTGTCCCCAACACACCCTATACAATGGTAAATTGTATAGGTGCACTAGTTTGGCGAAGAGATGGTGATACAAGTGCAATATGGATGGTAGATATAAGTTTTTGTAATCTGAAAATATAAAAACAGCAAGGTAGCAAGTGGTAAAAGTGAGCGTAAACGGTATTGCAATGCTAGGAAACAAGGCCTATGGTTCATACTTTCACTAGTGCAAGCTCTCTCAACAATAATAACATAGTTGGATCATATAACTATCCCTCAACATGCAACAAAGAGTCACTCCGAAGTAACTAATAGCCGAGAACAAACGAAGAGATAATGGTAGGGTACGAAACCACCTCAAAGTTATCCTTTCTGATCGATCTATTCAAGAGTCCATATTAAAATAACACGAAGCTATTATTTCCGTTCAATCTAACATAGAGTTCGTACTATAATAACACCTTAAGACACAAATCAACCAAAACCCTAATGTCACCTAGATACTCCAATGTCACCTCAAGTATCCGTGGGCATGATTATACGATATGCATCACACAATCTCAGATTCATCTATTCAAACCAACACAAAGTACTTCAAAGAGTGCCCCAAAGTTTCTATCGGAGAGTCAAGACGAAAACGTGTGCCAACCCCTATGCATAGGTTCATGGGCGGAACCCGCAAGTTGATCACCAAAACATACATCAAATGAATCAATAGAATAACCCATTGTCATCACGGTTATCTCACGCAAGACATACATCAAGTGTTCTCAAAACATTAAAGACTCAATCTGATAAGATAACTTCAAAGGGAAAACTCAATCCAATACAAGAAAGTAGAGGGGGAGAAACATCATAAGATCCTACTACAATAGCAAAGCTCGCGATACATCAAGATCGTATCACCTCAAGAACAAGAGAGAGAGAGAGAGAGAGAGATCAAACACATAGCTACTTGTACATACCCTCAGCCCCGAGGGTGAACTACTCCCTCCTCGTCATGGAGAGCGCCGGGATGATGAAGACGGCCATCGGTGAGGGATCCCCCCCTCCGGCAGGGTGCCGGAATAGGGTCCCGATTGGTTTTTGGTGGCTACAGAGGCTTGCGGCGGCGGAACTCCCGATCTATTCCGTTCCACGAAAGTTTTAGGGTATATTGATATATATAGGCGGAAGAAATGCGTCAGGGGAGCCACAAGGGGCCCACGAGGGTGGAGGGCGTGCTCAGGGGGTGGGCGCGCCCCCTGCCTCGTGCCTTCCTCGTTGCTTCCCTTATGTACACCCCAAGTCTTTTGAATTGCTTTCTTTCCAAAAATAACTTTTCCGAAGGTTTCATTTCGTTTGGACTCCGTTTGATATTCCTTTTCAGCGAAGCACTGAAACAAGGGAAAAACAAGAACTAGCACTGGGCTCTCGGTTAATAGGTTAGTCCTAAAATTGATATAAAAGTGTTTAATAAAGCCCATAAACATCCAAGATGGATAATATAATAGCAGGAATACTTCATAAATTATAGATACGTTGGAGACGTATCAGAGATGAGGGTCCCGGAGCTCGTGGCTAGGACGCGGGGATGAGTCGACGCCGGTGGTCGTGGCTAAGGCAATGACGAGCTGCGGATCTGGAGGGGGAGCGCGAGGGCAGAGGGGTTAGGGTTCGGTGACGCGAGGGAGGCGACGGGTAGGTCTTATAGGCGCCAAGGTCGCCGGGGTAGCCGCCGGATGGTTGCCACGATATCGATGCTGTCCACGCCTCCTCTGTGAACAGAGGAGGGGGAAACAGGGCGCAGTGGGCCGGCCTGATGGCCAGAGCCGCTTCGGCCGACTGGGCCAAGTGGCCTAGAGGGGGGGTTCCCTTTTGTCCTCTTGTCTTTTGTTTTTCTTTATTTAGTTTCTGTTTAATAGATTTCTATTTTATTTTCTATATATTTTAGCTTTACAAAATATCTAAACAACACCTAAATCAATGTTACTAAATATGCTGTTGCCACAAAAATATTTGGCACTTAAGCAAAATATTTTGTAATCTTATAATTTATAAAAGGCATTTAATTAATTATTTTTCTGCTGTTTTATTTATTTGGGTGCATTTAAGTGTTTTATGAAAGTGTGGCTTCTTCACCAATAATAGTCATGAATTATTTACCACAGTTTGCACATTCTAGATTTGACATTTTGAAAACTTTTATTTTTTAATTTAATTTTAAATTTGAATTTGAACCGTTTTTTGAATCAACGAGAGTTTAACCATAGTAATCATGGTGATGTGGCATCATTAACTTGGGATTACTGTAGATTAATTATCCGGGCATCACAGCCACGCACCAGGGAGCTGCTGACGAGGGGCTGTCGGAATACTGGCCCCAGGAGGGATATTAGTTATAGTATTGTTCGTTTTCAATTTTATGCTTTGTACCTAGTAGTTAAGTATCGTCACGTATATGAGATGATATTATATACATATATATATATATATTCTGTGATGATCTAACGAACAATTAATATATATATATATATATATATAATGAATTCCGTTTTCTATCTGTTTTTGTATACTAATTTGAATCTAGCTGTTATCATCCACATATACAGAATGGAAAGCGTATATACACACATTGAAATAGAACATATAAGAATGGAAAACTGAATACACACATTGAAACAGAGTGATACGTCTCCAACGTATCTATAATTTTTGATTGTTCCATCCTATTATATTATCAACCTTGGATGTTTTATATGCATTTATATGCTATTTTATATGATTTTTGGGACTAACCTATTAACTTAGAGCACAGTGCCAGTTTCTATTTTTTCCTTTTTTTGAGTATCGCAGAAAAGGAAAACCAAACGGAGTCCAATTGACGTGAAACTTGACGGAGCTTATTTTTGGACCAGAAGAAGGCCATGGAGTAAAAGAGTTGGGCCAGAAGAGTCCCGTGCTGCCCACGAGGGTGGGGGGCGTGCCCACCCCTCTAAGCGCGCCTCCCTGCCTCGTGGACAGCCCGGAGACCCCCCTTGACTTGTTCTCGACGCCAAAACCTCTTATATATACAAAAACTTCCATAAAGAAACCTCGATCGGGATTTCCACCACCGCAAGCCTCTGTAGCCACCAAAAACCAATCGGGGCCCTGTTTCGGCACCCTGCCGGAGGGGGGGATCCCTCATCGGTGGCCATCTTCATCATCCCGGCGATCTCCATGACGAATAGGGAGTAGTTCACCCTCAGGGCTGAGGGTATGTACCAGTAGCTATGTGTTTGATCTCTCTCTCTCTCTCTCTCTCTCTCGTGTTCTTGATTTGGCACGATCTTGATGTATCACGAACTTTGCTATTATAGTTGGATCTTATGATGTTTCTCCCCCTCTACTCTCTTGTAATGGATTGAGTTTTCCCTGTAAAGTTATCTTATTGGATTGAGTCTTCAAGGATTTGAGAACACTTGATGTATGTCTTGCGTGGGATACCCGTGGTGACAATGGGGTATTCTATTGATTCACATTATGTATGTTTTGGTGATCAACTTGCGGGTTCAGTCACCTTGTGAACTCATGCATAGGGGTTGACACACGTTTTTGTCTTGACTCTCCGGTAGAAACTTTGGGGCACTCTTTGAAGTTATTTGTGTTGGTTGAATAGATGAATTTGAGATTGTGTGATGCATATCGTATAATCATACCCACGGATACTTGAGGTGACATTGGATTATCTAGGTGACATTAGGGTTTTGGTTGATTTGTGTCTTAAGGTGTTATTCTAGTACGAACTCTATGATAGATCGAACGGAAAGAATAGCTTCGTGTCATTTTACTACGGACTCTTGAATAGATCGATCAGAAAGGATAATTTTGAGGTGGTTGCGTACCCTACAATAATCTCTTTGTTTGTTCCCCGCTATTAGTGACTCTGAAGTGACTCTTTGTTGCATGTTGAGGGATTGTTATATGATCCAATTATGTTATTATTGTTGAGAGAACTTGCACTAGTGAAAGTATGAACCCTAGGCCTTGTTTCCTAGCATTGAAATACCGTTTACGCTCACTTTTATTACTTTTTACCTTGCTGTTTTTATATTTTCAGATTACAAAAACCTATATCTACCATCCATATTGCACTTGTATCACCATCTCTTCGCCGAACTAGTGCACCTATACAATTTACCAATATATTGGTTGTGTTGGGGACACAAGAGACTCTTTGTTATTTGGTTGCAAGGTTGCTTGAGAGAGACCATCTTCATCCTATGCCTCCCACGGATTGATACACCTTAGGTCATCCACTTGAGGGAAATTTGCTACTGTCCTACAAACCTCTGCAATCGAATCTTTTTATTTCTTGTTTTATCACTAGTTTAGTCTATAAAACAAAACTACAAAAAAATGGAATTGAGGGTGCCTCATATGCTTCATCTTTTTAATGTCTTTCGTGAAAATGATTAAAAGGAAAATTGTGCTCAAGTACTAGAAGAAGAATTACATAGAATGCTTGGCATAAAATATGTGAATGATGAGCATGATTGCAATGTTGTTAGTATGAATTCTTTGAATACCCATGATGCTAATGATATGCAAAGCCACAAGCTTGGGGATGCAATGTTTGATGAAGATGATATATTTTGTCCCCCAAGTTTTAATGAGCAAATTTATTATGATGATAGGATGCCTCCTATTTATGATGATTATATTGATGAAAGTGGGTTTGGAAGAGTGTCAACTTTAGGAAGTAATGATCCCACTATTTTTTAGGATGTTGAATATTATGGTGATAATTATGAAAGTGGATTTGGAGAGGTCATGACTTTATTTAGTGATGAATGCACTATTTCGGAAGAGGTTCCAATTGATTATGAGAACAAAGTTGCTATCTATGATGATTATTGTGATGACTTATATGCTATTAAGAATAATGATAACCATGAAACTTGTCATCATGATTTTAAATTTCAACTGGATTATGCCTCACATGATAATTATTTTGTTGAGTTTGCTCCCACTACTATTCATGAGAAGAAATTTGCTTATGTGGAGAGTAATAAAAATTCTATGCAAGTAGATCATGAAAAGAATGCTTTATGTGCTGGTCATATGGTTTAATTCATTCATGATGCTACTGAAAATTATTATGATAGAGGATCATATGCTTCTACATATTGCAATAATATCAAGTTTCCTCTCTATGTGCGTAAAATTTTAAAGTTATGCTTGTTTTGCCTTCCTATGCTAGTTGATTATTGTTCCCATAAATTGTTTGCTCACAAAATCCCTATGCATAGGAAGTGGGTTATACTTAAATGTGCTAGTCATATTCTTCATGATGGTCTTTTTATGTTTCAATTCTTATCTTTTATGTGAGCATCATTGAAATCATCATGCCTAGCTAGGGGCGTTAAACGTTAGCGCTTGTTGGGAGGCAACCCAATTTTATTTTTCTTCTTTGCCTTTTGCTCCTGTTTAGTAATAAATAATCGATCTAGCCTCTGGTTAGATGTGGTTTTATGTTTAATTAGTGTTTGTGCCAAGTAGAACCTTTGGGAAGACTTGGGTGAAGTCTTTATGATCTTGCTGTAAAAGCCACAAACTTTAGCGCTTACGAGATCAGCTGCCAGTTTTTACTGAAGAGTGCTTTTAGGTTGATTCTTTTTGCAGATGATTAATAGACAAATTCCTCAGGTCCACCAATTTATTTCAGAATTTTTAGAGTTATAGAAGTATACGTTTGATACAAATTACTACAGACTGTTGTGTTTTTGATAGATTCTGTTTTCATTGTGTTGTTTGCTTTGTTTGATGAATCTATGAGTAGTATCGGAGGGTATGAACCATAGAGACGTTGGAATACAGTAGATATTAAACCAATATGAATTTATAATGAGTTCACAACAGTACCTAAGTGGTGGTTTTATTTTCTTATACTAACGGAGCTTACGAGTTTTCTGTTTAGTTTTGTGTTGTGAAATTTTCAAGTTTTGGGTAAAGATTCGATGGACTATGGAATAAGTATTGGCAAGACACTAAGCTTGGGGATGCCCAAGGCACCCCAAGGCAATATTAAAGGATAACCAAGAGCCTAAGCTTGGGGATGGCCCGGATGGCATCCCCTCTTTCGTCTTCGTTCATTGGTAATTTTACTTGGAGCTATATTTTTATTCACCACATGATATGTTTTTTGCTTCGAGCGTCATTTTATTTTCTTTTGTTTTTCTTGATGTTTGACTAAAATACCAAAATCTTAAATTCTTAAATGTTAGAGAGTCTTCACATAGTTTCATGATTATTCGACTACTCATTGATCTTCACTTATATCTTTCGGAGTAGTTTGTCGTTTGCTCTAGTGCTTCACTTATATCTTTTAGAGCACGACGATGGTTTTATTTTGTAGAAATAGATGAACTCTCATGCTTCACTTATATTATTTTGAGATTCCTAAATAGCATGGTAATTTTCTTTGGTTATGAATTTAGTCCTAATATGATTGGCATCCAAGAGGGATATAATAAATACTTTCATATAAAGTGCATTGAATACTAAGAAAAGTTTGATTCCTTATGATTGTTTTGAGATATGAAGATGGTAATATTAAAGTTGTGCTAGTTGAGTAATTATGAATTTGAGAAATACTTGTGTTAGAGTTTGCAAGTCCCGTAGCATGCACGTACGGTAACCATTGTGTAACAAATTTGAAGCATGAGGTGCTTCTTTGATTGTCCTCCTTATGAGTGGCGGTCCGGGACGAGCGATGGTCTTTTCCTACCAATCTATCCCCCTAGGAGCATGCACGTAGTGCTTGGTTTTTGATGACTTGTAGATTTTTGCAATAAGTATGTGAGTACTTTATGACTAATGTTGAGTCTATGGATTATACGCACTCTCACCTTCCATCATTGCTAGCCTCTTCGGTACCGTGCATTGCCCTTTCTCACCTCGAGAGTTGGTGCACACTTCGCCGGTGCATCCAAACCCCGTGATATGATACGCTCTATCACACATAAACCTCCTTATATCTTCCTCAAAACAGCCACCATACCTACCTATTATGGCATTTCCGTAGCCATTCCGAGATATATTGCCATGCAACTTTCCACTGTTCTATTTATTATGACGTGTTTCATCATTGTCATTTTGCCTCTCATGATCATGTAGTTGACATCGTATTTGTGGAAAGGCTACCATGCATAATTTTTCATACATGTCACTCTTGATTCATTGCCCATCCCGGTACACCGCTGGAGGCACTCATATAGAGTCATACTTTGTTCTAGTATCGAGTTGTAAATAAATAGAAGTGTGATGATCATAATTAATAGAGCATTGTCCCCAAAAAAAGAGAAAGGCCAAATAAAAAAAGAAGGCCCCAAAAAAGAGAAAAAAAGAAAAAAAGAAGGGGCAATGCTACTATCCTTTTTCCACACTTGTGCTTCAAAGTAGCACCATGATCTTCATGATAGAGAGTCTCCTATTTTGCCACTTTCATATACTAGTGGGAATTTTTCATTATAGAACTTGGCTTGTATATTCCAACAATGGGCTTCCTCAAATGCCCTAGGTCTTCATGAGCAAGCAAGTTGGATGCACACCCACTTAGTTTCTTTTGTTGAGCTTTCATACATTTATAGCTCTAGTGCATCCGTTGCATGGCAATCCCTACTCCTTGCATTGACATCAATTGATGGGCATCTCCCTAGCCCGTTGATTAGCCGCGTCAATGTGAGACTTTCTCCTTTTTTGTCTTCTCCACATAACACCCATCATTATATTCTATTCCACCCAAAGTGCTCTGTCCATGGCTCACACTCATGTATTGCGTGAAAGTTGAAAAAAGTTTGAGATTACTAAAGTATGAAACAATTGCTTGGCTTGTCATCGGGGTTGTGCATGATGAGAGCATTCTTATGTGATGAAAATGCAGCATGACCAAACTATATGATTTTGTAGGGATGAACTTTCTTTGGCCATGTTATTTTGAGAAGACATGATTGGTTAGTTAGTATCCTTGAAGTATTATTATTTTTATGTCAATATTAAACTTTTATCTTGAATCTTTTAGATCTGAACATTCATGCCACAATAAAGAAAATTACATTGAAGATTATGTTAGGTAGCATTCCACATCAAAAATTCTGTTTTTATCATTTACCTACTCGAGGACGAGCAGGAATTAAGCTTGGGGATGCTTGATACGTCTCCAACGTATCTATAATTTTTTTATTGTTCCATGCTATTATATTATCAACCTTGGATGTTTTATATGCATTTATATGTTATTTTATATGATTTTTGGGACTAACCTATTAACTAAGAGCCTAGTGCTAGTTTCTGTTTTTTCCTTGTTTTTGAGTATCGCAGAAAAGGAAAAACAAATGGAGTCCAATTGACCTGAAACTTGATGGAGTTTATTTTTGGACCAGAAGAAGGCCATGGAGTAAAAGAGTTGGGCCAGAAGAGTCTCGGGCTTCCCACGAGGGTGGGAGGCGCGCCCACCCCCCGGAGCGTGCCTCCCTGCCTCGTGGACAGCCTGGAGACCCCCCTGACTTGTTCTCGACGCCAAAACCTCTTATATATACAGAAATTTCCAGGAAGAAACCTAGATCGGGAGTTCCGCCGCCGCAAGCCTCTGTAGCCACCAAAAACCAATCGGGACCTAGTTTCGGCACCTTGCCGGAGGGGGGATCCCTCACCGGTGTCCATCTTCATCATCCCGGCGATCTCCATGACGAGGAGGGAGTATTTCACCATCGGGGCTAAGGGTATCTACCAGTAGCTATGTGTTTGATCTCTCTCTCTCTCTCTCTCTCTCTCTCTCTCTCTCTCGTGTTCTTGATTTGGCATGATCTTGATGTATCGGGAGCTTTGCTATTATAGTTGGATCTTATGATGTTTCTCCCCTCTACTCTCTTGTAATGGATTGAGTTTTCCCTTTGAAGTTATCTTATCGGATTGAGTCTTTAAGGATTTGAGATCACTTGACGTATGTCTTGCGTGGGATACCCATGGTGACAATGGGGTATTCTATTGATTCACTTGATGTATGTGTTGGTGATCAACTTGCGGGTTCAGTGACCTTGTGTACTTATGCATAGGGGTTGGCACACGTTTTCGTCTTGACTCTCTGGTAGAAACTTTGGGGCACTCTTTGAAGTTCTTTTTGTTGGTTTTTTGCATCGTTCTTTGTGTTGGTTGAAAAGATGAATTTGAGATTGTGTGATGCATATCGTATAATCATACCCACGGATACTTGAGGTGACATTGGAGTATCTAGGTGATATTAGGGTTTTGGTTGATTTGTGTCTTAAGGTGTTATTCTAGTACGAACTCTATGATACATCGAACGGAAAGAATAGCTTCATGTTTTTTTACTACAGACTCTTGAATAGATCGATTAGAAAGGATAACTTTGAGGTGGTTTCATACCCTACAATAATCTCTTCGTTTTTTCTCTACTATTAGTGACTTTGGAGTGACTCTTTGTTGCATGTTGAGGGATAGTTATATGATCCAATTATGTTATTATTGTTGAGAGAACTTGCACTAGTGAAAGTATGAACCCTAGGCCTTGTTTCCTAGCATTGCAATACCGTTTACGCTCACTTTTATTACATGTTACCTTGCTGTTTTTATATTTTCAGATTACAAAAACCTATATCTACCATCCATATTGCATTTGTATCACAATCTCTTCGCCGAACTAGTGCACCTATACAATTTACCATTGTATTGGGTGTGTTGGGGACACAAGAGACTCTTTGCTATTTGGTTGCAGGGTTGCTTGAGAGAGACCATCTTCATCCTACGTCTCTCATGGATTGATAAACCTTAGGTCATCCACTTGAGGGAAATTTTCTACTGTCCTACAAACCTCTGCACTTGGAGGCCCAACAACGTCTACAAGAAGAAGGTTGCGTAGTAGAAATCACAGAGCAATAAACAGAGCAATACTATGATTGCTGTGAATACATAGCTATCCACGTCGAAACGACTTTTCATAATAAAACGCGTCCATGAGACCATGACCAACAGCCCTTGCCTCGGGTAGCTCTTGGCTCTGCCTGAACTCGTGCAGGCATTCGTCCAAGCAGTCGACACGCTCACGGTACATCTGGAGCGTGATCTCGAGCTCCAAGTTGGCTATTTCATCGGAGATCACCATCTCGAGGATGCGACGGCAATGTTCCTCTACTACGCCCAGGTTGACACCTGGGCCAAGGAGGCGGTCGAGCCTACAGACCAGCGCGTTAGCATACAGCAGGCCGTGGACAAGGCGAACGGCGGCACCCATGCGAACGGCGCAGTGGGCGTCCGGTGCAAGTACCGCGCAGCCGTCTTCTGGTGCAAGTACGGCAATGAGGGCCTCTGCCACTCCTAGTGAGGAACGGGGGTACTGACGGAACGTGTACCCAGCTGCGACGCCGTGTCGACAGCAGGCAAGCGCCGATTGATCCGCTCTTGCTGTGCGGCGCGCCGCACCTTTCGCTCTGCGGTGCTCCAACGGTCTCGCCTTGCGACGAGCCACAACCCATCGGCGCAGATGAGCCTAGCTTGCCTTGCGGTGCGCCATCGATCATGTTTTGTGGCGAGCTGCAGCCTGTCGGCGTTGACATGCCTATCTTGATCCACGGCTCTCAAGCGCCATGCGCCAAAGGTCTGCTCAACCCTGGCAATGACACGCATCACGGCGTCGTCCATCGCGTTGCTGGGGAGCGCCTCGGCTTCGACGGGCCGTGGCGCCTGCTCGTTTTCCTCGTCGACGAGGTTGATGGCAGAGGCGGTGCTTTGGTGGGTTGGCATGCTTGGAAAAGGTGGATGTGCTACAGGCTGCGCTTGTCGCCTCCGTGCGTCGCGCGCCCCCTATGCGCAATATAGCAAGGTGGCGGGAAACAGGTGAGGAAATGGTGGGAAACGGTGGCGTGTTCATAAAACACCATCAATTAATGGAAACTTAGCATAGAAGGAACATCGAGCTAGCACAAGAAGTAGATGATGATCAGATGAACACGGGCCACACTTAGCAACCCGTCGGTAATGAATTCATCAATCCCAAACGGTTGAATACTAGCAAGCATTTGCCCACAACACACACGGCCTATTCCATCACCAACAGGTCGGGTGGATCAACTGTATGCCACATATCGCACTTTGTCAAAAAGTAATGCGGTAGACCTGCTTTAACATGTGTTAAAAAGTAAAAAAATAAAAAAACAAGGACCTCGATGTTAAATTAGCTGAAGGAATGGGTCATTTCGGTCATTTGACCGAAATGACCCATCCTATCAGTTAATTTAACATGAACACAACTTCCATCCAGTCACCCATCTGATGACTGCTCCAGCCTGAGCACACTTAACTTGATAGTTTTCTTACATGAGCTACTTGTGGAACAGCTAGTCCTTGCTGATAGGAATGCCTCTTCGCATCCTTATGGCCTATCCGAATGACCGCCCGTCCGACAATGGCCAATAGACGTTGTGTAGACAGAGCATATCACATACGTCTTATTAGAAGCAATCGTTTGTGTTATTATTGGTCTTCGGACACATTTCTGATTACAGACCTGTTTGCCGCATATCACACACATATTGTTATATTGAATTGTTTTTGTTCTCTTGCCTAATCACAAACAGTTCATCCGAGTGAACCGTATGCTATTCATCGCACACACCTTGATCGGGCTGACCGTTTCTTTTGTGTTGCCCCAATCATAAACAGTTCATCCGAGTGAATCATATGTTGTAGATCGCACACACCTTCATCTGGTTGCCCGTTTCTTTTGTTCCTCCTCATCGCAAATAGTTAATTGAGCTGAACCGTATGCCCAACATCGCACATGCAACTAATGTCTGAACCGTGTTTGATGCATCCTCCATCGCAAACATTTTTCACCTTTTTTGACAGTTATTTTACACCACCGTTTGCGATTATGGCATCGCACACAGTTTCGTTGAAGGGTCCCTGATCGTAGTGTCGCGTTAGTAGCTGACGGTGTCCTGGGTTAGGGGGTACTCACCACGTCGTCTCCCGATCAGTTGGATTGGGCCGAGCACCCCCATGGCTGTATACTCATGGGTCAGTTCAGAAAGCTCCTGCCGCATACAAGGAAGACTACACAAGACTTGGCGCCCAAGGCGAGGACTCTCCTAAACCCTAGGCCTCCGGTGTGTTACATAAACCGAGCCTAGGCTAGTCAATAGACAATATCATATTCATACATGCTAGACTTCTAGGGTTTAGACATTACGATCTCGTGGTAAATACATGTACTTTATACTACACCCCATACAAATACAATCAAAAGCAGCATGTAGGGTATTATTTCTTCAAGAGAGCCCGAAGCTGGGTAAAACCCTGTGTTCATGTTACCATCGGTGCAAGACGCTTAGCTTAGGACCCCTACTACGAGATATGCCAGAAATGGAACCGACATTGGTGCTTTCATTTAGAGCCTGCTAGGTGTCGTCGCGTTGTGATGGATCTTCAACAGACGCCAAATCAGGTGTTACAGTTTCTGTTTATTTCACTTTACACAGATTAATTATTTTGCAAAAGTATCGCTGCCGTTCTATGCGATATCTTTCACAGATCGGATTTGCGGCCGTGTGTAGTATCCAGGAGAAAGGCGTTCCGGGTTATACGGATGACAGACGGCAGAGCGCGTGTGGAGAGCGGCGGCGGCAGGAGGCATGGCAGCCGAAACCTGCGCGCCCCTGGCTAGCCGATCGGGGCCTGGCCCGTACGCTGGATGGGCGACAGCACATGACCTACTATAAAATAAAAACCCATCTGCGGTAATTCGGCGGAGGAGTTGGCGCAGTAGTACTGCCCATGCAATGCATAGACCTCAAATCGCTGGCAACGCACAGACTGATTCGATCCTCTTTTTCTTTTGGCTATTATTTAATTACAAGATAGCCTATGCTTTTTGCTAACCATCTTTCTTATGGTTACTTCCCGCATGCAAGTACTAGTACTACTACAAGAGCTGCCTGTGTCCATGCAATAGAAGCAGCACACGTTTTTCTCTTTGGATTGCTACAACGATCACCTGGAGACAAAGGATCTCCGAGTACCCAACACACGGGCAATAGTAGTCCTGCCTTTTTACCTTAGATTTCATCAGCGCCCCTAAACGAGAACATCAGGTTTTATTTTTGTAAGTACCTGTACTATATGTATTAAACATGCATAGAATATTTTTCTGCTGTTCGCACAAATTTTTCTGTGTAGATTTCTCTGCCGATTACAATTCGGTCCGTTGATCGCATCAGCGTGGTGGTCAGTCTAGTTTCCGGCCACCCGGTTTCCTCCATAGTTCGGCGGACGCCATTTTCATGGCCCGTCCTATCAGATGAATTCGAACTAGGTCGCGGGTCACCACATTGGGTCAATGTGTCGCCAGACCAACCTCAAACCTTAGGCCATATTTATTTATTCACTTTGCATAAACTACTTATGCGTCATTTTTTCAATTATTATTCCTCGCTTGCACTATTTTATGTGTGCAGGTAATCAACTTCGACTACGTCACACGGTTAACTCTATGGGGCAATGGCGTCATCCTGCCTGCATCGATCAAGTTGTGGCGTCGCCTCAGTGCGCGTCCTTGTGCCAGCATCTCCGCGGCAACTTTGTCGGGACGACCTTGGCGTTCAGGCCATACTTCTCTAATTATTTTACTTAAATTTATTAAGTAAATGATTTTTTTATTATTATCTCTGGCCTTTCCTCTTGCATATGATTATACTTGTACGGCTTCTTTCCTTGTTCGTGTATTACACCACAATATGCACCATATTGACTTAAGTGTTCCGCAAGCTGGGTTGCCTTTCTCCTGTGTTTACCCCTACGCCCCTGATTGTTTGGCTAGTGAGTAAAGGGAGCACCTCTGCGATTGTCATGATCGGGTCATCCGAGCTCGGACCTCAGACTGGGTGAAGCCGAAAGCTAGCGTTCTTATTGTTCTCAATCATGGTCGGCACACAATGGAACTCATGAGTACAAAAAATCTATTGCACAAGTCTCGTAGTGACAATGAGCAACCGAAGAAAGGTATCGGTGGAGGTACTATTTTCTTCGAAGATGCTTCTTACACTTCGTCAGTAATATAGCATAAGTTCCCTGAACGCGCTTTGTCTGTTACAGCCTTATGGCCTGATTGCCTGGTTATCGGAAACACCGTTCATATTCTCGAAAGGTGGAGTACATAACACTTTTCGGTCCTTGACTGAAGAGGGAGAAGCCGACGGTCGGTTAAGACGCGTTTAAAGTTCAGGTGAACACAGATATGATATAAGTACTTCGGTACATACAATCATTATACATAAAATTCTTTTACCCAAGTCACTTGGGGGCTCTTAAATTTATATGAGCTATTTTATAGTAAATGTGTTTTCTTGATCGTTGCAAAGTCTTTTTATACCGCTCCTTTTTCGACTCGAGTATATGGTCAATAGCCGGATAGCCTGTCTTCTCTCTAAAAACCGCTTGAGTGTAGTTTGCTAAACTGGCTTCGGAGAAGTACCCCGCCATTGGGATAAGGAGCTTGAAGCCGTAGGCTGACCCGCATGAAGTCTTGAGATCGGATGTGTCATGTTAAGGCACGACAGAAGCACAATTTTTTTTTCGAATTTTCGGATTGGCACCGAACACTTGATCTTGTTCGGACGTCAAGTTTTTACTGACGTTTTTTGGTTTTCCAAGCTTATGGCACTTTTGAACTACTTGTGTGTTTGCAGCATAAGTCTCGCAGTGCAGCGCCGGACACGTTTAGAGATTCGGCAAAAACATTCTCGGATATTGCTATATATGCATCGGTTTCGAATTATGTCTTCGGTCAATAGTTTGGTTGCCCGGCTCCTGTGCTTGCCTCCTACGTTCCACTTTGTTCGGCTAGGTTTGCAACAGGAGAACCACTGCGATTGTGCCTCCGGCTCGCATGGTTAAGCACCTTAGTGGAGAAAGCCAAAACTGACTAACACAATAAGCACGAACTGGTCAGCGATCCGATGACTGTGTTAAATGATGGGCCATTCATAACATTGGCCGAAGTGTTTACGACTTGACCTCAGCTGTCGCCGAACACTAACCGGAGGCTCGTAGCTAGCCTCCCCAGTTTAAAGCTCCTATGACTAAGTGAAAGTTATAAAGCCCGGATATCTGATTGCCTCGTTTCCGCTAACACAACCACCTTCGGGCACGGAGACGTCATCTAAGGGTTGTCTTGTTATTGCGAAAACACCCTGCGTATTATCTACAAAGGGGTAGAAGCTGACGATGGGCCACTTTCAACTGATAAAAGGTCGCAATGGAGTCAAAATAAGTATATATTATCAGCGTTTGTATTCATTATACAAGCGTTGCCTCCCGTAATTATCGTTATATAAAGCCATAAATATGCATCAATTTGACTTAAGATTTTGGCCAAGCTAGGTTGCCTGGCTCCTGTGATTACCCCTATGTTCCAGATTGTTCGGCTAGGTGGTATAGGGAGCACCTGTGTGATTGTTACTACCGGGTCATCGGAGTTAGTACCTCAGACTGGGTGAAGCCGAAAGCTAGCAATCTTAAAAGACCACATTGGTGGGCAACGACGGAAGTGAAAATTTTGGTTCATTAATACCATAGAGTACGGGAACTTTCCACGAACTAAATGCTCAACATTTTTCTACCACATTAGTCGGAGGTGAGGTTTCATGACCATGATAAGTATGACGACCCAAAGAAAGGAACCGATAGCGGGACTATTTTCTTTGGAAGATGTTTCTTACGTTAAAAAGTAATATAACATATCTCTCTGCGTATCTTTGTTTATAAAACCGTAGGCCGGATTGCCTTGTTTGCCGTAAATCTTTTCCCTCATAAAGGCTTTATAAAGTAGGACAAACACTCCTCGGCTGCTAGCCGAGGAGGTTGAAGCTGATGGTCGGTCAACAAAGTTTTGTATAATGCGGATCCGAGCATTGATGATGTAGAGTACTTGGATACATAGAATCATTACACATAATTTGTGATTTTACTCTGGATATCATTCCTTAATTCGGCCACCCGTGCCCACATTAAGGCTCGGGGGCTACTGGGCTCCGTGCTTATAATTTACAAATATTAAAGGGGTACATCGATCCCCTGATCTGGTGTTGCCACCCGACCAATGGCTCGAGGGCTACTGCATTGACAATCCAATGCAGAAAATTTAAAGTGCAATATAGTTTTGGAGGATATTATGATCCTCAGGTTGGTCGGCCGCACCCAACTTGAGTCTCGAGGGCTTTGCACACCGTTTTTTGTGTCCCGAAGTATTCTGTCGAGCTAGGAGTTGATCCTGAGGCCGATTTTGCGAATCAACCTGAGTCTCAGGGGCTACTGGGATCAGCGGTCTTATGTCATCCTTCAGGTGCATCTCGGGTTCTAGACCGATACACACCTTGAGGGCTAATGGCTATATATCTCGGTAGCGAATAAATTGCACCAATCAGAAATATCCATAAAAAATCGGCCCGCAGTCAGGGTGGTGCACCACCTCGGAAGAAGTCCGGCATAAAGCTCGGGCGCCAGTGGCTGGCTCCATAGAGGGCATTTCCGGCATTAAGCTCGGCTAAACTCCTTCAACTTTTTTGAAACAAGGTGATCTATGCAGTTCGGCGTTGGAGCTCAGCTGTAACAATACTCTTCGGATACAGTCCAGCGGTGGATCTCGGATACATTCTGGCATTGGAGCTCGGAAGCGGTCCGGCTTTGGTGCTCGGCTGCAAAAGATACCTCGAATGCAATCGGACATTGGAGCTCGGACGCAAGAGGACACTGCCGCCCGGGAACAACGTCAAACACGAGGTGTGGCATAAAAATAACAACACATTGATGAAGGCCGGAAAGTTAAATGGGCTCCTCGGATACCCGACGTGTAAACTCTTCAAATGTACTTCGGCGATCCTCGAGATCGAAGATGAGAATATTTGTTGAACCAATTTTCAAGACCGATGACCGAAGATGAAGAACAGTTTGGAAGAATCGAGGAGCATCCCCAACTTGAAGACCGGTTCAGGGGGCTACTGACGGTGTCCTGGACTAGGGGGTACTCACCACGTCGTCTCCCGATCAGTTGGACTGGGCCGAGGACCCCCATGGCCGTATACTCATGGGCCAGTTCGGACAGCCCCTGCCGCATAAAAGGAAGACTCCACAAGACTTGGCACCCAAGGCGAGGACTCTCCTCAACCCTAGGCCTCCAGTGTGTTATATAAACCGAGGCCAGGCTAGTCAATAGACAATATCATATTCATACTGTAGGAGATATGCCCTAGAGGCAATAATAAATGATATTATTTATCTCCGAGTTCATAATTATGTTTATGTTCCATGCTATAACTGCAATGATTCTCGAGTCTGCAATATCCACGAGGCTCGGAGGAAGACTCATATGCACGTGTGGAATAATAAATGGTAAGAAGTATTCTTAGTCTGGCCTCTAAGACTAGCTCAAGTGTTGCATGATGGTTCTGTTTTCCTGATCATGGGCATGTCAATGCCAGCAACTTTGAGGGCACAATGTTAAGAGAACATTTGTGTTAAATCGACCCGGATTGATGTTATGCTAAGTGATTCATTCGTCACAAGTATATGGTACATAACACAGAGATGGTTAACGTTTGCATAATTCCTTAGACCATGAGAGTATCGAGTTTCTTCCTGCTTGCTTCATGAACTTTGGGGTTTGTTAAACGTCATCCGTAAATGGGTGGCTATTACGGCGGCTTACGGGTTCATGGAAAAGTGTGTCAAGTAACTTGATAGCTCAAGATTAGGATTTGCTCCTCCGACGATGGAGAGATATTCTCGGGCCCTCTCGGTATTACGGTATCCATCATCGTCTGGCCAGACACAGTGTGATTTGATCACTTGGATGCGGGAACACGGAAAGGAGAAAAGAGAACAAAACCGGTAACGAGGTAACTTGCATGGTGGACAAATTGTCCGTCCACAAGGATGCAATAAATCTCACCTCGGATGTTTGTGACATATCGCGAAGCAACAGGAATAGCTCACTGCAACTGGAGGTTCACTCGAATATTTATTCGTGTGGGTATAGGGGTCGATATGGGTGTCCACGGCTCCGATGTTGATCATTGATCGGAAGGGGTTCCGGGTCATGTCTATACTTCACCGAACCTATAGGGTCACACGCTTAAGGGTCATCTATCTGCTGAATACTAGACAGGGAGTCTGAGAGAAAATCATCGAAAAAGTTTCGGACAACGGAAAAGTTCCGCAGAGAGAGGTCACCGGATGAGTTTCGGTGAAACCGAAAAAGTTGTTCCGGGGTATGCCATTAAGTCAAAATGGTTTCGGCACATAGCTGATAATTCTTGGAGGGTGCCAGAATCATTCTGGAAATGTTTTGGAATTTTCAGAAATAAAAACCGAAAATGTTTCGGAGCTGCCGGTATCGCTTTGGTTGATTTTCGCAGATGAAATTCACTAATCTGAAATTGTTTCAGAATGAATCCAAAATCATTTTAGTGGGTATTGGAATTATTATAAGACCCACAAAAATATTTTCGGATTTAATGGACGCGAAAAATTGTCTTCATGAATAGTGAAAACGCATTCTTGTTTGCTTTTCGCAGATGAAAATCACTAAACCGAAATTGTTTCAGAACACATTGAAAATTATTTTAGTGGGTACTGGAAATGTTCTGAGCCCATATAAATATTTTCAGTTCGAACAGACGTTGAAAAATGTCGTTATGAATAGTGAAAGTGCTTTTTGCTTGGCTTCTTGGAGAAGCCACCTTGAGGGCCTTTTTGGTATTTCCCCCCTTGGCTTCTTGGAGAAGCCACCTGAGGGAGTCCTGGATTAGGGGGTGTTCGGATAGCCGAACTATACCTTCAGCCAGACTCCAGGATTATGAAGATACAAGATTGAAGACTTCGTCCCGTGTCCGGAAGGTTCTTTCCTTGGCGTGGAAGGTAAGCTAGGCGTGCGGATATTCAAGATCTCCTACCATTTTAACCGACTCTGTGTAACCCTAACCCTATCCGGTGTCTATATAAACCGGAGGGTTGTAGTCCGTAGCACGATCATCATAACCATTATCATACACAATCATACCCGTAGGCTAGCTTCTAGGGTTTAGCCTCCTTGATCTCGTGGTAGATCTACTCTTGTACTACCCATATCATCAATATTAATCTAGCAGGAGTAGGGTTTTACCTCCATCGAGAGGGCCCGAACCTGGGTAAAATAAAGTGTCCCTTGTCTCCTGTTACCATCCGACCTTGACGCACAGTTCGGGACCCCCTACCCGAGATCCGCTGGTTTTGACACCGACATTGGTGCTTTCATTAAGAGTTCCTCTGTGTCGTCGCGATCAGGAAGGATGCCTTTTCCCGTCTTTAAAGACGGCGTCGTCACTGAGGGAGCTTTGGCTGTCGGCCAGACCCTCCGGCTGGGTGGTTTTCTCATGACCGCCCGTTCGGCCATTGCGCCGACGGTGACCTCTCGGGTCATCGAAAGCAATCTCCGCGTCAGCTCGGAATTGGACGAGCAGCTAGATCCGGTGGAGGTCTCTTCCGTAAATGAGCTCCTGGATCGCATCGCCGCCTTGGGGGTCGCTACAAACTACGACCAGGTTGGGCCTAAACCCGATCTAAGGGAAATCAACTCTCCCCAAGCCACCCATCATGTTGCTATGGTGGAAACACAATGCGGCGACCCTTCATCGATCTTGAGGACCAGCTACGTCCGAATTCCGGAACCCTCCATGCCGGATATTCGCGGAGGGGAGGATGCAGTTCAAGACCTGAACTTAGAACCAGGCAAACCGGATAACTCCCAAGGCTCTGGGTCTCAGAATCCAGAGGTTGTTCGGCTTCCGAACAGTAAACCAGGCGAAGTATCGGATTTAACGAGTTCCACCCGCCCGATCTTAAGCGATCTCTCCCAAATCAGGCAGATGCCCGAAGAAACAATACTTCATTACTGGGCCAGATTCCTCCTGCTTATGAATAGGATAAAGGACTGCCACGAGGGAGACGCGATTTCAATCTTCTGCAATAACTGCACGGACAAGGGGATACTCAATGCCGTAAGTCGTCGTAATATTACGCGTTTTGGTGACTTGGCGTCCATAGTACAAAAATACTGTGTGATGGAAAGTGCCTGGAAAACCAAAATTAAATTTTGGGATAATCCGGCCTTGAATAGCAACCCCGTCTGAATCAAAAGGACGCACTACAGTAAGACATCCGGATTAAACAAAAAATCAAAACCCTCTAGGGGACATGGAACCGTACTAGAAAGGTGGCTAGATGGACCCTGCAAGATTCATAGTGCAGAGGACGCCGCACCAACACACAGCCTCAGGGCATGTTGGATACTCCGGCAGGTGGCCAAAATTGGCGAAGACCTCCTAATTCCAGAGGTCGAAGGGAACCAGCCCGAGAATTTCAGTACCGTTCTTACAATCTCGGAGACTTTTGCATCAAATAATATGCGAAAAAGAACACTTCACAGCCTCACCGAAGTCTACCAAGTAGCGACAATAAATCCATGGAGCAATACCGCCATCACCTTCAACGCGAGCGACGAACCTAAATTCCGAACAGCCAGAGCACCAGCCGCATTGGTTCTCAGTCCCATAGTGGATGGCTGTCGCCTCGCAAAGGTACTTATGGACGGAGGCAGCAGATTGAACCTCGTCTACGAGGAAACCCTCCAAAAAATGGAAATAGACTGGAACCACATTGAGAGAAGCAGCACAACCTTTAGAGGTATAATCCCCAGTCAGGAAGCGCACTGCACCGGAAAGATCACACTGGATGTGGTATTCGGCACTTCGGATAATTACAGGTCCGAACAAATCACGTTCCAAGTGGCCCCGTTCAAAAGTGGATATCACGCTATATTAGGACGAGAGGCATTCACAGTTTTCCAAGCTATACCCCATTACGGGTACATGAAGCTCAAGATGCCTGGGCCAAACGGAATCATCACTCTTGCTAGTGATCCGGACATAGCACTCCGCGCCAAAAATAAGACAACCGCATTGGCCCTCGAGGCACTATCCGAAGCCTTAGCGGCCGAAGAACTGACGGCGCTGCGATCTACGGTTAACAGGGATGATGTGATACTCGATAAGAGATCCAAATCCACATCCTTCAAACCAGCAGACGAAATAGTCAAATTCCAGGTCCACCCAACAGACCCTAATAAAACAGCCTCCATCGGGGCACAACTGAACCCTGATGTAGACGCCGCACTACGCGAGTTCCTACGAGAGAACTGGGACATTTTCGCTTAGCACCCTTCAGATATGCCAGGAATCCCACGCAGGCTGGCCGAGCACAGCTTAAATATCCAGAAAGGATTCAAACCTGTCAAACAAGCCCTTGGGCGTTTCTCCGTGCCAAAGAGACAGGCTATGGGAGAGGAGCTAGCCAAGTTATTGGAAGCCGGATTCATTAGAGATATAAAACACCCGGATTGGCTAGCAAACCTGGTAATGGTACCAAAGAAGGACAAATCCTGGCGCTTGTGTGTCGACTTTGAAGACCTTAATAAGGCCTGCCCAAAGGATCCCTTTCCCCTCCCTCGAATTGATCAAATCATCGATGCCACTGTAGGACACGATTCCCTGTGTTTCCTCGACGCATACTCCGGTTACCACCAAATAAAGATGGCAGAATCCGACCAAGCTGCAACAGCATTCATCACACCATACGGCCCATTCTGCTTCAACACAATGCCCTTTGGGCTAAAAAACGCCGGCGCGACATATCAGCGCATGATTCAAACATGTCTGGCAAACTAGATCGGCAAAACAGTGGAGGCGTACGTAGATGATGTGGTCGTTAAATCAAGACACGTCGAATCTCTAGTAGACGACTTGAGACTTACATTCGACAACCTGCGAAAATACGACATCAAGCTCAATCCGGAAAAATGTGTTTTCGGCGTCCCAGCCGGAAAGCTCCTGGGCTTCATTGTATCCGGAAGAGGAATTGAAGCAAATCCAGCTAAAATCCGAGCTCTATGACAATTAGATGTCCCAAAAGACCTCAAACAAATTCAGAAACTCACCGGATGCGTGGCAGCCTTAAGCCGCTTCATCTCCCGCTTGGGAGAAAAGGCACTACCCCTTTACCGCCTCCTAAGGCGCACTGAACACTTCGAGTGGACGGACGCTGCCACAGCCGGACTCGAGGAAATAAAGGCCATCATGGCAACAAACCCCGTCCTGGCCGCGCCGAATACCGGCGAACCCATGCTGTTATACATTGCCGCAACTCATCAAGTTGTTAGCGCGGTACTCGTCGTCGACCGGGTATCGGACGGACACAAACTACCCCTTCAAAGCCCGGTTTACTACGTGTCCACTGTCCTCACACCATGCAAATCACGGTACCCACATTACCAAAAGATCGCATGCGCGGTGTTTATGGCATCCCAAAAGCTACGACACTACTTTCAAGAGTGTTCTATAACAGTAGCCTCGGAAGTACCACTCAACGATATTATCAACAACCGCGATGCAACGGGCCGGATAGCGAAATGGGCCATAGAGCTCCTCCCATTCGATATAACCTACAAACCACGGCGAGCCATTAAATCACAAGTCCTAGCCGACTTCGTCGCCGAATGGACAGAGGCCGAACTCCCTAAAGAGTACGGCACATACTCAAACTGGATCATGCATTTCGACGGCTCCAAAATGTTGGCCGGACTGGGGGCTGGCGTTGTTCTGACGTCCCCTACAGGAGATAGAGTCCAATACGTACTCCAAATTATGTACACGGACTCCAACAATGCAGCCGAATATGAGGCCCTTCTACATGGTCTCCGGATGGCAGTGTCCATGGGCATTCAACGCCTGGAAGTACGCGGGGATTCAAACCTCGCGATATCCCAAATAAATGGCGACTTCGACGCCAAAGACCCAAAGATGGCAGCTTATCGCAACGCCGTACTAAAAATGTCAGCTCGGTTCGAGGGACTGGAGTTTCACCACATCGCCCGAGAAAATAATCAGGCAGCGGATGTCCTGGCACGCATCGGAGCAAAACGAGACGCGGTCCCCCCCAACATCTTCTTAGAAAGATTATTTAAACCATCCGTAACATGGGAGGGGGAACCCTCGGGTAACAGTCCGGACATAACCGCACAACCCGACGCCGAACAGCCAGACATAACAGGTGGCTCCGCCACCGAAGTTACATCCTCAGCCCACATAATAATGGCGGTCATCGCCCCGTGGACGGAACCGTTCCTAGCCTACCTTACTAGGCAGGAACTCCCCGAGGACCAAAATGAGGCACGCTGCATAGTGCGGCGATCTAAAGCCTATAAGGTCCACGAGGGAGAACTATATAAGAAAAGCACTACAGGAGTCCTCCAAAGGTGTATCTCCGAAGAAGAAGGGCGGAGTCTGTTGGCTAAAATTCATGCCGGACTCAGTGGCCACCATGCCGCAGCTCGGTCCCTTGTAAGCAAGGCTTTCCGTACGGGCTTCTATTGGCCGACGGCCCGAGCAGACGCTCAGGACCTAGTCAAACGATGCGTCGGTTGCCAGCTCTTTGCCAACCAAAGCCATATGCCACCTAACGCCCTCCGAACTATCCCCATCACTAGGCCTTTTGCGGTCTGGGGGCTTGATATGGTGGGACCCCTTAAAGGCGGAACCCACAAGAAAAAATACTTATTGGTCACGGTGGATAAATTCACCAAATGGATAGAAGCCAAGCCTGTCAAGACGGCCGAATCCGGACCTGTGATAGACTTCATATCCGGGGTCGTACACCGTTATGGTGTCCCTCATAGCATTATCACCGATAACGGCACAAACTTCACCTCTGATGAAGTAAAGCTGTGGTGCAAGAACATGGGCATTAAGCTCGACTATGCTTCTGTCTATCACCCACAAACTAACGGTCAGGTCAAACGTGCAAATGGTCTCATTATGAGCGGCATCGAACCCAGACTAGTGCGATCCCTCAAGAAATCTAATATGCACTGGGTAGAGGAGCTCGACTCCGTACTCCGGGGGCTGCGAACCACGCCAAATCGTACCACCGGATTCACACCATTCTTTATGGTGTACGGCGCTGAGGCGGTTCTGCCCTGCGACATAATTCATGACTCACCTCGAGTGCGAATGTACGAAGAAAGAGAAGCCGAGCTTGATCGTCAGGACAACCTGGACGCCTTAGAGGAAGAGCGTGACGTGGCTAAAGCCCGTTCCGCATTCTATCAATAGCAAGCTCGAAGATATCAAAGCAGAGAAGTACGGGCCAAAAATTACAACGTTGGTGAACTAGTTCTGCGCTTGCCGGATAAGCAAAAGAACAAACTCAAGCCCAAATGGGAAGGTCCATTCATAATCGACCAGGTCCTAACTGGTGGAGCGTACCGCCTGCGAGATGCGTCAGACAACCGACTCGAGCCGAACCCATGGAACGCCACACGTCTCCGAAGATTCTATGCCTAGCGCTGGACTCTGTGTTTGTTTCCTTCCTCTGTCCATTTTTTACATTTATACTTTTTCTTACTTTGTCTCCTACTCTTTTCTTTTCTAAGCCCTTAAAGGCTCATTATGTGACGCGCTATCCGCGCTCCTTAAACCTGGGGGCTTCTTTAACAGAAGCTTGTTTATGTGGGTTTCACACCCAACGCATGCGTCAGACTTCCGCATGCACCTTTTCTTTGCCATTATATGCATCGATATGACTTAAGTTTTGGCCAAGCTGGGTTGCCTGGCTCCTGTGCTTACCCCTACGTTCCCGATTGTTCGGCTAGGCGGTAAAGGGAGCACCTCTGCGATTGCTACTGCCGGATAAGCCGTATGTGTACCTCAGACTGGGTGAAGCCGAAAGCTAGCGTTCTTAAGGGAATATTCGGTCGGTGAACTAAAGATGAACCTTTTTATTTTATACATGCCCCCAGATGATCTTCTGCATTTGCAGTCCGGACGTGCACTTTAGGGCACGCCACCCCAGCGAAAGGAACCCTTAACGGAACTATTCTCTCTGGAAGATGTTTCTTACTAACCATGTAATATAACATAACTAGTTGGGCACTTGTCTGATAAAGCACTAATGACCCCTACGCCTAGTCTCCATGCATACCCCGGCTCTTATATAGCTGTTATGGTATTCGGACACACTCCGGACCGTCAGGTCCCGAGGCCAAAGCGAAAAGGTCGGCAACAACAAACGATCTACAATCCGGCTAGAAGGCATTACACATGTCAATTATAAATTACATAGTCATCTTGACTGATCGTATTCCTCCTCTATTCCATCTAACAGGCTGTCTAATTTACAGTCCTGCTGGGAATACTTTGCGGCCAGCTCTACCTGGCCATACACCAAGCTCACAGGGATCTCCTTCCCGTCAGGCCCCACTGGTCCGACCTCGGCCATATGATTGGGGTCAGACTTCGTAAAGCGGGTCTTCACCATGGCCCAGGCCTCCCTCGCACCTTGTCGGCAGGCTGATATCTTCCACAACCGGAAGCGCCGCCGAGCTCCCTTCAGCTTCTCCGCGAGCTCTCCAAGGCCCTCGGGCGTGGAGTGGGCAGGCCATAAGGCCTGGGCAACCCCTTGCATTGCCTGCCGAATTCGTTTGTGCAGTTGCAGGAGTTCGGGGAGAAGGTCACCTGTAGAACCGGGCATCTCCTCTGCAGGACGACCTATGAGCATACCTACAGACAATACTCTGTTATTCGACTTCCTCGCCAAACTCATTTTCTTTCAAATGGTTCGTTCAAACACTTACTAAATATGCCGCGTCGAAGTCGCTGGTTCTCCTTTGTGGAGTTCGACAACTGGCCACGAACGTCTTTCAGTTCAACATCCAGCTTGGTGTTGGCATCCTGAAGATCATTCTTCTCTTGCCTCACCCTTGTCAACATACTCTCGCCAGCCTTTAACTGGCGTAAGAGTTGTTGCTTCTCCGGATCAAGTCCGGCACCATCTGCAACATTAATTGTCAGATTTGCACACAAGCCGCACAATACTAATCTCTCAAAGTATATTGTACGTGAGGGGGTCCCTTTGGGCTCCCTTGTTGCGGCTAGTGCGGCCTCTAGTTGGGCCTTGCACTTTTCCAGCTCCTGGGACAACACGGTGTTCTTCTCGGTAAGAACCTGCATGTTATATGATCCTTAAATCAGTTAGTTCAACTGTTTCAAGTCTCGGGGGCTACTGGTATATATATATTTAACCAAAATTTTATTACCCGTATGTCTTTCACATACTGCTCCGTGGCTCTGGCTAAACCATCTTGAGCGGCACGAAGGTACGCATCTCCCGAATTGAAGGCGTCTAAGGCCTCTCGGGAGAAACAAGCGTCGCGTAGAACTGTCCGGCGACGCCTGTGGTTCATGGCGCTCTCCACTTCTGAATTTGTGGCAGATAGCCGGTCCGCGTCCTCTGTTGGAGGAGCGTCCGGCGCAAGCCTGGTGTTCGTCCCCGCTTCCGGACCAGATGTTGGAGCCTGGCTGGTAGAGGCGCGGTTGGCGGCTCCTCCGGATATAGTCCGGCAAGGCCTCTTCGTCCTGGAAACAGTACAGATGTTAACATGCCTTGACAGAATAACGCCAGAGAGATAGAGCGCGTTATACCTTTGTGCCGAACTTTCAGTTCGGACTTCATCTCTTTTTACCCCACGGGGCCCGGCGGCTCCTCGTTGGCTAACCGCCGCAGGTCCGGCCTCCCTCCTCGGAAATCTCCCCTGTAAAATACGGTTGTCGTCAGAAACGCCGGAATATGTTAGAACGGAATCTCTCTTGAGGGAATAAACACTCCGGTTTCTGTCACCTGGGAGGCCGGGATTAACCCAGGGTAACCAGCCGTAATGGCAACCAAGGTATTGTCCTTGCTCAACTGATGGAACACCCCGTCGATAAGCTCCACTGCTATGTCCGGATCTTCTTCGGAGTCCGGATTGTGGGACCGTTCTGGGTCCTCGGGCTGTGGAGGGCGGCTGTCAATGTCCTTCACTTCCTGTCGCAGTTCCTGCGCTAAAGTTGTCAGACTGCACGACTAAACATGGGAATATTAAAGCAAACGGGCGAGTGCAATTATTCGCTTACCCAACTTGGAGGTTCGTACATAGAGAATCCGCCCCGCGGGTTGACGCGGAGGAAATCCTCCTTTTCTCCCTTGTACAAAGATGCTAATATCTCTACCAAAGTGGCAGCTGAAGCTGGTCCTTCACGGCCATAACGGGTGGTGTCATCCTCCCCGTTGAAATCCCACATGGGGTGGCCTCTGTATTGAAGCGGCTACACCCCCCGCATAATACATGCAGCCATGACTCCAATCATGGTTAGACCGGAATGAGCCAACAGTCTTATCCGGCCCATCAGGTAAAGGACGTCTCTGTTGTTTTCTCTCTGAGAGCTCCGCGGACGCCAACTTAAGCGTTTCTTCAAAGGAGCCATGCTGAACTCAGAGAGGCCGACCCGGATAGGGTCCGGCAGTGGGACGTCATCTATGTAAAACCATTCTGAAGGCCAGTCCTCGGACGCCTTCTTTGGGGTTTCGGATAAGTATCCGGTCCCGGTGATGCGCCATATTTCGGGTCCGCCCACTTGATATATGGACCCCTCTTGAGAACGGGGTACCAAGCAGAACAACCTCTTCCACAACGCGAAATGAGCCTCTACGCCTAGGAATAGCTCGCAAAGAGCGACGAAACCCGCAATATGACGTATGGAGCCGGGCGTGAGATCGTGCAACTGGAGGCCGTAGAACTCCAGGAGCCCGCGGAGGAATGGATGAATCGGAAATCCCAGTCCCCTTAATAGATAAGGGACGAGGCACACCCGCTCTCCTTTAGAAGGATTAGGGGTGCTCTCCGCCTGCTTCCCGCCATTATAGGTGGCGAGTCCGGCTCGGACCGAAACCATATAGGCTTGAGGGAGAAATCCATTGGCTTGCAGCGACACTAACTCACTGTGCGGGATGGTACAACTCTCCCAATCTCCGGGTTTAGGACCGAAGGAGCGAGAGGAGGAGTTGCGACGGCTGGCCATGATGGAATGGATCTTTGCTGGAGGCGCTTCGATGATAACTTGCGGGGAAGAGAAGATGTGTTTGGATCTAAATCCCCATCCCATTAAATAGGTGGCTTGTTCGTATGGCTAGGGGTGCAGATGTAAAGACGCCCCGGGCTTTTCGTATTCGTTCAACACGTGGAAGAGGGTCATTATTGGGCACAGAAGCCGAGGAGCGCTGCGGAAATCAAACATTATTCATACAGGTACACAGGATTCGGAGGTGGAACCCGCCTTGCAATGCCGAAGACAATTTGCGCGCCGGACTCATCGTCATTGAAGCCTGGTTCGGGGGCTACTGAGGGAGTCCTGGATTAGGGGGTGTTTGGATAGCCGAACTATACCTTCAGCCGGACTCCAGGACTATGAAGATACAAGATTGAAGACTTCGTCCCGTGTCCGGAAGGTTCTTTCCTTGGCGTGGAAGGCAAGCTAGGCGTGCGGATATTCAAGATCTCCTACCATTGTAACCGACTCTGTGTAACCCTAACCCTATCCGGTGTCTATATAAACCGGAGGGTTGTAGTCCGTAGCACGATCATCATAACCATCATCATACACAATCATACCCGTAGGCTAGCTTCTAGGGTTTAGCCTCCTTGATCTCGTGGTAGATCTACTCTTGTACTACCCATATCATCAATATTAATCTAGCAGGAGTAGGGTTTTACCTCCATCGAGAGGGCCCGAACCTGGGTAAAATAAAGTGTCCCTTGTCTCCTGTTACCATCCGACCTTGACGCACAGTTCGGGACCCCCTACCCGAGATCCGCCGGTTTTGACACCGACACCACCCTTGGGCTTGGCCTATAAATAGGCATGGAGGGGGCTGCCTAAAGGATCATCCCTTGCTCTCATACACATGCCATGCATTATCTGGCTTCTTCTCTCCCTCCCACGAAAAGAGTTTCGTAGAGCCATAAGGCTGTCTGGGTTCCGGCAGGAACTAGTTCTGGACGGCGAAGCCCTGCCGGATAGATGACACCGTATGTGTGCAACTCTGTAGAGAGGTCGTAGTTTCGATCTTAGTGTCCAAGTGACGGTCCGAGTTCTGTGAGTCCTCCCAAAGGGCTGTCCGAGTGACCGTCCGAGTTTCAAAGGTCATCCCGAAGGGCTGTCCGCAACATCGTCCGGGGGACTGTTCGACCGCCTCCTGGAGGGCTGTCTGAGGAGCAGATGAGGGTATACATCCTCGCGGTTGGGAGGTTGTAAATCCTAGCTGCGGGGATCTGCACCGCCGATCGTCATCGACTCTACTTCCCGCTGCGCTACGAGTCGGTAACGAAAAAGATCAAACCATGTATGCAGTCTCCATAGTGGTCCTGGGCTGGTGCGTAGGTTGGAAAATTTTTGTTTTCTGCTGCGTTACCCTATAGTGGCATCAAGAGCCGTACTATGCGTAGATGCAGGTTTTGATCTAGAATACATGGAGATGTATGGTTATTGCATAATATAATTAGGTAGTAGATGAGATCTATTGCTGAAAATTATTTATGCGGGTGACAGATGAAATCTGTTACCCGACGTTCTTGTTGCTTCCCTAGAATTTGCGTTTGCTCAATCTCGAGACAGCATGGTGGAATTTGACAAAGTTCTGGCAATCCGTGATCCTGATTAATCATGGAAGTGCTATCAGTTCTTTGGGTTCTGCCGTAGTCAAAAGAAAGATGAAATTCGCAGATGAAAGGGCATTGCAGATATGATCTGCACGGGGGTCATGCGTATAACGAAGTTTAGTATGGGGCTCGAGATTTAATTATCTCATGTTTCATACACCCTGAGATGTTAATCTAGCAACTTGAATAATCATACTTGATGATAAAACATTGGTAGCTGCGGTTTAAGTCAAAATCTTAGAAGCCACGAAAAATAAATTTTGCATAAACCGATTAGAGGCGTCTAACTTGTTTTTGCAGGATGTGCATGTGATGTGGTATAGCAATGCTCATATTCAATTTGATTATGTATGAGATGACTATATGATGTTATTAACATGACCTGCGTGTCATGATTCGGCATGATGGCTGGAGCCATATGATTGTCACTTTAATGACCTGCGTGTCAACCTTAAGTAATGCACTTATTTTATTAGCTATAGAGATAGCAATATTATCTGGTGCATCGACAAGGTGGTGGCAATCTTCGCGAAGGTGAGCACCGACGCGAATGCCTAAGACGAAGAAATGAAATACTTCTCCGTCAGAAAGGGCTATACCATATCATGCTATTATGAATTGCCTGAGATGTTTATCCCTTATGATGCACCCTTCTTTATTGCACGGTAGTCGCTTTTTATTAGGGTGATCTCTCACTTAAAATATCAAAGTAGTTAGTGTTCACTCAAGTGTAGCATCGTCTGAAATTCGTATCTTTTGGGGTGCGCCATGTACACATGAGCACGAACGAATCGAGAGGAATGAGGAGGGTGAGGTCAGACCTCGCAGCAAGATCACTTGGTTGTCTTTGACGTTTAGGCAGGAGAGTCCTGAGCTCGGAACACGCCCATCGAAAGATGAACAAGAATCACATAGAGATGTGATCGGCAAGTTGGCCTACCGATTGAAATTTGTGTCATCAGTGATGAACCCGTCAATGGCATCGAATAGAAATATGGATCTTGAATCACTCTAAATCAATTATGAGAGATATTGATTTGAGTGGGAGCGCACTGTTGAATTAACTTGTTTAATTCTTAGTGCAATTAATTGTGAACATTGTCTAAAGTGTTATTTGCCTAATAGTTATAGAATAATGGCTCGCGTTTTCACCCTCCCTATTAAAATTGAATAGCTGTTAAATATCTGGTTAAAACTTTACGGTTGGTAATGTAATGTGAGGATTGTCCTCAAGAGTACCAAGAAGGACTTTGTCCTATCGCATACTTTCGGTATTCTCCCGCTAATGCTATGGATCATGTGACTCTCGTCCTTCGATCCAAAAGCTAGAATTCCGTTTTCAGTCAAGTGCAATATGTTTGCTTCCATGAGACCCGAACTTCAAAAGTTTGGATAGTTATGTGATATTCATGGAATCTGAAAATCATTTTCAGAGACAGACAAAGGCTAAAAGATATGAGATATCCAAAGCAAGGTTTGTTTGCAAACCATTAGTAAAGGAGTTTACTATGCATTAGACTGATTAGAGAGGGATCCAGAAGAAAGCCTTTCATATGATGAAGTTGGATGTTTTTCTGGAAGTAGGAGAAATACTAAAAGTTAAACTGTTAGAAGTATAAAGGCAAATAGAAAGAAGACTGAAATATCCAGCTCATGTATGAATGTCATACAAGTTTTTGATGTATAGAAGGCTGGTCAAAGATATAGTCCTTGGGAATTATGATTAAATTGTTGATCACTGATTCTTGGGTATTGTGAGTTAAATCACAAAGATACCCGCTCGATTGCATTCTGTTGCAACTCGATGTAAGAACTACTATGGCCTAAAAGACTAGCCAGAAATGAGGTTTAGGTATACATAGGGAACATAGTAAATGTTACTATACCTTCCATCGGTGTATTGCCGTCTGTATTTATTTTCATAATTCATTTAGAGTTTTACAAACTCTAGCCTCTTGCAAGAAGGTTGTTCATAAGAGAACTTCTTATGTTCGATGTTATGAATAACACAAGGGCCATACTTTCATTATGAATGAGATGTATGTATTGAATATTGAAAATAATACAATACCTCTAGGTTTACTTTCATAATTCATTTTAGAGTTTCATACACTCTAGCCCATTGCACATTGTTTGTTGCAAAAGAGTTGTTCATAAAAACAACAATTGTTGTTAAGTATTATGAATAACATGAAGGGCCATGCTTCCATCCAAGATGGGATGTATGTTATGAATATTGATGGTAATATGATACATCCGTAACACTGACGCTAAATGTTGCAAGACTAAAAGAATACCACACAAGTGTGGCACTACATTTGGTCACATTGGAGAAACCCGCATGGAAAATTCCATTATGATGGATTTTGAAGTCTTTTTGATTTTGAATCATCTGACACTTGCAACTCTCCTCCAAAAAGTGAAGTGACTGAAATACTGTTCACAGGCCATAAGGAATGAGCAACAAACATATTGATGATCATACATTTTGATGTGTGTAGTTCAATAAATGTTGTTGCAAGTAGTGGATTTATATATCTTCAGAAATGACTCAAGTAGATATATGGATATTTGCTTGATGAGACGTAAGTCTGGATCTTTTGAAATCATTCGAAAGGTTTTAAAAAATGAAGTAGAAGTTATTGTAACAAGGAAATTATGTTTCTACAATTTGATTGCAGAAAGGAATATCTGAGTTACAAGTTTAGCGAATGTCTGATGAGTTCTGAAAAGAGTTTCATAACATACACCTTCCGGAACACCACTATGAGTGGAATGTCTGTGATGATGTAATCAAACCATTTATGACATGCATGGTAAGGTCAAAGATGACATAAATAAATTTGCCATTATCCCTTTTAAATTGATGCTTTAGAGACTGCGGCTTTTACACTGAAAAGAGCTACATCGGGTCTGTTGAAATGAAGCCATGGTATGGTACGCCCAACCATGTTATATCTTTTCTTAACATTTGGAATATGGGGCTTGTGTAAAAGGTTACAAACCTATTCCAAATCAGACAAGTGCTACTTTGTAGGTTATACCAAAATGTTGGATATTCCTCCCTCACTAAACCGAGGCAAATAGTTTTGCCACGAAACAGTATGCTTTTAAAGAGAATGGTTCTTTCAAAAAGGGTGAGTGGGAGGACAGTGCAAACTCGACGAGATAACAATATCTTCGTCATCAGGTCAAAGGAAAGGAACCTTGGAAGTAATTCCAGGGTTTTCTACTGCGACTAATACGGAAGTCTCTACAATAAAATGTATGAACTTCGGTCGAACTTGCAGCTGAACCACGTAGGCAAGGCTCGTGCAAACTTCTCAGGTGCGCAAATGAGATATTGTTGTTAGACAACATTATACCTACGATACACAAGGAAGCATTGATGGGCCCTGACTCCGGAATTGGCTAAATGCCAATACAACCCGAGTTAGTTTCCATATAAGTGATTCAAGATTAAAACCTTGATACACCTTTCGGAAGACTTAGAGTCTAACGAATATTTATGGAACTTAAAACTGATACGGATAAAAATGTTTTATCCATAAAGCTCAACTTGTTGAAATAACAAGTTCAAGAGTTGACTACGATGAGGTTGTTTTCACCGTAGAGATGCTTAACGTCGGTTCGGGTTGAACTAGCAATTAATACATATTTCAATCTTGAGATATGATACATGGATAACAAAAGGATTTCCATCATGATGGAAATGAAACCTAGGACTTGTATTTGATACAGTCCAAAGTAATTTGTCGACCCAGAGGATGCTAGTAGGTATGCAAACTTCAGAGTTCCAGTGATGGACAGAAGAGAGCAAAATGGAGTTGGAATCTTCGTGTTTTGATGAAATGGTCAAAAGGTGTTTTGACTTCATCAATGGGTAATGAAGATGCTTGTAATTCAAGAAAGTAAGTGGGAGCGCAATAATATTTCTAAAAACCTTGTGTGCTTGACACATTGGTAATTGGAAATAAATTCCTTGACACGAATTAGGACTTCATTTGAAAATAGTTTTTCGATGAAGTGCTTAGGCTAAATAGCCTCAATATTAGGCATGATGATCTATGGAGATATATTTACCTAATGGGGCTAAGCAATGAATACATATTGACAAGATGCTAAAACCTTTTAGCATTTAAAACGCCAAGGAGTGATTCTTGCCGAAGTCACATGGAAAGAGTTTTTACAAGACTCGGTGTCCCAAAACACCGATGAGTAAAATACATGATGGAGATTCCACACACCTTCGTGTTTTGGATTAATCATGTATTCCATAGTATGTAAAACATCCAGATATGTCCGATACTCCAAAGGTGTTGTGAGTATAGATACCAAAATGGTCAAAAGTACTGATCATAGGACAACAGTGAAAGATGTCATTTAGTACCAGAGTAGTACTGATGACATGTTTTCTCGCAAGCAGTGATTATGAAAGTGCTTGTTGTAAGTAATTACATCGATACAGTCTTCATCATTGCTCCATGCGATTTTTGATCTAAATTAAGGGTTTTTGTGTGATACACAATATGGTGGCATGGTAGTTTGAAATTGTTCCAAACAATATACTGTGGTGATTTCTATAACCAGGGCTAAGTATGTTGACGCTTTAGAAGCGACAAACAAGATGTTGAATCATATAGTTCATTCATGAACTTAGTATGGTTCCAAGATGGCTTTTGTCAATGGGACACTACTGCAGGTAGTTGCTCCATAACTCAGTCTGAGGAATCCAAGTTCGACCTGTGATTCACATACATACAAAGCCAAGTCCACACAAAATATGAATTTTGTGAAAGCGTGAAAACGCTAGGATATGTAAAGATACACACGGAGCTGAAGTTGTCAGATCCGTTGGACATCAGGCTATACCACACGCGAAGCATATTTACACTAGTGTGCCACAGGTGTAAAGTGCATTAGCATTAACTAGATTATTGACTCTAGTGCAAGTGGGAGTCTGTAGGAGATATTCCCTAGAGGCAATAATAAATGATATTATTTATCTCCGAGTTCATAATTATGTTTATGTTCCATGCTATAACTGCAATGATTCTCGAGTCTGCAATATCCACGAGGCTCGGAGGAAGACTCATATGCACGTGTGGAATAATAAATGGTAAGAAGTATTCTTAGTCTGGCCTCTAAGACTAGCTCAAGTGTTGCATGATGGTTCTGTTTTCCTGATCATGGGCATGTCAATGCCAGCAACTTTGAGGGCACAATGTTAAGAGAACATTTGTGTTAAATCGACCCGGATTGATGTTATGCTAAGTGATTCATTCGTCACAAGTATATGGTACATAACACAGAGATGGTTAACGTTTGCATAATTCCTTAGACCATGAGAGTATCGAGTTTCTTCCTGCTTGCTTCATGAACTTTGGGGTTTGTTAAACGTCATCCGTAAATGGGTGGCTATTACGGCGGCTTACGGGTTCATGGAAAAGTGTGTCGAGTAACTTGATAGCTCAAGATTAGGATTTGCTCCTCCGACGATGGAGAGATATTCTCGGGCCCTCTCGGTATTACGGTATCCATCATCGTCTGGCCAGACACAGTGTGATTTGATCACTTGGATGCGGGAACACGGAAAGGAGAAAAGAGAACAAAACCGGTAACGAGGTAACTTGCATGGTGGACAAATTGTCCGTCCACAAGGATGCAATAAATCTCACCTCGGATGTTTGTGACATATCGCGAAGCAACAGGAATAGCTCACTGCAACTGGAGGTTCACTCGAATATTTATTCGTGTGGGTATAGGGGTCAATATGGGTGTCCACGGCTCCGATGTTGATCATTGATCCGAAGGGGTTCCGGGTCATGTCTATACTTCACCGAACCTATAGGGTCACACGCTTAAGGGTCATCTATCTGCTGAATACTAGACAGGGAGTCTGAGAGAAAATCATCAAAAAAGTTTCGGACACCGAAAAGTTTCGGACAGCGGAAAATTTCCGCAGAGAGAGGTCACGGGATGAGTTTCGGTGAAACCAAAAAAGTTGTTTCGGGGTATGCCATTAAGTCAAAATGGTTTCGGCACATGCCTGATAATTCTTGGAGGGTGCCAGAATCATTCTGGAAACTTTTTGGAATTTTCAGAAATAAAAACCGAAAATGTTTCGGAGCTGCCAGTACCGCTTTGGTTGTTTTTCGCAGATGAAATTCACTAATCTGAAATTGTTTTAGAACGAATCCAAAATCATTTTAGTGGGTATTGGAATTATTCTAAGACCCACAGAAATATTTTCGGATTTAATGGACACGAAAAATTGTCTTCATGAATAGTGAAAACGCATTCTTGTTTGCTTTTCGCAGATGAAAATCACTAAACCGAAATTGTTTCGGAACGCATTGAAAATTATTTTAGTGGGTACTGGAAATGTTCTGAGCCCATATAAATATTTTCAGTTCAAACAGACGCTGAAAAATGTCGTCATGAATAGTGAAAGTGCTTTTTGCTTGGCTTCTTGGAGAAGCCACCTTGAGGGACTTTTTGGTATTTCCCCCCTTGGCTTCTTGGAGAAGCCACCCTTGGGCCAGGCCTATAAATAGGGGTGGAGGGGGCTGCCTAAAGGATCATCCCTTGCTCTCATACACATGCCATGCATTATCTGGCTTCTTCTCTCCCTCCCACGAAAAGAGTTTCGTAGAGCCGTAAGGCTGTCTGGGTTCCGGCAGGAACTAGTTCTGGACGGCGAAGCCCTGCCGGATAGATGACACCGTATGTGTGCAACTCTGTAGAGAGGTCGTAGTTTCGATCTTAGTGTCCAAGTGATGGTCCGAGTTCTGTGAGTCCTCCCGAAGGGCTGTCCGAGTGATCGTCCGAGTTTCGAAGGTCCTCCCGAAGGGCTGTCCGCAACACCGTCCGGGGGACTGTTCGACCGCCTCCCGGAGGGCTGTCTGAGGAGCAGATGAGGGTATACATCCTTGCGGTTGGGAGGTTGTAAATCCTAGCTGCGGGGATCTGCACCGCCGATCATCATCGACTCTACTTCCCGCTGCGCTACGAGTCGGCAACGAAAAAGATCAAACCATGTATGCAGTCTCCATAGTGGTCCTGGGCTGGTGCGTAGGTTGGAATTTTTTTGTTTTTTGCTGAGTTACCCTACACATACAGGCTAGACTTCTAGGGTTTAGCCATTACGATCTCGTGGTAAATACATGTACTCTGTACTACACCCCATACAAATACAATCAAAAGCAGCATGTAGGGTATTATCTCTTCAAGAGAGCCCGAAGCTAGGTAAAACCCTGTGTTCATGTTGCCATCGCTCCAAGACACTTAGCTTAGGACCCCTACTACGAGATATGCCGGATATGGAACCGACAGCAGCAACCTACAGTAGTATTGAATGTTGGTTCTTCAAATATCTTGGTCCCTCAATCTCTGACTTAAGCTGGCGCTTCAATCTTGTTCTTGTGCCTGTGCACAGTCCGGGCAACGGACCCAGGGTTTGTTGCACCGACACTCGTTCAACCGTCGTGTCATAAGGCAACGCTCATAGTGCTCTAGCATTTTAAACAACTTCATCTTAGCCTTAAGATGCGTATGTAGCACAGAGTTCAAGCACCCACTCCACTGATTACTGCACAATCCTAGGAAACAATGCCCCTCAATATATGGAGCACACCACAACTTCCTCATCTGATACATCTCATGCAGCCAGGACTTCTCACTGGTTACTTTATTCCATTGTAAGAATTGTATCCATTTTCTCTCATGCTCGTCAACGGAAGATAAATCATATATGAAAGATCTGAATTCCACCTTTGCCGCGTCATCATTAGATGACGTACAATGTTCTACTAAATGCGCCATATATATATATATATATATATACACAGCTTGTGGTTTGCGCCAGGCTAGACCACCCTGATTGCTCTCTGCATTGCAAGGTCCCCATCCGTGATCATAGATATCGAATGCTTCTGTGCCGTGGCATCAGAAAAGGTCTGCAAAATCCACTCGTATGCCTGACTTGTTTCATGAGAAATTATGCTGCATCTAAAAATAACAGTGCTGCGGTGGTGATTCAACCCGACAAACGGCACAAATGGTAGATTGTACTTATTGGTTTTGTATGTGCTATCAAAAACAATAACGTCTCTGAAAGCCTCATAATCAAGTCGGGATTGACTATCAAAGAACAGTCCCTTCAGATGGCCAAGTTCATCAACCAAGTACTTGAAGAAACAATCTGGATCACGCTCTTGCCGCACCATCATGTGACTGATCACCATTTGAGCATCACTGGTAGCGATCGATTCCTGCTTACTAGCATGGTAGAAATTGTAAATGTCCCTCCTCGTGCATCCAACCAAGCAAGGGCGGCGCTAGGGGTATTCTTGGGTCTTCATGTGAATACCCATGATTTTTACAAAACAGTGTTGATTTTGGCAAAAGAGTGACAATTTTCGAAAAACAGCAATGATTTTGGCAAAATGAATACACATGAATACCCGGTTGCAAATTCCTGGAGCCGCCACTTCAACCTAGTCATATCCACCGTATTGCATGCACAAGATATCCATAATATGGTGTTTGCGGATCCCGGATTTTTCCATGTCTGTAATGTTCGGTTAGATTCGCCTGTCTGAATGCAAATGGCATGAAAGATTCCATGGGGCTAGAGGAAGGTTTTGTTCATCAATTAAATCCTCGACAAACCACCGACCTGTTTCCTCATGTCTTACAATGACCAATCTAGCTTGACAGCCAACGCAAGTTATACTCCGTGGTCTCCTCTTTCTATATTCCATCTTTCTCTTCATGTGCTTCTCTTCGCGAACCCTTTCACGACTACACACAATTTTCCTTAAAATTATATGATTGTTGGATCCGTCCCACTCAACATAGCTTCTCCCCACACCAAAACCATTCTCAAGAGCATATTTTTTATAGAATATATAACCTTCATCCTCACTATGAAACATCATGTTGGCAATATAATAGTACTCGAAGATACACTAATCACTTACATCTGCCATGTCTTCCTGCAGTGAGGCCAACCGATCATCAATGTTAATCCATTTAGCACATGAAAAGTTGCTCACGGATAAAGACAAATGCATGCAAAAGCCAGTATGAAATATTGTGTGGGATATTAATGTTGGAAATATGCCCTAGAGGCAATAATAAAAGCATTATTATTATATTTCCTTGTTCATGATGATTGTCTTTTATTCATGCTATAATTGTGTTATCCGGAAATCGTAATACATGTGTGAATACATAGACACCAATATGTCCCTAGTAAGCCTCTAGTTGACTAGCTCGTTGATCAACTGATAGTCATGGTTTCCTCACTATGGACATTGGATGTCATTGATAACGAGATCACATCATTAGGAGAATGATGTGATGGACAAGACCCAATCCTAAGCATAAGCACAAGATCGTATAATTCGTTTGCTAGAGCTTTTCCAATGTCAAGTGTTTTTCCTTAGACCATGAGATCGTGTAACTCCCGGATACCGTAGGAGTGCTTTGGGCGTGCCAAACGCCACAACGTAACTGGGTGACTATAAAGGTATACTACGGGTATCTCCGAAAGTGTCTGTTGGGTTGACACGGATCGAGACTGGGATTTGTCACTCCGTATGACGGAGAGGTATCACCGGGCCCACTCGGTAATGCATCATCATAATGAGCTCAATGTGATTAAAGTGTTTGATCACGGGATCATGCATTACGGTACGAGTAAAGTGACTTGCCGGTAACGAGATTGAACGAGGTATTGGGATACCGACGATCGAATGTCGGGCAAGTAAAATACCGATTGACAAAGGGAATTGCATACGGGATTAATTGAATCCTCGACATCGTGGTTCATCCGATGAGATCATCGAGGAGTATGTGGGAGCCAACATGGGTATCCAGATCCCGTTGTTGGTTATTGGCCAGAGAGGTGTCTCGGTCATGTCTGCATGTCTCCCGAACCCGTAGGGTCTACACACTTAAGGTTCGGTGACGCTAGGGTTGTAGAGATATGAGTATGCAGTAATCCGAAAGTTGTTCGGAGTCCCGGATGAGATCCCGGACGTCACGAGGAGTTCTGGAATGGTCCAGAGGTGAAGAATTATATATAGGAAGTGCAGTTTCGGCCATCGGGAGTGATTCGGGGGTCACCGGTATTGTACCGGGACCACCGGATCGGTCCCGGGGGTCCACCGGGTGGGGCCACCCATCCCGGAGGGCCCCATGGGCTGAAGTGGGAGGGGGACCAGCCCTTAGTGGGCTGGTGCGCCCCCTAGGCCCACCCCCTGCGCCTAGGGTTGGAACCCTAGGGTGGGGGGGCGCCCCACTTGACTTGGGGGGCACTCCACCCCCCTTGGCCGCCTCCCCCCTGGGAGATTGGATCTCCAGGGCCGGCGCCCCCCCAGGGGGCCTATATAAAGGCGGGGAGGGAGGGGCAGCCGCACCCTTGACCCCTGGTGCCTCCCTCTCCCCTGTCACACCTCTCCCTCTCGCGCAGACGCTCGGCGAAGCCCTGCTGCACGTGACAACTACATTCACCACCACGCCGTCGTGCTGCTGGATCTTCGTCAACCTCTCCTTCCCCCTTGCTGGATCAAGAAGGAGGAGACGTCATCCGCTCCGTACGTGTGTTGAACGCGAAGGTGTCGTCCGTTCGGTGCTGGTCATCGGTGATTTGGATCACGGCGAGTACGACTCCATTATCCACGTTCTAGTGAACGCTTCCGCTCGCGATCTACAAAGGTATGTAGATGCATCTGATCACTCGTTGCTAGATGAACTCATAGATGGATCTTGGTGAAACTGTAGGAAATTTTTTGTTTTCTGCAACGTTCCCCAACAGTGGCATCAGAGCCAGGTTTATGCGTAGTTCTCTTTGCACGAGTAGAACACAATTGTTGTGGGCGTAGATGTTGTCAACTTTCTTGCCGCTACTAGTCTTATTTTGCTTCAACGGTATTGTGGGATGAAGCGGCCCGGACCAACCTTACACGTACACTTACGTGAGACCGGCCGGTTCCACCGACTAACATGCACTAGTTGCATAAGGTGGCTGGCGGGTGTCTGTCTCTCCCACTTTAGTTGGAGCGGATTCGACGAAAAGGGTCCTTACGAAGGGTAAATAGAAGTTGACAAATCACGTTGTGGCTTTCACGTAGGTAAGAAAACGTTCTTGCTAGAACCCTAATGCAGCCACGTAAAACTTGCAACAACAATTAGAGGACGTCTAACTTGTTTTTTCAGCAAGTGCTTTGTGATATGATATGACCAAAGTTCTAATGAATGATGAATGATATATCTGTGGTGTATGAGATCATGTTCATGTAATAGGAATGACTTGCATGTCGATGAGTATGACAACCAGTAGGAGCCATAGGAGTTGTCATTATTTTTTATGACCTGCGTGTCAATGGAAACGCCATGTAAATTACTTTACTGTATTGCTAAACGTGTTAGCCATAGTAGTAGAAGTAATAGTTGGCGAGCAACTTCATGGAGACACGATGATGGAGATCATGATGATGGAGATCATGGTGTCATGCCGGTGACAAGATGATCATGGAGCCCCAAGATGGAGATCAAAGGAGCTATATGATATTGGCCATATCATGTCACTATTATTATTTGATTGCATGTGATGTTTATTATGTTTTGCATCTTGTTTACTTAGAATGACGGTAGTAAATAAGATGATCCCTCATAATAAATTTCAAGAAAGTGTTCCCCCTAACTGTGCACCGTTGCGACAGTTCGTTGTTTCGAAGCACCACATGATGATCGGGTGTGATAGATTCCAACGTTCACATACAACGGGTGTAAGACAGATTTACACATGCAAACACTTAGGTTGTCTTGACGAGCCTAGCATGTACAGACATGGCCTCGGAACATGGAGGACCGAAAGGTCGAGCATGAGTCGTATAGAAGATACAATCAACATGGAGATGTTCACCGATGATGACTAGTTTGTCTCACGTGATGATCGGACACGGCCTAGTCGAGTCGGATCATGTTACACTTAGATGACTAGAGGGATGTCTAATCTGAGTGGGAGTTCATTATATAATTTGATTAGATGAACTTAATTATCATGAACTTAGTCTAAATAAACTTTGCAATATGTCTTGTAGATCAAATGGCCCAAGCTAATGTCAACATGAACTTCAACGCGTTCCTAGAGAAAACCAAGCTGAAAGACGATGGCAGCAACTATACGGACTGGGTCCGAAACCTGAGGATCATCCTCATAGCTGCCAGGAAACAATATGTCCTAGAAGCACCGCTAGGTAATGCACCCGTCCCAGAGAACCAAGACGTTATGAACGCTGGGCAGCAGCGTGCTGATGATTACTCCCTCGTTCAGTGCGGCATGCTTTACAGCTTAGAACCGGGGCTCCAAAAGCGTTGTGAGCATCACGGAGCATATGAGACGTTCGAGGAGCTGAAACTAGTTTTCCAAGCTCATGCCCGGGTCGAGAGATATGAAGTCTCCGACAAGTTCTACAGTTGTAAGATGGAGGAAAATAGTTCTGTCAGTGAACACATACTCAAGATGTCTGGGTTGCACAACCGCTTGACTCAGTTGGAGACTAACCTCCCAGATGAGGCGGTCATTGACAGAATCCTTCAGTCGCTCCCACCTAGCTACAAGAGCTTTGTGATGAACTACAATATGCAGGGGATGGTTGAGGGAGTCCTGGATTAGGGGGTGTTTGGATAGCCGGACTATACCTTCAGTCGGACTCCAGGACTATGAAGATACAAGATTGAAGACTTAGTCCCGTGTCCGGAAGGATCTTTTCTTAGCGTAGAAGGCAAGCTAGGCGTGCGGATATTCGAGATCTCCTACCAATGTAACCGACTCTGTGTAACCCTAACCCTATCCGATGTCTATATAAACCGGAGGGTTGTAGTCCGTAGAACAACCATCATCATACACAATCATACCCATAGGCTAGCTTCTAGGGTTTAGCCTCCTTGATGTCGTGGTAGATCTACTCTTGTACTACCCATATCATCAATATTAATCTAGCAGGAGTAGGGTTTTACCTCCATCGAGAGGGCCCGAACCTGGGTAAAATAAAGTGTCCCTTGTCTCCTGTTACCATCCGACCTTGACGCACAGTTCTGGACCCCCTACCCGAGATCCGCCGGTTTTGACACCGACATTGGTGCTTTCATTGAGAGTTCCTCTTTGTCGTCGCTTTTAGGTTCGATGGCTCCTTTGATCATTAGCAACGATGAGGTCCAGGGTGAGACTTTCCTCCCCGGACAAATCTTCGTCTTCGGCGGCTTCGCTCTGCGGGCCAACTCGCTTGGTCATCTGGAGTAGATCGAAAGCTATGCCCCTGGCCATCAAGTCAGGTTTGGAAGCTTAAACTACACGGCGGATATCCGCGGAGACTTGATCTTCGACAGGTTCGAGCCACAGCCAAGCGCGCCGCACTATCCTGAGGGGCATGATATAGCTCTGCCTCCGAATAGTGCCCTGGAGGCCGCACACGCTTCGGCCCCGATCCTCGACTCGGAGCCCGCCGCGTCCTTTGAGGACGAACGGTTGGACGTCACCTCGGGGGCTGCGATCTTAAAGGCAATCGAGCCGAACGTCAGCCCCGTACTCCGCATGGCTCATGACTCCAAGGAGCCGGGCCCTTCTCCGAACTCCGGGCCTTCCGTGCCCCCGCTGATCGAATTTGATTGGGCACCTATAATGGAGTTCACCGCCGCGGACATCTTTCAGTGCTCACCTTTTGGTGATATCCTGAATTCTCTCAAGTCTCTCTCTTTGTCAGGAGAGCCCAGGCCGGACTATGGTCTGCGAGGTTGGGATTTGGACGATGAAGAAATTCAAAGCCCACCCACCACCCACTTAATCGCCACTGTCGATGATTTAACCGACATGCTTGACTTCGGCTCCGAAGACTTCGACGGTATGGATGACGAAGGAGGGGACGAACAAGAACCAGCACCTGTAGGGCGCTGGACAGCCACCTCGTCATACTACATATATATGGTGGACGCTCCAAAGGATGGAGATGGCGATGGAACAGCGGAGGACGACACCTCGAAAAAACCGCCAAAACGCCGGCGTCAACAGCGCCGCTCTAAATCCCGCCACAGCAGAAACGGTGATTCCGGCACGGGAGATAATACTACCCCGGACAGCGCCGAAGAACACCAAAACCAGCAAGACTCGGTGCAGGAAGATGGAAAAGCCAGCCCTCACGAGAGAGCGGCAGAGCAAGAGGTTGAGGATGATAACTACATGCCTCCCTCCGAAGACGAGGCAAGCCTCGGCGACGATGAATTCGTCGTACCATCAGACACCGTCGAACAAGAACGCTTTCAACGCAGGCTCATAGCCACTGCGAATAGCCTAAAGAAAAAGCAGCAACAGCTTAGAGCTGATCAAGATTTGCTAGCTGACAGATGGACTGAAGTCCCTGCGGCCGAAGAGTATGAACTCGGGCGCCCCTCCAAAAATTATCCTAAGCGCAGGCCGCTCCCCAATCAGAGGAGGAAGCACATGACATGGCAGACCGGCCACCTCGCGGACGCGACAGAGAGGCCTGTCGAACTTTTAAACAAACCATGCCCCGGGGCCGCTCAACTAAGGCACAGGAAAACGAGCCAGATCTGCGAGACGTCCTGGAGGACAAAGCAAGGCAAACAAGATCGATCTATGGATCGCGCGGATGCCCGACGGCACATGATGATTTTCACTCCGGACACAACAAATCCGGTCGGGCCGAACACAACAGGCACAGCTCTTCCGAACTGCGTCGTGACATAGCCCATTACAGGGGCACCGCACACCCACTATGCTTCACGGACGAAGTAATGGATCATAAAATCATAGAGGGTTTCAAACCTGTCAATATCGAGTCGTACGATGGTACGACAGATCCGACAGTATGGATTGAGGATTATCTCCTTCACATCCACATGGCACGTGGCGTTGATTTACACGCCATCAAATATCTACCCCTTAAACTTAAGGGACCAACTCGGCACTGGCTTAACAGCCTCCCAGCAAACTCAATCGGTTCCTGGGAGGACCTGGAAGCCGCATTCCTCGACAACTTCCAGGGTACCTATGTGCGGCCACCGGACGCCGACGACCTAAGCCACATAATTCAGCAGCCAGAAGAATCGGCCAGGCAATTCTAGACACGGTTCCTAACAAAGAAAAATCAAATAGTCGACTGTCCGGATGCAGAGGCCCTAGCAGCCTTCAAACATAACATCCGCGACGAGTGGCTGGCCCGGCACCTGGGACAGGAAAAGCCGAAAACTATGGCAGCCCTCACGACACTCATGACCCGCTTTTGCGCGGGCGAAGATAGCTGGCTAGCTCGCAGCAACAACTTATCGAAGAAGCCTGGTAGTTCAGATACCAAGGACAAAAGTGGCAGGACACGTCGAAATAATCAAAAGCGTCGTGTTAGCAGCGACAGCAATGAGGATACGGCAGTAAATGCCGGATTCAGAGGCTATAAATCTGGTCAGCGGAAAAAGCCATTCAAAAATAATACCCAGGGCCCGTCCAGTTTGGACTGGATACTCGACCGCTCGTGCCAGATTCATGGCACCCCTGAAAGGCTAGCCAATCACACCAACAGGGATTGTTGGGTGTTCAAGCAGGCAGGCAAGTTAAGAGCCGAACACAAAGACAAGGGGCTGAATAGCGACGACGAGGAGGAGCCCAGGCCGCCGAACAACAATGGACAGAAGGGGTTTCCCCCACAAGTGTGGACGGTGAACATGATATACGCGACCCACATTCCCAAGTGGGAGAGGAAGCGTGCGCTACGGGACGTATACGCGATGGAGCCAATCGTCCCAAAGTTCAACCCATGGTCTTCTTGCCCGATCACTTTCGATCGAAGAGACCACCCCACTAGCATCCGTCACGGCGGTTTCGCCGCATTGGTTCTTGACCCAATTGTTGACGGATTTCATCTTACAAGAGTCCTCATGGACGGTGGCAGTAGCCTGAACATGCTTTATCAGGATACAGTGCGGAAAATGGGCATAGATCCATCAAGGATCAAGCCCACAAGGACGAACTTTAAAGGCGTCATCCCAGGTGTAGAGGCCAGCTGCACAGGCTCGATAACACTTGATGTGGTCTTCGGATCTCCGGATAACTTCCGAAGCGAAGAGTTAATCTTCGATATAGTCCCGTTCCGCAGTGGCTATCATGCCCTGCTCGGACGAACCGCATTCGCTAAATTCAATGCGGTGCCGCACTATGCATACCTCAAGCTCAAGATGCCAGGCCCTCGAGGAGTAATTACGGTCAGCGGAAACACCGAACGCTCCATCTGTACGGAGCAGCACACGGCGGCCCTCGCAGCGGAAGTACAAAGCAGCCTTTCAAGGCAACTCTCCAGTCCGGCCGTTAAAAAGCCGGACAATGCAAAGCGCGCCCGGAGTAACCTGCAACAAGGCCGCCTGGCACGTTCGGAGCAATCGTAGCAATACGGCCCCAACCCCAGCCATAGCAGCATAGCAGAGCTAGTACCTAGAGTACGCAATTACGCCCTTAAAATTCCATGGGCACAGGGGGAGGGGCACATTAACGGCATACCTACAATACGGCGTCAAACGTACTAGGGGCTGCCAATTTTTTTCTTTTTTACTTTTAGGACTCCATACTCTGGATAACCTGTTCGGCCTTGCTGCCGCACAGACGATACAAGACCCAGGACAGCAGACAAAGCTACGCCGCATTACGGAACTCTCAGGTGGTCTCTATTTCGAGCGATATATCTGTTTCTAAATTCTGCGGCCTGCGCCTGGACAGGACATGTTAAATAGTCTAGTATCTTTTTTGCTTATCGCACCACTTGTATCATTCGGCTTTGATAAATAGCCTCTTTATAAACAATGCATATCTTTTTGTCTATTTTTTGCATTATCATCTTTTAATATATATGTTTATTAAATAACATGATCGCACCCGTACACCATGGTACGGCAAAACACGCCAGGGGCTTTATTTCCCTTTATATCTGGTGTGAGAAGTCCGTACACTTTCACAAGTACGGCACCCCGAACTTATAGCACTATATGCATCGGCTCCGAGTCATGATTTTAGTCACATGTTGGGTTTGCCCGGCTCCTATGTTTTGGTGCCTTACGTTCCGCTATAACGGCTAAGGTAGCACTAGGAGAACCACTGCGATTGTGCCCCAATTCAGGTGGGTTGAGCACCTTAGTGGAGAAAGCTAAAACAGACTGTCATGATAAGGCGTGAGACCGGTCGCTGTTCGAGAGGTTTTTCGAGTCCTTAAAGGCTTATGCCGCTTCGAGCGAGGAGCTGGTTATGTCCGGCCAAAGGCATGGATAGCGCCCCGAATTCGGCCTTCCGAACTAGGGGCTTCGCCGAAATTTAAAATTATAACGTTCTATGGCTAAGTGAGAGTGTTCAAGCATTATAGTCCGATTGCCTGGTTCGTTGTGCTGAGCGCCTCCCTTGAAGGACCCAACTATGGGAACAAGAGCCCTCAGGTTTATCCCGAACACCCCAGCACTAGTGGCATGGGGGCAGAAGCCGACGACTCGCCATCTCTCAATTTTTGATAAACGGCCGCACAGAAAATAATATTTTAAATTCAGTAAGCATTTTGCTTAGCGCATATGAAAAAGTTTTCAGCGCACAGGATACAAACGGGCGAGTTCATTCAAATATTACATCCCTAGTACATTCATCCGCGACAAGGCGAGCTCCGGCAAGAACTTCCTTGTAGTAGTTCTCGGGCTTGCGATGCTCCTTCCCCGCCGGCGGCCCGTCCTTCACCAGCTTCTCTCCGTCCAGCTTACCCCAGTGTACCCTTACACGGGCAAGGGCCCTCCGGGCACCTTCAATGCAGGCGGAGCGCTTGAGGACCTCAAGCCGTGGGCAGGCTTCCACCAGCCGCCGCACTAGCCCGAAATAGCTCCCAGGCAAGGCCTCTCCATGCCACAGCCAAACTAGTAAGCCCTTCATGGCCTGTTCGGCCGCCTTGTGGAGCTCGACCAGCCGTTTCAGCTGATCGCTCAAGGGCATAGGGTGTCCGGCCTCAGAATACTGAGACCAGAACACACTCTCCATCGAGCTGCCCTCTTCAGCTCGGTAGAACGCGGAGGCATCGGATGCGCTGTGGGGAAGATCGAAGAATGCCCCTGGAGAACTCCGGATTCGGGTAAGGAATAGGTAGTTTAATTTTACATTCTTACTTTGCATTGAGAATGCCTTACCCGCTGCTATCTTTTTTAGCAAGTGGATTTTGGGTAAGGGCATTTGGTTCCTCCGATCTTAATCGGACGGTTTTGGATAAATAGGCTAGGAAGTACAAACAAATAAAACGGTGATGTTTTATAGATGTTTGGTGATGATCCGGACCCAAATGTGATGGCTGAACGGGTTGGGTTTGGGATAGTTTCGGACACACACACGAGGGTGGTGCAAGCTGACAAGAGAGGTTAGGTGGTCAAGGTCAAGAGGGAAGCGAAAACCCGAATGGCCTCGGAACGGTCAACTAAAGCAAGGGGGAAACGCGGCAACTACGAATGGCTGCAAGTTTTATGAAAACATGCAGATGCAATGCGCATGATGCTATGAGATGAGATGCATGACATGAACAAAATGCAAAACAAAATACAAAAACCCAACCACGGAGGAAATAAAATATCGCATCTCCGGAAAAGGCAAGAGTTGGAGTTACAAATATGGGAAGTTGTATCCGGGGCGTTACACGTTTGGCAAGGCCGAGCTCTTGCTCGGACCGCCCGAGGTCCTTCTTAAGGACTTCCACCTGCGCAGTCAGTGCGGCGGTGGACAGCAGCGAAGCCTGCATACGCATATTTGACCTTTTTTTGTTAGACTCCTGCGAAAATTACTAGATCCTCTATTTGGCTTTTCTTTCCGAACACCGAACAGAGCATCAGGGGCTACTGTCTATGCGGTAAATAATTTAACACATTTCTATTTACTTGGAAGCCTGTTAGAAGGCTAGCGCAAGCTTCAGTCAGTCCGCTCTTGGCGGATTGAACCCTTTGGATTACCGTACTCATAACAGTACGGTGCTCCTCGTCGATGGTGGCGCCCTCAAGCACCTCCAGCAGATTATCCGGCGCCTCTGGTTGGACAGAGGTCGCCGACTCAGACGACTTACTCCTCTTGGAAGGAGTTCGCCCACCGCGGACCAGGACTGATGAGTCCGGCGCGGTGTCCGGCACAAAGCCGGACTTGGAGCCCTAGGGGGTTTCGTCCCCTTTACTCCTGGGGTCCTGAGGATTGCCTTGCGGCTCCTCTAGGACCATCTCCTCCTGCCCTGTTTGGCGAGGCGCCACTTCGGCGTCGTCCGCCCCGCTGGGGGAGACTGCGGGCGGAATAGAGTTCATGTCCGACGAATCCAGGGAGCCGCTCGACGAATCGTCGAGTCCGGCCCGGGGCGGGCTGCACAAATTACATTCGACATTAGGGAAAGCCGCGCATTGGAAAATATCATGAGTTACTCTGGTATGAAAAACACTTACGATATCGTCGGACGCTTGGTTCTGTCCGGCCACTCCTTTCCGCCCTCTTCGGCATCGTGGGAGTAGTCCGGCGGAGGGGTCTTCCTTTTCCTCGACCCCTCGGCCTCCCCCGTTGGGGTGGCCTTCTTCCTCTTTTCTCCCCTCACTGGGGGGGAGAGCTTCCTTGTTCCTCCTCCTCGTTTTCACGAGTGGAGGGCGTCGCGGACTCGTCAGATGACGAGCTCGACACCACCATGTTGCGGGAACTTTTTCGAGTCCCGGTGGTTTTCTTCTTCTTGACCTTCTTCTCCGGCACCACATAAGGCGCCGGAGCCAGCAGCTTCTCTAGGAGAGCTGGGGCTGGGTCTTTGGGCAGGGGAGTCGGACAGTTAATTGGTCCGGCTATCTTCAGCCACTCCTATCAAAGGCAAAGGGAGTTTTGATCCCGCATAGAGTTAATCTATGAAGAAGAGCTTAACAAACCTGTCAAAGGTATAGATAGCTTACCTCGCGAGCGTCGCGCTGCGAGCTGTATCCGCGATCCTCGGAAGCGGATGTGGGGCACTCGGTGCCTTTGGTCAGCACCTTCCAGACGTCTTCATACGTCGTGTCGAAGAGCCTATTGAGGGTTTGGTGCTGCGCCGGGTCGAATTCCCACAAAGTAAAATCCCGTTGTTGGCACGGGAGGATCCGGCGGACGAGCATAACCTGGACTATATTGACAAGCCGGATTGGCTTGTTCACCAGGGACTGGATGCAAGTTTGTAGTCCGGTCACTTCTTTTTCGTTGCCCCACGACATGCCCGTCTCTTTCCAGGACATAAGCCGTGTGGGGGGTCCGGATCTGAACTCAGGGGCCGCGACCCATTTCGAATCGCGTGGCTCGGTGATGTAAAACCACCCAACTTGCCACCCCTTTAAGGACTCCACAAGGGAGCCATCGAACCAGAGGACGTTGGCTATCTTGCTAACCATAGCGCCTCCGCACTCCGCCTGGGTGCCGGACACCACCTTGGGCTTGACGTTGAAGGTCTTGAGCCAGAGGCGTAAGTGGGCGCGGATGCGGAGAAAGGCCTCACACACGACGATAAACGCCGAGACATTGAGGACGAAGTTCGGGGCCAGATCGTGGAAATCCAGGCCATAGTAGAACATGAGCCCCCGGACGAAAGGGTGGAGTGCAAAGCCCAGTCCGCGGAGGAAATGGGGAAGAAAAACTACCCTCTCATGGGGCCTTGGGGTAGGAAGAAGCTGCCCCTCCTCAGGAAGCCGGTGCGGGATGTCCTTGGACAGATATCCGGCCTTCCTGAGCTTTTTGATTTGAGCCTCCGTAACGGAGGAGACCATCCACTTGCCTCCCGCTCCGGACATTGCTGGAGAAGGCTGAGGAAGGAAGAGCGGACTTGGGCGCTAGAGCTTGAGTGCGCGAGAGATGGATGGGCAAAGGAGGAAGAAGGCGTAGGTAAAAAAGGTGGATCTTTATCCCCTTATATAGGCTGATGCGGTTATGCGCCACCTACCTAAAAAACTCACTTGCCTTTCGAGCGCTGTGGTAAATGGCGCGGTTGGGTTACCCACGTCCGTATTAATGAGAATCCCATTAAAAGGGGCACACGATCTCTGCTTTGACAAGACGTACCAAGGAAACTGCCTCGCTAAACACGCCGAGGTGGAACAATGAAAACAATTTATATGGAAGGCTTGGTCGCAGTGTTATGACGCACTGCGGAATACGTCAGCAGATTTGATTTGTGTTAATATTATTCTCTATATGGCAACACGTGGAAACTTGTTTTGCAGACCCGGACACTATTTTTGGTGTCTGTAATATTCTTGAAGAACTTGGAGAAGGAACCCGCCTTGCAATGCCGAAGACAATTTACGCGTCGGACTCGTCGTCATTGAAGCCTGGTTCAGGGGCTACTGAGGGAGTCCTGGATTAGGGGGTGTTCGGATAGCCGGACTATACCTTCAGCCGGACTTCAGGACTATGAAGATACAAGATTGAAGACTTCGTCCCGTGTCCGGAAGGATCTTTTATTGGCGTAGAAGGCAAGCTAGGCGTGCGGATATTCGAGATCTCCTACCAATGTAACCGACTCTGTGTAACCCTAACCCTATCCGGTGTCTATATAAACCGGAGGGTTGTAGGCCGTAGAACAACCATCATCATACACAATCATACCCATAGGCTAGCTTCTAGGGTTTAGCCTCCTTGATCTCGTGCTAGATCTACTCTTGTACTACCCATATCATCAATATTAATCTAGCAGGAGTAGGGTTTTACCTCCATCGAGAGGGCCCGAACTTGGGTAAAATAAAGTGTCCCTTGTCTCCTGTTACCATCCGACCTTGACGCACAGTTCGGGACCCCCTACCCGAGATCCGCCGTTTTTGACACCGAAAATGGTAAAGACCATTCCTGAGGTATTTGCTATGCTGAAATCAGCAGAGGTTGAAATAAAAAAGGAACATCAACTGTTGATGGTCAATAAAACCACCAAGTTCAAGAAAGGCAAAGGCAAGAAGAACTTCAAGAAGGACGACAAGGATGTTGCCGCGCCCGGTAAGCAAGTTGCCGGGAAGAAGTCAAAGCATGGACCCAAGCCTGAGACTGAGTGCTTTTATTGCAAAGGGAAGGGTCACTGGAAGCGGAACTGCCCCAAATACTTAGCAGACAAGAAGGCCGGCAACACTAAAGGTATATGTGATATACATGTAATTGATGTGTACCTTACTAGTGCTCGTAGTAGCTCCTGGGTATTTGATACCGGTGCCGTTGCTCATATTTGTAACTCAAAACAGGAGCTGCGGAATAAGCGGAGACTGGCGAAGGACGAGGTGACGATGCGCGTCGGGAATGGTTCCAAGGTCAATGTGATCGCCGTCGGCATGCTACCTCTACATTTACCTACGTGATTAGTTTTAAACCTCAATAATTGTTATTTAGTGCCAAGTTTGAGCATGAACATTGTATCTGGATCTTGTTTAATACGAGATGGCTACTCATTTAAATCCGAGAATAATGGTTGTTCTATTTATATGAGTGATATGTTTTATGGTCATGCTCCGATGGTCAATGGATTATTCTTAATGAATCTCGTGCGTGATAATACACATATTCATAGTGTGAATACCAAAAGGTGTAAAGTTGATAACGATAGTCCCACATACTTGTGGCACTGCCGCCTTGGTCACATTGGTGTCAAGCGCATGAAGAAGCTCCATGCTGATGGACTTTTAGAGTCTCTCGATTATGAATCATTTGACACATGCGAACCATGCCTCATGGGCAAAATGACCAAGACTCCGTTCTCCGGAACAATGGAGCGAGCAACCAACTTATTGGAAATCATACATACTGATGTGTGCTGTCCAATGAGTGTTGAAGCTCGCGGAGGATATCGTTATGTTCTCACTCTTACTGATGACTTCAGTAGATATGGGTATGTCTACTTAATGAAACACAAGTCTGAGACCTTTGAAAAGTTCAAGGAATTTCAGAATGAGGTGGAGAATCAACGTGACCGAAAAATAAAGTTCTTACGATCAGATCGTGGAGGAGAATATTTAAGTCACGAATTTGGCACACACTTAAGGAAATGTGGAATCGTTTCACAACTCACGCCGCCTGGAAAACCTCAACGTAACGGTGTGTCCGAACGTCGTAATCGCACTCTATTGGATATGGTGCGATCTATGATGTCTCTTACAGATTTACCACTATCATTTTGGGGATATGCTCTAGAGACAGCTACATTCACTTTAAATAGGGCACCGTCTAAATCCGTTGAGACGACACCGTATGAATTATGGTTTGGGAAGAAACCTAAGCTGTCGTTTCTAAAAGTTTGGGGATGCGATGCTTATGTCAAGAAACTTCAACCTGAAAAGCTCGAACCCAAATCGAAAAAATGCGTCTTCATAGGATACCCTAAGGGAACCATTGGGTATACCTTCTACCTAAGATCCGAAGGCAAGATCTTTGTTGCCAAGAACGGATCCTTTCTGGAGAAAGAGTTTCTCTCGAAAGAAGTAAGTGGGAGGAAAGTGGAACTTGATGAAGTATTACCTCTTGAACCGGAGAGTAGCGCAGCTCAAGAAAATGTTTCTATGGTGCCTCCACCGGTTAGAGAGGAGGTTAATGATGATGATCATGAAACTTTGGATCAAGTTACTACTGAACTTCGTAGGTCCACAAGGACATGTTCCGCACCAGAGTGGTACGGCAACCCTGTCCTGGAAATCATGTTGTTAGACAACGGTGAACCTTCGAACTATGAAGAAGCGATGGCGGGCCCAGATTCCAACAAATGGCTTGAAGCCATGCAATCCGAGATAGGATCCATGTATGAAAACAAAGTATGGACTTTGACAGACTTGCCCGATGATCGGCGAGCGATAGAAAACAAATGGATCTTTAAGAAGAAGACGGACGCCGATGGTAATGTTACCATCTATAAAGCTCGACTTGTCGCTAAGGGTTATCGGCAAGTTCAAGGGGTTGACTACGATGAGACTTTCTCTCCCGTAGCGAAGCTGAAGTCCGTCCGATTCATGTTAGCAATTGCCGCATACTATGATTATGAGATATGGCAAATGGACGTCAAAACGGCATTCCTTAACGGTTATCTTAAGGAAGAACTGTATATGATGCAGCCGGAAGGTTTTGTCGACCCTAAGAATGCTAACAAGGTATGCAAGCTCCAGCGATCCATTTATGGGCTAGTGCAAGCATCTCGGAGTTGGAACATTCTCTTTGATGAGATGATCAAAGCGTTTGGGTTTACGCAGACTTATGGAGAAGCCTGTGTTTACAAGAAAGTGAGTGGGAGCTCTGTAGCATTTCTCATATTATATGTGGATGACATACTTTTGATGGAAAATGATATAGAACTTTTGGACAACATTAAGGCCTACTTGAATAAGAGTTTTTCAATGAAGGACCTTGGAGAAGCTGCTTATATATTAGGCATCAAGATCTATAGAGATAGATCAAGACGCCTCATAGGTCTTTCACAAAGCACATACCTTGAAAAGATATTGAAGAAGTTCAATATGGATCAGTCCAAGAAGGGGTTCTTGCCTGTGTTGCAAGGTGTGAAATTGAGCTCAGCTCAATGCCCGACCACGGCAGAAGATATAGAAGAGATGAGTGTCATCCCCTATGCCTCGGCCATAGGGTCTATTATGTATGCCATGTTGTGTACCAGACCTGATGTAAACCTTGCCATAAGTTTGGTAGGTAGGTACCAAAGTAATCCCGACAAGGAACACTGGACAGCAGTCAAGAATATCCTGAAGTACCTGAAAAGGACTAAGGACATGTTTCTCGTTTATGGAGGTGACGAAGAGCTCGTCGTAAAGGGTTACGTCGACGCTAGCTTCGACACAGATCTGGATGACTCTAAGTCACAAACCGGATACGTGTATATGTTGAATGGTGGAGCAGTAAGCTGGTGCAGCTACAAGCAGAGCGTCGTGGCGGGATCTACATGTGAAGCAGAATACATGGCAGCCTCGGAGGCAGCGCATGAAGCAATTTGGGTGAAGGAGTTCATCACCGACCTAGGAGTCATACCCAATGCGTCGGGGCCGATCAAACACTTCTGTGATAACACTGGAGCTATTGCACTTGCCAAGGAACCCAGGTTTCACAAGAAGACCAGGCACATCAAGCATCGCTTCAACTCCATTCATGAAAATGTTCAAGATGGAGACATAGAAATTTGTAAAGTGCATACGGATCTGAATGTCGCAGATCCGTTGACTAAACCTCTCCCTAGAGCAAAACATGATCAACACCAAAACTCTATGGGTGTTCGATTCATCACAATGTAACTAGATTATTGACTCTAGTGCAAGTGGGAGACTGTTGGAAATATGCCCTAGAGGCAATAATAAAAGCATTATTATATTTCCTTGTTTATTAGATACCTGTGTCAATACATAGACACCAATATGTCCCTAGTAAGCCTCTAGTTGACTAGCTCGTTGATCAACTGATAGTCATGGTTTCCTGACTATGGACATTGGATGTCATTGATAACGAGATCACATCATTAGGAGAATGATGTGATGGACAAGACCCAATCCTAAGCATAAGCACAAGATCGTATAATTCGTTTGCTAGAGCTTTTCCAATGTCAAGTGTTTTTCCTTAGACCATGAGATCGTGTAACTCCCAGATACCGTAGGAGTGCTTTGGGTGTCCCAAACGTCACAACGTAACTGGGTGACTATAAAGGTATACTACGGGTATCTCCGAAAGTGTCTGTTGGGTTGACACGGATCGAGACTGGGATTTGTCACTCCGTATGACGGAGAGGTATCACCAGGCCCACTCGGTAATGCATCATCATAATGAGCTCAATGTGAACAAAGTGTTTGATCACGGGATCATGCATTACGGTACGAGTAAAGTGACTTGCCGGTAACGAGATTGCATGAGGTATTGGGATACCAACGATCGAATCTCGGGCAAGTAAAATACCGACTGACAAAGGGAATTGCATACGGGATTAATTGAATCCTCGACATCGTGGTTCATCCGATGAGATCATCGAGGAGTATGTGGGAGCCAACATGGGTATCCAGATCCCGTTGTTGGTTATTGGCCAGAGAGATGTCTCGGTCATGTCTCCATGTCTCCCGAACCCGTAGGGTCTACACACTTAAGGTTCGGTGACGCTAGGGTTGTAGAGATATGAGTATGCAGTAATCCGAAAGTTGTTCGGAGTCCCGGATGAGATCCCGGACGTCACGAGGAGTTCCGGAATGGTCCGGAGGTGAAGCATTATATATAGAAAGTGCAGTTTCGGCCATCGGGAGTGATTCGGGGGTCACCGGTATTGTACCGGGACAACCGGATGGGTCCCGGGGGTCCACCGGGTGGGGCCACCCATCTCGGAGGGCCCCATGGGTGGAAGTGGGAGGGGGGACCAGCCCTTAGTGGGCTGGTGCGCCCCCCTAGGCCCACCCCCTGCGCCTAGGGTTGGAACCCTAGGGTGGGGGGCGCCCCACTTGCCTTGGGGGGCACTCCACCCCCCTTGGCCGCCGCCCCCCTGGGAGATTGGATCTCCAGGGCCGGCGCCCCCCCAGGGGGCCTATATAAAGGGCGGGAGGGAGGGGCAGCCGCACCCTTGACCCCTGGCGCCTCCCTCTCCCCTGTCACACCTCTCCCTCTCGCGCAGATGCTCGGCAAAGCCCTGCTGCACGTGACAACTGCATCCACCACCACGCCGTCGTGCTGCTGGATCTTCATCAACCTCTCCTTCCCCCTTGCTGGATCAAGAAGGAGGAGACATCATCCGCTCCGTACGTGTGTTGAACGTGGAGGTGCCGTCCATTCGGCGCTGGTCATCGGTGATTTGGATCACGGCGAGTACGACTCCATCATCCACGTTCTAGTGAACGCTTCCGCTCGCGATCTACAATGGTATGTAGATGCATCTGATCACTCGTTGCTAGATGAACTCATAGATGGACCTTGGTGAAACCGTAGGAAATTTTTTGTTTTCTGCAACGTTCCCCAACAATTTAACATTGCTAAATGTACATGTGAGGCCAACCAATCATCAACATCGATAAATTAATGAAGTAAGCATCGATGATGGAAAAACCTAAATTAAATTGTGCTACCACTTGAGCATGCGTTGGTTTTCCCTTGAAGAGGAAAGGGTGATGCAGCAAAGTAGCGTAAGTATTTCCCTCAGTTTTTGAGAACAAAGGTATCAATCCAGTAGGAGACTACACGCAAGTCTCCTAGTACCTGCACAAACAATCAAGAACCTTGCAACCAACGCGATAAAGGGGTTGTCAAACCCTTCACGGCCACTTGCAAAAGTGAGATCTGATAAAGATAATAAGATAAATATTTTTGGTATTTTTGTTGTATAGATTGGAAAATAAAGGTTGCAAAATAAATAGTAAACAAGAATTGTAGATCGAAAACTTATATGATATAAAGTAGACCCGGGGGCCATAGGTTTCACTAGTGGCATCTCTCATGATAGCATGTATTATGGTGGGTGAACAAATCACTGCGGAGCAATTGATAGGAAAGCTCATAGTTATGATGATATCTAAGGCAATGATCATGAATATAGGCATCACGTCCGTGTCAAGTAGACCGAAACAATTCTTCATCTACTACTATTACTCCACACATCGACCGCTATCCAGCATGCATCTAGAGTATTATGTTCATAAGAACAGAGTAACGCATTATGCAAGATGACATGATGTAGAGGGATATACTCAAACAATATGATATAAACCCCATCTTTTTATCCTCGATGGCAACAAAACAATACGTGTCGGTTTCCTTTCTATCACTGGGATCAAGCACCACAAGATTGAACCCAAAACTAAGCACTTCTCCCATTGCAAGAAAGATCTATCTAGTTGGCCAAACTAAACCGATAATTTGAAGAGACTTGCAAAGATATCAAATCATGCATATAAGAATTCGGAGAAGAACCAAATAATATTCATATATAATCAAGTACATAAACCCACAATTCATCGGATCTCGGAAAACACACAACAAAAGAGTATTAGATCGAATAGATCTCCAAGAACATCGAGGAGAACTTTGTATTGAGAAACAAAGAGAGAGAACAAGCCATATAGCTAATAACTATGGACCCGAAGGTCTGTGGTAAACTACTCACACATCATCGGAGAGGATATGGTGTTGATGCAGAAGCCCTACGTGATCGAATCCCCCTCCGGCAGATCACCGGAAAAGGCCCCAAGATGGGATCTCATGGGTACAGAAGGTTGCGGCGGTGGAAAAGTGGTTTCGTGGCTCCCCTGGATGTTTTCAGGGTATAAGAGTATATATAAGCGAAAGAAGTAGGTCGGTGGAGCTACGAGGGGCCCACGAAGGTGGGGGCGCGCCCTCCTGCCTCGAGGCCGCCTTGTTGCGTCTCTGACTTCCACTCCAAGTCTCCTGGATTGCGTTTGTTCCAAGAAAGATCCTCGCGAAGGTTTCGTTCCGTTTGGATTCCATTTGATATTCCTTTTCTGCCAAACACTGATATAGGCAAAAAAACATCAATTTGCACTGGGCCTTCGGTTAATAGGTTCGTCCAAAAAATAATATAAAAGAGCATATTAAAGCCCATTAAACATCCAAAACAGATAATATAATAGCATGGAACAATAAAAAATTATAGATACATTGGAGACGTATCAAATTGCATGCACAACGAAACCTAAATTAATTAGGACGTGGAGGCTATGAGTCCAAGTCAAGTCAGATTCATACCGTAGGATGGCAGCCGGGAAGAGATGGGATCGGCAGGCGTCGAGTTCCTCCAGATTATAGCGCCACCCAGGTCGCCTCCGATGCAACCGGCTTAGATGTGGTGACTTATTCTTCTTCTTGTCGCTAGATAGTGAAGGGGAGGAGGAAGAGGAGGTGAATTGAAGGCGAGGACTTGACCTCGATCTGGATCTATTAGACGTGGTTTTGGTCGTGGGGCTGATCAGTTGAAAAACGATATTTCATCCTGGACCATTATGCCCTTCTCGGAATAAACATATTACATTTAGTCACTTTTAATGCCCCACCAGATCGGCTAATAAAAATCATAGGGGTCGGTACTGGGTAGTACTCCGAGTACTACGCTAATCACCATAAAGACCTCTCACAAATTTCATATTTAGATTGGGAAGATATTTCGTTTTTGATTTCTTTTAACTTGAGAAGTTCTACCAGCTTGGTATGTTGGCCTTCATTCTCAATATGGAAGTAATTGTTCGCTAACACAGTATCTTTTTGCAACTGTTTAAAATAGGTCCCGACGTCTGTGACTAATGATAACTGGGTGCAATGATATATTCACAGGGAAATGGAAATATGTTCTTCTACAACCACGTAGTCACTATTTTTGTTCTAATAGCAGAGCGTATATAAATTTATAAACCCCTTGCCCATGCTCAGGGCCGGTCCTGAGAATTCGGGGGCCCGGCGCGAGGCTATAATCCGGGGCCCTTAGCATAAAAAACGAAGTAATGGCTTATGGAGGAAGTAGACAATGGTCTCTATTGCTATCAAGTTATTTTTATAAATGCATATCCATGTTTAATGTGAGCCTTGTACTACAACTATAAGAGTACATTATATATATGAAGTCTCAAAAGGTTGGAACAACTTCAACTCGGTAAAGGATTGGTGGCACTCCGTGATAAATGTCAACAACGACGTCGGTATGGGAATTGCTTCCCTTCTCATGCTTACATGGTGGGAGATTTGGTGTGAGAGAAATGCCCGGGTTTTTAGAAATTGTTCATCCATCTCGGACACCATGTTTGGTAAGATCAAAAGAGAGGCTCTTTTGTGGGAAAAGGTAGGGCCAAGCGCTTAGGATCTTTGATGCCACCAGAGTAGTTCATTGTAGCACCGGCCTTTTGGTCAAGTATTATATGTAAAACTCTTCTTAATTAATGTGATGAGGCAAAGCTTTTGTTTCCTTTTCGGGGTAAAAAAGTTCAGAGAGACATGTGACTCCACGAATGGTCCCAAAAGAAGTTTGCATCGAAAATGCAGAGTAGGCATGCACATTTTTCAGTTCATGGCATGTGTTACTCCGAATAGAAATTTAGATAGATGAGCCAATCCATATGAGTGAGGAGAAAAATATTTCATTCACTTCTTCAAAAATAAAATCGAGTGCCATGATACTGCAAATTAACTCTTACCTTGTTGTGCATCTAGGTAAATCGAGAGTTAATTACCTCAAATGTTAGTCATTGCTAGTTCATCTCAAAACTAGATTCACGGGAGGGATCATCATCCGGAGCCTTGATCTCGTCATGATCTCTTTGACATCTACACCGCAATTATATCACAACTAAACCACAGAAACAGCGGAAGGCGCTGACCTGCCTGAAACACTCACGCCTCCGCAGACGAACGCAACACCGGTCCGCCATCGAGCTCCGCAGTGCAGCTGCATCGATCCCTTGTGATCTGGGCTTCCTTCCTTATTCATCCGCCGCAGTTTGGTCACGAGGCGAAAGGCGGCGTGATGCCTGCACGATGGCTCGCTCAAGTTCTCATTTTTTTATGATGCGTGCAGGCCGGTCCTCGCTACATTGGTGATATCATAATGAAAACCTATCGATGCTCCGGTTCTAGCACAAACTTATGACCGTTATTTCTGTGTGGTGACAATTGGACTGTTGTCGATGATGAAACTATAGCTATACACGGCTTAGCAATGGAAATGCCTGCTTAGCATGTCGCCTACCTAATGCTTGCTACTGATCACTTGTCTCCAAGGCATTCTCGAAGAGATTCACAGTCACATACATGCATGTGAAGAATAGGAGAACCTGCTAGCGGTTGAGCTGGAGGTCATCATGCCCTGCTCCAGTTGGGCATGTCTGGATGATAGGACGACCACGACATTGATGATCACATATAAGGTTTTGAGTCTATCTATGAGTGGAGGTTTTTCAGCTGGGCGCAACTAGACCTAATCGAGCAAGCAAGCGTAGTGGTAAAAAAAAGGGAGTGTTTGGTTGCCTCATGATTCTTCAATGTATGTCTTTGAAACAAAAAAACAAGTTTCAATGCACTGGTACTTCTAGTGCTCTGTCACTTATTCAACCTAACAACTAGGCTACTAATAGTACTACGTGTTTCAATGCAGCACAACCACAATAGAAGAAACCTCGACGGCTACATATATACATCTCAAATCATTCGTTCATGATCGAGACATACCTTCCGCTACTACCCCATCGCTGTTTTGTACCATAAACTCGTGAAAGCCTCCCAACAATATACACAACAACTATGCGGAAAACTTGGTCACACAACGTTACCTCCTTGGTTCGCTTTAAGGCTAAGCAGCATTAAGCATGTAGGGATGGGAGGCACATGGAAAGAAAGAGTAACATGTGGAATCAAATGTTTTACCGGAGTGTTAGGCTCGTCTACTGAATCATCAGCGAGTCCTCCCACCCGGTCTATGGTGTGGCCTCTCTATTGCAGGATGTCAGTCGCCACCAACCTCTTAACCCCACCCACTCCATGGTGCAAGGTTATTTACAGGCCACCACGATCTCTGCCAGCCTCACTGCCGCAAAGTAAACAATGTTCGTCATGGCGAGCTGACTGGGAAATTTCGGCCGCTTGCATTCTTAAAAAAAATAAACTAGCATACTAGCACAGTGGTTGGTGCATTGCGCGCCCGTAATGTGGTTTTTTTTTCTATAGTGGGAATTGATAAAACATATACTCCCTATAATTGTGTGTCTGTATTTTCCCGAACCTGAATCCCTAATTCCTAGTATGTTCTCATTGTATTCCGATTTCAGATGTGTCCTTTACATCCTATTTGTTTCTCTTTTTTCTGTTAAAAAATGACTCGCTCTTAATAAGCCCATTAGAAATAGGACGGTGCAATGTCATAAATCTGATCCAACCCACCGTGGAGATCACTAATGCCAGCACCTTGACTTGCATCGGAGGATGTTGTATGGTATTTCACTTAGCTCCTCACATAGATGCGGCGCAGCATCAACAATGTTCTAGAGAAAGAGATCAGTGGCACTTGGTTCATCCTACTGCCCACCTACCTCATCTCTTGTTTTGCAAAAAAAAAGTATACAAATTAAATCTCTCAACTTCCCTTTGGACATCACAGTGTTATAGCAATCGAGACGTTGAAGATGTGGATTGTTGGAGTCCTATGTGAGGATTCACTTACTGGCATGTTTATGATGTGAGGATGTGCACGGTCTATTGTGTATATTATTTAGTGTTCCAAAATCTTTCGATAAAGAGTATATATTGATATCGCAAAGATACCAATTACACCCAGCCTCTGCAATAACGCAATGCCCTAATGACTTAACGGATGCACACAGCAAAAAAACTAAAAAAGAAAGTCCCGCTAGGCCTTGCAGCAACATCACAACCACCACCAAGACAACACCTCATGTCCAGGTTCTCCAGAAGCGACGCCTCCAAGGAGGAAACAGTTCACCAACGCCTTCGTCGTCCGATCATAGATCTTGGGTATTCACCCCGAAGATAATCCTCGCTCTCGAAACAATGCCTTCAACAAGACCATTGCCAGGCACAACCATTTAAGGCCAGACCTTGGATTTTCACCCTGAAAGGCAAGACTTTGAACTTCACCGTTGCTACGAATCTCGAAACTCCAAGCAAGTTCCTCAACGCCGTAGTCTCCAATCAACATAACTAGTTCTCCAATCTCGGCTTCCATGACAATCTCCACCTTTGACTTCACCATGGAGCTAAACATATCACTTGATGGCAACACATAGCAGAGCTTCGCGCCGCTCGCTCCTTAACGGAGAACCAATGGGCACGATCGAATCCCACCCGATCCAACAATCTCCAGGCATAACACGCCCATGGAAGTTCGTCGGCGGAGCCTTTTGGAACCCGCCACTCCAGCCAAATCAGGAAGGACATGCGTCAGGCAGATCTTCATCTTGGCACAAGAGGAACACAAGGACCATCGCGTTTATTCCAGCACACCAGCAGGCCCCCACACCGCCGGTTTGAGCAGCAACGGAGAGGGCAGTCGTCGCGCACGACCACAAACAGTCCATGGCAAGGGCGACCTAGATCGGACCCTTATGCCCTGATCTGACGCACCACCGCGCCGCCGGAGATTGGTGTCGGCGCTGCGCACCACTCATGGCAAAGACACCGCTCCGGCTTCAGGCCACAGCTACAGGCCGCGCCGACCTTGAACCGCTGCCTTCCACCACTCCACAACCGTCCATGGAGGCGCCGCCACGGGGCACTCCCTCCCCTCCGACTATAGATGAGAAGGGCGCCGCCACCGCCGCCGGCATTGGCGGCCACGCAGTCTAGGGGCAAGCCGATGATAACCAGCTTTCGAAAAAGAGTATTCAACCCAAATTTATTGATTCGATACAAGGGGAGCCAAAGAATATTCTCAAGTATTAGCAGCTGAGTTGTCAATTCAACCACACCTGGAAACTTAGTATCTGCAGCAAAGTGTTTAGTAGCAAAGTAATATGATAGTGGTGGTAATGATAACAAAAGAGTAAAGAAAGCAAAGTAACATTTTTGGTATTTTGTAGTGACTATAACAGTAGCAACGGGAAAGTAAATAAGCGTAAACCAGTATATGGAAAGCTCGTAGGCACCGGATCAGTGACGGATAATTATGCCGGATGCGGTTCATCATGTGACAGTCATAACATAGGGTGACACAGAACTAGCTCCAATTCATCAATGTAATGTAGGCATGTATTCCGAATATAGTCATACGTGCTTATGGAAAAGAACTTGCATGACATCTTTTGTCCTACCCTCCCGTGGCAGCGGGGTCCTAATGGAAACTAAGGGATATTAAGGCCTCCTTTTAATAGAGAACCGGAACAAAGCATTAGCACATAGTGAATACATGAACTCCTCAAACTATGGTCATCACCGGGAGTGGTCCCGATTAGTGTCACTTCGGGGTTGCCGGATCATAAAACATAGTAGGTGACTATAGACTTTTAAGATAGGATCAAGAACTCACATATATTCATGAAAACATAATAGGTTCAGATCTGAAATCATGGCACTCGGGCCCTAGTGACAAGCATTAAGCATAGCAAAGTCATAGCAACATCAATCTCAGAACATAGTGGATACTAGGGATCAAACCCTAACAGAACTAACTCGATTACATGATAAATCTCATCCAACCCATCACCGTCCAGCGAGCCTACGATGGAATTACTCACGCACGGCGGTGAGCATCATGAAATTGGTGATGGAGGATGGTTGATGATGATGACGGCGACGAATCCCCCTCTCCAGAGCCCCGAACGGACTCCAGAACAGCCCTCCCAAGAGGTTTTAGGGCTTGGCGGCGGCTCCGTATCGTAAAACGCGATGATTTCTTCTCCCCTATTTTTTTCTCCCTGAAAGCCAATATATAGAGTTGGAGTTGGCGTCGGAAGGTGTCCAGGGGGCCCACGAGGTAGGGGGCGGGCCCTAGGGGGAGGGGCGCCCCCACCCTCGTGGACAGGGTGTGGGCCCCCTGGTCTTCATCTTTGGCGAGTATTTTTTATTATTTATTGTAAGGTATTCCGTGGAGTTTCAGGTCATTCCGAGAACTTTTGTTTTCTGCATATAAAACAACATCATGGCAATTCTGCTGAAAACAGCGTCAGTCCGGGTTAGTTCCATTCAAATCATACAAGTTAGAGTCCATAACAAGGGCAAAAGTGTTTGGAAAAGTAGATACGACAGAGACGTATCGGCCGACGAAGGGGGCTGGAGGGGACGTGGGAGGATCCTCTAGAGTCGCTCGGGCGGAGGCGAGCTAGGAGGCGGCTAGGTTTCATATCGCCGCTGCGGATCTGGGGCCTTCCCTTCCCTCCTTTGGTAGATAAGGTGAGGGTCACGGGAGAGGGGTGGAGCAGCGGCGCTGGAGGGAGAGGAGGCCGCCGGAGTTGGGGTTGGAGCGGCGGCTGGTCGGGGCAGAGGCTCCATGAGATGCCACCTCATGATATCCTTGGTTTCTTCTGGTGTTGGGTTGTTGTTGCGGGTAGTGTTCCAAAATCTAATTGATACGGCATCATTAGTTTATAGAGTATCCACTATAATAGTCTTCTTATCATTACGATACATATAACCATACAATTATTAAGTTTCAAGTATCAATCTCCAACAACGAAGAACAAAAATATAAAAATACAAGCCATAATCAGCAAAAATAGGGATATATGTGTACACAAATGGCCTACAGTTGAACCGCCATCCAAACCATTAGTAAGTACTCCGTGCTACCATCTCCCATTATTAGATTCACTGTTCCGTACTGATCACATAAACAAGAATATTTACTACTCTATCATCTTAGTTTCATAATATTATATTTGTAAGAACCAGTCCCCTATGAACAAACCACATGAAAATCTTAATTTTGAGTGATACTTTAGTTTCCCAAATGTGCTTTGAACGGAAGACCAGACCCAAGTTTATAAGATCCACATACATATTTCACATGGAAAACCCCAGAAGGCGTTAACTTCCAATGAAATGCATTAGGTTCATTTATAAGGGTGATATGCATCAACCTTCGTACCAAATGTAACCAATCAGAGCACTTATCCACGATTAGAGCTCTCCTGAACTAAATATTTAACAGATCTGAACCAAGCAGAATCAAACCTCGATCAGGATGGCGATTCAGTATTGTGCTTGCGTAGTCTTCCCTTGCACCAAACAATATTATAAAGAGATGGGGACTTTAAAACGGGAGGAGTACCCCCAAACCAAGTATCGTCCAAAAAAACGAGTTGATCGGCCATCCCCAATCATAAATCTTCGCTATCAAAAAAACAACTTTAGTTCTCAATTTCTCATCATACCCTTCCAAAAGGGTGAATAGAACGGTTATGTTGTGACATGAGAAACGACTTTGAGTGTACATACTTGTTACGCAATAAATGTATCAATACTCCGTCCTCCTCTGTTGCAAGCATGTAAAGTTATTTAGCAAGCAAGCACTTATGCCTGATCTCAAGATTCTCGATTGCCAGACACCTTTGGCCCTTCGGTTGGCATAAAATATCTCACCTCGCAAGGCGATACATGGCCTTATGTCCACTGCTCTACCACAAACATCTAGAGCAATAGAGATGCAGTCTTTTTTGTACCCCTTTTATCACTTAAAAAATGGAAGCTTGATTGTAGGAAAGCTCGTAAGTACCGAGTTCATGAGGACGATGAAACGATCGGTCGGTGAAAGGATCGATATGGTTAAAAAATGGAAACTTTATTGTAGGCAACAAACATTTTTTAGTTTTTCTTGACCAAATTAAACTAAGCAATAAAATATGTTGTCTAGATGTGCAATTAGGTGAGCAACCTATATGATGCAACACCAACAAGCACAACGAACAAGAAATGGATAAAACACAATATAAACTTGCACAAGTAACGGTAAGAAATAACCAATAGCGTAGCCAATGGAGACAAGGATGTGTTACCGAAGTTCCCTCCCTTTGAGAGGAAGTACGTCTCCGTTGGAGCGGTGTGGAGGCACAATTCTCCCCAAGAAGCCACTAGGGCTACCGGATTCTCCTCACGCCCTCACACAATAATGCTAGATTCCGTTATTCCACTATTGGTGCCCTTGAAGGCGGCGACCGAACCTTTGCAAACAAGGTTGGGGCTATCTCCACAACTTAATTGGAGGCTCCCAACGATACCATGGAGCTTCACCATGACGGAATGTTGCTCCGAGGTGACCTCAACTGTCTAGGGTGCTCAAACGCCCAAGAGTAACAAGATCCGCAAAGGACTAGTGGGGGAATCAAATTTCTCTTGGTGGAAGTGTAGATCCGAGCCTTCTCTACCAATCCCTAGGAAATCAACAAGTTTGATTGGCTGGGGAGAAAGATCGGGCGAAAATGAGCTTTGGAGCAACAATGGAGCTTGGGAAAAGGAGGTAGGTCAACTTGAAGAAGAAGACCTCCTTTTATAGTGGGGGAACCAATCCAACCGTTACCCCCCTCTTCAGCCCGCACAGAGTGGTACTACCGCTCAGGGGAACGGTACTACAGCTGGTAGCAGCGGTACTACCGCGGTGACTGAGAGTATAGGCATGAGAGGGGGAACGGGAGAGGGGGGGTTTGGGCTGCACTAGTAGCGGTGGTAGCCGCTGTACTACCGCTCATGAGTGGTACTACCGCTGCTACTGCCGCTACTAGTGCCGCTCAACCCGCATGAGGAGAGCACCCTCGAATCGAGGCGGTAGCAGTGCCCAACCAGGACGGTACTGCCGCCGATGCACCCAAGCGGTACTACCACTGAATTACAGTGGTACTGCCGCTTGAGAACCATGGGCGGTATTACTGCTCTGGCGGCGGTACTACTGCTAGCACCTCACAACCTCCACTTTCGATGAAACGACAAACTCCAAGGAGAGGAAAGGAGATGGGGGTGCATAGATGAAGTGTACGTCTTGATTCCACCCTAGCCTTTCCAATGCGGACCCCCACTTGATAGTACGGTGTCTCCTATAAGGCTCAAGTCCACCAAAACCGAAACAAAAGTGACTACATCGTCTTCACTTAAAGCTCTGAGGGGAAAGAATCGTCTCGTGCCAATGAATGAATCTCTGAAATATTCAACGCACACGATTAGTCCGCAAAAGCATTGTCATCAATCACCAAAACTACTTAGAGAGAGACATGCCCTAACAATCTCCCCCTTTTTGTTGGATTGATGACAACACGGGATTTGCACAAAGGAATGGCATGAGAATAAGTGAATCCCAGAGACTGCAAAATATAGATGGGCTCCCCCTAGATGTGTGCACTTAATTAGAGGTGCCTTTGGATAGCAAAGTACACACATGAGGATCAACATTGGCTCTAAATTTTATAGTCTCACAACATTTGCATCAAAGATGAGATATATATGAGCTAGGATGCAATAGAGTAGCAAGTGAGCATGGTAGACATATGAGATAAGCATGAACTCACAAACTACTAAAGTACTCGACATACAAAGATAATATTAAGATAGGGTAGCATATGTCTCACACCATATGATAGGGTACCAGGTCTCACGAGCACAAACCAAACCAAAGCAAAGGACGAGAAAAGAGTTTGCGAGAGAGAACGACAAGGCAAAACAGACACACTCGCAACTCGACAAATCCCTAAACTCTCTCCCCTTTTGCATCGAGACACCAAAAGGGCAAAGAGTGTTTCTACAGCCCCAGGTGATAGCACAACTGACAATCTCCATCATCACATCCTCGCGTGATCGTCTGCTCCTCCATCATCTGCAGGGGGATGCTCAGTGTTTGAGTCTGTCCATGAGCAGTGCTGTTGCACCCACTTCTCCTCATCCGTGATTTTACCCTTAGATCCGCTGGCAACTATTGTACCTAACTGATGCATGAGCTCCTTGTGACGGCTCCTGGCCTTCTTCTCAGACACATGAGCCATATACTATCCATGAGACTCCATTCAAAAAAGTTTCTTCATCTTGCGCTTGAGCTTCTTTGCCCATGAGGGCTCCGCTCTAGAGGGCACATAGTCCTCCTCATCATCATCAGCTTCAGCCTCTGTCTCAACATCCTTAGCTCCAGATGGAATCCCAGACCTCGGAACCGAAGTTCCCCAGTTCTCCTTCTTCCCCAGACGCTTGATCTCATGAGGGATCAACTCGCTAGTTTCCGGCACGACACTAGGATAAGTGTGCTCCCAAGCCTTCTCAATAAGCAACATGAGAAAAGGACCATAGATGGGCCACTTGCACTCGGAGATAGCGGAGAGAAGCTCAGACCACATGACATGAGAGATATCCAAGGACTCTCAAGTGTTTTCTTCCTTCTCATGCTGACAGAAAAGTAACATGTCCACGAGAAACAAGTGAACCATATCCAAGTTCCCAATGCATGGGAAAAAAGTTTCTCTGAAGATGCGATGAAGGATGTCCAGGTAGGCAGGCAGCTCACACATCTCCTTCTGTGTCTCGCGGTTAATACTCATAGTGCAGAATGGCCAGAGAGCTTGCTTGTGAGTAGAGGTTGTGTTCTGGTGACGACGAAAGCCAACCGAGTTCTCAAGCCCTTGATCTGCAATCCCAAACATACCATGAACGCCTTCCATTTGACAAACAGAAGTTTGCCATTAGTCATCCAAGTCAAGGTCCTTTCCGCATCAGTGCCCAGATGATCCGTAGCATAAAACTCGGCCACCAAATCCGCATCCAAGGCGAGGACTCTCCTAAACCCTAGGCCTCTGGTGTGTTATATAAACCGAGGCCAGGCTAGTCAATAGACAATATCATATTCATACAGGCTAGACTTCTAGGGTTTAGCTATTACGATCTCGTGGTAAATGAAGGAAATATGCCCTAGAGGCAATCATAAAGTTATTATTTATTTCCTTATTTCATGATAAATGTTTATTATTCATGCTAGAATTGTATTAACCGGAAACTTAATACATGTGTGAATACATAGACAAACAGAGTGTCACTAGTATGCCTCTACTTGACTAGCTCGTTAATCAAAGATGGTTATGTTTCCAAACCATTGACAAAGAGTTATTATTTGATTAACAGGATCACATCATTAGGTGAATGATCTGATTGACATGACCCATTCCGTTAGCTTAGCACTCGATCGTTTAGTATGTTGCTATTGCTTTCTTCATGACTTATACATGTTCCTATGACTATGAGATTATGCAACTCCCGTTTACCGGAGGAACATTTTGTGTGCTACCAAACGTCACAACGTAACTGGGTGATTATAAAGGTGCTCTACAGGTGTCTCCAAAGGTACATGTTGGGTTGGCGTATTTCGAGATTAGGATTTGTCACTCCGATTGTCGGAGAGGTATCTCTGGGCCATCTCGGTAATGCACATCCCATAAGCCTTGCAAGCATTGCAACTAATGAGTTAGTTATGAGATGATGTATTACGGAACGAGTAAAGAGACTTGCCGGTAACGAGATTGAACTAGGTATTGAGATACCGACGATCGAATCTCGGGAAAGTAACATACCGATGACAAAGGGAACAACGTATGTTGTTATGCGGTCTGACCGATAAAGATCTTCGTAGAATATGTAGGAGCCAATATGAGCATCCAGGTTCCGCTATTGGTTATTGACCGGAGACGTGTCTCGGTCATGTCTACATTATTCTCGAACCCGTAGGGTCCGCACGCTTAAGGTTTCGATGACAGTTATATTATGAGTTTATGAGTTTTGATGTACCGAAGGAGTTCGGAGTCCCGGATGAGATCGGGGACATGACGAGGAGTCTCGAAATGGTCGAGACGTAAAGATCGATATATTGGACGACTATATTCGGACATCGGAAAGGTTCTGAGTGGTTCGGGTATTTTTCGGAGTACCGGGGAGTTACGGGAATACGGGGGAGAAGTATTGGGCCTTATTGGGCCATACGGAAAAGAGAGAGGGGCTGCCTAGGGAAGGCCGCGCGCCCTCCCAAGGCCTAGTCCGAATTGGACTAGGGGGAGGGGCTGCGCCCCCTCCTTCCTTCCCTTCTCCTTTCCCCTTCCTTGTCTCCTACTCCTACTACATGGAAGGACTCCTAGTTGGACTAGGAAAGGGGGAATCCTACTCCCACTGGGAGTAGGACTCCCTAGGGCGCGCCATAGAGAGGGCCGGCCCTCCCCTCCTCCACGCCTTTATATACGGGGGCAGGGGGCACCCCATAGACACACAAGTTGATCTTCGTGATCGTTCCTTAGCCGTGTGCGGTGCCCCCCTCCACCATATTCCACCTCGGTCATATCGTAGCGGTGCTTAGGCGAAGCCCTGCGACGGTAGAACATAAATATCGTCACCACGCCGTCGTGCTAACGGAACTCCTCCTCGAAGCTTTGCTGGATGAGAGCCTGGTAGCGTCATCGAGCTGAACGTGTGCAGAACTCGGAGGTGTCGTCCGTTCGGTGCTTGGATTGGTCGGATCAGGAAGACGTACGACTACTTCCTCTACGTTGTGTCAACGCTTCCACTTTGGTCTACGAGGGTACGTAGACAACACTCTCCCCTCTCATTGCTATGCATCACCATGATCTTGCGTGTGCGTAGGAATTTTTTTGAAATTACTACGTTCCCCAACAGTGGCATCAGAGCCTAGGTTTTATGGTTTGATGTTATATGCACGAGTAGAACACAAGTGAGTTGTGGGCGATATAAGTCATACTGCTTACCAGCATGTCATACTTTGGTTCGGCGGTATTGTCGGATGAAGCGGCCCGGACCGACATTACGCGTACGCTTACGCGAGACTGGTTCTACCGCCGTGCTTTGCACACAGGTGGCTGGCGGGTGTCAGTTTCTCCAACTTTAGTTGAACCGAGTGTGGCTACGCCCAATCCTTGCGAAGGTTAAAACAGCACCAACTTGACAAACTATCGTTGTGGTTTTGATGCATAGGTAAGAACGGTTCTTGCTAAGCCCAGTAGCAGCCACGTAAAACTTGCAACAAACAAAGTAGAGGACGTCTAACTTGTTTTTACAGGGCATGTTATGATGTGATATGGTCAAGACGTGATGAGATATAAGTTGTTGTATGAGATGATCATGTTTTGTTGAAGTTATCGGCAACTGGCAAAAGCCTTATGGTTGTCTGTCTATTGCATAAGATGCAAGCGCCAAATAATTGCTTTACTTTATCGCTATGCGATAGCAATAGTTGCAAGAGAAATTGTTGGCGAGACGACCATGTGACGACACATTGATATAGATCAAGATGATGGAGATCATGGTGTCATGCCGGTGACGATGGAAATCATGACGATGCTTTGGAGATGGAGATCAAAGTTACAAGATGATGATGGCCATATCATATCACATATTTTGATTGCATGTGATGTTTATCTTTTATACATCTTATTTTGCTTAGTTCAACGGTAGCTTTATAAGATGATCTCTCACTAATTATCAAGGTACAAGTGTTCTCGCTGAGTATGCACCGTTGCGAAAGTTCTTCGTGCTGAGACACCACGTGATGATCGGGTGTGATAGGATCTACGTTCAAATACAACGGGTGCAAAACAGTTGCACACGCGGAACACTCGGGTTAAACTTGACGAGCCTAGCATATAACAGATATGGCCTCGGAACACGGAGACCGAAAGGTCGAGCGTGAATCATATAGTAGATATGATCAACATAGTGATGTTCACCATTGAAACTACTCCATCTCACGTGATGATCAGACATGGTTTAGTTGATATGGATCACGTGATCACTTAGAGGATTAGAGGGATGTCTATCTAAGTGGGAGTTCTTAAGTAATATGATTAATTGAACTTTAATTTATCATGAACTTAGTCCTGGTAGTATTAGTATATCTATGTTGTAGATCAATAGCTCGCATTGTTGCTTTCCTATGTTTATTTTGATATGTTCCTAGAGAAAAATTATGTTGAAAGATGTTAGTAGCAATGATGCGGATTGGATCCGTGATCTGAGGTTTATCCTCATTGCTGCACAGAAGAATTATGTCCGTGATGCACCGCTAGGTGACAGACCTATTGCAGGAGCAGATGCAGACGTTATGAACGTTTGGCTAGCTCAATATGATGACTAATTGATAGTTTAGTGCACCATGCTTAACGGCTTAGAATCGGGACTTCAAAGACGTTTTGAACGTCATGGACCATATGAGATGTTCCAGGAGTTGAAGTTAATATTTCAAGCAAATACCCGAGTTGAGAGATATGAAGTCTCCAACAAGTTCTATAGCTAAAAGATGGAGGAGAATCGCTCAACTAGTGAGCATGTGCTCAGATTGTCTTGGTACTACAATCGCTTGAATCAAGTGGGAGTTAATCTTCCAGATAAAATAGTGATTGACAGAATTCTCTAATCACCATCACCAAGTTAGTAGAACTTTGTGATGAACTATAGTATGCAAGGGATGACGAAAAACGACTCCCGAGCTTTTCATGATGATGAAATCGATGAAGGTAGAAATCAAGAAAGAGCATCAAGTGTTGATGGTTGACAAGATCACTAGTTTCAAGAAAAGGGCAAAAAGGAAAAAAAGGGGGAACTTCAAGAAGAACAGCAAGCAAGTTGCTGCTCAAGTGAAGAAACCCAAGTCTGGACCTAAGCCTGAGACTGAGTGCTTCTACTGCAAAGGGACTGGTCACTGGAAGCGGAACTACCCCAAGTGATTGGCGGATAAGAAGGAGGGCAAAGTGAACATAATTATATTTGATATACATGATTATTGATGTGTACTTTACTAGTGTTTATAGCAACCCCTCAGTATTTGATACTAGTTCAGTTGCTAAGAATAGTAACTCGAAACGGGAGTTGCAGAATAAACAGAGACTAGTTAAGGGAGAACTGACGATGTGTGTTGGAAATAGTTCCAAGATTGATATGATCATCATCGCACACTCCCCTCGAGATTAGTGTTGAACCTAAATAAGTGTTATTTGGTTTTTGCGTTGAGCATGAATATGATTTGATCATGTTTATTGCAATACGGTTATTCATTAAAGTCAGAGAATAATTGTTGTTCTGTTTACATGAATAAATCCTTCGATGGTCATACACCCAATGAAACAAGTTCGTTGGATCTCGATCGTAGTGGTACACAAATTCATAATATTGAAACCAAAAGATGCAAATTTAATAATGATAGTGCAACTTATTTGTGGCACTGCCGTTTAGGTCATATTGGTGTAAAGCGCATGAAGAAACTCCATGCTGATGGGCTTTTGGAATCACTTGATGCTTGCGAACCATGCCTCATGGGCAAGATGACTAAGACTCCGTTCTCCGGAACAGTGGAGCGAGCAACTGACTTATTGGAAATAATACATACTGATGTATGCGATCCGATGAGTGTTAAGGCTCGCGGCGGGTATCGTTATTTTCTGACCTTCATAGACGATTTGAGCAGATATGGGTATATCTACTTGATGAAACATAAGTCTAAAACATTTGAAAAGTTCAAAGAATTTCATAGTGAAGTGGAAAATCATCGTGACAAGAAAATAAGGTTTCTACGATCTGATCGCGGAGACAAATATTTAAGTTACGAGTTTGGTCTTCAATTAAAACAATGTGGAATAGTTTCACAAATTCGTGCCACCTGGAACACCACAGCATAATGGTGTGTCCGAACGTCATAACAGTACTTTATTGGATATAGTACAATCTATGATGTTTCTTACCACTATCGTTTTGGGGTCATGCATTAGAGACAGCTGCCTTCACGTTAAATAGGGCACCATCAAAATCCGTTGAGACGACACCTTATGAACTGTGGTTTGCCAAGAAACCAAAGTTGTCGTTTCTTAAAGTTTGGGGTTGCGATGCTTATATGAAAAAAGTTTCATCCTGATAAGCTCAAACCCAAATAGGAGAAATGTGTCTTCATAGGATACCCAAAGGAGACAGTTGGGTACACCTTCTATCACAGATCCGAAGGCAAGACATTCGCTGCTAAGAATGGATCCTTTCCAGAGAAGAAGTTTCTCTCGAAAGAAGTGAGTGGGACGAAAGTAGAAAACTTGATAAGGTAATTGTACCTTCTCCCTTATTGGAAAGTAGTTCATCACAGAAATCTGTTCCTGTGACTACTACACCAATTAGTGAGGAAGCTAATGATGATGATCATGAAACTTCAGATCAAGTTACTACCGAATATCGTAGGTAAACCAGAGTGAGATCCACACCAGAGTGGTACGGTAATCCTGTTCTGGAAGTCATGTTACTAGACCATGACGAACTTACGAACTATGAAGAAGCGATGGTGAGCCCAGATTCCGCAAAATGGCTTGAAGCCATTAAATCTGAGATAGAATCCATGTATGAGAACAAAGTATGGACTTTGGTTGACTTGCCCAATAATCGGCAAGCCATAGAAAATAAATGGATCTTCAAGAGGAAGACGGACGTTGATAGTAGTGTTACTATCTACAAAGCTAGACTTGTCAAAAAAGGTTTTTGACAAAGTTCAAGGTGTTGACTACGATGAGAGTTTGTCACTCGTATCTATGCTTAAGTCTGTCCGAATCATGTTAGCAATTGCCGCATTTTATGAAATCCGGCAAATGGATAAACAAAACTGCATTCCTTAATGGATTTATTAAAGAAGAGTTGTATACGATGCAACTAGAAGGTTTTGTCAATCCTAAAGGTGTTAACAAAATATGCAAGCTCCAACGATCCATCTATGGACTGGTGCAAGCATCTCGAAGTTGGAATACACGCTTTGATAAGTTGATCAAAGCATATAGTTTTATACAGACTTGCGATAAAGCTTGTATTTACAAGAAAGTGAGTGGGAGCACTACAGCATTTCTGATAAGTATATGTAAATGACATATTGTTGATCGGAAATAATGTAGAATTATTCTACAAAGCATAAAGGAGTATTTGAAAGGAGTTTTTCGAAGAAGGACCTCGGTGAAGCTGCTTACATATTGAGCATCAAGATCTATAGATATAAATCAAAATGCTTGATAAGTTTTTTCAATGAGTACATACCTTGACAAGATTTTGAAGTAGTTCAAAATGGAACAGTCAAAGAAAGAGTTCTTGCCTGTGTTACAAGGTGTGAAATTGAGTAAGACTCAAAGCCCGACCACGGCAGAACATAGAAAGAGAATGAAAGTCATTCCCTATGCCTCAGCCATAGGTTCTATAAAGTATGCCATGCTGTGCACCAGATCTATTGTATACCCTACATTGATTTTGGCAAGGGAGTACAATAGTGATCTAGGAGTAGATCAATGGATAGCAGTCAAAATTATCCTTAGTGGAATAAGGATATGTTTCTCGATTATGGAGGTGACAAAAGGTTCGTCGTAAAGGGTTACGTCAATGCAAGTTTTGACACTGTTCTAGATGACTCTAAGTCTCAATCTAGATACATATTGAAAGTGGGAGCAATTAGCTAGAGTAGCTCCGTGCAGAGCATTGTAGACATAGGAAATTGCAAAATACATAACGGATCTGAATGTGAAAGACCCGTTGACTAAGATTCTCTCATAAGCAAAACATGATCACACCTTAGTACTCTTTGGGTGTTAATCACATAGCGATGTGAACTAGATTACTGAATCTAGTAAACCCTTTGGGTGTTGGTCACATGACGATGTGAACTATGGGTGTTAATCACATGATGATGTGAACTATCGATGTTAATCACATGGTGATGTGATCTAGATTATTGACTCTAGTGCAAGTGGGAGACTGAAGAAATATGCCCTAGAGGCAATAATAAAGTTATTATTTATTTTCTTATTTCATGATAAATGTTTATTATTCATGCTAGAATTGTATTAACCGGAAACATAATACATGTGTGAATGCATAGACAAACAGAGTGTCACTAGTATGCCTCTACTTGACTAGCTCGTTAATCAAACATGGTTATGTTTCCTAACCATTGACAAAGAGTTGTTATTTGATTAACGGGATCATATCATTAGGTGAATGATCTGATTGACATGGCCCATTCCGTTAGCTTAGCACTCGATCGTTTAGTATGTTGCTATTGCTTTCTTCATGACTTATACATGTTCCTATGACTATGAGATTATGCAACTCCCGTTTACCGGAGGAACACTTTGTGTGCTACCAAACGTCACAACGTAGTTGGGTGATTATAAAGGTGCTCTACAGTTGTCTCCAAAGGTACATGTTGGGTTGGCGTATTTCGAGATTAGGATTTGTCACTCCGATTGTCGGAGAGGTATCTCTGGGCCCTCTCGGTAATGCACATCGCATAAGCCTTGCAAGCATTGCAACTAATGAGTTAGTTGTGAGATGATGTATTACGGAATTTGTAAAGAGACTTGCCGGTAATGAGATTGAACTAGGTATTGATATACCGACGATCGAATCTCGGGTAAGTAACATACCGATGACAAAGGGAACAACGTATATTGTTATGCGATCTGACCGATAAAGATCTTCGTAGAATATGTAGGAGCCAATATGAGCATCCAGGTTCCGCTATTGGTTATTGACCGGAGACGTGTCTCGGTCATGTCTACATTATTCTCGAACCCGTAGGGTCCGCACGCTTAAGGTTTCGATGACAGTTATATTATGAGTTTATGAGTTTTGATGTACCGAAGGAGTTCGGAGTCCCGGATGAGATCGGGGACATGACGAGGAGTCTCGAAATGGTCGAGACGTAAAGATCTTTGTTGGAAAAGGCAGTGCCTAGGAGGCGCTTAGGCACGCCTAGGCGCTAGGCAATGGCCAAACGCCTCGCCTAGGGTATAAATGGAGGTCTAGGCAGGGCAAGTAAGGAATTGCTTACCCAAGCAGGAAATCATGCCACATATTGCATTAATATGCCAAACGGGTTATATTCCAATGGCAGTAGATGGCAATTAACTTATTTATATGCCCTAAACTAATATCAACAACCATATAATAATCAAAAATACACTATGAGTAAAAACTATATTACCGCCTAGGCCGCGCCTAGGGCGCTTAGGCACCGCCTAGGCACTAGGCGAAGGCCAACCGCCTCACTTACGCCTACCGCTTTTTCCAACCTTGGTAAAGATCGATATATTGGACGACTATATTCGGACATCGGAAAGATTCTGAGTGGTTCGGGTATTTTTCGGAGTACCGGGGAGTTACGGGAATACGGGGGAGAAGTATTGGGCCTTATTGGGCCATACGGAAAAGAGAGAGGAGCTGCCTAGGGCAGGCCGCGCGCCCCCCAAGGCCTAGTCCGAATTGGACTAGGGGGAGGGGCTGCGCCCCCTCCTTCCTTCCCTTCTCCTTTCCCCTTCCTTGTCTCCTACTCCTACTACATGGAAGGACTCCTAGTTGGACTAGGAAAGGGGGAATCCTACTCCCGGTGGGAGTAGGACTCCCTAGGGCGCGCCATAGAGAGGGTCGGCCCTCCCCTCCTCCACTCCTTTATATACGGGGGCAGGGGGCACCCCATAGACACACAAGTTGATCTTCGTGATCGTTCCTTAGCCGTGTGTGGTGCCCCCCTCCACCATATTCCACCTCGGTCATATCGTAGCGGTGCTTAGGCGAAGCCCTGCGACGGTAGAAGATCAAGATCGTCACCACGCCGTCGTGCTGACGGAACTCCTCCCCGAAGCTTTGCTGGATCGGAGCCCGGGGAGCGTCATCGAGCTGAACGTGTGCAGAACTCAGAGGTGCCGTCCGTTTGGTGCTTGGATCGGTCGGATCGGGAAGACGTACGACTACTTCCTCTATGTTGTGTCAGCGCTTCCTCTTCGGTCTACGAGGGTACATAGACAACACTCTCCCCCCTCATTGCTATGCATCACCATGATCTTGCGTGTGCGTAGGAATTTTTTTGAAATTACTACGTTCCCCAACAGTAAATACATGTACTCTGTACTACACCCCATACAAATACAATCAAAAGCAGCATGTAGGGTATTATCTCTTCAAGAGAGCCCAAAGCTGGGTAAAACCCTGTGTTCATGTTACCATCGCTCCAAGACGCTTAGCTTAGGACCCCTACTACGAGATATGTCGGATATGGAACCGACAGAAGCAACCTACAGTAGTGTTGAATGTTGGTTCTTCAAATATCTTGGTCCCTCAATCTCTGACTTAAGCTGGCGCTTCAATCTTGTTCTTGTGCCTGTGCACAATCCGGGCAATAGACCCAGGGTTTGTTGCACCGACACTCGTTCAACCGTCGTGTAGCAAGGCAACGCTCATGGTGCTCTAGCATTTTAAACAACTTCATCTTAGCCTTAAGATGCGTATGTAGCACAGAGTTCAAGCACCCACTCCACTGATTACTGCTCAATCCTAGGAAACAATGCCCCTCAAGATATGGAGCACACCACAACTTCCTCATCCAATACATCTCATGTAGCCAGGACTTCTCACTGGTTACTTTATTCCATTGTAAGAATTGTATCTATTTTCTCTCATGCTCGTCAACAGAAGATAAATCATATACGAAAGATCTGAATTCCACCTTTGCCGCGTCATCATTAGATGACGTACAATGTTCTACTAAATGTGCCATACATATACACAGCCTATGGTTTGCGCCAGGCCAGACCACCCTGATTGCTCTCTGCATTGCAAGGTCCCCATCCGTGATCATAGATATCAAATGCTTCTTTGCCATGGCATCAAAAAAGGTCCGCAACATCAACTCGTATGCCTGACTTGTTTCATGAGAAATTATACTGCATCTAAAAATAATAGTGTTGCGGTGGTGATTCAACCCGACAAATGACACAAATGGTAGATTGTACTTATTGGTTCTGTATGTGCTATCAAAAAAAATAACGTCTCTGAAAGCCTCATAATCAAGTCGGAATTGACTATCAGAGAACAGTCCCTTCAGATGGCCAAGTTCATCAACCAAGTACTTGAATAAAAAAATCTGGATCTCGCTCTCGCCGCACCATCATGTGACTGATCACCATTTGAGCATAACTGGTAGCGATCGATTCCTGCTTACTAGCATGGCAGAAATTGTAAATGTCCCTCCTCATGCATCCAACCTAGTCATATCCACCGTATTGCATGCACAACATATCCATAATATGGTGTTTGCGGATCCCGGATTTTTCTATGTCTGCAATGTTCGCTTAGATTCGCCTGTCTGAATGCAAATGGCATGAAAGATCCCATGGGGCTAGAGGATGGTTTTGTTCATCAATTAAATCCTCGACAAACCACCGACCTGTTTCCTCATGTCTTACAATGACCAATCTAGCTTGACACCCAACACAAGTTATACTCCGTGGTCTCCTCTTTCTATATTCCATCTTGCTCTTCATGTGCTTCTCTTCGCGAACCCCTTCACGACTACACACAATTTTCCTTAAAATTATATGATTGTTGGATCCATCCCACTCAACATAGCTTCTCCCCACACTAAAGCCGTTCTCAAGAGCATATTTTTTTATAGAATCTATAACCTTCATCCTCACTATGAAACATCCTGTTGGCAATATAATAGTACTCGAACATACACTCATCACTTACATCCGCCATGTCTTCCTGCATGTGAGGCCAACCGATCATAAACGTTAATCCATTTAGCACATGAAAAGTTGCTCACGGATAAAGACAAATGCATGCAAAAGCCAGTACGAAATATTGTGTGGGATATTAAACATTGCTAAATGTACATGTGAGGCCAACCAATCATCAACATCGATAAATTAATGAAGTAAGCATCAAAGATGGAAAAACCTAAATTAAATTGTGCTACCTCTTGAGCATGCGTTGGTTTTCCCTTCAAGAGGAAAGGGTGATGCAGCAAAGTAGCGTAAGTATTTCCCTCAGTTTTTGAGAACCAAGGTATCAATCCAGTAGGAGACTACACGCAAGTCGCCTAGTACCTGCACAAACAATCAAGAACCTTGCAACCAATGCGATAAAGGTGTTGTCAATCCCTTCACGGCCACTTGCAAAAGTGAGATCTGATAAACATAATAAGATAAATATTTTTGGTATTTTTGTTGTATAGATTCGAAAATAAAGGTTGCAAAATAAATAGTAAACAAGCATTGTAGATCGAAAACTTATATGATATAAAGTAGACCCGGGGGCCATAGGTTTCACTAGTGGCATCTCTCATGATAGCATGTATTACGGTGGGTGAACAAATTACTACGGAGCAATTGATAGAAAAGCGCACAGTTATGATGATATCTAAGGCAATGATCATGAATATAGGCATCACGTCCGTGTCAAGTAGACCGAAACGATTCTTCATCTACTACTATTACTCCACACATCGACCGCTATCCAGCATGCATCTAGAGTATTAAGTTCATAAGAACAGAGTAACGCATTATGCAAGATGACATGATGTAGATGGATAAACTCAAACAATATGATATAAACCCCATCTTTTTATCCTTGATGGCAACAATACAATACATGTCGGTTCCCTTTTCTGTCACTGGGATCAAGCACCGCAATATTGAACCCAAAACTAAGCACTTCTCCCATTGCAAGAAAGATCTATTTAGTAGGCCAAACTAAACCGATAATTTGAAGAGACTTGCAAAGATATCAAATCATGCATATAAGAATTCGAAGAAGAACCAAATAATATTCATATATAATCAAGTACATAAACCCACAATTCATCGGATCTCAGAAAACACAAAACAAAAGAGTATTAGATTGAATAGATCTCCAAGAACATCGAGGAGAACTTTGTATTGAGAACCAAAGAGAGAGAAGAAGCCATATAGCTAATAACTATGGACCCAAAGGTCTGTGGTAAACTACTCACACATCATCGGAGAGGCTATGGTGTTGATGTAGAAGCCCTCCGTGATCGAATCCTCCTCCGACAGATCACCGGAAAAGGCCCCAAGATGGGATCTCACGGGTACAGAAGGTTGCGGCGGTGGGAAAGTGGTTTCGTGGCTCCCCGGATGTTTTTAGGGTATAAGAGTATATATAGGCAAAAGAAGTAGGTCGGTGGAGCTACGAGGGGCCCACGAAGGTGTGGGCGCACCCTCCTGCCTCGAGGCCGCCTCGTTGCGTCTCTGACTTCCACTCCAAGTCTCCTGGATTGCGTTTGTTCCAAGAAAGATCCTCGCGAAGGTTTCGTTCCGTTTGGATTCCATTTGATATTCCTTTTCTGCCAAACACTGATATAGGCAAAAAACATCAATTTGCACTGGGCCTTCGGTTAATAGGTTCGTCCAAAAAATAATATAAAAGAGCATATTAAATCCCATTAAACATCCAAAACAGATGATATAATAGCATGGAATAATAAAAAATTATAGATACGTTGGAGACGTATCAAATTGCATGCACAACGAAACCTAAATCGATGATCACTAACCTAACTTAAGTAGGACGTGGAGGCTACGAGTCCAAGTCAAGTCAGATTCATACCGTAGGATGGCAGCCGGGAAGAGATGGGATCGGCAGGCGTCGAGTTCCTCCAGATTATAGCGCCACCCACGTCGCCTTCGATGCAACCGACTTAGATGTGGTGACTTATTCTTCTTCTTGTCGCTGGACAGTGAAGGGGAGGAGGACGAGGAGGTGAATTGATTCCTCTCGTCGGGCACGTCAGGGACAGTGAAGAAGACGAAGGCGAGGACTTGACCTCGATCTGCATCTATTAGACGTGGTTTTGGTCGTGGGGCTGATCAGTTGAAAAACAATATTTCATCCTGGACCATTATGCCCTTCTCTGAATAAACATATTACATTTAGTCACTTTTAATGCCCCAGCAGATCGGCTAATAAAAATCATAGGGGTCGGTACTGGGTAGTACTCCGGGTACTACGCTAATCACCATAAAGACCTCTCACAAATTTCCTATTTAGATTGGGAACATATTTCGTTTTTTATTTCTTTCAACTTGAGAAGTTCTACCAGCTTGGTATGTTGGCCTTCATTCTCAATATGGAAGTAATTGTTGGCTAACCCAGTATCTTTTTGCAACTGTTTAAAATAGGTCCCGACGTCTGTGACAAATGATAACTGGTTGCAATGATATATTCACAGGGAAATGGAAATATGTTCTTTTACAACCACGTCGTCACTATTTTTGTTCTAATAGCAAAGCGTATATAAAGTTATAAACCCCTTGCCCATGCTCAGGGCCGGTCCTGAGAATTCGGGGGCCCGGGGCGAGACTATAATCCGGGGCCCTTAGCATAAAAAACGAAGTAATGGCTTATGAAGGAAGTAGACAATGGTCTCTATGCCTATCAAGTTATTTTTATAAATGCATATCCATGTTTAATGTGAGCCTTGTAATACAACTATAAGAGTACATTATATATATGAAGTCTCAAAAGGTTGGAACAACTTCAACTCGGTAAAGGATTGGTGGCACTCCGTGATAAATGTAAACAACGACGTCGGTATGGGAATTCCTTCCCTTCTCATGCTTACATGGTGAGAGAATTGGTGTGAGAGAAATGCCCGGGTTTTTAGAAATTGTTTAGCCATCTCGGACACCATGTTTGGTAAGATCAAAAGAGAGGCTCTTTTGTGGGAAAAGGTAGGGCCAAGCGCTTAGGATCTTTGATGCCACCAGAGTAGTTCATTGTAGCACCGTCCTTTTGGTCAAGTATTATATGTAAAACTCTTCTTAATTAATGTGATGAGGGAAAGCTTTTGTTTCCTTTTCGGGGTAAAAAAGTTCAGAGAGACAAGTGACTCCATGAATGGTCCCAAAAGAAGTTTGCATCGAAAATGCAGAGTAGGGATGCACATTTTTCAGTTCATGGCATGTGTTACTCCGAATAGAAATTTAGATAGATGAGCCAATCCATATGAGTGAGGAGAAAAATATTTAATTCATTTCTTCAAAAATAAAATCGAGTGCCATGATACTGCAAATTAACTCTTACCTTGTTGTGCATCTAGGTAAATCAAGAGTTAATTACCTCAAATGTTAGTCATTGCTTAGTTCATCTCAAAACTAGATTCACGGGAGGGATCATCATCCAGAGCCTTGATCTCGTCATGATCTGTTTGACATCTACACCGCAATTATATCACAACTAAACCACAAAAACAGCGGAAGGCGCTGACCTGCCTGAAACACTCACGCCTCCGCGGACGAACGCAACACCGGTCCGCCGCCGAGCTCCGCAGCGCACCTGCATTGATCCCTTGCGATCCAGGCTTCCTTCCTTATTCATCCGCCGCAGTTTGGTCACGAGGCGAAAGGCAGCGTGATGCGTGCATGATGGCTCACTCAAGTTCTCCTTTTTTTACGATGCGTGCAGGCCGGCCCTCGCTAGATTGGTGATATTCATAATGAAAACCTATCGATGGTCCGGTTCTAGCACGAACTTATGACCGTTATTTCTGTGTGGTGACAATTGGACTGTTGTCGATGATGAAACTATAGCTATACACGGCTTAGCAATGGAAATGCCTGCTTAGCATGTCGCCTACCTAATGCTTGCTACTGATCGCTTGTCTCCAAGGCATTCTCGAAGCGATTCACAGTCACATACATGCATGCGAAGAACAGGAGAACCTGCTAGAGCTGGAGGTCATCATGCCCTGCTCCAGTTGGGCATGTCTGGATGGTAGGACGACCACGACATTGATTATCACATATAAGGTTTTGAGTCTATCTATGAGTGGAGGTTTTTCAGCTGGGCGCAACTAGACCTAATCGAGCAAGCAATCGTAGTGGTAAAAAAAGGGAGTGTTTGTTTGCCTCATGATTCTTCAGTGTATGTGTTTGAAACAAAAAAACAAGTTTCAATGCACTGGTACTTCTAGTGCTCTGTCACTTATTCAACCTAACAACTAGGCTACTAATAGTACTACGTGTTTCAATGCAGCACAACCACAATAGAAGAAACCTCGACGGCTACATATATACATCTCAAATCATTCGTTCATGATCGAGACATACCTTCCGCTACTACCCCCTCGCAGTTTTGTACCATAAACTCGTGAAAGCCTCCCAACAATATACACAACAACTATGCGGAAAACTTGGTCACACAACGTTACCTCCTTGGTTCGCTTTAAGGCTAAGCAGCATTAAGCATGTAGGGATGGGAGGCACATGGAAAGAAAGAGTAACATGTGGAATCAAATGTTTTACCGGAGTGTTAGACTCGTCTACTGAATCATCAACGAGTCCTCCCACCCGGTCTATGGTGTGGCCTCTCTATTGCAGGATGTCAGTCGCCACCAACCTCTTAACCCCACCCACTCCATGGTGCAAGGTTATTTACAGGCCACCATGATCTCTGCCAGCCTCACTGCCGCAAAGTAAATAATGTTCGTCATGGCGAGCTGACTGGGAAATTTCGGCCGCTTGCATTCTTAAAAAAAAATAAACTAGCAAACTAGCATAGTGGTCGGTGCAATGCGCGCCCGTAATGTGGTTTTTTTTCTATAGTGGGAATTGATAAAACATATACTCCCTATAATTGTGTGTCTGTATTTTCCCGAACCTGAATCCCTAATTCCTAGTATGTTCTCATTGTATTCCGATTTCAGATGTGTCCTTTATATCCTATTTGTTTCTCTTTTTTCTGTAAAAAAATTGACTCGCTCTTAATAAGCCCATTAGAAATAGGACGGTGCAATGTCATAAATCTGATCCAACCCACCGTGGAGATCATTGATGCCAGCACCTTGACTTGCATCGGAGGATGTTGTATGGTATTTCACTTAGCTCCTCACATAGATGCGGCGCAGCATCAACAATGTTCTAGAGAAAGAGATCAGTGGCACTTGGTTCATCCTACTGCCCACCTACCTCATCTCTTGTTTTGCAAAAAAAAAGGTATACAAATTAAATCTCTCAACTTCCCTTTGGACATCACAGTGTTATAGCAATCGAGACGTTGAAGATGTGGATTGTTGGAGTCCTATGTGAGGATTCACTTACTGGCATGTTTATGATGTGAGGATGTGCACGGTCTATTGTGTAGATTATTTAGTGTTCCAAAATCTTTCGATAAAGAGTATATATTGATATCGCAAAGATACCAATTACACCCAGCCTCTGCAATAACGCAATGCCCTAATGACTTAACGGATGCACACAGCAAAAAAACTAAAAAAGAAAGTCTCGCTAGGCCTTGGAGCAACATCACAACCACCACCAAGACAACACCTTATGTCCAGGTTCTGCAGAAGCGACGCCTTCAAGGAGGAAACAGTGCACCAATGCCGTCGTCGTCCGATCATAGATCTTGGGTTTTCACCCCGAAGATAATCCTCGCTCTCAAAACAATGCCTTCAACAAGACCATTGCCAGGCACAACCAATTAAGGCCAGACCTTGGATTTTCACCCTGAAAGGCAAGACTTTGAACTTCACATGTGTTCTCGCCCCCACTTACATACCGCTGCTACGAATCTCGAAACTCCAAGCAAGTTCCTCAACGCCGTAGGCTCCAATCAACATAACTAGTCCTCCAATCTCGTCTTCCATGACAATCTCCACCTCTGACTTCACCATGGATCTAAACATATCTTCTGATGTCAACAGATAGCAGAGCTTCGCGTTGCTCGCTCCTTAACAAAGAACCAATGTGCACGATCGAATCCCACCCGATTCAACAATCTCCAGGCATATCACACCCATGGAAGTTCGTCGGCGGAGCCTTTAGGAACCCGCCACTCCAGCCAAATCAGGAAGGACATGCGTCAGGCAGATCTTCGTCTTGGCACAAGAGGAACCCAAGGACCGTCGCCTTTATTCCAGCACACCAGCAGGCCCCCACACCGCCGGTTGGAGCAGCAACGAAGAAGGCATCGCAGCGCACGACCACAAACAGTCCATGGCAAGGGAGACCTAGATCGGACCCTTATGCCCTGATCCGACGCACCACCGCGCCGCCGGAGATTGGTGTCGGCGCTGCGCACCATCCGTGGCAAAGACACCACTCCGGCTTCAGGCCACGGCTACAGGCCGCGCCGCCCTTGAACCGCTGCCTGCCACCACTCCACAACCGTCCATGGAGGCGCCGCCACGATGCACTCCCTCCCGTCCGATTATAGACGAGAAGGGCGCCGCCACCGCCGCCGGCATCGGCGGCCACGCAGTCCAGGGGCAAGCCGACGAAGGGGGCTGGAGGGGACGCGGGAGGATCCTCTAGAGTCGCTCGGGCGGAGGCGAGCTAGGAGGCGGCTAGGTTTCAGATCGCCGCTGCGGATCTGGGGCTTCCCTTCCCTCCTTTGGTAGAGAAGGTGAGGGTCACGGGAGAGGCGTGGAGCAGCGGCGCTGGAGGGAGAGGAGGCCGCCGGAGTTGGGGTTGGAGCGGCGGCTGGTCGGGGCAGAGGCTCCGTGAGATGCCACCTCATGATATCATTGGTTTCTTCTGGTGTTGGGTTGTTGTTGCGGGCAGTGTTCCAAAATCTAATTGAGACGACATCATTAGTTTATAGAGTATCCACTATATTAGTCTTCTTATCGTTACGATACATATAACCATACAATTATTAAGTTTCAAGTATCAATCTCCAACAACAAAGAACAAAAATATAAAAAAGAAGCCATAATCAGCAAAAATAGGGATATATGTGTACACACATGGCGTATAGTTGAACCGCCATCCTAACCATTAGTAAGTACTCCGTGCTGCCATCTCCCATTATTAGATGCACTGTTTTGTCCTGATCACATAAACAAGAATGTTTACTACTCTATCATCTTCGTTTCACAATATTATTTTTTTAAGAATCAGTCCCCTATGAACAAACCACATGAAAATCTTAATTTTGAGTGATACTTTTGTTTCCCAAATGTGCTTTGAACGGAAGACCGGACCCAAGTTTATAAGATCCACATACATATTTCACATGGAAAACCCCAGAAGGCGTTAATTTCCGATGAAATACATTAGGTTCATTTATTAGGGCGATATGCATCAACCTTCATACTAAATGTAACCAATCAGAGCACTTATCCACGATCAGAGCTCTCCTGAACTAAATATTTAACAGATCTGAACCAAGCAGAATCAAACCTAGCTCGATCAGGATGGCGATTCAGTAGTGTGCTTGCGTAGTCTTCCTTGCACCAAACAATATTATAAAGAGATGGGGACTTTAAAACGGGAGGAGTACCCCCAAACCAAGTATCGTCCAAAAAAACGAGTTGATCAGCCATCCCCAATCATAAATCTTCGCTATTAAAAAAACAACTTTAGTTCTCAATTTCTCATTATACTCTTCCAAAAGGGTGAATAGAACGGTTGTGTTGTGACTTGAGAAACGACTTTGAGTGTACATACTTGTTACGCAATAAATGTATCAATACTCCGTCCTCCTCTGTTGCAAGCATGTAAAGTTATTTAGCAAGCAAGCACTTATGCCTGATCTCAAGATTCTCGATTGCCCGACACCTTTGGCCCTTAGGTTGGCATAAAATACCTCACATCTCAAGGCGATACATGGCCTTGTGTCCACCGCTCTGCCACAACGATCTAGAGCAATAGAGATGCAGTCTTTTTTGTACCCCTTTTGTCACTTAAAAAATGGAAGCTTGATTGTAGGCAAGCTCGTAAGTACCGAGTTCATGAGGATCAGTGAAAGGATCGGTCGGTGAAAGGATCGATATGGTTAAAAAATGGAAGCTTAATTGTAGAAAACTAACAATTTTTAGCTTTTCTTGACCAAATTAAACTAAGCAATAGAATATGTTGTCTAGAAGTGCAATTAGGTGAACAACCTATATGACGCAACAACAACAAGCACAATGAATAAGAAATGAATACAACAGAATATAAACTAGCAAAAGTAAAGGTAAGAAATAACCAATAGCGGAGCCGGTGGAGACAAGGATGTGTTACCGAAGTTCCCTCCCTTTGAGAGGAAGTACGTCTCCATTGGAGCGATGTGGAGGCACAATTCTCCCCAAGAAGCCACTAGGGCTACCGTATTCTCCTTACGCCCTCACACAATAATGCTAGATGTCGTGATTCCACTATTGGTGCCCTTGAAGGCGGCGACCGAACCTTTACAAACAAGGTTGGGGCTATCTCCACAACTTAATTGGAGGCTCCCAACGATACCGTGGAGCTTCACCACGACGGAATGTGGCTCCGAGCTGACCTCAACCGTCTAGGGTGCTCAAACGCCCAAGAGTAACAAGATCCGCAAGGGATTAGTGGGGGAATCAAATTTCTCTTGGTGGAAGTGTAGATCCGGGCCTTCTCTACCAATCCCTAGGAAATCAACATGTTTGACTGGCTAGGAAGAGAGATCCGGCGAAAATGAGCTTTGGAACAACAATGGAGCTTGGGAAAAAGAGGTAGGTCAACTTGGAGAAGAAGACCTCCTTTTATAGTGGGGGAACCAATCCAACCGTTACCCCCTCTTCAGCCCGCACAGAGTGGTACTACCGCTCAAGGGAACGGTACTACAGCTGGTAGCAGCGGTACTACCGCGACACCCAGCGGTACTACCGCGGTGATTGAGAGTATAGGCATGAGAGGGGGAACGGGATAGGGCGGGTTTGGGCAGCACTAGTAGCGGTGGTAGCCGCTGTACTACCGCTCACGAGCGGTACTACCGCTGCTACTGTCGCTACTACTGCCGCTCAACCCGCACGAGGAGAGCGCCCTCGAATCGAGGCGGTAGTAGTGCCCAACCAGGACGGTACTGCCGCCGATGCACCCAAGCGGTACTACCACTGCAGTACAGTGGTACTGCCGCTTGAGGACCATGGGTGGTACAACCGCTCTGGCGGTGGTACTACTGCTAGCACCTCACAACCTCCACTTTCGATGAAACGACAAACTCCAATGAGAGGAAAGGAGATAGGGGTGCAAAGATGAAGTGTACGTCTTGATTCCACCCTAGCCTTTCCAATGCGGACCCCACTTGATAGTACGGTGTCTCCTACGGCTCAAGTCCACCAAAACCGAAACGAAAGTGACTACACCGTCTTTACTTAAAGCTCTGAGGGGAAATAATCATCTCGTGCCAATGAATGAATCTCTGAAATACTCAACGCACACGATTAGTCCGCAAAAGCATTGTCATCAATCACCAAAATTACTTAGAGAGATACATGCCCTAACAATCTCCCCCTTTTTGGTGGATTGATGACAACACGCGATTTGCACAAAGGAATGGCATGAGAATAAGTGAATCCCAAAGACTACAAAATATAGATGGGCTCCCCCTAGATGTATGCACTTAATTAGAGGTGCCTTGGTATAGCAAAGTACACACATTAGGATCAACATTGGCCCTATATTTTATAGCCTCACAACATTTGCATCAAAGATGAGATATACATGAGCTAGGATGCAATAGAGTAGCAAGTGAGCAAGGTAGACATATGAGATAAGCATGAACTCACAAACTACTAAAGTACTCGACATACAAAGATAATATTAAGATAGGGTAGCATATGTCTCACACCATATGATAGGGTACCAGGTCTCACGAGCACAAACCAAACCAAAGCAAAGGACGAGAAAAGAGTTTGCGAGAGAGAACGACAAGGCAAAATAGACACACTCGCAACTCGACAAATTCCTAAACTCTCTCCCCCTTTTGCATCGAGACACCAAAAGGGCAAAGAGTGCTGCTACAGCCCCAGGTGATAGCACAACTGACAATCTCCATCATCAAATCCTCGCGTGATCGTCTGCTCCTCCGTCACCGGCAGGGGGCTGCTCAGTGTCTGAGTCTGTCCGTGAGCAGTGCTATTGCGCCCACTGCTCCTCATCCGTGATCTTACCCTTAGATCCGCTAGCAACTATTGTACCTAACAGACGCATGAGCTCCTTGTGACGGCTCCTGGCCTTCTTCTCAGACACATGAGCCATATACTATCCATGAGACTCCATTCAAAAAAGTTTCTTCATCTTGCGCTTGAGATTCTTTGCCCATGAGGGCTCCGCTCTAGAGGGCACATAGTCCTCCTCATCATCAGCAGCATCAGCCTCTGTCTCAACATCCTCAGCTCCAGATGGAATCCCAGACCTCGGAACCGAAGTGCCCCAGTTCTCCTTCTTGCTTAAACGCTTGATCTCATGAGGGATCAACTCGCTAGTCTCGAGCACGACACTAGGATAAGTGTGCTCCCAAGCCTTCTCAATAAGCAACATGAGAAAAGGACCATAGATGGGCCACTTGCACTCGGAGATAGCGGAGAGAAGCTCAGACCACATGACATGAGAGATATCCAAGGACTCTCAAGTGTTTTCTTCCTTCTCATGCTGACAGAAAAGTAACATGTCCACGAGAAACAAGTGAACCATATCCAAGTTCCCAATGCGTGGGAAAAAAGTTTCTCTGAAGATGCGATGAAGGATGTCCAGGTAGGCAGGCAGCTCACACATCTCGTTCTGTGTCTCGGGGTTAATCTTCAAAGTGCAGAATGGCCAGAGAGCTTGCTTGTGAGTAGAGGTTGTGTTCTGGTGACAACGAAAGCCAACCGGTGTTCTCAAGCCCTTAATCTGCAATCCCAAACATTCCATGAACGCCTTTCATTTGACAAACAGAAGTTTGCCATTAGTCATCCAAGTCAAGGTCCTTTCCGCATCAGTGCCTAGATGATCCGTGGCATAAAACTGAGCCACCAAATCCGCATCAAAGTCCTTGTTGAACTCCATGATCCTGAGAATATTCAGCTGAGTACACATCTGCAAAGCTTCGCCAAAGTAGGCAGGATCCTTCTCCATATAGGTAATGTCGATGGAGCGCACATCAACATAAAGATTCTTCTTCGCTTTCATGACATCAAAATAGTTCCCCACTGAAACGTTTCCAGAACGGGCGGTTGACCAAAGTGGGTTCTTGATCTTTTACATATGGGTTGCGGCAGCGCCTTTCCCAGAACTCCTTTGTAGTCATCTCTATCACAGACTTGGCCCTAGGCTTGGGCTTGTTCGCAATAGTCTTCTTGGGCTGAGAAGGAGGAGGAACACTTGAGGAAGCAGCCCCTTACTCAGAAGTGCGATAGCGCTTTGAAGTAGAACGCCCGGGGTTGACACGACTAGCAGGTTGCTCTGAAGGGCCATCACTTGGAGCCAAACACAAGAACACGAGAAATGACACAAGAGAACTAGCATAAACTAGCAGAAAGAGAAACAAAGATCAAGGTTTGGTAAGGAAAAAGAGGAAGTTGGCATCCAGCGGTAGTACCGCGACAAGGCAGCGGTAGTACCGCCTATAGCCCTCAAGCAGAGTAGTACCGCTCCAGGAGAGCGGCAGTACCGCTCTAGGCGGAGGGGGCAGCGGCTCCTTACAGTCGCGGCCAAATCCGGTACTGCTGGGATGCCAAATTCAAAGATTATCCTACCAAACATCAATCTAACTAGTCCAGAAGCTTTCTCTAACCTACTCAAGCCTTTTTTGGCCAAAAATCAAGAAATGCAATAACTATTGCCCCTAAAGACTAGATCTGAAACCTAGACACAAAGAGAAGTGGAACGGGGGCAATACTGGCATCCATGTCTAGAGGACGAGGTGGGGACAGATTCCATCGGAGGAAATGGAGAGTGTCAGCCCAGAGACGGCGGCCCACCTGAGCCCTCCCGCGGCGATTGCGTCGCTGGAGCACGAAGATGACTGAGAGGGGCGAGTGAATGGGTATGGGGGAGAAAGAAACTCTCCCAGCCCAACATAACCCCCAAGTACAGCCCACCAGCGGTAGTACCGCTCGGGGGGGGGGGGGTAGTATCGCTTGATGTCAATCAGCGGTAGTACTGCACACCCCCAGCGGTAGTACCGCCCAGCCAAGCACGCAAAGACTAGACAGAAAAAAGCTTAGCTCAAGCAAGAAAAAAACGACGAGGAGAGGGAACAAACACAAAGGCATAAAAACACCCATGAGAGGACAAGAAACAAAACACACAACTCTCAAGGAGAGGGCGGTGGCCGAGGCCACCTATGTTTGAGTCAAGTGGTTTGGCACCGCGAAGATTTTAACCTTGGGCCCATGACCAAAACTCATTTTGAAGCAAAAGTACCATAAAAAATGGCTAATGTGAAAGACGTGATGAATTTATGCATAATGGGGGGAGGGATAGTTCATTGAGAGAACAAAAACTCCCCCTATGTCCATGCCTATACCTAAACAAGACAACACGATGAGTATGGTGGGGTGTGCAAAGGTTCAAGCCACATTGCTCAAATCAATGATATTTAGCTCATGCCTTGACTCGCGAAATCTTGCTTCATCCAAGGACTTCGTGAAAATATCTCCAAGGTTATCATGTGTTTACATAGTTGAGCTCAATTGATCTCCCCTCGCCTAATGCGATCCCGGATGAAGTGATACCGGATCTCAGTATGCTTCGTCTTGAAGTGCTGCACCGGGTTGAGGGAAATCTTGATGGCACTTTCATTGTCAAACCAAAGAGGCACTTCGTCACAAATGACACCGTAATCCTTTAAAGGTTGCCTCATCCATAGAAGTTGAGCACAACAACTACCGGCGGCCACATACTCCACTTTGGTCGACGAGAGAGACACACAACTTTGCTTCTTAGAAGACCAACTCACTACGGGAAACAGGAGATTTGTCGTCAGTACTTTCTTTGTCGTTAGCATTTCATCGGGGCAGACGGCAGAGAAAGGGTTTGCCGTCATCAGCAGACGGCAAAGAAAAAGTAACGGTAAAATAGACTTTGCCGTCTACATTTTTTATTATAGACGGCAAAGAGCTTACTTTGCCGTCTGCAAAAAAGTACAGACGGCAAAGAGCTCACTTTGCCGTCTGTAGTACTAAATGCAAACGGCAAAGATCTTTGCCATCTGTTTTTTTATTGCAGACGGCAAACTGAGCTCTTTGCCGTCTGTAATAAAAATTGCAGACAGCAAAGAGAAAGCACACCACGCGGATCGATGACATGGCAGCATCTCAACCCACATAGCCCCGGGCACAATCGCAGCCCACCCAAACACTCTCCCACGCCAGACCCCACCATGCTCTCTCTCCCTTATCCCGCACGATTCTCTCCTCCCCACACGATCTCTCCCTCTCTCTCTCGTACCTATCTCTCTCTGACGCCCGCAGGCAGCCCACACCCACCACCTCGCCCGCGTCCCGATCCAATCGCCAGCGCCACGAGCCGCGGCTCCTCCAGCCGGCAAACCCTCCGCCACCGCCGGCAGACCTTCATCCTCCCCTTCCTCTACTCCGCCTCCTCCGGCTCCCTCCTTCCCCTTCCTGTGGACGTGGGCAGCGCGGCCAGCGCGGGAGGCCGCTTTGGCTCCTCTAGCAGGGTGGGCGGCGCGAGCCGGGCTTGGCCGCTGCGGGCAGAGCGGCTGGTGCGCGAGGCCGCAGCAGCTTCTCCAGCGGGGCGGGTGGCGCGAGCCGGGCTTGGCCGGTTCAGGCAGATCGACCGGCGCGCGAGGCCGCAGCAGCTTCTCCAGCGGGGCGGGCGGCACGAGCCAGGCTTGGCTGGTGCGGGCAGATCGGCCGGCGCGCGAGGCCGCAGCAGCTTCTCCAGTGGGGCGGGCGGCATGAGCCGGGCTTGGCCGGTGCGGGCAGAGTGGCCGGCGCGCGAGGCCACAACAGCTTCTCCAGCGGGGCGGGCGGCGTGAGTAGGACATGGCCGGTGCGGGCAGAACAGCCGGCGTGGGAGGCCGCTGCATGCGACGCGCGGGCGGGCTGCGGGCGTGCGGTGTGAGCACGGCACGGCCAGCGCGGGTGGCCACTGCGGGCAGGGGAACAACTCCGGTTGGGGCTTCCAGCCGGCGTGGGCAAAGCGGATAGCGTCTCCTCCGTTCAGCTCCTCTTGGTGCTGCGCGCCGGCGTGGGCAGGGCAAGGCGGCGGCAGTGGAATCCCTGTGCTTTTGTCCCTGGCCAGAAGAAGGACGGCCGGCGGTGCTGCAGTTGAGAAGGACGGCCGGCGGTGCTGTAGTGGAGGACCTGATTGCTTTTATTTTTAATTTCTAGGGTCCTTTGTGTAAATTTTCAGGACAGCTTTGTTTGTTCTCTGTAACTCCACCTATGATGAATGAAAGGCAGCACACCGTTACTTGAGCTAAACCTGCTGTCTTGGCTTAACGTTTATGTGTCCAGCGAGATGCTCTGCACTGACGTCACTTTTTTTAAATGGAAAACAATCTTTGCCGTCTGTACTTTAGTCTAGATGACAGCAAAGAACAAGTTTTGACTGACGGCAAAGAACAGGGTTTTGCCGTCTATTATTTTTGTGACAGACGGCAAATCTGTAGTTGGCTGATGGCAAAATCTTTGCCGTCTGCCCGATGAAATGCTGACGGCAAAGTATTCTTTGCCGACTTATCTTTGCCATCTAACTTTGTCGTCTGCTTCCTGACGGCAAATTCTTTGCCGTCTGTATTTAGGTCTTTGCCGTCTGGGATCCACAGACGGCAAATTACTTGATTCCTGTAGTGACTCACCAAAGAGCAACCAAGAAATTGGCACCCTCCGGAAGTTGACTTCGTATCCACTTTGTCTCCCACCTAATCCGAGTCCGAAAATTCCATAAGGTTGAATTTAGCTCCTCTTGGGTACCATAAGCCAAAGTTTGGGGTATGAGCCAAATATCGAAAGATTCGCTTGACCGCCACATAGTGGTTTCCTTAGGTGCGGCATGAAACCATGCACAAATTCCCACACTCACCATGATATCTGGTCTAGATGCACAAAGGTAAAGCAAGGAGCCAATCATGGAATGATATACCTTTTGATTCACTGCTTTACCTTTGGGATCTATGTCAAGTTGGCATTTGACGGGCAGTGGAGTGGAAGGCGGCTTGACATCAGTTAGCTTGAATCTCTTGAGCATGTCTTGAGTGTATTTGGCTTGGTTGATGAAGGTTCCTTCTTTTCTTTGTTTTATTTCAAACTCGACAAAGAACTTCAACTCTCCCATCATGGACATCTTGAACTTCAAGGTCGTGAAAGCGGCAAACTCCTCATTGAAAGCTTTGTTAGGAGAACCAAAGATAATATCATCAACATATAGTTGGCATACAAACAACTCCCCTTTGACCTTCTTAGTAAAATGAGTGGGGTCGATTTTCCCAATTTCAAACGCACGGTCTTGCAACAACTCGGTAAGGTGCTCATACCACGCGCGTGGGGCTTGTTAAGGCCATAGAGTGCCTTATCGAGTTGGTACACATGATTGAGGAACTCGGGATCCTCAAACCCCAGGGCTTGTTTGACATACACCAACTCATTAATAGGACCGTTAAGAAAAGCACTCTTCACATCCATTTGTTGGAACTTGAAGTTATGATGAGAAGCATAGGCAATCAACAAACGAATAGATTCAAGGTGAGCAAGGGGAGCAAAGGTTTCACCGTAGTCGATACCCTCGACTTGGGAGTAGCCTTGTGCTACCAAACGAGCCTTGTTAGGAACAATAATTCCATGAGCATCTTGCTTGGTCTTGAATATCCACTTGGTTCCAATAACATTATGGTTCTCCTTTGGCCTTGGCACCAATCTCCACACCTTGTTGTGCTCGAAGTTGTTGAGTTCTTCATGCATGGCATTAAGCCAATCCGGATCCTCGAGCGCCTCATAGACCTTTTGTGGTTCAACACAAGAAACAAACACGTGATGTTCACAATAGTTTGCTAACTGTCTACGAGTGCTTACCCCCTTTCTTAGGCTTCCAAGCACATTCGTCATGAGATGATCTTCGGTAGTGAGTGATACGTCCATTTTGCATCACGCTTTTATATCGATATTTATTGCACTATGGGTTGTTATTACACATTATGTCACAATACTTATGCCTATTCTCTCTTATTTTACAAGGTTTACATAAGGAGGGAGAATGGCGGCAGCTGGAATTCTGGGCTGGAAAAGGAGCAAATATTAGAGACCTATTCTGCACAGCTCCAAAAGTCCTGAAACTCCATGAAAGTTGTTTTTAGAAATAATAAAAAATACTGAGCGTAAGAAATACCAGAGGGGGCCCACACCCGGGCCACGAGGGTGGGGGCGCGCCCTACCCCCTGGGCGCGCCCCCCTGCCTCGTGGGCCCATGTTGGCCCTCTGGTGCCCATCTTCTTCTATTTGAAGTCTATCGTTTGAAGAAAAATCATAAGCAAGGTTTCAGGATGAGACTCCGCCGCCACGAGGCGGAACCTTGGCGGAACCAATCTAGGGCTCTGGCGGAGCTATTCTGCAGGGGACACTTCCCTTCGGGAGGGGGAAATCGTCGCCGTCGTCATCACCAACGCTCCTCTCATCGGGAGGGGGCCAATCTCCATCAACATCTTCACCAGCACCATCTCCTGTCAAACCCTAGTTCATCTCTTGTATCCAATTCATGTCTCTAAGTCTGGGATTGGTACTTGTAGGTTGCTAGTAGTGTTGATTACTCCTTGTAGTTGATGCTAATTGGTTTATTTGGAGGAAGATCATATGTTCAGATCCTATATGCATATTAATACTTCTCTGATTATGAACATGAATATGCTTTGTGAGTAGTTATATTTGTTCCTGAGGACATGGGAGAAGTCTTGCTATTAGTAGTCATGTGAATTTGGTATTCGTTCGATATTTTGATGAGATGTATGTTGTCTCTCCTCTAGTGGTGTTATGTGAACGTCAACAACATGAAACCTCACCATTATTTGAGCCTAGAGGAAGGCATTGGGAAGTAATAAGTAGTTTATGGGTTGCTAGAGTGACAGAAGCTTAAACCCTAGTTTATGCGTTGCTTCGTAATGGGCTGATTTGGATCCATATGTTTCATGCTATGGTTAGGTTTACCTTAATACTTCTTTTGTAGTTGCGGATGCCTGCAATAGGGGTTAATCTAGGTGGGATGCTTGTTCAAGTAAGAACGGCACCCAAGCACCGGTCCACCCACATATCAAATTATCAAAGTACCGAACGCGAATCATATGAACGTGATGAAAACTAGCTTGACAATAATTCCCATGTGTCCTCGGGAGCGTTTTCCTTCATATAAGAAATTGTCTAGGCTTGTACTTTGCTACAAAAAGGATTGGGCCACCTTGCTGCACTTTATTTACTTTTGTTACTTGTTGCTCGTTACAAATTATCTTATCAAAAAACTATCTGTTACCTATAATTTCAGTGCTTGCAGAGAATACCTTGCTGAAAACCGCTTATCATTTCCTTCTGCTCCTCGTTGGGTTCGACACTCTTACTTATTGAAAGGACTACGATAGATCCCCTATACTTGTGCGTCATCAAGACTCTTTTCTGGCGCCGTTTCCGGGGAGTGAAGCGCCTTTGGTTGGTGGAATTTGGTAAGGAAAAATTTATATAGTGTGCTGAAATTTATTGTCACTTGTTACTATGGAAAATAATCCTCTGTTGGGCTTGTTGGGGGTATCTTCACCCCGACCGGTAGAGAAAAGAGTTGCTACTCAACCTATTGAACCTACTGAAAATGAAAATGTCTACTTTGAAATTCCTTCGGGTATGGTAGAAAAACTGCTAGCTAATCCTTTTATAGGAGATGGAACATTACATCCTGATGAGCACATAATCTAAGTCGATGAAGTTTGTGGATTATTTAAGCTTGCAGGTATGCCCGATGATGTTATCAAGAATAATGTCTTCCCTTTATCTTTGAAGGGAGATGCATTGACATGGTATAGGCTATGTGATGATATGGGATCATGGAACTACAAATGATTGAAATTGGAATTTCATCAGAAGTTTTATACTATGCATCTTGTTCATCGTGATCACAATTATATATATAAGGCCTCGCGAAGGAGAAAGCATTGCTCAAGCTTGGGGGAGGCTTAAATCAATGTTATATTCATGCCCCAATCATGAACTCTCAAGAGAAATGATTATTCAAAAAATTTATGCTCGGCTTTTTTACAACAATCATACCATGCTCGATACTTCTTGTGCCGGCTCTTTTATGATGAAGACTATTGAATTCAAATGGGATTTATTGGAAAGAATTAAACGCAACTCTGAATATTGGGATCTCGACGAAGGTAAGGAGTCAGGTATGACACCTAAGTTTGATTGTGTTAAATCTTTTATGGATACCGATGTTTTCCGTAAATTTAGCACTAAATATGGACTTGACTCCGAGATAGTAGCTTATTTCTGTGAATCTTTTGCTTCTCATGTTGATCTCCCTAAGGAGAAGTGGTTTAAATATCATCCTCCCATAGAGGTAAAAGTGGTCGCACTTATTAAAGTTGAAGAAAAGACTATCACTTATAATGATCCTATTGTTCCTACTACTTATGTTGAGAAACCACCTTTTCCTGTTAGGATAAAAGATCATGCTAAAGCTTCAACTGTGGTTCATAAAAGCAATATTAGAACTTATACACCTCCTGAGCAAGTTAAAGTTGAACCTAATATTGCTATTGTTAAAGATCTCTTGGCTGATAATATTGATGGGCATGTTATTTATTTCTATGCTGAAACTGCTAGAATTGCTAAACCTTGTGCTAAAGATAAACATAGACCCATGCATGGTAGGCATGCCTGTTATTTCCGTTAAAATAGGAGATCATTGTTATCATGGCTTATGCGATATGGGTGCTAGTGCTAGTGCAATACCTATTGACTTATACAAAGAAATTATGCATGATATTGCACCTACTGAGTAAGAAGAAACTGATGTTACAATTAAGTTTTCCAATGGAGATACTATTTCACCAATTGGGATTATTAGAGATGTTGAAGTCTTGTGTGGGAAAACTAAATATCCTGCTGATTTTCTTGTTCTTGGTTCCCCACGATAGCTTTTGTCCCATTATATTTGGTAGACCCTTCTTAAACACTGTTAATGCTAGGATAGACTGCGAAAAGGACGTTGTTACTATTGGTTTAGGTGATATGTTGTTTAATTTCTCTAAATATCATAGACAACACCGTGAAGAGGAATTGCCTAGTAAAGACAAAATTATTGGTCTTGCTTCTATTGCCGTACCTCCTAGTGATCCTTTAGAACAATATTTGCTAGACCATGAAAATTATATGTTTATGAATGAAAGAAGGGAAATAGATGAAGTATTCTTTAAACAGGGACCTATTCTGAAACACAACTTGCTTGTTGAAATCCTTGGGGATCCTCCTCAAGCCAAGGGTGATCCCGTGTTTGAGCTTAAACCATTGCCCGGTACCCTTAAATATGCTTATCTTGATGAAAAGAAGATATATCCTGTTATTATTAGTGCTATCCTTTTAGGGAAGGAGGAAGAAAAATTATTGAAAACTCTGAAGAAGCACCGTGCTGCTATTGGATATACTCTTGATGAACTTAAGGGCATTTGTCCCACTCTATGCCAACATAAAATAAATTTGGAGAAAGATGCCAAACTAGTTATTGATCATCAACGACGGCTGAATCCTAAGATGAAAGAAGTGGTAAGGAAGGAAATACTAAAATTCCTTGAGGCAGGTATAATTTATCCCGTTGCTGATAGTTAGTGGGTAAGTCTTATCCATTGTGTCCCTAAGAAGGGAGGTATTACTGTCGTTCCTAATGATAAAGATGAATTGATTCCTCAAAGAATTATTATAGGTTATAGGATGGTAATTGATTTTCGTAAATTAAATAAGGCTACTAAAAAGGATCATCACCCCTTACCTTTTATTGATCAAATGCTAGAAAGATTATCCAAACATACACATTTTTGCTTTCTAGATGGTTATTCTGGTTTCTCTCAAATACCTGAGTCAGCTGATGATCAAGCTAAGACCACTTTTACTTGCCCTTTCGGTACTTTTGCTTATAGACGTATGCCTTTTAGTTTATGTAATGCACTTGCTACATTTTAAAGATGCATGATGGCTATATTCTCTGACTTTTTTGAAAAGATCTGAGAGGTTTTCATGGACGATATCTCCGTTTATGGATCCTCTTTTGATGATTGCTTGAGCAACCTTGATCGAGTTTTGTAGAGATGTGAAGAAACTAATCTTGTCTTGAATTTTGAGAAGTGCCACTTTATGGTTAATGAAGGTATTGTCTTGGGGCATAAAATTTCTGAAAGAGGTATTGAAGTTGATAAAGCCAAGGTTGATGCTATCGAAAAGATGCCATGTCCCAAGGACATCAAAGGTATAAGAAGTTTCCTTGGTCATGCCGGGTTTTATAGGAGGTTCATTAAGGACTTCTCAAAAATTTCTCAGCCTCAGACTAATTTATTACAAAAAGATATACCATTTGTCTTCGATGATGATTGTGTAGAAGCATTTGAAATACTTAAGAAAGCATTAATTTCTGCACCTATTGTTCAGCCACCTGATTGGAATTTACCCTTTGAAATCATGTGTGATGCTAGTGATTATGCTGTAGGTGTTGTTCTAGGGCAAAGAGTTGACAAGAAATTAAATGTTATTCAATACGCTAGTAAAACTCTAGACAATGCCCAGAAAAATTATTCTACTACTGAAAAAGAATTCTTAGCAGTTGTATTTGCTTGTGATAAGTTCAGACCTTATATTGTTGATTCTCAAGTAACTATTCACATGGATCATGCTGCTATTAAATATCTTATGGAAAAGAACGATACTAAACCTAGACTTATTAGATGGGTTCTCTTGCTACAAGAATTTGATTTGCATGGAGCCTGGAGCTCTTGGTCAGTTCCACCATGCGCCTGGAGCTCTTCTCTTGCTTCCGCTCGCACGCACCTGATCTCTGCCATGTACGTACGCCAACACTGCGCTCACTTCACCCCCGGCCTCCTCTCCCTCCTGCGATGTCGTCCTCCGCTGGACCCGCTGCTGCGTCGAGCCCTCCCTCGCTGACGGTGCTCCGCCTCCACCCCCGCGCTTGGCTCCGCCGCCCGCCGCCACCCGCTGACAACCGCGCCCGGCCAACCCCGCGGCGCCCTGCCTACGGACTCCTCTGCCGCGTTCGCGCCCCATGACGCCCCGCCTCCCACCTCTGCGCCCCGCCTTCCCTGCTAGCGCGCCGCCGCCCTAGCACAACTCCGGCAGCTCCTCTGGCCGCCGCCCCAGACCACCAGGCCGCGCTGGCGCCGCTCCTTGCCTGATGCCGGCTCGCCGCGCCCGCTGGTCGTGGCCAGTTGCGCCCCGCCCGCTCGCCGTAACGGGCGCCCACGCGCACGCACCCCCTCGCCCGATGCCCGCACCCGCATCTGCCCCTTTGGGCCACAGACAGGTGGGCCTAGCCCCAGAACATTTAATAAAAAAGATAAATAAATAAAATTAATTAAATAATTAGTTAATTAATTAACTCTGTTTAATTAAACTAATCACTTAATTAAACTTAATAATTCTGTTTAGTTAACCGAGTGAATGACGATCGGGACCCACACGTCTGTTGACCCAGTCAACAGGTCTGTTGACCCAGTCAACAGACGGTTGACTGATGACATCATGCTAACATCACGCTGACATCATAATTACATTTTATAATTACTTTAATTTAATTTAGTTCTGTTAATTATAGAAATAGGTATAAAACTTCTAAAATTAATATAAAATAAACCGTAGCTCGGATGAAAAAACTTTGTACATGAAAGTTGCTAAGAACGACGAGACGAATCCGGATATGCAGCCCGTTCGTCCGCCACACACTCCTAACATATCAAACTCGCAACTTTCCCCCTCCGGCTCCTCTGCCCGAAAACGCGAAACACCGGGGATACTTTCCCCGTTGTCTCCCCCCTTCATCGGCATCACCACATATCGCGTTAGGGCGCCCCTAGCACCGATACTTGTCATGTCATGCATCTCTATGCATCTGTTTGCTTAAATATTTATTGTTTCTTCCCCCTCTACTCTCGCTAGATACCGAGACCGACGCCGCTGCTACCCAGTACGACTACGGAGTTGACGACCCCTCTCTCTTGCCAGAGCAACCAGGCAAGCCCCCCCTTGATCACCAGATATCGCCTACTCTCCTCTATACTGCTTGCATTAGAGTAGTGTAGCATGTTACTGCTTTCAGTTAATCCTATACTGCTGCATAGCCTGTCCTTGCTACTACTGTTGTTACCTTTACCTACTATCCTACTGCTTAGTATAGGATGCTAGTGTTCCATCAGTGGCCCTACACTCTTGTCCGTCTGCCATGCTATACTACTGGGCCGTGATCACTTCGGGAGGTGATCACGGGCATATACTATATACTTTACACTGTTACATTACCTGTGATACTGTTCGGAGATGGGGGCTGAAGGGGCAGGTGGCTCCATCCCGGTAGAGGTGGGCCTGGGTTCCCGACGGCCCCCGACTGTTACTTTGTGGCGGAGCGACAGGGCAGGTTGAGACCACCTAGGAGAGAGGTGGCCTGGCCCTGTTCGGCGTTCGCGGATACCTAACACGCTTAACGAGATATGGGTATTTGATCTGAGTCTGGCCATTTGGTCTATACGCACTAACCATCTACGCGGGAGTAGTTATGGGTATCCCGGCGTCGTGGTATCAGCCGAAGCCTTCGTGACGTCAGCGACTGAGCGGCGCGTGCTGGATTGGAACGTAAGCCTGCTCTTGTATTAAGGGGGCTAGTTCTGCTTCCGGCCGCGTTCGCAACGTGCAGGTGTGCTAAGGGCAATGGGCCTAGACCCCTGGGTGCTTAGGTTTAGACCGGCGTGCTGACCTCTCTGTTGGTCTAGGTGGGGCTGCGACGTGTTGATCTTCCACGGCCGGGCATGACCCCGAAAAGTGTGTCCGGGCAAATGGGATCAAGCGTGTTGGGGAATGTGGTGCACCCCTGTAGGGAAGTTAATCTATTCGAATAGCCGTGTCCCTCGGTAAAAGGACGTCCCGGAGTTGTACCTTGACCTTATGACAACTAGAACCGGATACTTAATAAAATACACCCTTTCAAGTGCCAGATACAACCCGGTGATCGCTCTCTAACAGGGCATCGAGGAGGGGATCGCCGGGTAGGATTATGCTATGCGATGCTACTTGGAGGACTTCAGTCTACTCTCTTCTACATGCTGCAAGACGGAGGCTGCCAGAAGCGTAGTCTTCGACAGGATTAGCTATCCCCCTCTTATTCTGGCATTCTGCAGTTCAGTCCACCGATATGGCCCTTTACACATATCCCCATGCATATGTAGTGTAGCTCCTTGCTTGCGAGTACTTTGGATGAGTACTCACGGTTGCTTTCTCCTTCTTTTCCCCCTATGCCTTCTACCCGATTGCTGCGACCAGATGTTGGAGCCCAGGATCCATACGCCACTGTCGACGACACTCCTACTACACCGGAGGTGCCTACTACTACGTGCAGCCCGCTGATGATGACCAGGAGTAGTTTAGGAGGATCCCAGGCAGGAGGCCTGCGCCTCTTTCGATCTGTATCCCAGTTTGTGCTAGCCTTCTTAAGGCAGACTTGTTTAACTTATGTCTGTAATCAGATATTGTTGCTTTCGCTGACTCGTCTATGATCGAGCACTTGTATTCGAGCCCTCGAGGCCCCTGGCTTGTATTATGATGCTTGTATGACTTATTTATGTTTTAGAGTTGTGTTGTGATATCTTCCCGTGAGTCCCTGATCTTGATCGTACACATTTTCGTGCATGATTAGTGTACGATTGAATCGGGGGCGTCGCAATCTTGATCTAGTAGAATAAAGTCTTTGGTATGATCTAGTTTTGAGTTTTGCTTTATGATCCCTTTTTGTAGTCGAGTCCATGAGCTATATAATAAAGTTTAGTGTTGAGTCAAGGGCTTGATTATCTTGCTATGATCTTGAGTGAGTAAAAGAAAAGAGAAAAGAATAAAAGAAACAAAGAGATCATATTGATCTTATGGAGAGTAATGACTTCACATAGAAATAGTATGATGATTAAAAATTGTTGAGAGTTGACAAACATAGCTTTGGTCATCGTTGCAATTAATAGGAAGTAATAAAGAAAGAGAGGTTTCACATAAATATACTCTCTTGGACATCTTTTATGATCGTTAGCACTCATTAAAATATGACATGCTAAAGAGTTGATGTTTGACAAGGAAGACAATGTAATGGGTTATGTTTTCTTATATCTGAGATAAAGTATATTGTCATGGATCATCCAACATGTTGAGCTTGCCTTTCCCACTCATGCTAGCCAAATTCTTTGCACCAAGTAGAGATACTACTTGTGCTTCCAAATACCCTTAAACCCAGTTTTGCCATGACAGTCCACCATATCTACCTATGGATTGAGTAAGATCCTTCAAGTAAGTTGTCATCGGTGCAAGCAATAAAAATTGCTCTCTAAATATGTATGATTGATTGGTGTGGAGGAAATAAGCTTTATACGATCTTGTGATGTGGAACAAATAAAAGCGACGGACTGCATAATAAAGGTCTATATCACAAGTGGCAATATAAAGTGACGTTCTTTCGCATTAAGATTTTGTGCATCCAACCCTGAAAGCGCATGGCAACCTCTGCTTCCCTCTGCGAAGGGCCTAACTTTTACTTTTACCTTCTACCTTATGCAAGAGTCATGGTGATCTTCACCTTTCCTTTTTACATTTTATCCTTTGGCAAGCACAGTGTGTTGGAAAGATCCTGATATATATATATATATATATATATATATATATATATATATATATATATATATATATATATATATATATATATATATATATATATAATTGGATGTAAATTAGCATGAGCTATTATTGTTGACATTACACTTGAGGTAAAAGGTTGGGAGGCGAAACTATAAGACCCTATCTTTCTCTGTCTTCGATTAAAACTCCGTAACCACAAGTATTGTGCGAGTGTTAGCAATTGTGAAAGACTAAATGATAGTTGAGTATGTGAACTTGCTAAAAAGCTCTGACATAAACTCTTTCTGATGTTATGATAAATTCCAATTGCCTCAATGACTGAGATTATAGTTTGTTAGTTCTCAATGAAGTTTCTGATTCATACTTTGCATTGTGAATAGATTATTACTTGACATAACAGATCATATGACAATATCCATATATGCTGCTGTTATAAGGTTAATCATGATGCCCTCATGTCCGTATTTTATTTTATCGACACCTCTACCTCTAAATATGTGGACATATTTATCGTTATCGGCTTCCGCTTGAGGACAAGCGAGGTCTAGGCTTGGGGGAGTTGATATGTCCATTTTACATCATGCTTTTATATCGATATTTATTGCATTATGGGCTGTTATTACATATTATGTCACAATACTTATGCCTATTCTCTCTTATTTTACAAGGTTTACATAGGGAGGGAGAATGCTGGCAGCTGAAATTCTGGGCTGGAAAAGGAGCAAATATTAGAGACCTATTCTGCAGAACTCCAAAAGTCCTGAAACTCCATGAAAGTTGTTTTTGGAAATAATAAAAAATACTGAGCGGAAGAAATACCGGAGGGGGCCCACACCCTGGCCACGAGGGTGGGGGGCGCGCCCTATCCCCCTGGGCGCGCCCCTGCCTCATGGGCCCCCTGTTGGCCCTTCGGTGCCCATCTTCTGCTATATGAAGTATTTCGTCCGAATAAAAATCATAAGCAAGCTTTCGAGACGAGACTCCGCCGCCACAAGGCAGAACCTTGGCGGAACCAATCTAGGGCTCTGGCGGAGCTGTTCTGCCGGGGACACTTCCCTTCGGGAGGGGGAAATCATCGCCATCGTCATCACCAACGCTCCTCTCATCGGGAGAGGGCCAATCTCCATCAACATCTTCACCAACACCATCTCCTCTCAAACCCTAGTTCATCTCTTGTATCCAATTCTTGTCTCTAAGTCTGGTATTGGTACTTGTAGGTTGCTAGTAGTGTTGATTACTCCTTGTAGTTGATGCTAGTTGGTTTATTTGGTGGAAGATCATATGTTCAGATCCTATATGCATATTAATACTTCTCTGATTATGAACATGAATATGCCTTGTGAGTAGTTACATTTGTTCCTGAGGACATGGGTAAAGTCTTCCTATTAGCAGTCATGTGAATTTGGTATTCGTTCGATATTTTGGTGAGATGTATGTTGTCTCTCCTCTAGTGGTGTTATGTGAACGTTGACTACATGACACTTCACCATTATTTGGGCCTAGAGGAAGGCATTGGGAAGTAATAAGTAGATGATGGGTTGCTAGAGGGACAGAAGCTTAAACCCTAGTTTATGCGTTGCTTCGTAAGGGGCTGATTTGGATCCATATGTTTCATGCTATGGTTTGGTTTACCTTAATACTTCTTTTGTAGTTGCGGATGCTTGCAATAGGGGTTAATCATAAGTGGGATGCTTGTTCAAGTAAGAACAGCACCCAAGCACCGGTCCACCCACATATCAAATTATCAAAGTACCGAACGCGAATCATATGAACGTGATGAAAACTAGCATTTTCCTTGTTGCTCTTTACAAATTATCTTATCAATGCGAATCATATCAAATTATCTTATCAATGAAAACACCCACATATGAACGCGAATCATATCAAATTATCTTTACAAATTGATCTTATCAATGAAATCACCCACATATGAACGCGAATCATATCAAATTATCAAGCATTTTCCTTCATATAAGAAATTGTCCAGGCTTGTCCTTTGCTACAAAAAGGACTGGGCCACCTTGCTGCACTTTATTTACTTTTGTTACTTGTTGCTCTTTACAAATTATCTTATCACAAAACTATATGTTACCTATAATTTCAGTGCTTGCAGAGAATACCTTGCTGAAAACCGCTTATCATTTCCTTCTGCTCCTCGTTGGGTTCGACACTCTTACTTATCGAAAGGACTGGGATAGATCCCCTATACTTGTGGGTCATCAGTGAGCTTGGATGCAATCTTAACGGCACGATGCTCAAATTCGTCCTCAGGAGAGAGTTGAGGAGCGGTAACTTGATCATCTTGAGCGTCGTCTTGAGCTTGTTCTTGTTCTTGAGCTTGCTCTTGATCTTGAAGTTGCTCGATGGTGAGAACTTGACCTTGGACATCACTTGGTGGTTCACCACCATCTTGAGGTTGATCTTGCCCTTGATGTTGTTCATTTGGTTGAGGGCCTTCACTTTGTTCTTCAGAAGCATGTGGATCTTGGGTTGGTGATGGTTCCACTTGAGTGGAACATTGTCCTTATCCTTCAGCCACAAGGGGTTCCTCAGTGGGTAGGATATGACCAACACCCATTCTTCTTATGGCTTGGGGAGGAATTTCATCACCTACATCACAAGTACCACTTTGCTCCACTTGGGAGCCGTTATTCTCATCAAACTCCATGTTACATGTCTCCTCAATGAGTTTGGTGGACTTGTTGAGGACACGGTAAGCATGAGCATTTGTAGCATAACCAACAAATATGCCCTTATGAGCTCTAGCATCAAATTTAGACAAACGAACACCTTTCTTGAGAATGAAACACTTACACCCGAACACCTGGAACTACTTTAGCTTGGTCTTGTTGTCGGTGAGTATCTCATATGGAGTCTTGTTCAAGCCTTTGTGAAGATAGAGCCGATTGGATGCATGACAAGCGGTGTTGATGGCTTCGGCACAAAAGTTGTATGGAGACTTGAACTCCGCCATCATGGTCCTTGCCGCATCCATCAATGTCTGGTTCTTCCTCTTCGCTACACCATTTTGTTGAGGGGTGTAAGTTGCGGAATATTGATGCTTGATCCCCTCATCACTAAGAAACTCATCCAAGGTGTAGTTCTTGAACTCGGTGCCGTTGTCACTTCTTATTGTCAAGATCTTTGCATTGTGTTGATGTTGAGCTTCATTTCCAATGTCGATAACGGTTTGTTGAGTCTCACTCTTCCTCTTGAAGAAATATACCCAGGTGTATCTTGAATAATAATCCACAATCACCAAGCAATACTTTATATCCCCAAGACTATCAAAGGATGGAGGCCCAAAGATATCCAAGTGAATGATCTCCAAGGGCCTCTTCGAGTAGATGATAGTCGTGGGAGGGTGAGCCTTCTCATGTAGCATTACTTCAATACAAGCACTACACTCACGATCTTTGTCAAAACTAACATTTGTTAGTACATGGACATGGTCCCCTTGAGAATACTTTGCAAAGATCTCATATTGACGTGGGCTAAACGGCGATGCCAAAGCCATCCCACGTCAACTTTAGCCATTTAGGCATGTCGCGGTCTTAGTGGGTCGCTCCGAAAATTTAATCACATATAGATTGTTCTCGACATGCCCAACAAAGGCTACTTTAAGAGTATTGCTCCACAAGAGGGCCAGGTATCAATATCAAAGAAAGTGGCAAAGCCCATGAGTGCAAGTTGACGAACGGAAAGTAAGTTGTATGCAAGGGACTCAACAAGCATGACTTTCTCGATCGTGAGACCATGAGAAATGACAACCTTGCCAAGACCCAATACCTTATAAGATGAGGCATCACCCCACTCCACATTGGTGGGCATAAATGAAATCTTGTGCACATCCACCACCAAGTCCTTGCTTCCGTCATATGATTTGTGGCTCCACTATCAAGCAACCATGATCCCCCACCAGAAGCAAACACCTACAAGAGATCAATGCTTGGTTTTAGGTAACCATTTTGTAATGGGTCCTTTGATGTTAGTAACAAGGGCCTTAGGAACCCAAATAGACCATTCAAGGCATTCATAAGGAGAACCAACAAATTTGGCATAAACATGCCCATCACTAGCACGACATAACACATAAGAAGGGTTAAATTCACCGACTCTCTTGGAAGGGGTGGCATTGCCCTTCTTGACACCACCACCCTTCACATTGTTCGTCTTATCCTTAGAAGCACCCTCTCCCTGCTTCACAAAAGTTTGCTTGAGAGGAGGAGGTCGTTTGGCCTTGCTATTCTTCTTCTTATTCTTGGACTTGGGTGCAAACCCAATTCCCTCCTTGCCCACAGCTTCCTTTTGATTGCTCAAAAGGTCGTTGAGGTTCTTCTCACCTTTATGCAAGACACAAGGCCTTTCTCAAGTTACTCCTTCAACTTGGCATTGTCCTCCACAAGATGCACATGCTCACAACACAGGCTATAGTAGCATTTGCATTATCAATTAAAACCATATGAGGAAATGTGGGTTTCTCCTTGGTTAGCTTCACTTGGAGTTGATCATGAGACTCTTTGAGGCTAGCATGAGCACCCTTCAAGGACTTGTGATCCTTGTCAAGTATATCAAACTCCTCCTTGAGTCTAGCATGGTCAACCCCAAGTTTGGCCATCTCGGAATTGAGCACACGAGATACAACAAGAGCATGGTCAAGATCTTTCTTTAATTTAGCATGATCACCATTGTGTGACTCCTCAAGAGCCAAACGATGACCACGCTCTTCCTCAAGTGCATTAGAGAGATCTGATATCTCATTAGCATAGTCATGACTATGCCCTTCCATCTTAGAGCTGGTTTATTTGCGAGCCTCTATCATTTCATTGGCTTCACCAAGTTGTTCCAAGAGAGCAACAAAGTGCTTCTTGGATTTACCCTTGAGCTTACTCATAAAAGATTCAAATTTGTTTTCCTCCTCCTTTGTCCCCTCACTTTCATCAATGCAATCTATCAAGGAAGGATTAGTAATGATGGCAGTTTTGATGTTGGGAGTTACCTTGTTGGTGGCTTTAGCCATGAGGCACTTGGTGGTGATGTTCTTGTTGGGTGAATCGAAGAGGGACACTCGTGGAGTTGTTGCAATGGTAACTGAGGCCATGGCAACCGTCTCACCGTCTTTGTCATCATCCTCATCCTCATTGTACTCTTCTTGTGCCACCAACCCCTTGGGAGGAGTCTTCTTGGTGAAGTTGTTCGTTGGGGAAGGACTTGGCCCTGTCTTTTCAGATAAGCTTGCCACCATTGTCTTCCCTCTTCTCGTATTGGTATTCCACAAAAAGTGGCTCACATTTGCACAATTATAGCATGTCCTCACACATTGCTTGCCCTTGGCACCACTTGAGTTGTTCTTGTTGAAGTTGGGCCTTGTGTTCTTTTTGCTCCAAAATTGTCGTGAAGCGAGAGCCATGTGCTCATGATAAGCATATTTTGTTTTTTCGGGGAAACACTCTTCTTCTTTCTCTTCACCCTCTTCTTCCACACTAGCCATGGCCTTCAAATCAAGGTTGGGCTTCTTTGCACGTTGAGAACGCAACACTGCATTGTCGACGGCCTTGACCAAGATCCTCATTGCCACAAACTCATCCAACACTTCACTTGAGGACAAGGTGTGGAAGTCCGGCCTTTGACAGATGACAGAGGACATGGCCTTATGGTAAGGCATCATGGCCTTAAGAAACTTGCGCCTGATCCAATTGTCATCTGTATCCTTGCTCCCATGATCTTGGAGTGAGACAGCGAGAGTGGTTAATCTCCGGTAAATCTCTCGGTATTCATCATATTCATTCATTGTAAACTCATCGGCTTCATCTTGCACCACTTCAAAGTATGAGCGTTGAATGCTTGCGCTTCCCTTGTAAATTGAAACAACATGTTGCCATGCATGCTTCCTTGGCAAGGGTGAATGGACGGAGATGCACAATATCTTCGGGTGGAATTGCTTCTTGGAGAATGAAGAGAGCAGACTCGTTGAATTGATGATCAACGGCTTCTCTAGGAGTGAAGTTGCTTGGGTGGTGCGAGTAGAAACCTTGCTCAATAATTCTCCAAAGATTAGTAGAACCATGATTTAAATGACGTTTAAAGCGATATACCCAAGCGGCAAAATCCTCATTTTTCACAAGCTTGGGAGGAGGACCAAAATGATTCATATGCGTGGAGGGAACCGGTCCTCCATAAGTGATTGGAGGTTCAACATGGGCAAAGATGCCATTTCCACTTCTACCACTAGGCAAAGGAACTTGTTCACTAGTAGCTTCCCCCTTATTGGAGTTAGCATCTGTCACCTTGTTAGCGGGATCAACAACTTTCATCGATGCGGTGGATAATTTAAGGCCTTCTAAAAACTTGTTGAACATGCCTTCAACCTTGGTCATCATGGAGGTTTTCAATGTGTCCAAAGCCACATTGAACTCCTCACAAGAGACCGAGGATCCCCCATCGGCCGTAGATGAGGACGGATTCACACCGGAGTGCTCCTCCCCACCGTCTACGGTATTAACCATACTCTTCGGACGACAAAGTCCTTAATAAAGAGATGAGGCTCTGATACCAATTGAAAGGATCGATAAGGTTGACTAGAGGGGGGGTGAATAGGCAACTAACAATTTTTAGCATTTCTTGACCAAAGTAAACTAAGCAATAAAATAGGTTGTTTAGTTGTGCAACTAGGTGAGCAACCTATGTCATGCAACAACAAAAAGCACAATGAACAAGCAAGGGATACAACACAATATAAGCTTGCGCAAGTAAAGGTAATAAATAACCAATAGAGGAGCCGGTGGAGACGAGGATGTGTTACCGAAGTTCCTTCCCTTTGAGAGGAAGTACGTCTCTGTTGGAGCGGTGTGGAGGCACAATGCTCCCCAAGAAGCCAGTAGAGCCACCTTATTCTCTCACGCCCTCACACAATGCGAGATGCCGTGATTCCACTATTGGTGCCCTTGAAGGCGGCGACTGAACCTTTACAAACAAGGTTGGGGCTATCTCCACAACTTAATTGGAGGCTCCCGACGATACCACGAAGCTTCACCACGATGGAATGTGGCTCCTAGGTGACCTCAACCGTCTAGGGTGCTCAAACACCCAAGAGTAACAATATCCACAAGGGATTAGTGGGGGGAATCAAATTTCTCTTAGTGGAAGTGTAGATCCGGGCCTTCTCAATCAATCCCTAGAAAATCAACAAGTTAGATTGGCTAGGGAGAGAGATTGGGCGAAAATGAGCTTTGGAGAAACAATGGAGCTTGGGAAAAGGAGGTAGGTCAACTTGGAGAAGAAGACCTCCTTTTATAGTGGGGGAACCAATCCAACCGTTACCCCCCTCTTCAGCCCGCACAGAGCGGTACTACCGCTCAAGGGAGCGGTTCTATAGCTGGTAGCAGCAGTACTACCGCGACACCCAGCGGTACTACCGCAGTGACTGAGAGTGTAGGCATCAGAGGGGGAACAGGAGAGAGAGAGAGGGGGGGTCTGGGTGGCACTAGTAGTGGTGGTAGCCACGGTACTACCTCTCACTAGCGGTACTACCGCTACCACTGCCGCTACTACTGCTGTTCAACCCGACACGAGGAGAGCGCCCTCGAATCAAGGCGGTAGCAGTGCCCAACCAGGACGGTACTTCCAGCAATGCACCCAAGCGATACTACCGCTGCAATACAACGGTACTTCCGCTTGAGGACCATTGGCGGTACTACCGCTCTAGCGGCGCTACTACCGCTAGCACCTCACAACCTCCACTTTCGATGAACTGACAAACTCCAAGAAGAGGAAAGGAGACGGGGGTGCAAAGATGAAGTGTACGTGTTGGTTCCACCCTAGCCTTTCTGAAAGCACAAGTGCTCCCTAGGTGATTTTGGTAATTAATGTCAACATATTTCTTGTTGGACTAATGCTTTCATATAGTATGCTTCAGATAAGTTCAACAATGGAGTGGCATGGACTAGAGGATGTGGAACCCCCTCAAGATGATAAGGACACAGGATTGGCTCAAGCTCAAAGCTCAGGACTCTACATTTTCTATTTTAGTGATCCAAGATCAAATTGAGTCCATAGGAAAAGCCAATACTATTATGAGGGGATGAGGTGTTCCTGAATGGCTTGCTTGCTCAAAGTGTTTAGTGATATGCTCCAAAGCCCTCGACCACTTTCTCATATCCACATATGTCCCAAACCAAAAGTCAAGCTCGGCCCACCGAAACTTTCTATCCGGTGCCACCGAGTTCTCTTGACATAGCCACTGCCAGAAACCCTAATCAATTTGGTCTCACCGATGGGATCTCGGTCACACCGAGATGGGCTTGCAAACTCTCTGTTGCCTATTGCATTAATTTTGGTGTCACCGAAAATATGAAATTGGTCCCACCGAGTTTGCTTGGCCATCACTCTGTTGTGCTTATTACCCAAATCGGTCCCATCGAGTTTGTGTAATCAGTCAAACCGAGATAAGGCTTTACCCTTAATCTAGCACATCGGCCCCACCGAGTTGGTCATGTCGGTCCCACTGAATATCCTAATGTTCACATTTTGAACTAAATCGGTCCGACCGATTTCTCTGATTCAGGTCCACCGAGTTAGGTGATTTGTTTGTAACGGTTAGATTGTGTGTGGAGGCTATATATACCCCTCCACCCACACTTCATTCGTGGAGAGAGCCATCAGAACATGCCTACACCTCCAACTTACATTTTCTAAGAGAGAACCACCTAAACTTGTGTTGAGGTCAAGATATTCCATTCCAACCACATAAATCTTGATCTCTAGCCTTCCCCAAGTTGTTTTCCACTCAAATCATCTTTCTACCAAATCCAATCCTACGAGAGAGAGCTGAGTGTTGGGGAGACTATCATTTGAAGCACAAGAGCAAGGAGTTCATCATCAACACACCATCTATTACGTTTTGGAGAGTGGTGTCTCCTAGATTGGCTAGGTGTCACTTGGGAGCCTCCGTCAAGATTGTGGAGTTGAACCAAGGAGTTAGTACGGGCAAGGAGATCACCTACTTCGTGAAGATCTACCCTAGTGAGACAAGTCCTTCGTGGGCGATAGCCATGGTGTGATAGACAAGGTTGCTTCTTCGTGGACCCTTCGTGGGTGGAGCCCTCCGTGGACTCGCACAACCGTTACCTTCGTGGGTTGAAGTCTCCATCAACGTGGATGTACGATAGCACCACCTGTCGAAACCATGGATAAAAAATCTCCGTGTCTCCAATTGCATTTGCACACTCCAATCCCATCCATTTACATTCTTGCAACTTGCATGATTTACTTTCCGCTGCTCATATACTCTTGTCATGCTTGCTTGATATGTATTGTGAATGTTTGAACTTGTTCTAAAACTCTACTTCAACTTAAAGGATTTAAAAACTGCAACTTTTCTTGCTAAGTGTCTATTCACCCCCCTCTAGACACCTCTTCTCGATCCTTTCAATTGGTATCAGAGCTTTGGTCTCCATTGCTTTGGTTTAAACACCTTTGGAGGAAGATGGATGAGTCTACATTGGGGATCCTTAGACATAGAGTGCCTATACTTGATGGAGAGTACTTTCATGAGTGGAAAAATGAGATGCTTGAGATTCTCAATGAATATCATTTGACCAAGTACATTACTACTCCTTGTGCTCGCATTGTTGATCCATTGCATCCCACACCCGATGAGGATCTTGACATGATTCGCAATATTAGAACTATCAATCTTATCATTAGAGGATTGCACAAATATTTGATTGCTAGCTTACCTACTCTAGATTGTGCTTACACCATATGGAGATTTCTAGAGGAACGATTCCCAAATTATTCCATGAAACATCTATATGATATTCTCCATAAATCTATTGCCTTGAATAGGATGAGTACTAGTGATCCTAAGTTTGATGATTGTCTATTTGAGCTTCGTGATCTGATGCGTGCTAAAGGAGACGTTGGGATTATAAGCAATATCATTTCCAAAGTCATTATAATTCATAGAGATGAACATTGTTACGGTCATACTTCTAATGAATCACTCTCTCTAGGAATTGATCCATCACATGACGATGTTGAACATGGATACTATGATGAGGATGATGATAGTGACTATGATCTTGATGATGCGATGAGACACTTTGGTCTTATGGCTAATCTTCGCAACTATATGGCTAGAGGAAAGGAATGGGTCCCTGATAGTGGATGTACTGATCATATGACCGGAGACAAAGATATGTTTCGTGATCTTGCAGAAAACGACGACCCTCGAAAGTATGTCACTTTCTGTGATAAGTGAAAGGGTAAAGTGGTTGGCCTTTGTAAGGTGGCCATCTCACATGATAGCTCCATACAAAATGTTATGCTCGTTGAATCGCTCGGCTATAATTTACTTTCTATATCTAGACTTGCTGACTTTGGTTTCAACGTCCTATTTACTAAAGTAGATTGCCAAGTGTTTCGTAGAGATAATCATAAAATGGTCTTTACCGGTATCCGTAGAGGTGATCTTTACATTGTTGATTTCACTAAAAAGGCTCAACCTAGAACTTGCTTTATTGCTAAATCTTCAAAAGGATGGTTGTGGCATAGAAGGTTAGGACATGTGGGCATGCGAAATATTGATAAGCTTATTAAGGGTGATCATATCCTTGGAGTGAAAGATGTTATATTTGACAAGGATAGACTTTGTAGTGCTTGTCAAGCGGGAAAACAAGTTGGAGGAAGCCACCCTGTGAAGAGCATTATGACCATGAGAACACCACTCAAGATACTTCACATGGATCTCTTTGGTCCCAATGCCTATAAGAGTCTCGGTGGTAACTCATTTGGTCTAGTTATAGTTGATGATTTTTCAAGATTTACGTGGGTGTTCTTTTTTGATGATAAATCTCAGGTCCAAAAGATCTTCAAGAGATTCGCTAGGAAGGCCCAAAATCAATTTGAAGTGAAGATCAAGAAGGTTCGCAGCAATAATGGAACGGAGTTCAAGAACGCAAATGTGGACACCTTTCTTGACGAAGAAGGGATCTCACACGAGTTCTCGGCTATGTACACGCCTCAACAAAATGGAGTTGTTGAGAGGAAGAATCGAACTCTTATTAAGATGGCAAGAACGATGCTTGATGAGTACAAGACTCCAAAACACTTTTGGACGGAAGCAGTTGAGACAGCTTGTCATGCAACAAATCGCTTGTATCTTCACAAGCTTCTTGGCAAGATGGCATATGAGCTTCTCACCGGTAACAAACCCCAAGTTGGATACTTTCGAGTATTTGGCTCAAAGTGTTACATTCTTGATAAGCATCATTGTTCAAAATTTCCTCCTAAGTCTCATGAGGCTTTTCTACTTGGTTATGGATAACACTCTCACACTTACCGTGTCTACAACAATTTCACCCGAAAGGTTGAAGAGACGGTAGATGTGAAGTTTGACGAATCTAATGGCTCGCAAGTAGAGCAATTACTGATTGATGTAGGAGATAAAGACCCTTCGGAAGCAATCCAAGACTTGTCTATTGGCAAGATTCGTCTAACGGAGGTGAAGGAGAGTACCTCGTCCGTCCAAGTGGAAGCTTCTACCTCACGACAAGGTGAACCAAGAGTCGACATGGAAGCATCCACGAGTGGGACACATCAAGATGAAGAAAACAAGGAAGTACACCAAGATGAACCTCATCAACCTCCTTCTCCACCACGACAAGAGAACGACAATGTCAATAATGAATAAGGACAAGAAGAAGGACAAGATGAAGAAGATGTTCCACCCTGACCCAAGCAAAAGCTTCCACGAGTTCGAGAAAGAGTCTCAAGAGATCATCCCATCGAACAAATCTTCAATGATAACAAACCGGGAGAATCACTCGCTCTAAAACTCGTCTAGCTAATTTTTGTGAACATTATTCATTCATCTCAAGTATTGAACCTATGAAGGTTGAAGAAGCATTGGAAGATCCGGATTGGATAAACGCCATGCATGAAGAGCTACACAACTTTGAGAGAAATAAAGTGTGGACATTGGTCGAGAAGCCCGACAACAACCACAACATCATTGGTACCAAATGGGTGTTTCGCAACAAGCAAGATGAATATGGTCAAGTCGTCCGCAACAAAGCTCGTCTAATCGCCCAAGGCTACACTCAAGTTGAAGGTATGGACTACGGTGAGACATATGCCCCCGTTGCTAGACTTGAGTCCATCTGCATCTTACTTGCCTATGATAATCACCATAATATCACTTTATACCAAATGGACATTAAAAGTGCTTTTCTAAACAGTGAAATTGAGGAGGAATTTTATGTTAAACAACCTCCCGGCTTTGTCAATCCTAAGAAACCCGATCATGTTTACAAACTTCACAAAGCTCTTTATGGTCTTAAACAAGATCCTAGAGCGTGGTATAAATGCTTGACCAAGTTACTTATTTAAAAAGGGTTTGAGATAGGAAAAATAGATTCTACTCTTTTTACTACAAGGGTTAATGGTGAATCATTTGTATGCCAAATTTATGTTGATCATATCATATTTGGTTCGACTATGTCGGTGTACTAAAGTAGGGGTACCTTAGTACCCCGAACTTGTGCACGGGCAGTCGCAGCACCCCGCGGCAGGGCTTGCCAGGTGAACGCCAAGAACCCACCATGGCCCCTTTTGGGCCATCCAAGAGCAAAGTATCTAAGACAAGGCACAAGGCCCCGGCAAGAGGAGCTTGCCGGGAAGACCGCCCAAAGGGAGCGAAGCCCCGGCAAGAGGAGCTTGCTGGGACTGCCGCTCGAAGCACCAGACCCCGGCAAGAGGAGCTTGCCGGGAAGGCCAACCAAGGCGCGACAAGAGTCTTGCCGCGATGCGCCCCACACTCCGGCAAGGCCCGGTGAGCGACAAGCTCCCGGGCGCGACAAGACATCCACCGCGGCAAGGAGTTTGCCGCGGCAAGCTACTACTCCGCCATCTGCGCTCCAGCTCATCCACCCCACGCGTCGCTCTGGGGCCAGTCCAGACGTACGTGTCGAGAAGCTGTGCAGCCAGGGGCGTGCGGTGGCGAAGCGATGCTGACAGAGTAGCCATTGTGGCAAACGGTGGCGCTCCTGACGGTCCCTTTTCTGCATCGTCTGGGCGATGCGGACGGGCATTTAATGCCCTTGTCCCCCGCCGTCAGAGTTAGGTATGATAGCACTATATAGCCACTGTGCAGGCAGCTGTACCCACTACAACATTTTCCCATTTTTGCCCCCACCTACGCCGCCACCTGTGGGTAACCCCTTGAGCATATAAAAGGAGGCCCCATGCGCACGTAGGAGGGAGGAGGACATTCCATTCACGTCCAGGCTCGCGAGCAGCTCGAGTGTACTGTAGCACCCAGCGCTCTCAACACAATACAATCTACAAAGCAGCAGTAGGGTTTTACGCATCCGTGCGGCCCGAAGCTGGGTAAATCCCCCGTGTGCTTCGCCTCGATCCGCTCTTCGTGCGACCTCCGCCCCCAGCCAAACCGAGAAGGGGCTTCGTCCCCATAGGTGTTCGAGGAGGCCGATTTCCCCCGACATCTTTGGCGCGCCAGGTAGGGGGCGTCGAGGTTGTGTGAACCTGATCCGGCGTCCGCACAGGCTAGATCTTCATCATCTTCATCGACATGCCACCGAAGAAGAAGGCACCGGAGGTGGCTGGTCCATCCGCGTCGAACCCACCGCCCCTGGAGCAGACGGGTGGTGGGGAAGACGCCGGCGGAGGAACGGGCGTCGTCGAACCAGTTCATGGTGCCACGGCGTCCGAACTCGCACCACGCCCCTCCTAGGAGGCGCGGAACCAGCAGCGTCCTGGTACCCACGGTACCATACGCTCGCTGGACCCAGATCGAGCTGGCGAACCCCAGGGCACTCAAGGCCAGCACACGCACCAACGTGATGGCGTGAGCGTGGCACGGCTGCCGGGACCGGGTGCTGCTCCTTCTAACGTGGTTAGAAGTTCGAGCACATCCCGCTCCTCGCGCCGTTCGCCACCGCTGCCCGCCACTCCAGCAGAAGCTCTAGCACGAGCCCAACTGCTCCTAGACTACCCTCCGACGGCGGACAAGCTCGACGGTTGGAGGGCCACCATTCAGAGCCTCATCGGTTTTGCCAACGGCGACACCCCGCGGCAGCCTAGTGCGTCGCAGCCGTGGCCGGTCGCTTAGGCGAGAACCGATGGCGCCAAGACTGGTGGGGGTGCGACCACCGTGCACTCCCCACACCAGAGGCAACGGTCACCGACTCACCGGTCCCACCACGACAACGACTCCACCGCGTCGTCGAATCCGCGGACTCGTCGCGACCAATGCCAAGTTCTTCACGAACGGAAAGAAGAAGACGCTCGAACCCGCATCGAGCGCAGAAGAGAAGCGCGGCGTCAATCAGACCATCGCGCTGAGCCCGCTGGCGACATGCATGCACCGGGAGAACCAGGCGACCTGCCATACTCGGTAGGCTGTCCTGCGTTTACCCGTGAGCTGCGACAAGTCCAGTGGCCCAGTACGAAGAACTTCAAGCCAGACGTACCCGAGAAGTACGACGGCAAGTCGCATCCGTCAGAGTTCCTCAGCATCTACACCATTGCAGTGCAGGCTGCCGGGGGGCGAGACGACAAGATCCTTGCCAACTACTTCCCGCTGGTACTCAAGCCCAACATCAGGTCCTGGCTCATGCACTTGCCGGACAACTCCATATCCTCCTGGCCAGACCTATGCCATCAGTTTGTTGGCGCCTTTACGGGCGGCCACAAGCCTCACGGCCAGGCGAGCGACCTTCACCTGCTCGTCCAGAAGGAAGGAGAGTCCCTACGCAAGTTCATTCAGAGATTCAGCCATGTGCACTACAACATCCCAAACGTCCACCCCGCCGCGGTCATCAGTGCATTCCATCAGAACGTGCGTAACCCAAGATGAGGGAGGAGATGGCGATGTGCAAGATCAAGGACGTCAGCGAGCTGTATGCCCTGGCCGACAAGTGTGCGCGTGCTGAAGAGGGGAGGAATACCCCCGGAGAGAATGCAGGAACAGTGGGATCTGACAGTGAGGATACCGCCCCGGCAAGGAAAGGCCGGCGGCGAGGCAACAGGAACAAGAAAGGCAAAGATGTACTGGTTGTTGAGCAGTCCAGCAGCGAAGGCGCCGCCAAGAAAGTCCAGGCTGGTTGCTCTGGCAAGGAGGTTGCCGGGTGCGCCAACTGCCAGGCCGTGGCGGTCGCCGACAAGCAGGACGGCACCAACAAGCAGTACTGCAAGATCCACCACACCAAGGGCCACGACCTCCAAAGCTACAAGCAGGTCGAGCGGCTCCTCGAGCTGCAGAAGGCCGAGTACGAGCGGCGCGACAAGGAGAGAGCCCAAGGAGGTGGCGGAGGATCCGGCACGAAGCACCCCGGCCAGGGAGAGCACCGCGGCAAGGACAAGCAGCGGCAAGCAGACAGACCTCCCCGCGGCCGTGATAAGGACGAAGATGACGACGACGAAGACATGGATGATGCCGAGACCAGTGAGCAGGAGTTTCAAAAAGCCACAGAGGCCTTGTGCATTGACGGCGGGGCTTCTCTGCATGCTTCTCGCCGCTAGCTTAAACAGTGGGCGCGAGAAGTCAATGCAGCAGAACCGCCCGTCGAGTCGCGCAAGCCTCTGAAATGGTCCAGCACGCCTATCGTCTTTGATATTGAGGACCACCCTGATCGCACAACCGCGATCGGGTGCTTGCCGATGTTGGTTTCACCAACAATCCGCAACCTCAAGGTCACTAAGATGCTAGTTGACGGCGGGGCCGGCTTGAACCTGATCTCCTCCGCTGTGCTCCGGAAACTCCAAGTCCCCGACAGCGAGCTCGAAGAGACCGGCACATTCCAGGGAATCACGTTGCCAGTAACATTTGGCAGCGAGCTGAACTTCAGGACTGAGAGGGTCACCTTTGACGTTGCCAATTTTCCATTGCCTTACAATGGAATCCTCGGCCGTCCGGCGCTCGCCAAGTTCATGGCGGCCTCTCACTACGCGTACAACATGCTCAAGATGCCAGGCCCGATAAGCGTCATCTCTGCCCCTGGCGACAAGAAGGATGCCCTTATCTGTGCCGACAAGATATACCGGGAAGCAGCAGCCGCAACAGATCGCGACCCACTTGCCACTGAAGCTCCCGGGGGAAAGGAGAAGACCAAGTCCGGCAAGCGCTCTGGTGCCCACTCCGGCAAGCGCACCTCTTCGGAGTGCTGCGCTACCGTCGAGGACGCACCATCGAGCTCCACCGGCAAGTGTAAGAAGACGATGGCAGCTCCTCCAGCGACCAAGAAGGTGCCCGCCAAGGAGGACGGCACTGGTGGTACCTTCACCATCAGTGCCACGCTCGACCCCAAATAGGAAAGCGCGCTCGTTGCTTTCCTGTGGGCGAATGTCGATGTGTTTGCCTGACAACCATCTGACATCCGCGGTGTTCCCAGGAAAGTGATTGAGCACCACCTTGCCGTCTGTCCTCATGCGCGGCCCGTCAAGCAGAGAGTCAGGAAACAAGCAGTGGAGTGCCAAGAGTTCATCGCAGAAGAGATCAAGAAGTTGGAAGCGGCAGGCCTCGTCCGAGGCGTGCTCCATCCGACGTGGTTGGCCAATCCTGTTGTCATGCGCAAAGCGAACGGGAAATGGAGGCTTTGCATTGATTTTACTGATGTCAATAAGGCTTCTCCCAAAGATCCATTTCCCTTGCCGCGCATTGACCAGATTGTTGACTCCACGGTCGGATGCGACCTGCTTTCATTTCTTGACGCGTACTCAGGATACCATCAGATCTTCATGGCCGAAGAAGACGAAGAGAAGACCGCATTCATCACTCCATGTGGCACGTACTGCTTCGTACGGATGCCTTTCGGACTGAAGAATGCTGGTTCAACATTTGCAAGGGTTGTCCACACCGCTTTTGAGCCACAAATCCACATAAATGTGGAGGCCTACATGGATGACATAGTGGTCAAGAGCAAAGACAGGGCAACCCTGATTCAAGACTTAGAAGGGACCTTTGCGAACCTGCGCAGGATCAGCCTCAAGCTCAACCCCGAGAAGTGTGTGTTCGGAGTCCCTTCCGGCAAGCTTCTCGGGTTCTTCGTGTCTCAGCAAGGAATCGAAGCCAACCCCGATAAGATCAAGGCCATCGAGCAGATTGAAGCACCAACACGTGTCAAGGATGTATGAAGACTTGCTGGCTGCATGGCAGCTCTCAGTAGGTTCATTTCCAAGTCTGCAGAACGCACCCTGCCATTTTTCAAAATTTTGAAAAAGGTGTGTCCAGTAAAATGGACTCCGGAAGCGGAGGCTGCGCTGCAAGACTTGAAGAAATACCTGTCCTCCGCTCCAATACTTGTCGCGCCTAAACCACAAGAGAAGTTGCTGCTATACCTGGCGGCAACCAATCAAGTGGTTAGCGCTGCACTAGTAGCGGAGAGGGAGGCAGATGATGAGCTAGCAACCACGGCAAGTGCATCCAGCGACAAGCAGGGGGCTCCCCCGGCAAGCTCTGGCCCCGACAAGGATGGATCTGTGCAGGCGCAAGAGGAGGTGCAGAAGAAGAAAATGGTGCAGTGCCCAGTTTACTTTCTCAGTTCCCTCTTGCAGGGGGGCTAGGTCAAGGTACTCTGGTGTGCCGAAATTGCTTTTCGGCCTCCTTATGGCCTCGAGAAAGCTACGCCATTACTTCCAAGCACACGAGATCACAGTTGTCACTCGCTTTCCGCTGAAGAGGATACTGCAGAATCCCGAGGCAACAGGCAGGATTGTCGAGTGGGCACTGGAACTGTCAAGATTTGGCCTCAAGTTTGAGAGCACTTCAACTATCCAAAGCAGAGCATTGGCAGAGTTCATAGCGGAGTGGACGCCAACACCAGACGAAGAAATACCAGAGATGAGCATCCCCGGCAAGGAAGCAAGCAAAGAGTGGCTGATGTACTTTGATGGGGCTTTCTCGCTGCAAGGCGCCGATGCTGGCGTGCTGCTTGTCGCGCCCACCGGAGAGCACCTCAAGTACATCGTCCAAATGCACTTTCCCAAGGAGCAAGCGACCAACAATACGGCAGAGTATGAAGGTTTGCTTGCCGGTCTCAGGATCGCGGCAGAACTTGGGATCAAGAAGCTCATTGTCAGGGGAGACTCGCAGCTTGTCGTCCGCCAAGTGAACAAGGATTACCAGAGTCCGTTGATGGAAGCATACGTTGATGAAGTGAGGAAGCTAGAGGAGCGCTTTGACGGCCTGCAAATGGAATACGTTCCAAGGGCTGAGAACGACATCGCCGATGGCCTGTCGAAGTGCGCCGCACTAAAGTTACCTGCGGAACCAGGTACCTTTGTGCTCAAGCTGACTCAACCATCCGTAACGCCATCAACTGGACAGATCAAGAAGAGGAAGTTGGTCTCCGGCGACTATCTTCCGGCAGAGCTTCCCGAAGCCGCCGCCAAGAGAGTCCCCAAGATCGACGCCAAGAGTGCTGAGGAGCAGCCTGCTCTGGCAAGCCCCAGGGTTTGTTCCGTCGAAGCAGGTGCTCCCGACAAGTTCTGATCCGGCAAGCTTGCCGGGGAACGACAAGCTTGCCGGGGAACGACAAGCTCCGGTCGAGCCCCAGATTCTCGCCGTAGAAGCTGATGTTCCCGCAGCCGCAGACATTCCTTTACTCCTTGTTATCGAGCCGCAGGCTCCAACATGGGCGCAGCAGATCGTCCGTTTCCTCCAGACAGGAGAACTTCCCAAAGAGCAAGAAGAAGCGGAAAGAGTAGCCCGGCAGTCCAGTATGTACCAGTTTGTTGACAGCACGCTGTACAGAAGAGGACGCAATGGGGTGAAATTGAAGTGTATCCACCGGGAAGACGGACAGAAGCTGTTGGCGGAGATACATGGAGGCATATGTGGTCACCACATTGGCGCAAGAGCACTTGCCGGCAAAGTGTTCCGACAAGGCTTCTTCTGGCCAACAACCCTCCAGGATGCAACTGCACAAGTAACCAAGTGTGAAGCGTGCCAGTTCCACTCCAAGCAAATACATCAACCAGCTCAAGCTCTCCAGACGGTCCCTTTATCCTGGCCATTTTCGGTCTGGGGGCTCAACATCCTCAGCCCCTTCCCCCGAGCTGTCGGGGGCTTTGAGTACTTGTACGTCGCAATCGACAAGTTCACAAAGTGGCCGGAAGTGGAACCAGTGAGGAAGGTGACGACTCAGTCCGCGGTCAAGTTCTTCAGGTCGATTGTTTGCCGCTTTGGGATCCCCAACAGGATCATCACCGACAACGGCACGCAATTCACGAGCCACGCCTTCATGCAGTACGTCCAAGATCTCGGCGCCAAAGTCTGCTTCGCTTCTGTTGCTCATTCCAGGAGCAACGGTCAAGCGGAAAGGGCCAATGCGGAGGTGTTGCGCGGGCTCAAGACCAGAACCTTCGACAGGCTGCACAAGTGCCGACGGAACTGGATCGAGGAGCTGCCAGTGGCTCTTTTGTCGATCAGAACGACGCCAAATCGAGCCACTAGCCAGACCCCATTTGCTCTAGTCTATGGAGCAGAAGCAGTTACCCCCACGGAACTCGTATACGGGTCACCTCGAGTGCTCGCTTATGATGATCTTGAGCAAGAGCGGCTGCGTGAAGATGACGCGCTGCTCCTCGAGGAAGATCGTCTTCAAGATGCTGTGCGAGCCGCTCGCTACCAGCAAGCTTTGCGTCGCTACCATAGCCGCAAAGTTAAAGACAGAAGCTTCGAGGAAGGCGACCTTGTTCTTCGGCGCATTTAGTCGGCCAAGAATCACAACAAGTTGACGCCAAAGTGGGAAGGCCCTTACCGGGTGAGACGAGTCACGAGGCCCGGCACTGTCCGCCTCGACACCGAAGATGGCACTCCGGTGAGCAACTCCTGGAATATTGAGCATCTTCGTAAGTTTTACCCGTAAGGCGCGGTTGTCGGACCCTGTTCGGCAACCAACCTTTTGTACAAGTCTTGCCGCAGTTGCATGTAATCCTTTGTACAAAGCCAGGCGCAGACCCTGAGCAACAGATAATGAGGCACTGGCGCCCCAAGTCATAGCATGCATGCTGAGTCGAGTCCCGTCCTTGGTTAGGGTTGATAGTGCCTAACAGCTACTAACCCCTAGCTTAGAGGTCGGGTGTGCGTCCCTTTGGCTGTTCTTTCATTTCCCTTGGTTCGCAGGGTTAACATATCCTAGCCGGACCGCTTGAGGACGAAGAAGAGAAGAAGGACGAGCCAGCACCTGCATCCCGGCAAGCCAAAGTTGCCGGGGGCTACAAGCACAAAGATTCACCCGCGGCAAGCCAGGCCTACCGGGGGCTGCAATTTCAGATAAGTTCTTGCATCCCTTATCATTCATTCTCTTATGGATTGTGGAATACGTAAACCTTGTTTCTTCCTAAAAACTACCGTGCTCTCTTAACGACAAGCCCCAGAGCGCGTTCCTGGGGCCTGTTTCGATAGTAGCCGCGACAGCAAAGGGAGGAAACGAGGGGCCCGAACCCGCCTTCTCCCCACCTCAGCCAAGGGCGTGAGAGAGGTCGAGTGGCGTGGGAAGACGGCAGGGCCTGTTGCCGGGTAGAGAAGTGTCTATCTTAATGATACAAAGGATTCGCTCCTTGGCGTGGGTTTCACCCGCGAGACAAGTGGCCCGGCAAACATCCCCTTTTCATTAAAAACATTCCGCTCAGGTACAGTTCAGAGAGAATGAAAAACATGAAAGATGGGATTACAAGTTCTAAATGCAACTAAGGCCCGAGGGCTTACAGATTGAAAAAAGATAAGGTGCTCGTAATCCCTTTCTTGTCTCTCTCTCCTCAGGAGGTAGGACTAGGAGGCAAGAAGGGAAAAAGAAGCGCCTAGACGAGCTACGGGTGACAGAAGACACCGAGAGAAGATTCTGGTGGCCGTCGCCGAGAGCAAGGGTGATGACGGCGTCGGGGGCGAAGCCGGAAGATGAGGCGGCGGAACGTCAGGACGCTGTCGAAGACGACGCGTACTCCGACTTCACGGCCTTGCCGCCCGCCCTCTTCCTCCTCCGCAGCCTCCCTACGCCAGCCGCCCAAGGAGACAACCCCGGGGAGTTCAAGGAGCCAGCGACGCGGCCGATGGGGTCGTCGGTGCCACGCGGAGCCGCGACCGGCGCCTAGTCGGACCCGTCATCCCGACGGCCGCTGCCCTCGTCGTCGCTGTCGCTCCCCTCCTCGTCGCTCTCGCTCGAGGAGGAGCCTTCGCTGTCGGAGGAACTATCCACGCAGCACCGAGCCCGGGTACCGAAGTCCCCGAAGACCTTGACGGAGAGGAGATCGCCCTCCATCAACTTAAAGTGGAGGGTGAACCCCTCCCTCAAGCTGTGGATGCGGGCGAACGACTTCCACCCTCGACCAAGATACATTACGCCGGGGGCTGGGGACTCAACGTGGACTCGCGCGCCACTGATCCCGCAGCCCCTCATGCGTAATCTCAGCGTCTCGGGTTGTTCCACCTCCATCACGCTCGCGAATGGATCTGGGAGGCAGAGGCGACGATGAGGCGCCCGGCGCAGCCTGACGAAGAACTCGCAAGGGTCGTCCCCGATGTGGACCGCCGTGAGGAGAGGAGCCGCTGGCGGAGGCGAGGCCGGCGCGTCGCCTCGGCCGCCTCGTCCCCGAGCGCCCCGGCCTCGTCCACGACCTCTTCCGCGGCCTCGCCCCCTCCCCCTTCCCCTTACGGCTGGCTCCGCCACCGCGAGTGCAAGGGGAGGAGGGGCGCGCTGCCTAGCAGCAACCCTCGCTGCCACCGATGAAGGACCAGGGTTCCCTTTCTCCGTGACAAATGGAGAGAGGGGATCAGAAGCTGAAGAGAAGAAGGGATGAAGGAGTGCGGATTTCCGTCGCCCCCTCTCGCTCCTTGTAAAGGAGCCGGGTGGGGGCTCGACCGCCCCGCTCAACCAATCAAGACGGAGGAAGAGCAGGCGACTGGGACCGACCCGCTGCCTCGACCCACGGCGGCCCAGCTTCCTGCCACCACCGCCGCGACCCCAAGTGCATGGGGGCCGCGTGGCAGGCGCGCAGAGCCGAGGCAACGGGTGAGGCGGCCTCTCCCCACCCCGTGATCGTGGGGAGCGGGCGCCTCGAAAACCGCGCCTCGGCTCCGTTCGATGAACGAACCGCGCCTCCATGCCTCCTCCCACTTACGAAGAGGGCGCGAACCGTTCCCCTTATTGCGACGTGACGCATGCCTGCGGGGCTCAGCCCCGCGCACGCCGCCCACGTCACGCACGCCTCTCCCCACGACGTCGCGTTCGACGCGTGCCACTTGGGGAAGGCGCGATGGGTGCGGAGTTAAGATGTAGCGTGACCCAGGCCGCGCGTGCCCGTGCACTGTTTTGGGCCTGGCCCAACAGCGCTCGGCACCGTGTATGGCCCAGGCCCGGGGGCTCCTATCGGTGTACTAAAGTAGGGGTACCTTAGTACCCCGAACTTGTGCACGGGCAGTCGCAGCACCCCGCGGCAAGGCTTGCCAGGTGAACACCAAGAACCCACCATGGCCCCTTTTGGGCCATCCAAGAGCAAAGTATCTAAGACAAGGCACAAGGCCCCGGCAAGAGGAGCTTGCCGGGACGACCGCCCAAAGGGAGCGAGGCCCCGGCAAGAGGAGCTTGCTGGGACTGCCGCTCGAAGCACCAGACCCCGGCAAAAGGAGCTTGCCGGGAAGGCCAACCAAGGCGCGACAGGAGTCTTGCCGCGATGCGCCCCGCGCTCCGGCAAGGCCCGGTGAGCAACAAGCTCCCGGGCGCGACAAGACATCCACCGCGGCAAGGAGTTTGCCACGGCAAGCTACTACTCCGCCATCTGCGCTCCAGCTCATCCACCCCACGCGTCGCTCTGGGGCCAGTCCAGACGTACGTGTCGAGAAGCTGTGCAGCCAGGGGCGTGCGGTGGCGAAGCGATGCTGACAGAGTAGCCATCGTGGCAAACGGTGGCGCTCCTGACGGTCCCTTTTCTGCACCGTCTGGGCGATGCGGACGGGCATTTAATGCCCTTGTCCCCCGCCGTCAGAGTTAGGTATGATAGCACTGTACAGCCACTATGCAGGCAGCTGTACCCACTACAGCATTTTCCCATTTTTGCCCCCACCTATGCCGCCACCTATGGGTAACCCCTTGAGCATATAAAAGGAGGCCCCATGCGCACGTAGGAGGGAGGAGGACATTCCATTCACGTCCAGGCTCGCGAGCAGCTCGAGTGTACTGTAGCACCCAGCACTCTCAACACAATACAATCCACAAAGCAGCAGTAGGGTTTTACGCATCCGTGCGGCCCGAAGCTGGGTAAATCCCCCGTGTGCTTCGCCTCGATCCGCTCTTTGTGCGACCTCCGCCCCCTGCCGAACCGAGAAGGGGCTTCGTCCCCATAGGTGTTCGAGGAGGCCGATTTCCCCCAACAGACTAACCCTCATTTTAGTGAGAAGTTTGGAAAGCTAATGTCAAAGAAGTTTGGGATGTCTATGATGAGTGAACTCAAGTTCTTTCTTGGTTTGCAAATCAAGCAAACTAAGGAAGGCACCTTTGTTTCTCAAACAAAGTACACCAAGGACTTATTCAAGAAGTTCAACATGCAAGAAATCAAAGGTATGAAAACTCCCATGCCTACTAGTGGACATCTTGACTTGGCTAAGGATGGTAAACTGGTTGATCAAAAGGTTTATCGCTCTATGATTGGATCATTGTTATATCTATGTGCCTCTCGTCCCGATATTATGCTAAGTGTGTGCATGTGTGCACGATATCAAGCGGCCCCCAAAGAATGTCATCTTAAGGCTGTGAAAAGGATAGTAAGATACTTAATACATACACCAAATTTTGGCATTTGGTATCCTAAGAGGTCCTCTTTTGATCTTGTTGGCTATTCCGACTCGGATTAAGCCGGAGACAAGCTTGATAGAAAGTCCACTTGGGATACTTGTCAATTTCTTGGTAGATCTGTTACGTCTTGGTCCTCCAAGAAACAAAACTCGGTATCCTTATCCACCGTCGAAGCGGAATACATTGCCGCCGGTTCATGTTGTGCTCAATTACTTTGGATGACCCAAACTCTTAAAGATTATGGTATCAATGTGTAACATACTCCATTGCTTTGTGACAATGAAAGTGCTATTAAGATTGCTCACAACCCCGTGCAAGATTCTCGAACTAAGCATATTAAAGTTCGTCATCATTTCATTCGAGATCATGTTGCTAAAGGGGACACTGATCTAAAGCACGTTCATACCGATAAGCAATTGGCGGATATATTTACCAAACCGCTTGATGCGAAAGTCTTTTGCCGTTTGAGAGGATAATTGAACATCATTGATGCTTAAAACTTGGAGTAGCAACTCCATTTTGGATACATGCAAGGCATGAATGTATGACTAATCCTTGACATTTCTCTCATGATGATATTCATATGTCTAGGATATATTTGCACCCTTGCATGTTATCTAACCCTTGTACGTACTTGGATGAATCTAAATCTATGAGATTGCAACTCACTCACATCTTGAGCAATCTCTACATCACCAAGTCTCTACACAATGGTGGTTGATTACAAGGAAGCATGAAATCCTTCAACATATCCGTTGACCAATTATATATATCAAATTTCTTTTGATATCAAATTTCATGATTGTCATTTTGGATACACAAGTGCTCTTCCTTGCAAATCTAACCCATGTAGGTAGATGAACTCACTTCCAAGTGGTGATCCCAACTCTTGATGAGCTACATCAACCTCGAGCAACCCACACAAGTTCCACTACATGACTAAGATCAACACCACCACCCAAGGAATGATATTCCATCTTAGAGAAGCTTGGCCCCAAGACATGGGTCAAAGCAGCTCAACAAGATGAGAATACATCAAATGCTTAACCGAAAAATGGTAACCCCAATTTGAGCTTAAACGATGAGTATGACTTATATCAAGTGTTCTCACTTGACTCCTTAGTCAATATACTCTAACATAGGTGACTTTGTCACCGCCCAATTCTAGATGAAGTTCTCTAGTGTTTCTCTGAGTTTTTGTATTTGTTCTTTGCATTCGTCCCTTTCATATTTATTCCCCCTCTTTTATAAAAAAAACTTCATCTAGATTTTCTTTTTCTCTGTTTTGTTCTGCATTCCCTGCATGTAATTCCTTGCAAATCCTTCAGTTAATTCATTGAAAATCTTTGTGAGATCTTATTTTCCTAGTGAGCTAAGGTGACAAGTGTTCTCTCTGTGTTGAACTCGGTCACACCGGTTTGCCACTTTCGGTCAAACCGACACCTTTCGGTGCTACCGAAGTAAACAACTCGGTGTCACTGATTTCACTACAGACAAGACAATTGCCACTTGTTCCTGCATTTTTATTCCAACTCCACTCGATGATTCTTGTCCTATACCAGCATCACACTCTGTATGCTGTTTTGCTCCGTGACTCAAGGACCAAACCTATTTTGACTCACACTCAAGAAGAAACCTTCTTGTAAATTGATGTCAAAGGGGGAGAGAGAGAGATCACATCAAAGCTTAATTCTTCGAAAGGGGGAAGAGAGAATACTTCTAAGAGGAAGGAAGAGAAATCACATAAAAGCCCCAGATGTTTGGTATTCAAAGAGGAGAGAAGTCACATGTCTTTAGAGGGGAAAATACATGTTCATGATTGTTTTTTTGGGTTTGCTATGTTGTTCTTTGCTCTGATTTTCTGTTCCCTATCTTCTCCCAGTATCCCATACAAGATTCAGGGGGAGCAAGACATCTAAGGGAAGAAAATCTTCGAATTCATTGCATATCTTTACATTTTGGGGACATGTCTATATCTAATAAAGTATCCAGTTCTCACACTCTACATGTCATCCCAATCTTGGTACTCTTGTGGTTCTTTTTGTTTGCTCTGGCTAGTAGATGTATCTCTATTATCTAACCTTATTTACTCAGGTTCATCCTTTTCTAAGACAACTCAAGACCACAAGGTAAGTATATGCATCATGCTCATGTGCAGGAGGATTTCTTGCTGATGTACATACTGTTTGCAAGAAGGACTCATGAGCACGAAGGTACATTTCCTATATTCACATCTTTTGCTCTAATGCATACATCCAAGATACATGTAACACATTTCTTACTCTGTCATGCTTATGCATTCACATGCTCCTATATTTCATATTTGCATGATTTCATACATATAGGGGGAGCCTATGCATGTTACATGTCTTTCCAAAGCTTTACTTGTTATTCTCGATATCTTTATCTAAAGCTTTGATGTATGTTGTCATCAATTACCAAAAAGGGGGAGATTGAAAGCACAAGTGCTCCCTGGGTGATTTTGGTAATTAATGTCAACATATTTCTTGTTGGACTAATGCTTTCATCTAGTATGCTTCAGATAAGTTCAACAATGGAGTGGCGTGGACTAGAGGATGTGGAACCCCCTCAAGATGATAAGGACACGGGATTGGCTCAAGCTCAAAGCTCAAGACTCTACATTTTCTATTTTAGTGATCCAAGATCACATTGAGTCCATAGGAAAAGCCAATACTATTAAGAGGGGATGAGGTATTGGTTAATGTCTTTCTTGCTCAAAGTGCTTAGTGATATGCTCCAAAGCCCTCAACCACTTTCTCATATCCACATATGTCCCAAACAAAAAGTCAAACTTGGCCCCACCAAAACTTTCTATCCGGCGCCACAAAGTTCTCTTGACATAGCCAGTGCCAGAAACCCTAATCAATTCGGTCTCACCGATGGGATCTCGGTCTCACCGAGATGGGCTTGCGAACTCTCTGTTGCCTATTGCATTAATTTTGGTCTCACCAAAAATATGAAATCGGTCCCACCGAGTTTGCTTGTCCAGCTCTCTGTTGTGCTTATTACCCAAACCGGTCCCACCGAGTTTGTGTAATCGGTCCAACCGAGATAAGGCTTTACCCTATGTAACACCCCGGTAGTTCAACTACAGTAACCTCACACTGATGGTGCCATGTCATCAAGTTTGACTAAGCCAAATTCCTTTTGAAATACAAGCCAAATTCTTATTTCTTTAATCTGTCAAATAAAAATGTTCGATGGGTTGCAAGTATTCGCCAAGTAATTTTCATGAAGAAATCAACTCAAATTGGATTTCTATCTTGGCCATGGCAATATTTTGGTGGACCAACAACATTTAATTTGGTCATTTAAATTCCAACATATATTCTTACTTTTGCTGAAGCACAAGATACTTTGTGTGTGGGCCTATGCTATCGTACTGTATTTATGTGCCAAGTTTCGTCTATAACAAAATTCATTTGCTCACTCAAATAAATACCAAGCTGTAGCTAGAAATAGAAAACAAAGGTGAAAGTTTAAAACAGAAAAGATAAAAGGAAATGAAGAAAATCTACTATGTACTTAGGCCCGCTTGCTACAGGTGCGGCCCAGCCCACCTGGAGTTCTCCTCCTACCTACTGCTCACCTCGCGCGCGGTGGCTGCCGGGCGCTCGTCGACGTCGCAGATTGCCACCTGTCATCCATCCGTGCTCCCCGACGTCCTATAAGTTGTCGTCGAGCCAACAGGCAAACCCTATCCCCCACTCACCCCCTCCCTCGCTCGTTCTCCTCACTCCCGCACGCAACAGAGCCGTCTGCCGCCAAGGCCATCGCCTTCTCGCGGCCACCATCGTCCCCGGGCCTCACGAAGATGTCCGGAGGCGCGCCTCCGTCGTCTACGTCGACTACCGTGGTCGGTTCGAGCAAGACCGCCCCGGGCAGACCGGATTGAGGCACTACATCCCCGTTGATCACCACCGTCCGCCGCCTCGATTCATCGCCGTCCTGCACTTCTAAGCCTCCGAAGAGCCTCCATGAGCTCCTTCGGTGAGCCCCGCCCCCTTTGCCTCTCTTCCCGAGCTCCGGCTCCTCCCCTAGCAAGAAAGCCACAAGCTCCGGCACCATTGTCCGCCATGGCCGTCGAATACGACGAGGCCGTGCTCACCTGCTCCTTCTGATGGTGTGTGCGTGCACGAGACACCCAGTATATGCCGCCTAACCCGTTTCCCTACTCGTTTCCGAGCTCATGTGCCATTCTGGCCGAACGGCGCGGCCACGCGCTGCTAGTATGGTGCTTGTTGTTCCTTGCCGCGACATGCTCTGCTGCTGCTAGCGCCCCTACCCGCGCCCTCATGCATGTGCGCGCGTACGTGGCCTCGCCACCACCTGATGCTTGCTATTGCATGCTACGGCTGCCTCCCCTTGGTGCCGTTTGTTCTGCCGCCGCTACCTAACCCCTACTGATGCTCTGCACTTCTGCCGCCGCTACCCATGGTCATGGTGTTGTGCAGCGTGGTGTGTGTGCGTGAGTGTGTGTCACTGTAGCACGTGCTAGCTTTTGCAAATCTACACTGGATGCCAATTTGTACAACAGCAGAACAACAACAAAACTTTTCCCAATGTGAGTAAAAATTATATGGATGTGTAGTACACTTGACAAGGTTCAAAACATTTCATTGGACCAATTTCAAAAGGTGTGAGGTTTAAATGCTATGGAAATGACAAAAGTCTAAGTTCTGTTGTGAAAGACTGAAAGCAGCTTGATCTTCATGACTACTTTAGAGCCATTGATGATCAAGCTAATGAGCACTAATATAGATAAAAGTGATACTAACATGTAGATCACAGAAAAATGCTCACAATTGATATAAGGCACAAAATCATAGGATGTATAGAGCAATAGCAATTGCCTCTGCAAAACAGCTAAGTGGTGTTTAAAACTGAGGGCTTCTCAGACTTAGCAGGATTTCAGAGATCTTCAGAAAACTTCAGAAATTCATAGGAATTCAACTATAGACCAGATCGAAAAACTTTCTACATGAAAGTTGCTCGGAATGACAAGAAGAATACGAATATGCCGCCCGTTCATCCGCCACACCTCCCTAGCATAGGAAACATCGAACTTCTCCCCTCTGGTTCATTTGTCCGAAAATGCCAAACTTCGGGAAAGCTTTCCCGGATGTTTTTTGCCGGTGTCAGCTAGTATTGCATTAGGTCACCTCTAGCACCGCGTATTGCCATGTTATGCTTGGTGATGCTTTGATTGCTCTGTTATTTATTGTGTTCCCCCTCCGTTACTTCTTTCCGGCAGACCCCGAGACCGACGCTGATACCCCTGTGATCGACTACATCGACGATGACCCCTCCTTCTTGCCAGAGCAACCAGGAAAGCCCCCCCTTTGATCATCCCGATATCTCCCATTCCATTCTCTCATGCTTGCATTAGATTTTGCTACTGTTATTGTTTGCTACTGTTCTGATGCATAGCCTCCTTTTCTAACCTATTCATTGTACCTTACCTCCTTATCCTAAACTCCTTAGTATACACTACAAGAAATATGTCAACTAGTGACCTTCTGTCAGTCACCCTGGAAGAATTAGTCATAGATCTATGACCATTTCAAACCAATTGGTCAAAAGCTGTTCGGGGGGCTCCAAACCCTAAACTATAACGACCATTTTGGTCACAAAGGTCATAATTTCCTTACACGAAATGGTCATAAAGCAGATAGCACTGGTCTGGTGCCTTATTTCTAGCTGATCATGACCAATATAGATGGTCATAACCTTGTAAATTGTGGTGGGTTGCTATGACTAGGCGCCACCTCATCAGTTTTGCCTATGTGTCATGTTCATGTGGCAGTTTTTGCCCTAGGTTGTGAAGCAACCTATATTTCCGTCATTCCCAAAATTCCCAAAAAAATCTCATGAATTCTTTGGGTCATATCTTCGTCAAATATGTAAAAAACCTTCCTTGCCTAGTTCAAAAATAATTCAAAAATATTCATTTTCCTATTCTGTTCAGAACAACAGTTTGTGAAGGAAGTACCACTTTGGCATGTCCAAATAGTATCCATTTTCTACAGTGCTTTCCTATGCCCAAATAACCATCCTCCACCAACTTCCAGCTCAATCCATTCATTATTTTGAGCCGAGCTTCAACATTTGTATTTATGTCCAGTGTGGTAGTTTGCAAAGCTAGTACCACCTAGGCTCCTCCTTTTGAGCTGAAAATTTGTGAAGACGGTCTTCTTAGTAACTGATCATCCTCAGCCAAAACTCACGCCCATTAGCCATGTACATCTCCTGTACCGCTAATCAAACACTTAGCTGCTAATTCATGTTTGAGCATCGATCGGTCTCCTCGTGAGAATCTTATGTTGTAATTTTCTTCCTAGCACCAACCTGGGGAGTGCCCAACCCACTAGACATGCCTCGGCTTCCCAGAACACATGGCAACGCCACGGTCACGCGGTGACCACGCGGCGAGCATGCGAGTTTACGCGCTCTAGAGTTGGGGGCCTCGACCACCGCCCAAACCTCGACGTATCGCCACCAAACCATGTATTTATGATTAAATAGGTACTTATGTAACTATAAATGATTTTTGGAAAAAAATAAATAGTAAACTATGAGGCAACTGCAGTTCAAATTTGACCCGCTTCCACCTGAATCAGCGGGAATTTGTCTTTTTCACCAGAGAATGTGGCCATAAGATTCATCATTTGGCTTCAAAGCCATGAAGCTTCACGCATGATAGCTCATTTCTGAGAACTCTTTTTAAAAATAATTTAAGTATTACAAGTTTATTATTTTTCCTGGAAACATGGTCACATATAATGACATAATGCGAAGGTTTTCCAATTCTTTGATTTTTTCTGCATTTTTTATGCCCGTTTCAAAATGCGGTCAAAACGGCGGGCTTGACCGTTCCTAGCTAGTGGTTGAATCTTGGAATTTTTTTGGTGTTTCTCTGATTAAATAGATACTTATGTACCTATAAATGATTTTTGGAAAAATTAGAGAGCAGACTATGAGGCAGCTGCAGTTCAAATTTGACCCGCCTCCAACTAAATCGGCAGGAATTTGTCTTTTTCACGAGAGGTGGATCAAAACTTTTGACACCCAACCATTTTGTCAATTGTGCATTAAATATGTCCTAGTATTTTATAAAATTGATTTGGTCCAATTTTGCAACAAATCTATGGTAGGTCCTTCACAAAAAAACCTCATTTCGAGCACTCGAAAAATAGAAAATAAATTTACCGTGCAAAGAAAATGAAAACTCCCTTAGGCAATAATGTTTGGAATTCCAAGATGCACCGTTGTGCACAATATGAGATCATTTGAACAAACTATGCCATGAATGTGGCCATAAGAGTGATCATTTGGCTTCAAAGCCATGAATCTTTACGCATGATAGCTTATTTCAGAGAACAGTTTTTTAAAGTAATTACCGTATTATAAGTTTATAATTTTTGCTGGTAACTTGGCCACATATGATGACACAATGCGAAGGTTTCCCAAATTTTTGAATTTTTTTGAATTTTTATGCCCGTTTAAAAATGTGGTCAAAACGGCGGGCTTGACCGTTCCTAGCTAGTGGTTGAATCTTGGATTTTTTTGGTGTTTCTCTGATTAAATAGATACTTATGTACCTAGAAATGATTTTTGGAAAAATTAAAGAGCAAACTATGAGGCAGGTGCAGTTCAAATTTGACCCTATTCCACCTGAATCGGCGAGAATTTGTCTTTTTCACGAGAGGTGGATCAAAATTTTTACACCCAACCATTTGGTCAATTGTGCATTAAATATGTCCTAGTATTTTATAAAATTGATTTGGTACAATTTTGCAAAAAAAATCTATGGTTGGTCCTTCACAAAAAAAAACTCATTTCAAGCACTCGAGAAATAGAAAATGAATTTTCCGTGCAAAGAACATGAAAACTCCCTTAGGCAACATTGTTTGGAATTCCAATATGCACCGTTGTGCACAATATGAGATCATTTGAACAAACTATGCCGTGAATGTGGCCATAAGAGTGATCATTTGGCTTGAAAACCATGAATCTTCACGCATGATAGCTCATTTCAGAGAACACTTTTTTAAATTTTTTACCCTATTATAAGTTTATAATTTTTGCTGGTAACTTGTCCACATATGATGACACAATGCGGAGGTTTTCCAATTTTTTGAATTTTTTTGAATTTTTTTGAATTTTTTATGCCCGTTTCAAAATGCGGTCAAAACGGTGGGCTTGACCGTTCCTAGCTAGTGGTTGAATCTTGGATTTTGTTGGTGTTTCTCTGATTAAATAGATACTTATGTACCTAGAAATGATTTTTGGAAAAGTTGAAGAGCAAACTATGAGGCAGCTGCAGTTCAAATTTGACCCCCTTCCAGCTGAATCGGCGGGACTTTGTCTTTTTCACGAGAGGTGGATTAAAACTTTTTACACCCAACCATTTGGTCAATTGTGCATTAAATATGTCCTAGTATTTTATAAAATTGATTTGGTACAATTTTGCAAAAAAAAATCTACGGTAGGTCCTTCACAAAAAAAAACCACATTTCGAGCACTCGAGAAATAGAAAATGAATTTTCCGTGCAAAGAAAATGAAAACTCCCTTAGGTAACATTGTTTGGAATTCCAATATGCACCGTTGTGCACAATATGAGATCATTTGAACAAACTATGCCATGAATGTGGCCATAAGAGTGATCATTTGGCTTGAAAGCCATGAATCTTCACGCATGATAGCTCATTTCAGAGAACACTTTTTTAAATTATTTACCCTACTACAAGTTTATAATTTTTGCTGGTAACTTGGCCACATATGATGACACGATGCGGAGGTTTTCCAATTTTTTGAATTTTTTTGAATTTTTTATGCCCGTTTCAAAATGCGGTCAAAACGGTGGGCTTGACCGTTCCTAGCTAGTGGTTGAATCTTGGATTTTTTTGGTGTTTCTCTGATTAAATAGATACTTATGTACATAGAAATGATTTTTGGAAAAATTGAAGAGCAAACTATGAGGCAGCTGCAGTTCAAATTTGACCCCCTTCCAGCTGAATCGGCGGGAATTTGTCTTTTTCACGAGAGGTGGATTAAACTTTTTACACCCAACCATTTGGTCAATTGTGCATTATATATGTCCTAGTAATTTATAAAATTGATTTGGTACAATTTTGCAAAAAAAACTATGGTAGGTCCTTTACAAAAAAAACCACATTTCGAGCACTCGAGAAATAGAAAATGAATTTTCCGTGCAAAGAAAATGAAAACTCCCTTAGGCAACATTGTTTGGAATTCCAATATGCACCGTTGTGCACAATATGGGATCATTTGAACAAACTATGCCATGAATGTGGCCATAAGAGTGATCATTTGGCTTGAAAGCCATCAATCTTCACGCATGGTAGCTCATTTCAGAGAACACTTTTTTAAATTATTTAGCCTAATACAAGTTTATAATTTTTGCTGGTAACTTGGCCACATATGATGACACGATGCGGAGGTTTTCCAATTTTTTGAATTTTTTTGAATTTTTTATGCCCGTTTCAAAATGCGGTCAAAACGGTGGGCTTGACCGTTCCTAGCTAGTGGTTGAATCTTGGATTTTTTTGGTGTTTCTCTGATTAAATAGATACTTATGTACCTAGAAATGATTTTTAGAAAAATTAAAGACCAAACTATGAGGCAGCTGCAGTTCAAATTTGACCCCCTTCCACCTGAATCGGCGGGAATTTGTCTTTTTCACGAGAGCTGGATCAAAACTTTTTACACCCAACCATTTGCTCAATTGTGCATTAAATATGTCCTAGTACTTTATAAAATTGATTTGGTACAATTTTGCCAAAAAAATCTATGGTAGGTCCTTCACAAAAAAACCTCATTTCGAGCACTCGAGAAATAGAAAATGAATTTTCCGTGCAAAGAAAATGAAAACTCCCTTAGGCAACATTGTTTGGAATTCCAATATGCACCGTTGTGCACAATATGAGATCATTTGAATAAACTATGCCATGAATGTGGCCATAAGAGTGATCATTTGGCTTGAAAGCCATGAATCTTCATGCATGATAGCTCATTTCAGAGAACACTTTTTTAAAATATTTACCCTACTACAAGTTTATATTTTTTGCTGGTAACTTGGCCACAAATGATGACACGATGCAGAGGTTTTCCAATTTTTTGAATTTTTTTGAATTTTTTTTGCCCGTTCCAAAATGCGGTCAAAACGGCGGGCTTGACCGTTCCTAGCTAGTGGTTGAATCTTGGATTCTTTTGGTGTTTCTCTGATTTAATATATACTTATGTACCTAGAAATGATTTTTGGAAAAATTAAAGAGCAAACTATGAGGCAGCTGCAGTTCAAATTTGACCCCCTTCCAGCTGAATCGGCGGGAATTTGTCTTTTTCACGAGAGGTGGATTAAAAATTTTTACACCCAACCATTTGGTCAATTGTGCATTAAATATGTCCTAGTATTTTATAAAATTGATTTGGTACAATTTTGCAAAAAAAAATCTACGGTAGGTCCTTCACAAAAAAAACCACATTTCGAGCACTCGAGAAATAGAAAATGAATTTTCCGTGCAAAGAAAATGAAAACTCCCTTAGGCAACATTGTTTGGAATTCCAATATGCACCGTTGTGCACAATATGAGATCATTTGAACAAACTATGCCATGAATGTGGCCATAAGAGTGATCATTTGGCTTGAAAGCCATGAATCTTCACGCATGATAGCTCATTTCAGAGAACACTTTTTTAAATTATTTACCCTACTACAAGTTTATAATTTTTGCTGGTAACTTGGCCACATATGATGACACGATGCGGAGGTTTTCCAATTTTTTGAATTTTTTTGAATTTTTTATGCCCGTTTCAAAATGGGGTCAAAACGGTGGGCTTGACCGTTCCTAGCTAGTGGTTGAATCTTGGATTTTTTTGGTGTTTCTCTGATTAAATAGATACTTATGTACCTAGAAATGATTTTTGGAAAAATTGAAGAGCAAACTATGAGGCAGCTGCAGTTCAAATTTGACCCCCTTCCAGCTGAATCGGCGGGAATTTGTCTTTTTCACGAGAGGTGGATTAAACTTTTTACACCCAACCATTTGGTCAATTGTGCATTATATATGTCCTAGTATTTTATAAAATTGATTTGGTACAATTTTGCAAAAAAATCTATGGTAGGTCCTTTAAAAAAAACCACATTTCGAGCACTCGAGAAATAGAAAATGAATTTTCCGTGCAAAGAAAATGAAAACTCCCTTAGGCAACATTGTTTGGAATTCCAATATGCACCGTTGTGCACAATATGGGATCATTTGAACAAACTATGCCATGAATGTGGCCATAAGAGTGATCATTTGGCTTGAAAGCCATCAATCTTCACGCATGGTAGCTCATTTCAGAGAACACTTTTTTAAATTATTTACCCTAATACAAGTTTATAATTTTTGCTGGTAACTTGGCCACATATGATGACACGATGCGGAGGTTTTCCAATTTTTTGAATTTTTTTGAATTTTTTATGCCCGTTTCAAAATGCGGTCAAAACGGTGGGCTTGACCGTTCCTAGCTAGTGGTTGAATCTTGGATTTTTTTGGTGTTTCTCTGATTAAATAGATACTTATGTACCTAGAAATGATTTTTAGAAAAATTAAAGACCAAACTATGAGGCAGCTGCAGTTCAAATTTGACCCCCTTCCACCTGAATCGGCGGGAATTTGTCTTTTTCACGAGAGCTGGATCAAAACTTTTTACACCCAACCATTTGCTCAATTGTGCATTAAATATGTCCTAGTACTTTATAAAATTGATTTGGTACAATTTTGCCAAAAAAATCTATGGTAGGTCCTTCACAAAAAAACCTCATTTCGAGCACTCGAGAAATAGAAAATGAATTTTCCGTGCAAAGAAAATGAAAACTCCCTTAGGCAACATTGTTTGGAATTCCAATATGCACCGTTGTGCACAATATGAGATCATTTGAATAAACTATGCCATGAATGTGGCCATAAGAGTGATCATTTGGCTTGAAAGCCATGAATCTTCATGCATGATAGCTCATTTCAGAGAACACTTTTTTAAATTATTTACCCTACTACAAGTTTATATTTTTTGCTGGTAACTTGGCCACATATGATGACACGATGCAGAGGTTTTCCAATTTTTTGAATTTTTTTGAATTTTTTTTGCCCGTTCCAAAATGCGGTCAAAACGGCGGGCTTGACCGTTCCTAGCTAGTGGTTGAATCTTGGATTCTTTTGGTGTTTCTCTGATTTAATATATACTTATGTACCTAGAAATGATTTTTGGAAAAATTAAAGAGCAAACTATGAGGCAGCTGCAGTTCAAATTTGACCCCCTTCCAGCTGAATCGGCGGGAATTTGTCTTTTTCACGAGAGGTGGATTAAAAATTTTTACACCCAACCATTTGGTCAATTGTGCATTAAATATGTCCTAGTATTTTATAAAATTGATTTGGTACAATTTTGCAAAAAAAAATCTACGGTAGGTCCTTCACAAAAAAAACCACATTTCGAGCACTCGAGAAATAGAAAATGAATTTTCCGTGCAAAGAAAATGAAAACTCCCTTAGGCAACATTGTTTGGAATTCCAATATGCACCGTTGTGCACAATATGAGATCATTTGAACAAACTATGCCATGAATGTGGCCATAAGAGTGATCATTTGGCTTGAAAGCCATGAATCTTCACGCATGATAGCTCATTTCAGAGAACACTTTTTTAAATTATTTACCCTACTACAAGTTTATAATTTTTGCTGGTAACTTGGCCACATATGATGACACGATGCGGAGGTTTTCCAATTTTTTGAATTTTTTTGAATTTTTTATGCCCGTTTCAAAATGGGGTCAAAACGGTGGGCTTGACCGTTCCTAGGTAGTGGTTGAATCTTGGATTTTTTTGGTGTTTCTCTGATTAAATAGATACTTATGTACCTAGAAATGATTTTTGGAAAAATTGAAGAGCAAACTATGAGGCAGCTGCAGTTCAAATTTGACCCCCTTCCAGCTGAATCGGCGGGAATTTGTCTTTTTCACGAGAGGTGGATTAAACTTTTTACACCCAACCATTTGGTTAATTGTGCATTATATATGTCCTAGTATTTTATAAAATTGATTTGGTACAATTTTGCAAAAAAATCTATGGTAGGTCCTTTAAAAAAAAACCACATTTCGAGCACTCGAGAAATAGAAAATGAATTTTCCGTGCAAAGAAAATGAAAACTCCCTTAGGCAACATTGTTTGGAATTCCAATATGCACCGTTGTGCACAATATGGGATCATTTGAACAAACTATGCCATGAATGTGGCCATAAGAGTGATCATTTGGCTTGAAAGCCATCAATCTTCACGCATGATAGCTCATTTCAGAGAACACTTTTTTAAATTATTTACCCTACTACAAGTTTATAATTTTTGCTGGTAACTTGCCCACATATGATGACACGATGCGGAGGTTTTCCAATTTTTTGAATTTTTTTGAATTTTTTATGCCCGTTTCAAAATGCGGTCAAAACGGTGGGCTTGACCGTTCCTAGCTAGTGGTTGAATCTTGGATTTTTTTGGTGTTTCTCTGATTAAATAGATACTTATGTACCTAGAAATGATTTTTAGAAAAATTAAAGACCAAACTATGAGGCAGCTGCAGTTCAAATTTGACCCCCTTCCACCTGAATCGGCGGGAATTTGTCTTTTTCACGAGAGCTGGATCAAAACTTTTTACACCCAACCATTTGCTCAATTGTGCATTAAATATGTCCTAGTACTTTATAAAATTGATTTGGTACAATTTTGCCAAAAAAATCTATGGTAGGTCCTTCACAAAAAAACCTCATTTCGAGCACTCGAGAAATAGAAAATGAATTTTCCGTGCAAAGAAAATGAAAACTCCCATAGGCAACATTGTTTGGAATTCCAATATGCACCGTTGTGCACAATATGAGATCATTTGAATAAACTATGCCATGAATGTGGCCATAAGAGTGATCATTTGGCTTGAAAGCCATGAATCTTCATGCATGATAGCTCATTTCAGAGAACACTTTTTTAAATTATTTACCCTACTACAAGTTTATATTTTTTGCTGGTAACTTGGCCACATATGATGACACGATGCGGAGGTTTTCCAATTTTTTGAATTTTTTTGAATTTTTTTTTCCCGTTCCAAAATGCGGTCAAAACGGCGGGCTTGACCGTTCCTAGCTAGTGGTTGAATCTTGGATTTTTTTGGTGTTTCTCTGATTTAATATATACTTATGTACCTAGAAATGATTTTTGGAAAAATTGAAGAGCAAACTATGAGGCAGCTGCAGTTCAAATTTGACCCCCTTCCAGCTGAATCGGCGGGAATTTGTCTTTTTCACGAGAGGTGGATTAAACTTTTTACACCCAACCATTTGGTCAATTGTGCATTATATATGTCCTAGTATTTTATAAAATTGATTTGGTACAATTTTGCAAAAAAATCTATGGTAGGTCCTTTACAAAAAAAACCACATTTCGAGCACTCGAGAAATAGAAAATGAATTTTCCGTGCAAAGAAAATGAAAACTCCCTTAGGCAACATTGTTTGGAATTCCAATATGCACCGTTGTGCACAATATGGGATCATTTGAACAAACTATGCCATGAATGTGGCCATAAGAGTGATCATTTGGCTTGAAAGCCATCAATCTTCACGCATGATAGCTCATTTCAGAGAACACTTTTTTAAATTATTTACCCTACAACAAGTTTATAATTTTTGCTGGTAACTTGCCCACATATGATGACACGATGCGGAGGTTTTCCAATTTTTTGAATTTTTTTGAATTTTTTATGCCCGTTTCAAAATGCGGTCAAAACGGTGGGCTTGACCGTTCCTAGCTAGTGGTTGAATCTTGGATTTTTTTGGTGTTTCTCTGATTAAATAGATACTTATGTACCTAGAAATGATTTTTAGAAAAATTAAAGACCAAACTATGAGGCAGCTGCAGTTCAAATTTGACCCCCTTCCACGTGAATCGGCGGGAATTTGTCTTTTTCACGAGAGCTGGATCAAAACTTTTTACACCCAACCATTTGCTCAATTGTGCATTAAATATGTCCTAGTACTTTATAAAATTGATTTGGTACAATTTTGCCAAAAAAATCTATGGTAGGTCCTTCACAAAAAAACCTCATTTCGAGCACTCGAGAAATAGAAAATGAATTTTCCGTGCAAAGAAAATGAAAACTCCCATAGGCAACATTGTTTGGAATTCCAATATGCACCGTTGTGCACAATATGAGATCATTTGAATAAACTATGCCATGAATGTGGCCATAAGAGTGATCATTTGGCTTGAAAGCCATGAATCTTCATGCATGATAGCTCATTTCAGAGAACACTTTTTTAAATTATTTACCCTACTACAAGTTTATATTTTTTGCTGGTAACTTGGCCACATATGATGACACGATGCGGAGGTTTTCCAATTTTTTGAATTTTTTTGAATTTTTTTTTCCCGTTCCAAAATGCGGTCAAAACGGCGGGCTTGACCGTTCCTAGCTAGTGGTTGAATCTTGGATTTTTTTGGTGTTTCTCTGATTTAATATATACTTATGTACCTAGAAATGATTTTTGGAAAAATTGAAGAGCAAACTATGAGGCAGCTGCAGTTCAAATTTGACCCCCTTCCAGCTGAATCGGCGGGAATTTGTCTTTTTCACGAGAGGTGGATTAAACTTTTTACACCCAACCATTTGGTCAATTGTGCATTATATATGTCCTAGTATTTTATAAAATTGATTTGGTACAATTTTGCAAAAAAATCTATGGTAGGTCCTTTACAAAAAAAACCACATTTCGAGCACTCGAGAAATAGAAAATGAATTTTCCGTGCAAAGAAAATGAAAACTCCCTTAGGCAACATTGTTTGGAATTCCAATATGCACCGTTGTGCACAATATGGGATCATTTGAACAAACTATGCCATGAATGTGGCCATAAGAGTGATCATTTGGCTTGAAAGCCATCAATCTTCACGCATGATAGCTCATTTCAGAGAACACTTTTTTAAATTATTTACCCTACAACAAGTTTATAATTTTTGCTGGTAACTTGCCCACATATGATGACACGATGCGGAGGTTTTCCAATTTTTTGAATTTTTTTGAATTTTTTATGCCCGTTTCAAAATGCGGTCAAAACGGTGGGCTTGACCGTTCCTAGCTAGTGGTTGAATCTTGGATTTTTTTGGTGTTTCTCTGATTAAATAGATACTTATGTACCTAGAAATGATTTTTAGAAAAATTAAAGACCAAACTATGAGGCAGCTGCAGTTCAAATTTGACCCCCTTCCACGTGAATCGGCGGGAATTTGTCTTTTTCACGAGAGCTGGATCAAAACTTTTTACACCCAACCATTTGCTCAATTGTGCATTAAATATGTCCTAGTACTTTATAAAATTGATTTGGTACAATTTTGCCAAAAAAATCTATGGTAGGTCCTTCACAAAAAAACCTCATTTCGAGCACTCGAGAAATAGAAAATGAATTTTCCGTGCAAAGAAAATGAAAACTCCGTTAGGCAACGTTGTTTGGAATTCCAATATGCACCGTTGTGCACAATATGAGATCATTTGAACAAACTATGCCATGAATGTGGCCATAAGAGTGATCATTTGGCTTGAAAGCCATCAATCTTCACGCATGATAGCTCATTTCAGAGAACACTTTTTTAAATTATTTACCCTACTACAAGTTTATAATTTTTGCTGGTAACTTGGCCACATATGATGACACGATGCAGTGGTTTTCCAATTTTTTGAATTTTTTTGAATTTTTTATGCCCGTTTCAAAATGCGGTCAAAACGGCGGGCTTGACCGTTCCTAGCTAGTGGTTGAATCTTGGATTTTTTTGGTGTTTCTCTGATTAAATAGATACTTATGTACCTAGAAATGATTTTTGGAAAAATTAAAGACCAAACTATGAGGCAGCTGCAGTTCAAATTTGACCCCCTTCCACCTGAATCGGCGGGAATTTGTCTTTTTCACGAGAGGTGGATCAAAACTTTTTACACCCAACCATTTGCTCAATTGTGCATTAAATATGTCCTAGTACTTTATAAAATTGATTTGGTACAATTTTGCCAAAAAAATCTATGGTAGGTCCTTCACAAAAAAACCTCATTTCGAGCACTCGAGAAATAGAAAATGAATTTTCCGTGCAAAGAAAATGAAAACTCCCTTAGGCAACATTGTTTGGAATTCCAATATGCATCGTTGTGCACAATATGAGATCATTTGAATAAACTATGCCATGAATGTGGCCATAAGAGTGATCATTTGGCTTGAAAGCCATGAATCTTCATGCATGATAGCTCATTTCAGAGAACACTTTTTTAAATTATTTACCCTACTACAAGTTTATATTTTTTTTCTGGTAACTTGGCCACATATGATGACACGATGCGGAGGTTTTCCAATTTTTTGAATTTTTTTGAATTTTTTTTGCCCATTTCAAAATGCGGTCAAAACGGCGGGCTTGACCGTTCCTAGCTAGTGGTTGAATCTTGGATTTTTTTGGTGTTTCTCTGATTTAATATATACTTATGTACCTAGAAATGATTTTTGGAAAAATTAAAGAGCAAACTATGAGGCACCTGCAGTTCAAATTTGACCCCCCTTCCAACTGAATCGGCAGGAATTTCTCTTTTTCATGAGAGGTGGATCAAAACTTTTTACACCCAACCATTTGGTTAATTGTGCATAAAATATGTCTTAGTATTTTATAAAATTGATTTGGTACAATTTTGCAAAAAATCTATGGTAGGTCCTTCACAAAAAAACCTCATTTCGAGCACTCGAGAAATAGAAAATGAATTTTCCGTGCAAAGAAAATGAAAACTCCCTTAGGCAACGTTGTTTGGAATTCCAATATGCACCGTTGTGCACAATATGAGATCATTTGAACAAACTATGCCATGAATGTGGCCATAAGAGTGATCATTTGGCTTGAAAGCCATCAATCTTCACGCATGATAGCTCATTTCAGAGAACACTTTTTTAAATTATTTACCCTACTACAAGTTTATAATTTTTGCTGGTAACTTGGCCACATATGATGACACGATGCAGTGGTTTTCCAATTTTTTGAATTTTTTTGAATTTTTTATGCCCGTTTCAAAATGCGGTCAAAACGGTGGGCTTGACCGTTCCTAGCTAGTGGTTGAATCTTGGATTTTTTTGGTGTTTCTCTGATTAAATAGATACTTATGTACCTAGAAATGATTTTTGGAAAAATTAAAGACCAAACTATGAGGCAGCTGCAGTTCAAATTTGACCCCCTTCCACCTGAATCGGCGGGAATTTGTCTTTTTCACGAGAGGTGGATCAAAACTTTTTACACCCAACCATTTGCTCAATTGTGCATTAAATATGTCCTAGTACTTTATAAAATTGATTTGGTACAATTTTGCCAAAAAAATCTATGGTAGGTCCTTCACAAAAAAACCTCATTTCGAGCACTCGAGAAATAGAAAATGAATTTTCCGTGCAAAGAAAATGAAAACTCCCTTAGGCAACATTGTTTGGAATTCCAATATGCATCGTTGTGCACAATATGAGATCATTTGAATAAACTATGCCATGAATGTGGCCATAAGAGTGATCATTTGGCTTGAAAGCCATGAATCTTCATGCATGATAGCTCATTTCAGAGAACACTTTTTTAAATTATTTACCCTACTACAAGTTTATATTTTTTTTCTGGTAACTTGGCCACATATGATGACACGATGCGGAGGTTTTCCAATTTTTTGAATTTTTTTGAATTTTTTTTGCCCATTTCAAAATGCGGTCAAAACGGCGGGCTTGACCGTTCCTAGCTAGTGGTTGAATCTTGGATTTTTTTGGTGTTTCTCTGATTTAATATATACTTATGTACCTAGAAATGATTTTTGGAAAAATTAAAGAGCAAACTATGAGGCACCTGCAGTTCAAATTTGACCCCCCTTCCAACTGAATCGGCAGGAATTTCTCTTTTTCATGAGAGGTGGATCAAAACTTTTTACACCCAACCATTTGGTTAATTGTGCATAAAATATGTCCTAGTATTTTATAAAATTGATTTGGTACAATTTTGCAAAAAATCTATGGTAGGTCCTTCACAAAAAAACCTCATTTCGAGCACTCGAGAAATAGAAAATGAATTTTCCGTGCAAAGAAAATGAAAACTCCCTTAGGCAACATGTTTGGAATTCCAATATGCACCGTTGTGCACAATATGAGATCATTTGAACAAACTATGCCATGAATGTGGCCATAAGAGTGATCATTTGGCTTGAAAGCCATGAATCTTCATGCATGATAGCTCATTTCAGAGAACACATTTTTAAATTATTTACCCTAATACAAGTTTATATTTTTTGATGGTAACTTGGCCACATATGATGACACGATGCCGTGGTTTTCCAATTTTTGAATTTTTTTGAATTTTTTATGCCCGTTTCAAAATGCGGTCAAAACGACGGGCTTGACCGTTCCTAGCTAGTGGTTGAATCTTGGATTTTTTTGGTGTTTCTCTGATTTAATAGATACTTATGTACCTAGAAATGATTTTTGGAAAAATTAAAGAGCAAACTATGAGGTAGATGCAGTTCAAATTTGACCCCCCTTCCAACTGAATCGGCGGGAATTTGTCTTTTTCACGAGAGGTGGATCAAAACTTTTTAGACCCAACCATTTGGTCAATTGTGCATTAAATATGTCCTAGTATTTTATAAAATTTATTTGGTAGAATTTTGCAACAAATCTATGGTTGGTCCTTCACAAAAAAACCTCATTTCGAGCACTCAAAAAATAGAAAATGAATTTTCCGTGCAAAGAAAATGAAAACTCCCTTAGGCAACATGGTTTGGAATTCCAAGATGCACCTTCGTCCACAATATGAGATCATTTGAACAAACTATGCCATGAATGTGGCCATAAGAGTGATCATTTGGCTTGAAAACCATGAATCTTCACGCATGATAGCTCATTTCAAAGAACACTTTTTAAAAGTAATTACCGTATTACAAGTTTATAATTTTTGCTGGTAACTTGGCTACATATGATGAAAAAATGCGGAGGTTTTCCAATTTTTTGAATTTTTTATGTCCGTTTCAAAATGCGGTCAAAACGGTGGGCTTGACCGTTCCTATCTAGTGGTTGAATCTTGGATTTTTTTTGGTGTTTCTCTGATTAAATAGATACTTATGTACCTAGAAAGGATTTTTGGAAAAATTAAAGAGCAAACTATGAGGCAGCTGCAGTTCAAATTTGACCCCCTTCCAACTGAATCAGCGGGAATTTGTTTTTTTCACGAGAGGTGGATCAAAATTTTTACACCCAACCATTTGGTCAATTGTGCATTAAATATGTCCTAGTATTTTATAAAATTGATTTGGTACAATTTTTCAAAAAAATCTATGGTTGGTCCTTCACAAAAAAACCTCATTTCAAGCACTCGAGAAATAGAAAATGAATTTTCGGTGCAAAGAACATGAAAACTCCCTTAGGCAACATTGTTTGGAATTCCAATATGCACCGTTGTGCACAATATGAGATCATTTGAACAAACTATGCCGTGAATGTGGCCATAAGAGTGATCATTTGGCTTGAAAACCATGAATCTTCACGCATGATAGCTCATTTCAGAGAACACTTTTTAAATTATTTACCCTATTACGAGTTTATAATTTTTGCTGGTAGCTTGTCCACATATAATGACACGATGCGAAGGTTTTCCAATTTTTTGAATTTTTTTGAATTTTTTATGCCCGTTTCAAAATGCGGTCAAAACGGTGGGCTTGACCGTTCCTAACTAGTGGTTGGATCTTGGATTTTTTTGGTGTTTCTCTGATTAAATAGATACTTATGTACCTAGAAATGATTTTTGGAAAAATTGAAGAGCAAACTATGAGGCAGCTGCAGTTCAAATTTAACCCCCTTCCACCTGAATTGACGGGAATTTGTCTTTTTCACGAGAGGTGGATCAAAACTTTTTACACCCAACCATTTGGTCAATTGTGCATTAAATATGTCCTAGTATTTCATAAAATTTATTTGGTACAATTTTGCAAAAAAATCTATGGTAGGTCCTTCACAAAAAAACGCTCATTTCGAGCACTCGAGAAATAGAAAATGAATTTTCCGTGCAAAGAAAATGAAAACTCCCTTAGGCAACATTATTTGGAATTCCAATATGCACCGTTGTGCACAATATGAGATCATTTGAACAAACTATGCCATGAATGTGGCCATAAGAGTGATCATTTGGCTTGAAAGCCATGAATCTTCACACATGATAGCTCATTTCAGAGAACACTTTTTTAAATTATTTACCCTACTACAAGTTTATAATTTTTGCTGGTAACTTGGACACATATGATGACACGATGCGGAGGTTTTCCAATTTTTTGAATTTTTTTGAATTTTTTATGCCTGTTTCAAAATGCGGTCAAAACGGTGGGCTTGACCGTTCCTAGCTAGTGGTTGAATCTTGGATTTTTTTGGTGTTTCTCTGATTAAATAGATACTTATGTACCTAGAAATGATTTTTGGAAAAATTAAAGACCAAACTATGAGGCAGCTGCAGCTCAAATTTGACCCCCTTCCACCTGAATCGGCGGTAATTTGTCTTTTTCATGAGAGGTGGATCAAAACTTTTCACACCCAACCATTTGCTCAATTGTGCATTAAATATGTCCTAGTATTTTATAAAATTGATTTGGTACAATTTTGCAAAAAAAATCTATGGTAGGTCCTTCACAAAAAAACCTCATTTCGAGCACTCGAGAAATAGAAAATGAATTTTCCGTGCAAAGAAAATGAAAACTCCCTTAGGCAACATTGTTTGGAATTCCAATATGCACCGTTGTGCACAATATGAGATCATTTGGACAAACTATGCCATGAATGTGGCCATAAGAGTGATCATTTGGCTTGAAAGCCATGAATCTTCATGCATGATAGCTCATTTCAGAGAACACTTTTTTAAATTATTTACCCTACTACAAGTTTATATTTTTTGCTGGTAACTTGGCCACATATGATGACACGATGCGGAGGTTTTCCAATTTTTTGAATTTTTTTGACTTTTTTATGCCCGTTTCAAAATGCGGTCAAAACGGCGGGCTTGACCGTTCCAAGCTAGTGGTTGAATCTTGGATTTTTTTGGTGTTTCCCTGATTTAATATATACTTATGTACCTAGAAATGATTTTTGGAAAAATTAAAGAGCAAACTATGAGGCACCTGGAGTTCAAATTTGACCCCCCTTCCAACTGAATCGGCGGGAATTTGTCTTTTTCATGAGAGGTGGATCAAAACTTTTTACACCCAACCATTTGGTCAATTGTGCATTAAATATGTCCTAGTATTTTATAAAATTGATTTGGTACAATTTTGCAAAAAAAAATCTATGGTAGGTCCTTCACCCAAAAACCTCATTTCGAGCACTCGAGAAATAGAAAATGAATTTTCCGTGCAAAGAAAATGAAAACTCCCTTAGGCAACATTGTTTGGAATTCCAATATGCACCATTGTGCACAATATGAGATCATTTGAACAAACTATGCCATGAATGTGGCCATAAGAGTGATCATTTGGCTTGAAAACCATGAATCTTCATGCATGATAACTCATTTCAGAGAACACTTTTTTAAATTATTTACCCTACTACAAGTTTATATTTTTTGCTGGTAACTTGGCCACATATGATGACACGATGCGGAGGTTTTCCAATTTTTTGAATTTTTTTGAATTTTTTATGCCCGTTTCAAAATGCGGTCAAAACGGCGGGCTTGACCGTTCCTAGCTAGTGGTTGAATCTTGGATTTTTTTTGGTGTTTCTCTGATTTAATATATACTTATGTACCTAGAAATGATTTTTGGAAAAATTAAAGAGCAAACTATGAGGCACCTGCAGTTCAAATTTGACCCCCCTTCCAACTGAATCGGCAGGAATTTGTCTTTTTCACGAGAGGTGGATCAAAACTTTTTACACCCAACCATTTGGTTAATTGTGCATTAAATATGTCCTAGTATTTTATAAAATTGATTTGGTACAATTTTGCAAAAAATCTATGGTAGGTCCTTCACAAAAAAACCTCATTTCGAGCACTCGAGAAATAGAAAATGAATTTTCCGTGCAAAGAAAATGATAACTCCCTTAGGCAACATGTTTGGAATTCCAATATGCACCGTTGTGCACAATATGAGATCATTTGAACAAACTATGCCATGAATGTGGCCATAAGAGTGATCATTTGGCTTGAAAGCCATGAATCTTCACGTATGATAGCTCATTTCAGAGAACACTTTTTTAAATTATTTACCCTACTACAAGTTTATATTTTTTGCTGGTAACTTGGCCACATAAGATGACACGATGCAGAGGTTTTCCAATTTTTTGAATTTTTTTGAATTTTTTATGCCTGTTTCAAAATGCGGTCAAAACGGTGGGCTTGACCGTTCCTAGCTAGTGGTTGAATCTTGGATTTTTTTGGTGTTTCTCTGATTAAATAGATACTTATGTACCTAGAAATGATTTTTGGAAAAATTAAAGACCAAACTATGAGGCAGCTGCAGTTCAAATTTGACCCCCTTCCACCTGAATCGGCGGGAATTTGTCTTTTTCACGAGAGGTGGATCAAAACTTTTTACACCCAACCATTTGGTCAATTGTGCATTAAATATGTCCTAGTATTTTATAAAATTGATTTGGTACAATTTTGCAAAAAAATCTATGGTTGGTCCTTCACAAAAAAACCTCATTTCGAGCACTCGAGAAATAGAAAATGAATTTTCCGTGCAAAGAAAATGGAAACTCCCTTAGGCAACATTGTTTGGAATTCCAATATGCACCATTGTGCACAATATGAGATCATTTGAACAAACTATGCCATGAATGTGGCCATAAGAGTGATCATTTGGCTTGAAAACCATGAATCTTCATGCATGATAGCTCATTTCAGAGAACACTTTTTTAAATTATTTACCCTACTACAAGTTTATATTTTTTGCTGGTAACTTGGCCACATATGATGACACGATGCGGAGGTTTTCCAATTTTTTGAATTTTTTTGAATTTTTTATGCCCGTTTCAAAATGCGGTCAAAACGGCGGGCTTGACCGTTCCTAGCTAGTGGTTGAATCTTGGATTTTTTTTGGTGTTTCTCTCATTTAATATATACTTATGTACCTAGAAATGATTTTTGGAAAAATTAAAGAGCAAACTATGAGGCACCTGCAGTTCAAATTTGACCCCCCTTCCAACTGAATCGGCAGGAATTTGTCTTTTTCACGAGAGGTGGATCAAAACTTTTTACACCCAACCATTTGGTTAATTGTGCATTAAATATGTCCTAGTATTTTATAAAATTGATTTGGTACAATTTTGCAAAAAATCTATGGTAGGTCCTTCACAAAAAAACCTCATTTCGAGCACTCGAGAAATAGAAAATGAATTTTCCGTGCAAAGAAAATGAAAACTCCCTTAGGCAACATGTTTGGAATTCCAATATGCACCGTTGTGCACAATATGAGATCATTTGAACAAACTATGCCACGAATGTGGCCATAAGAGTGATCATTTGGCTTGAAAGCCATGAATCTTCACGTATGATAGCTCATTTCAGAGAACACTTTTTTAAATTATTTACCCTACTACAAGTTTATATTTTTTGCTGGTAACTTGGCCACATAAGATGACACGATGCAGAGGTTTTCCAATTTTTTGAATTTTTTTGAATTTTTTATGCCTGTTTCAAAATGCGGTCAAAACGGTGGGCTTGACCGTTCCTAGCTAGTGGTTGAATCTTGGATTTTTTTTGGTGTTTCTCCGATTAAATAGATACTTATGTACCTAGAAATGATTTTTGGAAAAATTAAAGACCAAACTATGAGGCAGCTGCAGTTCAAATTTGACCCCCTTCCACCTGAATCGGCGGGAATTTGTCTTTTTCACGAGAGGTGGATCAAAACTTTTTACACCCAACCATTTGCTCAATTGTGCATTAAATATGTCCTAGTATTTTATAAAATTGATTTGGTACAATTTTGCAAAAAAAATCTATGGTAGGTCCTTCACAAAAAAACCTCATTTCGAGCACTCGAGAAATAGAAAATGAATTTTCCGTGCAAAGAAAATGAAAACTCCCTTAGGCAACATTGTTTGGAATTCCAATATGCACCGTTGTGCACAATATGAGATCATTTGGACAAACTATGCCATGAATGTGGCCATAAGAGTGATCATTTGGCTTGAAAGCCATGAATCTTCATGCATGATAGCTCATTTCAGAGAACACTTTTTTAAATTATTTACCCTACTACAAGTTTATATTTTTTGCTGGTAACTTGGCCACATATGATGACACGATGCGGAGGTTTTCCAATTTTTTGAATTTTTTTGAATTTTTTATGCCCGTTTCAAAATGCGGTCAAAACGGCGGGCTTGACCGTTCCTAGCTAGTGGTTGAATCTTGGATTTTTTTTGGTGTTTCTCTGATTTAATATATACTTATGTACCTAGAAATGATTTTTGGAAAAATTAAAGAGCAAACTATGAGGCACCTGCAGTTCAAATTTGACCCCCCTTCCAACTGAATCGGCAGGAATTTGTCTTTTTCACGAGAGGTGGATCAAAACTTTTTACACCCAACCATTTGGTTAATTGTGCATTAAATATGTCCTAGTATTTTATAAAATTGATTTGGTACAATTTTGCAAAAAATCTTTGGTAGGTCCTTCACAAAAAAACCTCATTTCGAGCACTCGAGAAATAGAAAATGAATTTTCCGTGCAAAGAAAATGAAAACTCCCTTAGGCAACATGTTTGGAATTCCAATATGCACCGTTGTGCACAATATGAGATCATTTGAACAAACTATGCCACGAATGTGGCCATAAGAGTGATCATTTGGCTTGAAAGCCATGAATCTTCACGTATGATAGCTCATTTCAGAGAACACTTTTTTAAATTATTTACCCTACTACAAGTTTATATTTTTTGCTGGTAACTTGGCCACATAAGATGACACGATGCAGAGGTTTTCCAATTTTTTGAATTTTTTTGAATTTTTTATGCCTGTTTCAAAATGCGGTCAAAACGGTGGGCTTGACCGTTCCTAGCTAGTGGTTGAATCTTGGATTTTTTTTGGTGTTTCTCTGATTAAATAGATACTTATGTACCTAGAAATGATTTTTGGAAAAATTAAAGACCAAACTATGAGGCAGCTGCAGTTCAAATTTGACCCCCTTCCACCTGAATCGGCGGGAATTTGTCTTTTTCACGAGAGGTGGATCAAAACTTTTTACACCCAACCATTTGCTCAATTGTGCATTAAATATGTCCTAGTATTTTATAAAATTGATTTGGTACAATTTTGCAAAAAAAATCTATGGTAGGTCCTTCACAAAAAAACCTCATTTCGAGCACTCGAGAAATAGAAAATGAATTTTCCGTGCAAAGAAAATGAAAACTCCCTTAGGCAACATTGTTTGGAATTCCAATATGCACCGTTGTGCACAATATGAGATCATTTGGACAAACTATGCCATGAATGTGGCCATAAGAGTGATCATTTGGCTTGAAAGCCATGAATCTTCATGCATGATAGCTCATTTCAGAGAACACTTTTTTAAATTATTTACCCTACTACAAGTTTATATTTTTTGCTGGTAACTTGGCCACATATGATGACACGATGCGGAGGTTTTCCAATTTTTTGAATTTTTTTTGAATTTTTTATGCCCGTTTCAAAATGCGGTCAAAACGGCGGGCTTGACCGTTCCTAGCTAGTGGTTGAATCTTGGATTTTTTTGGTGTCTCTTTGATTTAATATATACTTATGTACCTAGAAATGATTTTTGGAAAAATTAAAGAGCAAACTATGAGGCACCTAGAGTTCAAATTTGACCCCCCTTCCAACTGAATCGGCGGGAATTTGTCTTTTTCACGAGAGGTGGATCAAAACTATTTACACCCAACCATTTGGTCAATTGTGCACTAAATATGTCCTAGTATTTTATAAAATTGATTTGGTACAATTTTGCAAAAAAAATCTATGGTAGGTCCTTCACAAAAAAACCTCATTTCGAGCACTCGAGAAATAGAAAATGAATTTTCCGTGCAAAGAAAATGAAAACTCCCTTAGGCAACATTGTTTGGAATTCCAATATGCACTGTTGTGCACAATATGAGATCATTTGAACAAACTATGCCATGAATGTGGCCATAAGAGTGATCATTTGGCTTGAAAACCATGAATCTTCATGCATGATAGCTCATTTCAGAGAACACTTTTTTAAATTATTTACCCTACTACAAGTTTATATTTTTTTGCTGGTAACTTGGCCACATATGATGACACGATGCGGAGGTTTTCCAATTTTTTGAATTTTTATGAATTTTTTATGCCCGTTTCAAAATGCGGTCAAAACGGCGGGCTTGACCGTTCCTAGCTAGTGGTTGAATCTTGGATTTTTTTGGTGTTTCTCTGATTTAATATATACTTATGTACCTAGAAATGATTTTTGGAAAAATTAAAGAGCAAACTATGAGGCACCTGCAGTTCAAATTTGACCCCCCTTCCAACTGAATCGGCAGGAATTTGTCTTTTTCACGAGAGGTGGATCAAAACTTTTTACACCCAACCATTTGGTTAATTGTGCATTAAATATGTCCTAGTAATTTATAAAATTGATTTGGTACAATTTTGCAAGAAATCTATGGTAGGTCCTTCACAAAAAAACCTCATTTCGAGCACTCGAGAAATAGAAAATGAATTTTCCGTGCAAAGAAAATGAAATCTCCCTTAGGCAACATTGTTTGGCATTCCAATATGCACCGTTGTGCAAAATATGAGATCATTTGGACAAACTATGTCATGAATGTGGCCATAAGAGTGATCATTTGGCTTGAAAGCCATGAATCTTCATGCATGATAGCTCATTTCAGAGAACACTTTTTTAAATTATTTACCCTACTACAAGTTTATATTTTTTGCTGGTAACTTGGCCACATATGATGACACGATGCGGAGGTTTTCCAATTTTTTGGATTTTTTTGAATTTTTTATGCCCGTTTCAAAATGCGGTCAAAACGGCGGGCTTGACCGTTCCTAGCTAGTGGTTGAATCTTGGATTTTTTTGGTGTCTCTTTGATTTAATATATACTTATGTACCTAGAAATGATTTTTGGAAAAATTAAAGAGCAAACTATGAGGCACCTAGAGTTCAAATTTGACCCCCCTTCCAACTGAATCGGTGGGAATTTGTCTTTTTCACGAGAGGTGGATCAAAACTTTTTACACCCAACCATTTGGTCAATTGTGCACTAAATATGTCCTAGTATTTTATAAAATTAATTTGGTACAATTTTGCAAAAAAAATCTATGGTAGGTCCTTCACAAAAAAACCTCATTTCGAGCACTCGAGAAATAGAAAATGAATTTTCCGTGCAAAGAAAATGAAAACTCCCTTAGGCAACATTGTTTGGAATTCCAATATGCACCGTTGTGCACAATATGAGATCATTTGAACAAACTATGCCATGAATGTGGCCATAAGAGTGATCATTTGGCTTGAAAACCATGAATCTTCATGCATGATAGCTCATTTCACAGAACACTTTTTTAAATTATTTACCCTACTACAAGTTTATATTTTTTGCTGGTAACTTGGCCACATATGATGACACGATGCGGAGGTTTTCCAATTTTTTGAATTTTTTTGAATTTTTTATGCCCGTTTCAAAATGCGGTCAAAACGGCGGGCTTGACCGTTCCTAGCTAGTGGTTGAATCTTGGATTTTTTTGGTGTTTCTCTGATTTAATATATACTTATGTACCTAGAAATGATTTTTGGAAAAATTAAAGAGCAAACTATGAGGCACCTGCAGTTCAAATTTGACCCCCCTTCCAACTGAATCGGCAGGAATTTGTCTTTTTCACGAGAGGTGGATCAAAACTTTTTACACCCAACCATTTGGTTAATTGTGCATTAAATATGTCCTAGTATTTTATAAAATTGATTTGGTACAATTTTGCAAAAAATCTATGGTAGGTCCTTCACAAAAAAACCTCATTTCGAGCAATCGAGAAATAGAAAATGAATTTTCCGTGCAAAGAAAATGAAAACTCCCTTAGGCAACATGTTTGGAATTCCAATATGCACCGTTGTGCAAAATATGAGATCATTTGGACAAACTATGTCATGAATGTGGCCATAAGAGTGATCATTTGGCTTGAAAGCCATGAATCTTCATGCATGATAGCTCATTTCAGAGAACACTTTTTTAAATTATTTACCCTACTACAAGTTTATATTTTTTGCTGGTAACTTGGCCACATATGATGACACGATGCGGAGGTTTTCCAATTTTTTGGATTTTTTTGAATTTTTTATGCCCGTTTCAAAATGCGGTCAAAACGGCGGGCTTGACCGTTCCTAGCTAGTGGTTGAATCTTGGATTTTTTTGGTGTCTCTTTGAATTAATATATACTTATGTACCTAGAAATGATTTTTGGAAAAATTAAAGAGCAAACTATGAGGCACCTGCAGTTCAAATTTGACCCCCCTTCCAACTGAATCGGTGGGAATTTGTCTTTTTCACGAGAGGTGGATCAAAACTTTTTACACCCAACCATTTGGTCAATTGTGCACTAAATATGTCCTAGTATTTTATAAAATTGATTTGGTACAATTTTGCAAAAAAAATCTATGGTAGGTCCTTCACAAAAAAACCTCATTTCGAGCAATCGAGAAATAGAAAATGAATTTTCCGTGCAAAGAAAATGAAAACTCCCTTAGGCAACATGGTTTGGAATTCCAAGATGCACCTTTGTCCACAATATGAGATCATTTGAACAAACTATGCCATGAATGTGGCCATAAGAGTGATCATTTGGCTTGAAAGCCATGAATCTTCACGCATGACAGCTCATTTCAAAGAACACTTTTTAAAAGTAATTACCGTATTACAATTTTATAATTTTTGCTGGTAACTAGGCTACATATGATGAAACAATGCGGAGGTTTTCCAATTTTTTTAATTTTTTATGTCTGTTTCAAAATGCGGTCAAAACGGTGGGCTTGACCGTTCCTATCTACTGGTTGAATCTTGGATTTTTTTGGTGTTTCTCTGATTAAATAGATACTTATGTACCTAGAAATGATTTTTGGAAAAATTGAAGAGCAAACTATGAGGCAGCTGCAGTTCAAATTTGACCCCCTTCCAGCTGAATCGGCGGGAATTTGTCTTTTTCACGAGAGGTGGATCAAAACTTTTTAGACCCAACCAATTGGTCAATTGTGCATTAAATATGTCCTAGTATTTTGTAAAATTTATTTGGTAGAATTTTGCAACAAATCTATGGTAGGTCCTTCACAAAAAAACCTCATTTCGAGCACTCGAAAAATAGAAAATGAATTTTCCGTGCAAAGAAAATGAAAACTCCCTTAGGCAACATGGTTTGGAATTCCAAGATGCACCTTTGTCCACAATATGAGATCATTTGAACAAACTATGCCATGAATGTGGCCATAAGAGTGATCATTTGGCTTGAAAGCCATGAATCTTCACGCATGACAGCTCATTTCAAAGAACACTTTTTAAAAGTAATTACCGTATTACAAGTTTATAATTTTTGCTGGTAACTAGGCTACATATGATGAAACAATGCGGAGGTTTTCCAATTTTTTTAATTTTTTATGTCTGTTTCAAAATGCGGTCAAAACGGTGGGCTTGACCGTTCCTATCTACTGGTTGAATCTTGGATTTTTTTGGTGTTTCTCTGATTAAATAGATACTTATGTACCTAGAAATGATTTTTGGAAAAATTGAAGAGCAAACTATGAGGCAGCTGCAGTTCAAATTTGACCCCCTTCCAGCTGAATCGGCGGGAATTTGTCTTTTTCACGAGAGGTGGATCAAAACTTTTTACACCCAAACATTTGGTCAATTGTGCATTAAATATGTCCTAGTATTTTATAAAATTTATTTGGTACAATTTTGCAAAAAAATCTATGGTAGGTCCTTCACAAAAAAACCTCATTTCGAGCACTCGAGAAATAGAAAATGAATTTTCCGTGCAAAGAAAATGAAAACTCCCTTAGGCAACATTGTTTGGAATTCCAATATGCACCGTTGTGCACAATATGGGATCATTTGAACAAACTATGCCGTGAATGTGGCCATAAGAGTGATCATTTGGCTTGAAAACCATGAATCTTCACGCATGATAGCTCATTTTAGAGAACACTTTTTTAAATTATTTACCCTATTACGAGTTTATAATTTTTGCTTGTAGCTTGTCCACATATAATGACACGATGCGAAGGTTTTCCAATTTTTTGAATTTTTTTGAATTTTTTATGCCCGTTTCAAAAAGCGGTCAAAACGGTGGGCTTGACCGTTCCTAACTAGTGGTTGAATCTTGGATTTTTTTGGTGTTTCTCTGATTAAATAGATACTTATGTACCTAGAAATGATTTTTGGAAAAATTGAAGAGCAAACTATGAGGCAGCTGCAGTTGAAATTTGACCCCCTTCCAGCTGAATCGGCGGGAATTTGTCTTTTTCACGAGAGGTGGATCAAAACTTTTTAGACCCAACCATTTGGTCAATTGTGCATTAAATATGTCCTAGTATTTTATAAAATTTATTTGGTACAATTTTGCAAAAAAAATCTATGGTAGGTCCTTCACAAAAAAACCTCATTTCGAGCACTCGAGAAATAGAAAATGAATTTTCCGTCCAAAGAAAATGAAAACTCCCTTAGGCAACATTGTTTGGAATTCCAATATGCACCGTTGTGCACAATATGAGATCATTTGAACAAACTATGCCATGAATGTGGCCATAAGAGTGATCATTTGGCTTGAAAGCCATGAATCTTCACACATGATAGCTCATTTCAGAGAACACTTTTTTAAATTATTTACCCTACTACAATTTTATAATTTTTGCTGGTAACTTGGCCACATATGATGACACGATGCGGAGGTTTTCCAATTTTTTGATTTTTTTTGAATTTTTTATGCCCGTTTCAAAATGCGGTCAAAACGGTGGGCTTGACCGTTCCTAGCTAGTGGTTGAATCTTGGATTTTTTTGGTGTTTCTCTGATTAAATAGATACTTATGTACCTAGAAATGATTTTTGGAAAAATTAAAGACCAAACTATGAGGCAGCTGCAGTTCAAATTTGACCCCCTTCCACCTGAATCGGCGGGAATTTGTCTTTTTCACGAGAGGTGGATCAAAACTTTTTACACCCAACCATTTGCTCAATTGTGCATTAAATATGTCCAAGTATTTTATAAAATTGATTTGGTACAATTTTGCAAAAAAAATCTATGGTAGGTCCTTCACAAAAAAACCTCATTTCGAGCACTCGAGAAATAGAAAATGAATTTTCCATCTAAAGAAAATGAAAACTACCTTAGGCAACATTGTTTGGAATTCCAATATGCACCGTTGTGCACAATATGAGATCATTTGGACAAACTATGCCATGAATGTGGCCATAAGAGTGATCATTTGGCTTGAAAGACATGAATCTTCATGCATGATAGCTCATTTCAGAGAACACTTTTTTAAATTATTTACCCTACTACAAGTTTATATTTTTTGCTGGTAACTTGGCCACATATGATGACACGATGCGGAGGTTTTCCAATTTTTTGAATGTTTTTGAATTTTTTATGCCCGTTTCAAAATGCGGTCAAAACGGCGGGCTTGACCGTTCCTAGCTAGTGGTTGAATCTTGGATTTTTTTGGTGTTTCTCTGATTTAATATATACTTATGTACCTAGAAATGATTTTTGGAAAAATTAAAGAGCAAACTATGAGGCACCTAGAGTTCAAATTTGACCCCCCTTCCAACTGAATCGGCGGGAATTTGTCTTTTTCACGAGAGGTGGATCAAAACTTTTTACACCCAACCATTTGGTCAATTGTGCATTAAATATGTCCTAGTATTTTATAAAATTGATTTGGTACAATTTTGCAAAAAAAATCTATGGTAGGTCCTTCACAAAAAAACCTCATTTCGAGCACTCGAGAAATAGAAAATGAATTTTCCGTGCAAAGAAAATGAAAACTCCCTTAGGCAACATTGTTTGGAATTCCAATATGCACCGTTGTGCACAATATGAGATCATTTGAACAAACTATGCCGTGAATGTGGCCATAAGAGTGATCATTTGGCTTGAAAGCCATGAATCTTCACACATGATAGCTCATTTCAGAGAACACTTTTTTAAATTATTTACCCTACTACAATTTTATAATTTTTGCTGGTAACTTGGCCACATATGATGACACGATGCGGAGGTTTTCCAATTTTTTGAATTTTTTTGAATTTTTTATGCCCGTTTCAAAATGCGGTCAAAACGGCGGGCTTGACCGTTCCTAGCTAGTGGTTGAATCTTGGATTTTTTTGGTGTTTCTCTGATTTAATATATACTTATGTACCTAGAAATGATTTTTGGAAAAATTAAAGAGCAAACTATGAGGCACCTAGAGTTCAAATTTGACCCCCCTTCCAACTGAATCGGCGGGAATTTGTCTTTTTCACGAGAGCTGGATCAAAACTTTTTACACCCAACCATTTGCTCAATTGTGAATTAAATATGTCCTAGTATTTTATAAAATTGATTTGGTACAATTTTGCAAAAAAAATCTATGGTAGGTCCTTCACAAAAAAACCTCATTTCGAGCACTCGAGAAATAGAAAATGAATTTTCCGTGCAAAGAAAATGAAAACTCCCTTAGGCAACATTGTTTGGAATTCCAATATGCACCGTTGTGCACAATATGAGATCATTTGGACAAACTATGCCATGAATGTGGCCATAAGAGTGATCATTTGGCTTGAAAGCCATGAATCTTCATGCATGATAGCTCATTTCAGAGAACACTTTTTTAAATTATTTACCCTACTACAAGTTTATATTTTTTGCTGGTAACTTGGCCACATATGATGACACGATGCGGAGGTTTTCCAATTTTTTGAATTTTTTTGAATTTTTTATGCCCGTTTCAAAATGCGGTCAAAACGGTGGGCTTGACCGTTCCTAACTAGTGGTTGAATCTTGGATTTTTTTTGGTGTTTCTCTGATTAAATAGATACTTATGTACCTAGAAATGATTTTTGGAAAAATTGAAGAGCAAACTATGAGGCAGCTGCAGTTCAAATTTGACCCCCTTCCAGCTGAATCGGCGGGAATTTGCCTTTTTCACGAGAGGTGGATCAAAACTTTTTACACCCAACCATTTGGTCAATTGTGCATTAAATATGTCCTAGTATTTTATAAAATTTATTTGGTACTATTTTGCAAAAAAATCTATGGTAGGTCCTTCACAAAAAAACCTCATTTCGAGCACTCGAGAAATAGAAAATGAATTTTCCGTGCAAAGAAAATGAAAACTCCCTTAGGCAACATAGTTTCGAATTCCAATATGCACCGTTGTGCACAATATGAGATCATTTGAACAAACTATGCCATCAATGTGGCCATAAGAGTGATCATTTGGCTTGAAAGCCATGAATCTTCACACATGATAGCTCATTTCAGAGAACACTTTTTTAAATTATTTACCCTACTACAATTTTATAATTTTTGCTGGTAACTTGCCCACATATGATGACACGATGCGGAGGTTTTCCAATTTTTTGAATTTTTTTGAATTTTTTATGCCCGTTTCAAAATGCGGTCAAAACGGCGGGCTTGACCGTTCCTAGCTAGTGGTTGAATCTTGGATTTTTTTTGGTGTTTCTATGATTTAATATATACTTATGTACCTAGAAATGATTTTTGGAAAAATTAAAGAGCAAACTATGAGGCACCTAGAGTTCAAATTTGACCCCCCTTCCAACTGAATCGGCGGGAATTTGTCTTTTTCACGAGAGGTGGATCAAAACTTTTTACACCCAACCATTTGGTCAATTGTGCATTAAATATGTCCTAGTATTTTATAAAATTGATTTGGTACAATTTTGCAAAAAAAATCTATGGTAGGTCCTTCACAAAAAAACCTCATTTCGAGCACTCGAGAAATAGAAAATGAATTTTCCGTGCAAAGAAAATGAAAACTCCCTTAGGCAACATTGTTTGGAATTCCAATATGCACCGTTGTGCACAATATGAGATCATTTGAACAAACTATGCCATGAATGTGGCCATAAGAGTGATCATTTGGCTTGAAAGCCATGAATCTTCACACATGATAGCTCATTTCAGAGAACACTTTTTTAAATTATTTACCCTACTACAATTTTATAATTTTTGCTGGTAACTTGGCCACATATGATGACACGATGCGGAGGTTTTCCAATTTTTTGAATTTTTTTGAATTTTTTATGCCCGTTTCAAAATGCGGTCAAAACGGTGGGCTTGACCGTTCCTAGCTAGTGGTTGAATCTTGGATTTTTTTGGTGTTTCTCTGATTAAATATATACTTATGTACCTAGAAATGATTTTTGGAAAAATTAAAGACCAAACTATGAGGCAGCTGCAGTTCAAATTTGACCCCCTTCCACCTGAATCGGCGGGAATTTGTCTTTTTCACGAGAGGTGGATCAAAACTTTTTACACCCAACCATTTGCTCAATTGTGCATTAAATATGTCCAAGTATTTTATAAAATTGATTTGGTACAATTTTGCAAAAAAAATCTATGGTAGGTCCTTCACAAAAAAACCTCATTTCGAGCACTCGAGAAATAGAAAATGAATTTTCCATCTAAAGAAAATGAAAACTCCCTTAGGCAACATTGTTTGGAATTCCAATATGCACCGTTGTGCACAATATGAGATCATTTGGACAAACTATGCCATGAATGTGGCCATAAGAGTGATCATTTGGCTTGAAAGCCATGAATCTTCATGCATGATAGCTCATTTCAGAGTACACTTTTTTAAATTATTTACCCTACTACAAGTTTATATTTTTTGCTGGTAACTTGGCCACATATGATGACACGATGCGGAGGTTTTCCAATTTTTTGAATTCTTTTGAATTTTTTATGCCAGTTTCAAAATGCGGTCAAAACGGCGGGCTTGACCGTTCCTAGCTAGTGGTTGAATCTTGGATTTTTTTGGTGTTTCTCTGATTTAATATATACTTATGTACCTAGAAATGATTTTTGGAAAAATTAAAGAGCAAACTATGAGGCACCTAGAGTTCAAATTTGACCCCCCTTCCAACTGAATCGGCGGGAATTTGTCTTTTTCACGAGAGGTGGATCAAAACTTTTTACACCCAACCATTTGGTCAATTGTGCATTAAATATGTCCTAGTATTTTATAAAATTGATTTGGTACAATTTTGCAAAAAAAATCTATGGTAGGTCCTTCACAAAAAAACCTCATTTCGAGCACTCGAGAAATAGAAAATGAATTTTCCGTGCAAAGAAAATGAAAACTCCCTTAGGCAACATTGTTTGGAATTCCAATATGCACCGTTGTGCACAATATGAGATCATTTGAACAAACTATGCCGTGAATGTGGCCATAAGAGTGATCATTTGGCTTGAAAACCATGAATCTTCACGCATGATAGCTCATTTCAGAGAACACTTTTTTAAATTATTTACCCTATTACAAGTTTATAATTTTTGCTGGTAACTTGTCCACATATGATGACACGATGCGAAGGTTTTCCAATTTTTTGAATTTTTTTGAATTTTTTATGCACGTTTCAAAATGCGGTCAAAACGGTGGGCTTGACCGTTCCTAACTAGTGGTTGAATCTTGGATTTTTTTTGGTGTTTCTCTGATTAAATAGATACTTATGTACCTAGAAATGATTTTTGGAAAAATTGAAGAGCAAACTATGAGGCAGCTGGAGTTCAAATTTGACACCCTTCCAGCTGAATCGGCGGGAATTTGCCTTTTTCACGAGAGGTGGATCAAAACTTTTTACACCCAACCATTTGGTCAATTGTGCATTAAATATGTCCTAGTATTTTATAAAATTTATTTGGTACTATTTTGCAAAAAAATCTATGGTAGGTCCTTCACAAAAAAACCTCATTTCGAGCACTCGAGAAATAGAAAATGAATTTTCCGTGCAAAGAAAATGAAAACTCCCTTAGGCAACATTGTTTGGAATTCCAATATGCACCGTTGTGCACAATATGAGATCATTTGAACAAACTATGCCATCAATGTGGCCATAAGAGTGATCATTTGGCTTGAAAGCCATGAATCTTCACACATGATAGCTCATTTCAGAGAACACTTTTTTAAATTATTTACCCTACTACAAGTTTATAACTTTTGCTGGTAACTTGGCCACATATGATGACACGATGCGGAGGTTTTCCATTTTTTGAATTTGTTTGAATTTTTTATGCCTGTTTCAAAATGCGGTCAAAACGGTGGGCTTGACCGTTCCTAGCTAGTGGTTGAATCTTGGATTTTTTTGGTGTTTCTCTGATTAAATAGATACTTATGTACCAAGAAATGATTTTTGGAAAAATTAAAGACCAAACTATGAGGCAGCTGCAGTTCAAATTTGACCCCCTTCCACCTGAATCGGCGGGAATTTGTCTTTTTCACGAGAGCTGGATCAAAACTTTTTACACCCAACCATTTGCTCAATTGTGAATTAAATATGTCCTAGTATTTTATAAAATTGATTTGGTACAATTTTGCAAAAAAAATCTATGGTAGGTCCTTCACAAAAAAACCTCATTTCGAGCACTCGAGAAATAGAAAATGAATTTTCCGTGCAAAGAAAATGAAAACTCCCTTAGGCAACATTGTTTGGAATTCCAATATGCACCGTTGTGCACAATATGAGATCATTTGGACAAACTATGCCATGAATGTGGCCATAAGAGTGATCATTTGGCTTGAAAGCCATGAATCTTCATGCATGATAGCTCATTTCAGAGAACACTTTTTTAAATTATTTACCCTACTACAAGTTTATATTTTTTGCTGGTAACTTGGCCACATATGATGACACGATGCGGAGGTTTTCCAATTTTTTGAATTTTTTTGAATTTTTTATGCCCGTTTCAAAATGCGGTCAAAACGGCGGGCTTGACCGTTCCTAGCTAGTGGTTGAATCTTGGATTTTTTTGGTGTTTCTCTGATTTAATATATACTTATGTACCTAGAAATGATTTTTGGAAAAATTAAAGAGCAAACTATGAGGCACCTAGAGTTCAAATTTGACCCCCCCTTCCAACTGAATCGGCGGGAATTTGTCTTTTTCACGAGAGGTGGATCAAAACTTTTTAGACCCAACCAATTGGTCAATTGTGCATTAAATATGTCCTAGTATTTTATAAAATTTATTTGGTAGAATTTTGCAACAAATCTATGGTAGGTCCTTCACAAAAAAACCTCATTTCGAGCACTCGAAAAATAGAAAATGAATTTTCCGTGCAAAGAAAATGAAAACTCCCTTAGGCAACATGGTTTGGAATTCCAAGATGCACCTTTGTCCACAATATGAGATCATTTGAACAAACTATGCCATGAATGTGGCCATAAGAGTGATCATTTGGCTTGAAAGCCATGAATCTTCACGCATGACAGCTCATTTCAAAGAACACTTTTTAAAAGTAATTACCGTATTACAAGTTTATAATTTTTGCTGGTAACTAGGCTACATATGATGAAACAATGCGAAGGTTTTCCAATTTTTTTAATTTTTTATGTCTGTTTCAAAATGCGGTCAAAACGGTGGGCTTGACCGTTCCTATCTACTGGTTGAATCTTGGATTTTTTTGGTGTTTCTCTGATTAAATAGATACTTATGTACCTAGAAATGATTTTTGGAAAAATTAAAGAGCAAACTATGAGGCAGCTGCAGTTCAAATTTGAGCCCCTTCCAACTAAATCAGCGGGAATTTGTCTTTTTCACGAGAGGTGGATCAAAATTTTTACACCCAACCATTTGGTCAATTGTGCATTAAATATGTCGTAGTATTTTATAAAATTGATTTGGTACAATTTTTCAAAAAAATCTATGGTTGGTCCTTCACAAAAAAACCTCATTTCAAGCACTCGAGAAATAGAAAATGAATTTTCCGTGCAAAGAACATGAAAACTCCCTTAGGCAACATTGTTTGGAATTCCAATATGCACCGTTGTGCACAATATGGGATCATTTGAACAAACTATAACGTGAATGTGGCCATAAGAGTGATCATTTGGCTTGAAAACCATGAATCTTCACGCATGATAGCTCATTTCAGAGAACACTTTTTTAAATTATTTACCCTATTACGAGTTTATAATATTTGCTGGTAGCTTGTCCACATATAATGACACGATGCGAAGGTTTTCCAATTTTTTGAATTTTTTTGAATTTTTTATGCCCGTTTCAAAAAGCGGTCAAAACGGTGGGCTTGACCGTTCCTAACTAGTGGTTGAATCTTGGATTTTTTGGTGTTTCTCTGATTAAATAGATACTTATGTACCTAGAAATGATTTTTGGAAAAATTGAAGAGCAAACTATGAGGCAGCTGTAGTTGAAATTTGACCCCCTTCCAACTGAATCGGCGGGAATTTGTCTTTTTCACGAGAGGTGGATCAAAACTTTTTACACCCAACCATTTGGTCAATTGTGCATTAAATATGTCCTAGTATTTTATAAAATTTATTTGCTACAATTTTGCAAAAAAATCTATGGTAGGTCCTTCACAAAAAAAAACCTCATTTCGAGCACTCGAGAAATAGAAAATGAATTTTCCATGCAAAGAAAATGAAAACTCCCTTAGGCAACATTGTTTGGAATTCCAATATGCACCGTTGTGCACAATATGAGATCATTTGAACAAACTATGCCATGAATGTGGCCATAAGAGTGATCATTTGGCTTGAAAGCCATGAATCTTCACACATGATAGCTCATTTCAGAGAACACTTTTTTAAATTATTTACCCTACTACAAGTTTATATTTTTTGCTGGTAACTTGGCCACATATGATGACACGATGCGGAGGTTTTCCAATTTTTTGAATTTTTTTGAATTTTTTATGCCCGTTTCAAAATGCGGTCAAAACGGCGGGCTTGACAGTTCCTAGCTAGTGGTTGAATCTTGGATTTTTTTGGTGTTTCTCTGATTTAATATATACTTATGTACCTAGAAATAATTTTTGGAAAAATTAAAGAGCAAACTATGAGGCACCTAGAGTTCAAATTTGACCCCCCTTCCAACTGAATCGGCGGGAATTTGTCTTTTTCACGAGAGGTGGATCAAAACTTTTTACACCCAACCATTTGGTCAATTGTGCATTAAATATGTCCTAGTATTTTATAAAATTGATTTGGTACAATTTTGCAAAAAAAATCTATGGTAGGTCCTTCACAAAAAAACCTCATTTCGAGCACTCGAGAAATAGAAAATGAATTTTCCGTGCAAAGAAAATGAAAACTCCCTTAGGCAACATTGTTTGGAATTCCAATATGCACCGTTGTGCACAATATGAGATCATTTGAACAAACTATGCCGTGAATGTGGCCATAAGAGTGATCATTTGGCTTGAAAGCCATGAATCTTCACACATGATAGCTCATTTCAGAGAACACTTTTTTAAATTATTTACCCTACTACAATTTTATAATTTTTGCTGGTAACTTGGCCACATATGATGACACGATGCGGAGGTTTTCCAATTTTTTGAATTTTTTTGAATTTTTTATGCCCGTTTCAAAATGTGGTCAAAACGGCGGGCTTGACCGTTCCTAACTAGTGGTTGAATCTTGGATTTTTTTGGTGTTTCTCTGATTAAATAGATACTTATGTACCTAGAAATGATTTTTGGAAAAATTGAAGAGCAAACTATGAGGCAGCTGCAGTTGAAATTTGACCCCCTTCCAGCTGAATCGGCGGGAATTTGTCTTTTTCACGAGAGGTGGATCAAAACTTTTTACACCCAACCATTTGGTCAATTGTGCATTAAATATGTCCTAGTATTTTATAAAATTTATTTGCTACAATTTTGCAAAAAAATCTATGGTAGGTCCTTCACAAAAAAAACCTCATTTCGAGCACTCGAGAAATAGAAAATGAATTTTCCGTGCAAAGAAAATGAAAACTCCCTTAGGCAACATTGTTTGGAATTCCAATATGCACCGTTGTGCACAATATGAGATCATTTGAACAAACTATGCCGTGAATGTGGCCATAAGAGTGATCATTTGGCTTGAAAGCCATGAATCTTCACACATGATAGCTCATTTCAGAGAACACTTTTTTAAATTATTTACCCTACTACAATTTTATAATTTTTGCTGGTAACTTGGCCACATATGATGACACGATGCGGAGGTTTTCCAATTTTTTGAATTTTTTTGAATTTTTTATGCCCGTTTCAAAATGCGGTCAAAACGGTGGGCTTGACCGTTCCTAGCTAGTGGTTGAATCTTGGATTTTTTTGGTGTTACTCTGATTAAATAGATACTTATGTACCTAGAAATGATTTTTGGAAAAATTAAAGACCAAACTATGAGGCAGCTGCAGTTCAAATTTGACCCCCTTCCACCTGAATCGGCGGGAATTTGTCTTTTTCACGAGAGGTGGATCAAAACTTTTTACACCCAACCATTTGCTCAATTGTGCATTAAATATGTCCAAGTATTTTATAAAATTGATTTGGTACAATTTTGCAAAAAAAATCTATGGTAGGTCCTTCACAAAAAAACCTCATTTCGAGCACTCGAGAAATAGAAAATGAATTTTCCATCTAAAGAAAATGAAAACTCCCTTAGGCAACATTGTTTGGAATTCCAATATGCACCGTTGTGCACAATATGAGATCATTTGGACAAACTATGCCATGAATGTGGCCATAAGAGTGATCATTTGGCTTGAAAGCCATGAATCTTCATGCATGATAGCTCATTTCAGAGAACACTTTTTTAAATTATTTACCCTACTACAAGTTTATATTTTTTGCTGGTAACTTGGCCACATATGATGACACGATGCGGAGGTTTTCCAATTTTTTGAATTTTTTTGAATTTTTTATGCCCGTTTCAAAATGCGGTCAAAACGGCGGGCTTGACCGTTCCTAGCTAGTGGTTGAATCTTGGATTTTTTTGGTGTTTCTCTGATTTAATATATACTTATGTACCTAGAAATGATTTTTGGAAAAATTAAAGAGCAAACTATGAGGCACCTAGAGTTCAAATTTGACCCCCCTTCCAACTGAATCGGCGGGAATTTGTCTTTTTCACGAGAGGTGGATCAAAACTTTTTAGACCCAACCAATTGGTCAATTGTGCATTAAATATGTCCTAGTATTTTATAAAATTTATTTGGTAGAATTTTGCAACAAATCTATGGTAGGTCCTTCACAAAAAAACCTCATTTCGAGCACTCGAAAAATAGAAAATGAATTTTCCGTGCAAAGAAAATGAAAACTCCCTTAGGCAACATGGTTTGGAATTCCAAGATGCACCTTTGTCCACAATATGAGATCATTTGAACAAACTATGCCATGAATGTGGCCATAAGAGTGATCATTTGGCTTGAAAGCCATGAATCTTCACGCATGACAGCTCATTTCAAAGAACACTTTTTAAAAGTAATTACCGTATTACAAGTTTATAATTTTTGCTGGTAACTAGGCTACATATGATGAAACAATGCGAAGGTTTTCCAATTTTTTTAATTTTTTATGTCTGTTTCAAAATGCGGTCAAAACAGTGGGCTTGACCGTTCCTATCTACTGGTTGAATCTTGGATTTTTTTGGTGTTTCTCTGATTAAATAGATACTTATGTACCTAGAAATGATTTTTGGAAAAATTAAAGACCAAACTATGAGGCAGCTGCAGTTCAAATTTGACCCCCTTCCACCTGAATCGGCGGGAATTTGTCTTTTTCACGAGAGGTGGATCAAAACTTTTTACACCCAACCATTTGCTCAATTGTGCATTAAATATGTCCAAGTATTTTATAAAATTGATTTGGTACAATTTTGCAAAAAAAATCTATGGTAGGTCCTTCACAAAAAAACCTCATTTCGAGCACTCGAGAAATAGAAAATGAATTTTCCATCTAAAGAAAATGAAAACTCCCTTAGGCAACATTGTTCGGAATTCCAATATGCACCGTTGTGCACAATATGAGATCATTTGGACAAACTATGCCATGAATGTGGCCATAAGAGTGATCATTTGGCTTGAAAGCCATGAATCTTCATGCATGATAGCTCATTTCAGAGAACACTTTTTTAAATTATTTACCCTACTACAAGTTTATATTTTTTGCTGGTAACTTGGCCACATATGATGACACGATGCGGAGGTTTTCCAATTTTTTGAATTTTTTTGAATTTTTTATGCCCGTTTCAAAATGCGGTCAAAACGGCGGGCTTGACCGTTCCTAGCTAGTGGTTGAATCTTGGATTTTTTTGGTGTTTCTCTGATTTAATATATACTTATGTACCTAGAAATGATTTTTGGAAAAATTAAAGAGCAAACTATGAGGCACCTAGAGTTCAAATTTGACCCCCCTTCCAACTGAATCGGCGGGAATTTGTCTTTTTCACGAGAGGTGGATCAAAACTTTTTAGACCCAACCAATTGGTCAATTGTGCATTAAATATGTCCTAGTATTTTATAAAATTTATTTGGTAGAATTTTGCAACAAATCTATGGTAGGTCCTTCACAAAAAAACCTCATTTCGAGCACTCGAAAAATAGAAAATGAATTTTCCGTGCAAAGAAAATGAAAACTCCCTTAGGCAACATGGTTTGGAATTCCAAGATGCACCTTTGTCCACAATATGAGATCATTTGAACAAACTATGCCATGAATGTGGCCATAAGAGTGATCATTTGGCTTGAAAGCCATGAATCTTCACGCATGACAGCTCATTTCAAAGAACACTTTTTAAAAGTAATTACCGTATTACAAGTTTATAATTTTTGCTGGTAACTAGGCTACATATGATGAAACAATGCGAAGGTTTTCCAATTTTTTTAATTTTTTATGTCTGTTTCAAAATGCGGTCAAAACAGTGGGCTTGACCGTTCCTATCTACTGGTTGAATCTTGGATTTTTTTGGTGTTTCTCTGATTAAATAGATACTTATGTACCTAGAAATGATTTTTGGAAAAATTAAAGACCAAACTATGAGGCAGCTGCAGTTCAAATTTGACCCCCTTCCACCTGAATCGGCGGGAATTTGTCTTTTTCACGAGAGGTGGATCAAAACTTTTTACACCCAACCATTTGCTCAATTGTGCATTAAATATGTCCAAGTATTTTATAAAATTGATTTGGTACAATTTTGCAAAAAAAATCTATGGTAGGTCCTTCACAAAAAAACCTCATTTCGAGCACTCGAGAAATAGAAAATGAATTTTCCATCTAAAGAAAATGAAAACTCCCTTAGGCAACATTGTTCGGAATTCCAATATGCACCGTTGTGCACAATATGAGATCATTTGGACAAACTATGCCATGAATGTGGCCATAAGAGTGATCATTTGGCTTGAAAGCCATGAATCTTCATGCATGATAGCTCATTTCAGAGAACACTTTTTTAAATTATTTACCCTACTACAAGTTTATATTTTTTGCTGGTAACTTGGCCACATATGATGACACGATGCGGAGGTTTTCCAATTTTTTGAATTTTTTTGAATTTTTTATGCCCGTTTCAAAATGCGGTCAAAACGGCGGGCTTGACCGTTCCTAGCTAGTGGTTGAATCTTGGATTTTTTTGGTGTTTCTCTGATTTAATATATACTTATGTACCTAGAAATGATTTTTGGAAAAATTAAAGAGCAAACTATGAGGCACCTAGAGTTCAAATTTGACCCCCCTTCCAACTGAATCGGCGGGAATTTGTCTTTTTCACGAGAGGTGGATCAAAACTTTTTAGACCCAACCAATTGGTCAATTGTGCATTAAATATGTCCTAGTATTTTATAAAATTTATTTGGTAGAATTTTGCAACAAATCTATGGTAGGTCCTTCACAAAAAAACCTCATTTCGAGCACTCGAAAAATAGAAAATGAATTTTCCGTGCAAAGAAAATGAAAACTCCCTTAGGCAACATGGTTTGGAATTCCAAGATGCACCTTTGTCCACAATATGAGATCATTTGAACAAACTATGCCATGAATGTGGCCATAAGAGTGATCATTTGGCTTGAAAGCCATGAATCTTCACGCATGACAGCTCATTTCAAAGAACACTTTTTAAAAGTAATTACCGTATTACAAGTTTATAATTTTTGCTGGTAACTAGGCTACATATGATGAAACAATGCGAAGGTTTTCCAATTTTTTTAATTTTTTATGTCTGTTTCAAAATGCGGTCAAAACAGTGGGCTTGACCGTTCCTATCTACTGGTTGAATCTTGGATTTTTTTGGTGTTTCTCTGATTAAATAGATACTTATGTACCTAGAAATGATTTTTGGAAAAATTAAAGACCAAACTATGAGGCAGCTGCAGTTCAAATTTGACCCCCTTCCACCTGAATCGGCGGGAATTTGTCTTTTTCACGAGAGGTGGATCAAAACTTTTTACACCCAACCATTTGCTCAATTGTGCATTAAATATGTCCAAGTATTTTATAAAATTGATTTGGTACAATTTTGCAAAAAAAATCTATGGTAGGTCCTTCACAAAAAAACCTCATTTCGAGCACTCGAGAAATAGAAAATGAATTTTCCATCTAAAGAAAATGAAAACTCCCTTAGGCAACATTGTTTGGAATTCCAATATGCACCGTTGTGCACAATATGAGATCATTTGGACAAACTATGCCATGAATGTGGCCATAAGAGTGATCATTTGGCTTGAAAGCCATGAATCTTCATGCATGATAGCTCATTTCAGAGAACACTTTTTTAAATTATTTACCCTACTACAAGTTTATATTTTTTGCTGGTAACTTGGCCACATATGATGACACGATGCGGAGGTTTTCCAATTTTTTGAATTTTTTTGAATTTTTTATGCCCGTTTCAAAATGCGGTCAAAACGGCGGGCTTGACCGTTCCTAGCTAGTGGTTGAATCTTGGATTTTTTTGGTGTTTCTCTGATTTAATATATACTTATGTACCTAGAAATGATTTTTGGAAAAATTAAAGAGCAAACTATGAGGCACCTAGAGTTCAAATTTGACCCCCCTTCCAACTGAATCGGCGGGAATTTGTCTTTTTCACGAGAGGTGGATCAAAACTTTTTAGACCCAACCAATTGGTCAATTGTGCATTAAATATGTCCTAGTATTTTATAAAATTTATTTGGTAGAATTTTGCAACAAATCTATGGTAGGTCCTTCACAAAAAAACCTCATTTCGAGCACTCGAAAAATAGAAAATGAATTTTCCGTGCAAAGAAAATGAAAACTCCCTTAGGCAACATGGTTTGGAATTCCAAGATGCACCTTTGTCCACAATATGAGATCATTTGAACAAACTATGCCATGAATGTGGCCATAAGAGTGATCATTTGGCTTGAAAGCCATGAATCTTCACGCATGACAGCTCATTTCAAAGAACACTTTTTAAAAGTAATTACCGTATTACAAGTTTATAATTTTTGTTGGTAACTAGGCTACATATGATGAAACAATGCGAAGGTTTTCCAATTTTTTTAATTTTTTATGTCTGTTTCAAAATGCGGTCAAAACAGTGGGCTTGACCGTTCCTATCTACTGGTTGAATCTTGGATTTTTTTGGTGTTTCTATGATTAAATAGATACTTATGTACCTAGAAATGATTTTTGGAAAAATTAAAGAGCAAACTATGAGGCAGCTGCAGTTCAAATTTGAGCCCCTTCCAACTAAATCAGCGGGAATTTGTCTTTTTCACGAGAGGTGGATCAAAATTTTTACACCCAACCATTTGGTCAATTGTGCATTAAATATGTCGTAGTATTTTATAAAATTGATTTGGTACAATTTTTCAAAAAAATCTATGGTTGGTCCTTCACAAAAAAACCTCATTTCAAGCACTCGAGAAATAGAAAATGAATTTTCCGTGCAAAGAACATGAAAACTCCCTTAGGCAACATTGTTTGGAATTCCAATATGCACCGTTGTGCACAATATGGGATCATTTGAACAAACTATGCCGTGAATGTGGCCATAAGAGTGATCATTTGGCTTGAAAACCATGAATCTTCACGCATGATAGCTCATTTCAGAGAACACTTTTTTAAATTATTTACCCTATTACGAGTTTATAATTTTTGCTGGTAGCTTGTCCACATATAATGACACGATGCGAAGGTTTTCCAATTTTTTGAATTTTTTTGAATTTTTTATGCCCGTTTCAAAAAGCGATCAAAACGGTGGGCTTGACCGTTCCTAACTAGTGGTTGAATCTTGGATTTTTTGGTGTTTCTCTGATTAAATAGATACTTATGTACCTAGAAATGATTTTTGGAAAAATTGAAGAGCAAACTATGAGGCAGCTGCAGTTGAAATTTGACCCCCTTCCACCTGAATCGGCGGGAATTTGTCTTTTTCACGAGAGGTGGATCAAAACTTTTTACACCCAACCATTTGGTCAATTGTGCATTAAATATGTCCTAGTATTTTATAAAATTTATTTGCTACAATTTTGCAAAAAAATCTATGGTAGGTCCTTCACAAAAAAAACCTCATTTCGAGCACTCGAGAAATAGAAAATGAATTTTCCGTGCAAAGAAAATGAAAACTCCCTTAGGCAACATTGTTTGGAATTCCAATATGCACCGTTGTGCACAATATGAGATCATTTGAACAAACTATGCCATGAATGTGGCCATAAGAGTGATCATTTGGCTTGAAAGCCATGAATCTTCACACATGATAGCTCATTTCAGAGAACACTTTTTTAAATTATTTACCCTACTACAATTTTATAATTTTTGCTGGTAACTTGGCCACATATGATGACACGATGCGGAGGTTTTCCAATTTTTTGAATTTTTTTGAATTTTTTATGCCCGTTTCAAAATGCGGTCAAAACGGTGGGCTTGACCGTTCCTAGCTAGTGGTTGAATCTTGGATTTTTTTGGTGTTTCTCTGATTAAATAGATACTTATGTACCTAGAAATGATTTTTGGAAAAATTAAAGACCAAACTATGAGGCAGCTGCAGTTCAAATTTGACCCCCTTCCACCTGAATCGGCGGGAATTTGTCTTTTTCACGAGAGGTGGATCAAAACTTTTTACACCCAACCATTTGCTCAATTGTGCATTAAATATGTCCAAGTATTTTATAAAATTGATTTGGTACAATTTTGCAAAAAAAATCTATGGTAGGTCCTTCACAAAAAAACCTCATTTCGAGCACTCGAGAAATAGAAAATGAATTTTCCATCTAAAGAAAATGAAAACTCCCTTAGGCAACATTGTTTGGAATTCCAATATGCACCGTTGTGCACAATATGAGATCATTTGGACAAACTATGCCATGAATGTGGCCATAAGAGTGATCATTTGGCTCGAAAGCCATGAATCTTCATGCATGATAGCTCATTTCAGAGAACACTTTTTTAAATTATTTACCCTACTACAAGTTTATATTTTTTGCTCGTAACTTGGCCACATATGATGACACGATGCGGAGGTTTTCCAATTTTTTGAATTTTTTTGAATTTTTTATGCCCGTTTCAAAATGCGGTCAAAACGGCGGGCTTGACCGTTCCTAGCTAGTGGTTGAATCTTGGATTTTTTTGGTGTTTCTCTGATTTAATATATACTTATGTACCTAGAAATGATTTTTGGAAAAATTAAAGAGCAAACTATGAGGCACCTAGAGTTCAAATTTGACCCCCCTTCCAACTGAATCGGCGGGAATTTGTCTTTTTCACGAGAGGTGGATCAAAACTTTTTACACCCAACCATTTGGTCAATTGTGCATTAAATATGTCCTAGTATTTTATAAAATTTATTTGGTAGAATTTTGCAACAAATCTATGGTAGGTCCTTCACAAAAAAACCTCATTTCGAGCACTCGAAAAATAGAAAATGAATTTTCCGTGCAAAGAAAATGAAAACTCCCTTAGGCAACATGGTTTGGAATTCCAAGATGCACCTTTGTCCACAATATGAGATCATTTGAACAAACTATGCCATGAATGTGGCCATAAGAGTGATCATTTGGCTTGAAAGCCATGAATCTTCACGCATGACAGCTCATTTCAAAGAACACTTTTTAAAAGTAATTACCGTATTACAAGTTTATAATTTTTGCTGGTAACTAGGCTACATATGATGAAACAATGCGAAGGTTTTCCAATTTTTTTAATTTTTTATGTCTGTTTCAAAATGCGGTCAAAACAGTGGGCTTGACCGTTCCTATCTACTGGTTGAATCTTGGATTTTTTTGGTGTTTCTATGATTAAATAGATACTTATGTACCTAGAAATGATTTTTGGAAAAATTAAAGAGCAAACTATGAGGCAGCTGCAGTTCAAATTTGAGCCCCTTCCAACTAAATCAGCGGGAATTTGTCTTTTTCACGAGAGGTGGATCAAAATTTTTACACCCAACCATTTGGTCAATTGTGCATTGAATATGTCCAAGTATTTTATAAAATTGATTTGGTACAATTTTGCAAAAAAAATCTATGGTAGGTCCTTCACAAAAAAACCTCATTTCGAGCACTCGAGAAATAGAAAATGAATTTTCCATCTAAAGAAAATGAAAACTCCCTTAGGCAACATTGTTTGGAATTCCAATATGCACCGTTGTGCACAATATGAGATCATTTGGACAAACTATGCCATGAATGTGGCCATAAGAGTGATCATTTGGCTCGAAAGCCATGAATCTTCATGCATGATAGCTCATTTCAGAGAACACTTTTTTAAATTATTTACCCTACTACAAGTTTATATTTTTTGCTGGTAACTTGGCCACATATGATGACACGATGCGGAGGTTTTCCAATTTTTTGAATTTTTTTGAATTTTTTATGCCCGTTTCAAAATGCGGTCAAAACGGCGGGCTTGACCGTTCCTAGCTAGTGGTTGAATCTTGGATTTTTTTGGTGTTTCTCTGATTTAATATATACTTATGTACCTAGAAATGATTTTTGGAAAAATTAAAGAGCAAACTATGAGGCACCTAGAGTTCAAAGTTGACCCCCCTTCCAACTGAATCGGCGGGAATTTGTCTTTTTCACGAGAGGTGGATCAAAACTTTTTACACCCAACCATTTGGTCAATTGTGCATTAAATATGTCCTAGTATTTTATAAAATTTATTTGCTACAATTTTGCAAAAAAATCTATGGTAGGTCCTTCACAAAAAAAACCTCATTTCGAGCACTCGAGAAATAGAAAATGAATTTTCCGTGCAAAGAAAATGAAAACTCCCTTAGGCAACATTGTTTGGAATTCCAATATGCACCGTTGTGCACAATATGAGATCATTTGAACAAACTATGCCATGAATGTGGCCATAAGAGTGATCATTTGGCTTGAAAGCCATGAATCTTCACACATGATAGCTCATTTCAGAGAACACTTTTTTAAATTATTTACCCTACTACAATTTTATAATTTTTGCTGGTAACTTGGCCACATATGATGACACGATGCGGAGGTTTTCCAATTTTTTGAATTTTTTTGAATTTTTTATGCCCGTTTCAAAATGCGGTCAAAACGGTGGGCTTGACCGTTCCTAGCTAGTGGTTGAATCTTGGATTTTTTTGGTGTTTCTCTGATTAAATAGATACTTATGTACCTAGAAATGATTTTTGGAAAAATTAAAGACCAAACTATGAGGCAGCTGCAGTTCAAATTTGACCCCCTTCCACCTGAATCGGCGGGAATTTGTCTTCTTCACGAGAGGTGGATCAAAACTTTTTACACCCAACCATTTGCTCAATTGTGCATTAAATATGTCCAAGTATTTTATAAAATTGATTTGGTACAATTTTGCAAAAAAAATCTATGGTAGGTCCTTCACAAAAAAACCTCATTTCGAGCACTCGAGAAATAGAAAATGAATTTTCCATCTAAAGAAAATGAAAACTCCCTTAGGCAACATTGTTTGGAATTCCAATATGCACCGTTGTGCACAATATGAGATCATTTGGACAAACTATGCCATGAATGTGGCCATAAGAGTGATCATTTGGCTCGAAAGCCATGAATCTTCATGCATGATAGCTCATTTCAGAGAACACTTTTTTAAATTATTTACCCTACTACAAGTTTATATTTTTTGCTGGTAACTTGGCCACATATGATGACACGATGCGGAGGTTTTCCAATTTTTTGAATTTTTTTGAATTTTTTATGCCCGTTTCAAAATGCGGTCAAAACGGCGGGCTTGACCGTTCCTAGCTAGTGGTTGAATCTTGGATTTTTTTTGGTGTTTCTCTGATTTAATATATACTTATGTACCTAGAAATGATTTTTGGAAAAATTAAAGAGCAAACTATGAGGCACCTAGAGTTCAAATTTGACCCCCCTTCCAACTGAATCGGCGGGAATTTGTCTTTTTCACGAGAGGTGGATCAAAACTTTTTACACCCAACCATTTGGTCAATTGTGCATTAAATATGTCCTAGTATTTTATAAAATTTATTTGCTACAATTTTGCAAAAAAATCTATGGTAGGTCCTTCACAAAAAAAACCTCATTTCGAGCACTCGAGAAATAGAAAATGAATTTTCCGTGCAAAGAAAATGAAAACTCCCTTAGGCAACATTGTTTGGAATTCCAATATGCACCGTTGTGCACAATATGAGATCATTTGAACAAACTATGCCATGAATGTGGCCATAAGAGTGATCATTTGGCTTGAAAGCCATGAATCTTCACACATGATAGCTCATTTCAGAGAACACTTTTTTAAATTATTTACCCTACTACAATTTTATAATTTTTGCTGGTAACTTGGCCACATATGATGACACGATGCGGAGGTTTTCCAATTTTTTGAATTTTTTTGAATTTTTTATGCCCGTTTCAAAATGCGGTCAAAACGGTGGGCTTGACCGTTCCTAGCTAGTGGTTGAATCTTGGATTTTTTTTTGTGTTTCTCTGATTAAATAGATACTTATGTACCTAGAAATGATTTTTGGAAAAATTAAAGACCAAACTATGAGGCAGCTGCAGTTCAAATTTGACCCCCTTCCACCTGAATCGGCGGGAATTTGTCTTTTTCACGAGAGGTGGATCAAAACTTTTTACACCCAACCATTTGCTCAATTGTGCATTAAATATGTCCAAGTATTTTATAAAATTGATTTGGTACAATTTTGCAAAAAAAATCTATGGTAGGTCCTTCACAAAAAAACCTCATTTCGAGCACTCGAGAAATAGAAAATGAATTTTCCATCTAAAGAAAATGAAAACTCCCTTAGGCAACATTGTTTGGAATTCCAATATGCACCGTTGTGCACAATATGAGATCATTTGGACAAACTATGCCATGAATGTGGCCATAAGAGTGATCATTTGGCTTGAAAGCCATGAATCTTCATGCATGATAGCTCATTTCAGAGAACACTTTTTTAAATTATTTACCCTACTACAAGTTTATATTTTTTGCTGGTAACTTGGCCACATATGATGACACGATGCGGAGGTTTTCCAATTTTTTGAATTTTTTTGAATTTTTTATGCCCGTTTCAAAATGCGGTCAAAACGGCGGGCTTGACCGTTCCTAGCTAGTGGTTGAATCTTGGATTTTTTTGGTGTTTCTCTGATTTAATATATACTTATGTACCTAGAAATGATTTTTGGAAAAATTAAAGAGCAAACTATGAGGCACCTAGAGTTCAAATTTGACCCCCCTTCCAACTGAATCGGCGGGAATTTGTCTTTTTCACGAGAGGTGGATCAAAACTTTTTACACCCAACCATTTGGTCAATTGTGCATTAAATATGTCCTAGTATTTTATAAAATTGATTTGGTACAATTTTGAAAAAAAAATCTATGGTAGGTCCTTCACAAAAAAACCTCATTTCGAGCACTCGAGAAATAGAAAATGAATTTTCCGTGCAAAGAAAATGAAAACTCCCTTAGGCAACATTGTTTTGAATTCCAATATGCACCGTTGTGCACAATATGAGATCATTTGAACAAACTATGCCGTGAATGTGGCCATAAGAGTGATCATTTGGCTTGAAAGCCAAGAATCTTCACACATGATAGCTCATTTCAGAGAACACTTTTTTAAATTATTTACCCTACTACAATTTTATAATTTTTGCTGGTAACTTGGCCACATATGATGATACGATGCGGAGGTTTTCCAATTTTTTGAATTTTTTTGAATTTTTTATGCCCGTTTCAAAATGTGGTCAAAACGGCGGGCTTGACCGTTCCTAGCTAGTGGTTGAATCTTGGATTTTTTTGGTGTTTCTCTGATTTAATATATACTTATGTACCTAGAAATGATTTTTGGAAAAATTAAAGAGCAAACTATGAGGCACCTAGAGTTCAAATTTGACCCCCCTTCCAACTGAATCGGCGGGAATTTGTCTTTTTCACGAGAGCTGGATCAAAACTTTTTACACCCAACCATTTGCTCAATTGTGAATTAAATATGTCCTAGTATTTTATAAAATTGATTTGGTACAATTTTGCAAAAAAAATCTATGGTAGGTCCTTCACAAAAAAACCTCATTTCGAGCACTCGAGAAATAGAAAATGAATTTTCCGTGCAAAGAAAATGAAAACTCCCTTAGGCAACATTGTTTGGAATTCCAATATGCACCGTTGTGCACAATATGAGATCATTTGGACAAACTATGCCATGAATGTGGCCATAAGAGTGATCATTTGGCTTGAAAGCCATGAATCTTCATGCATGATAGCTCATTTCAGAGAACACTTTTTTAAATTATTTACCCTACTACAAGTTTATATTTTTTGCTGGTAACTTGGCCACATATGATGACACGATGCGGAGGTTTTCCAATTTTTTGAATTTATTTGAATTTTTTATGCCCGTTTCAAAATGCGGTCAAAACGGTGGGCTTGACCGTTCCTAACTAGTGGTTGAATCTTGGATTTTTTTTGGTGTTTCTCTGATTAAATAGATACTTATGTACCTAGAAATGATTTTTGGAAAAATTGAAGAGCAAACTATGAGGCAGCTGCAGTTCAAATTTGACCCCCTTCCAGCTGAATCGGCGGGAATTTGCCTTTTTCACGATAGGTGGATCAAAACTTTTTACACCCAACCATTTGGTCAATTGTGCATTAAATATGTCCTAGTATTTTATAAAATTGATTTGGTACAATTTTGCAAAAAAATCTATGGTAGGTCCTTCACAAAAAAACCTCATTTCGAGCACTCGAGAAATAGAAAATGAATTTTCCATGCAAAGAAAATGAAAACTCCCTTAGGCAACATTGTTTGGAATTCCAATATGCACCGTTGTGCACAATATGAGATCATTTGAACAAACTATGCCGTGAATGTGGCCAAAAGAGTGATCATTTGGCTTGAAAGCCATGAATCTTCACACATGATAGCTCATTTCAGAGAACACTTTTTTAAATTATTTACCCTACTACAATTTTATAATTTTTGCTGGTAACTTGGCCACATATGATGACACGATGCGGAGGTTTTCCAATTTTTTGAATTTTTTTGTATTTTTTATGCCCGTTTCAAAATGCGGTCAAAACGGCGGGCTTGACCGTTCCTAGCTAGTGGTTGAATCTTGGATTTTTTTGGTGTTTCTCTGATTTAATATATACTTATGTACCTAGAAATGATTTTTGGAAAAATTAAAGAGCAAACTATGAGGCACCTAGAGTTCAAATTTGACCCCCCTTCCAACTGAATCGGCGGGAATTTGTCTTTTTCACGAGAGCTGGATCAAAACTTTTTACACCCAACCATTTGCTCAATTGTGAATTAAATATGTCCTAGTATTTTATAAAATTGATTTGGTACAATTTTGCAAAAAAAATCTATGGTAGGCCCTTCACAAAAAAACCTCATTTCGAGCACTCAAGAAATAGAAAATTAATTTTCCGTGCAAAGAAAATGAAAACTCCCTTAGGCAACATTGTTTGGAATTCCAATATGCACCGTTGTGCACAATATGAGATCATTTGGACAAACTATGCCATGAATGTGGCCATAAGAGTGATCATTTGGCTTGAAAGCCATGAATCTTCATGCATGATAGCTCATTTCAGAGAACACTTTTTTAAATTATTTACCCTACTACAAGTTTATATTTTTTGCTGGTAACTTGGCCACATATGATGACACGATGCGGAGGTTTTCCAATTTTTTGAATTTTTTTGAATTTTTTATGCCCGTTTCAAAATGCGGTCAAAACGGTGGGCTTGACCGTTCCTAACTAGTGGTTGAATCTTGGATTTTTTTTGGTGTTTCTCTGATTAAATAGATACTTATGTACCTAGAAATGATTTTTGGAAAAATTGAAGAGCAAACTATGAGGCAGCTGCAGTTCAAATTTGACCCCCTTCCAGCTGAATCGGCGGGAATTTGCCTTTTTCACGAGAGGTGGATCAAAACTTTTTACACCCAACCATTTGGTCAATTGTGCATTAAATATGTCCTAGTATTTTATAAAATTTATTTGGTACTATTTTGCAAAAAAATCTATGGTAGGTCCTTCACAAAAAAAACCTCATTTCGAGCACTCGACAAATAGAAAATGAATTTTCCGTGCAAAGAAAATGAAAACTCCCTTAGGCAACATTGTTTGGAATTCCAATATGCACCGTTGTGCACAATATGAGATCATTTGAACAAACTATGCCATCAATGTGGCCATAAGAGTGATCATTTGGCTTGAAAGCCATGAATTTTCACACATGATAGCTCATTTCAGAGAACACTTTTTTAAATTATTTACCCTACTACAATTTTATAATTTTTGCTGGTAACTTGGCCACATATGATGACACGATGCGGAGGTTTTCCAATTTTTTGAATTTTTTTGAATTTTTTATGCCCGTTTCAAAATGCGGTCAAAACGGCGGGCTTGACCGTTCCTAGCTAGTGGTTGAATCTTGGATTTTTTTGGTGTTTCTCTGATTTAATATATACTTATGTACCTAGAAATGATTTTTGGAAAAATTAAAGAGCAAACTATGAGGCACCTAGAGTTCAAATTTGACCCCCCTTCCAACTGAATCGGCGGGAATTTGTCTTTTTCACGAGAGGTGGATCAAAACTTTTTACACCCAACCATTTGATCAATTGTGCATTAAATATGTCCTAGTATTTTATAAAATTGATTTGGTACAATTTTGCAAAAAAAATCTATGTTAGGTCCTTCACAAAAAAACCTCATTTCGAGCACTCGAGAAATAGAAAATGAATTTTCCGTGCAAAGAAAATGAAAACTCCCTTAGGCAACATTGTTTGGAATTCCAATATGCACCGTTGTGCACAATAAGAGATCATTTGAACAAACTATGCCATGAATGTGGCCATAAGAGTGATCATTTGGCTTGAAAGCTATGAATCTTCACACATGATAGCTCATTTCAGAGAACACTTTTTTAAATTATTTACCCTACTACAATTTTATAATTTTTGCTGGTAACTTGGCCACATATGATGACACGATGCGGAGGTTTTCCAATTTTTTGAATTTTTTTGAATTTTTTATGCCCGTTTCAAAATGCGGTCAAAACGGTGGGCTTGACCGTTCCTAGCTAGTGGTTGAATCTTGGATTTTTTTGGTGTTTCTCTGATTAAATATATACTTATGTACCTAGAAATGATTTTTGGAAAAATTAAAGACCAAACTATGAGGCAGCTGCAGTTCAAATTTGACCCCCTTCCACCTGAATCGGCGGGAATTTGTCTTTTTCACGAGAGGTGGATCAAAACTTTTTACACCCAACCATTTGCTCAATTGTGCATTAAATATGTCCAAGTATTTTATAAAATTGATTTGGTACAATTTTGCAAAAAAAATCTATGGTAGGTCCTTCACAAAAAAACCTCATTTCGAGCACTCGAGAAATAGAAAATGAATTTTCCATCTAAAGAAAATGAAAACTCCCTTAGGCAACATTGTTTGGAATTCCAATATGCACAGTTGTGCACAATATGAGATCATTTGGACAAACTATGCCATGAATGTGGCCATAAGAGTGATCATTTGGCTTGAAAGCCATGAATCTTCATGCATGATAGCTCATTTCAGAGAACACTTTTTTAAATTATTTACCCTACTACAAGTTTATATTTTTTGCTGGTAACTTGGCCACATATGATGACACGATGCGGAGGTTTTCCAATTTTTTGAATTTTTTTGAATTTTTTATGCCCGTTTCAAAATGCGGTCAAAACGGCGGGCTTGACCGTTCCTAGCTAGTGGTTGAATCTTGGATTTTTTTGGTGTTTCTCTGATTTAATATATACTTATGTACCTAGAAATGATTTTTGGAAAAATTAAAGAGCAAACTATGAGGCACCTAGAGTTCAAATTTGACCCCCCTTCCAACTGAATCGGCGGGAATTTGTCTTTTTCACGAGAGGTGGATCAAAACTTTTTACACCCAACCATTTGGTCAATTGTGCATTAAATATGTCCTAGTATTTTATAAAATTGATTTGGTACAATTTTGCAAAAAAAATCTATGGTAGGTCCTTCACAAAAAAACCTCATTTCGAGCACTCGAGAAATAGAAAATGAATTTTCCGTGCAAAGAAAATGAAAACTCCCTTAGGCAACATTGTTTGGAATTCCAATATGCACCGTTGTGCACAATATGAGATCATTTGAACAAACTATGCCGTGAATGTGGCCATAAGAGTGATCATTTGGCTTGAAAACCATGAATCTTCACGCATGATAGCTCATTTCAGAGAACACTTTTTTAAATTATTTACCCTATTACAAGTTTATAATTTTTGCTGGTAACTTGTCCACATATGATGACACGATGCGAAGGTTTTCCAATTTTTTGAATTTTTTTGAATTTTTTATGCCCGTTTCAAAATGCGGTCAAAACGGTGGGCTTGACCGTTCCTAACTAGTGGTTGAATCTTGGATTTTTTTTGGTGTTTCTCTGATTAAATAGATACTTATGTACCTAGAAATGATTTTTGGAAAAATTGAAGAGCAAACTATGAGGCAGCTGCAGTTCAAATTTGACCCCCTTCCAGCAGAATCGGCGGGAATTTGCCTTTTTCACGAGAGGTGGATCAAAACTTTTTACACCCAACCATTTGGTCAATTGTGCATTAAATATGTCCTAGTATTTTATAAAATTTATTTGGTACTATTTTGCAAAAAAATCTATGGTAGGTCCTTCACAAAAAAACCTCATTTCGAGCACTCGAGAAATAGAAAATGAATTTTCCGTGCAAAGAAAATGAAAACTCCCTTAGGCAACATTGTTTGGAATTCCAATATGCACCGTTGTGCACAATATGAGATCATTTGAACAAACTATGCCATCAATGTGGCCATAAGAGTGATCATTTGGCTTGAAAGCCATGAATCTTCACACATGATAGCTCATTTCAGAGAACACTTTTTTAAATTATTTACCCTACTACAAGTTTATAACTTTTGCTGGTAACTTGGCCACATATGATGACACGATGCGGAGGTTTTCCATTTTTTTGAATTTTTTTGAATTTTTTATGCCTGTTTCAAAATGCGGTCAAAACGGTGGGCTTGACCGTTCCTAGCTAGTGGTTGAATCTTGGATTTTTTTGGTGTTTCTCTGATTAAATAGATACTTATGTACCTAGAAATGATTTTTGTAAAAATTAAAGAGAAAACTATGAGGCAGCTGCAGTTCAAATTAGACCCCCTTCCAACTGAATCAGCGGGAATTTGTCTTTTTCACGAGAGGTGGATCAAAACTTTTTACACCCAACCATTTGGTCAATTGTGCATTAAATATGTCCTAGTATTTTATAAAATTGATTTGGTACAATTTTGCAAAAAAAATCTATGGTAGGTCCTTCACAAAAAAACCTCATTTCGAGCACTCGAGAAATAGAAAATGAATTTTCCGTGCAAAGAAAATGAAAACTCCCTTAGGCAACATTGTTTGGAATTCCAATATGCACCGTTGTGCACAATATGAGATCATTTGAACAAACTATGCCGTGAATGTGGCCATAAGAGTGATCATTTGGCTTGAAAACCATGAATCTTCACGCATGATAGCTCATTTCAGAGAACACTTTTTTAAATTATTTACCCTATTACAAGTTTATAATTTTTGCTGGTAACTTGTCCACATATGATGACACGATGCGAAGGTTTTCCAATTTTTTGAATTTTTTTGAATTTTTTATGCCCGTTTCAAAATGCGGTCAAAACGGTGGGCTTGACCGTTCCTAACTAGTGGTTGAATCTTGGATTTTTTTTGGTGTTTCTCTGATTAAATAGATACTTATGTACCTAGAAATGATTTTTGGAAAAATTGAAGAGCAAACTATGAGGCAGCTGCAGTTCAAATTTGACCCCCTTCCAGCAGAATCGGCGGGAATTTGCCTTTTTCACGAGAGGTGGATCAAAACTTTTTACACCCAACCATTTGGTCAATTGTGCATTAAATATGTCCTAGTATTTTATAAAATTTATTTGGTACTATTTTGCAAAAAAATCTATGGTAGGTCCTTCACAAAAAAACCTCATTTCGAGCACTCGAGAAATAGAAAATGAATTTTCCGTGCAAAGAAAATGAAAACTCCCTTAGGCAACATTGTTTGGAATTCCAATATGCACCGTTGTGCACAATATGAGATCATTTGAACAAACTATGCCATCAATGTGGCCATAAGAGTGATCATTTGGCTTGAAAGCCATGAATCTTCACACATGATAGCTCATTTCAGAGAACACTTTTTTAAATTATTTACCCTACTACAAGTTTATAACTTTTGCTGGTAACTTGGCCACATATGATGACACGATGCGGAGGTTTTCCATTTTTTTGAATTTTTTTGAATTTTTTATGCCTGTTTCAAAATGCGGTCAAAACGGTGGGCTTGACCGTTCCTAGCTAGTGGTTGAATCTTGGATTTTTTTGGTGTTTCTCTGATTAAATAGATACTTATGTACCTAGAAATGATTTTTGGAAAAATTAAAGACCAAACTATGAGGCAGCTGCAGATCAAATTTGACCCCCTTCCACCTGAATCGGCGGGAATTTGTCTTTTTCACGAGAGCTGGATCAAAACTTTTTACACCCAACCATTTGCTCAATTGTGAATTAAATATGTCCTAGTATTTTATAAAATTGATTTGGTACAATTTTGCAAAAAAAATCTATGGTAGGTCCTTCACAAAAAAACCTCATTTCGAGCACTCGAGAAATAGAAAATGAATTTTCCGTGCAAAGAAAATGAAAACTCCCTTAGGCAACATTGTTTGGAATTCCAATATGCACCGCTGTGCACAATATGAGATCATTTGGACAAACTATGCCATGAATGTGACCATAAGAGTGATCATTTGGCTTGAAAGCCATGAATCTTCATGCATGATAGCTCATTTCAGAGAACACTTTTTTAAATTATTTACCCTACTACAAGTTTATATTTTTTGCTGGTAACTTGGCCACATATGATGACACGATGCGGAGGTTTTCCAATTTTTTGAATTTTTTTGAATTTTTTATGCCCGTTTCAAAATGCGGTCAAAACGGTGGGCTTGACCGTTCCTAACTATTGGTTGAATCTTGGATTTTTTTTGGTGTTTCTCTGATTAAATAGATACTTATGTACCTAGAAATGATTTTTGGAAAAATTTAAGAGCAAACTATGAGGCAGCTGCAGTTCAAATTTGACCCCCTTCCAGCTGAATCGGCGGGAATTTGCCTTTTTCACGAGAGGTGGATCAAAACTTTTTACACCCAACCATTTGGTCAATTGTGCATTAAATATGTCGTAGTATTTTATAAAATTTATTTGGTACTATTTTGCAAAAAAATCTATGGTAGGTCCTTCACAAAAAAACCTCATTTCGAGCACTCGAGAAATAGAAAATGAATTTTCCGTGCAAAGAAAATGAAAACTCCCTTAGGCAACATTGTTTGGAATTCCAATATGCACCGTTGTGCACAATATGAGATCATTTGAACAAACTATGCCATCAATGTGGCCATAAGAGTGATCATTTGGCTTGAAAGCCATGAATCTTCACACATGATAGCTCATTTCAGAGAACACTTTTTTAAATTATTTACCCTACTACAAGTTTATAACTTTTGCTGGTAACTTGGCCACATATGATGACACGATGCGGAGGTTTTCCATTTTTTTGAATTTTTTTGAATTTTTTATGCCTGTTTCAAAATGCGGTCAAAACGGTGGGCTTGACCGTTCCTAGCTAGTGGTTGAATCTTGGATTTTTTTTGGTGTTTCTCTGATTAAATAGATACTTATGTACCTAGAAATGATTTTTGGAAAAATTAAAGACCAAACTATGAGGCAGCTGCAGTTCAAATTTGACCCCCTTCCACCTGAATCGGCGGGAATTTGTCTTTTTCACGAGAGCTGGATCAAAACTTTTTACACCCAACCATTTGCTCAATTGTGAATTAAATATGTCCTAGTATTTTATAAAATTGATTTGGTACAATTTTGCAAAAAAAATCTATGGTAGGTCCTTCACAAAAAAACCTCATTTCGAGCACTCGAGAAATAGAAAATGAATTTTCCGTGCAAAGAAAATGAAAACTCCCTTAGGCAACATTGTTTGGAATTCCAATATGCACCGTTGTGCACAATATGAGATCATTTGGACAAACTATGCCATGAATGTGGCCATAAGAGTGATCATTTGGCTTGAAAGCCATGAATCTTCATGCATGATAGCTCATTTCAGAGAACACTTTTTTAAATTATTTACCCTACTACAAGTTTATATTTTTTGCTGGTAACTTGGCCACATATGATGACACGATGCGGAGGTTTTCCAATTTTTTGAATTTTTTTGAATTTTTTATGCCCGTTTCAAAATGCGGTCAAAACGGCGGGCTTGACCGTTCCTAGCTAGTGGTTGAATCTTGGATTTTTTTGGTGTTTCTCTGATTTAATATATACTTATGTACCTAGAAATGATTTTTGGAAAAATTAAAGAGCAAACTATGAGGCACCTGCAGTTCAAATTTGATCCCCCTTCCAACTGAATCGGCGGGAATTTGTCTTTTTCACGAGAGGTGGATCAAAACTTTTTACACCCAACCATTTGGTCAATTGTGCATTAAATATGTCCTAGTATTTTATAAAATTGATTTGGTACAATTTTGCAAAAAAAAATCTATGGTAGGTCCTTCACAAAAAACCCTCATTTCGAGCACTCGAGAAATAGAAAATGAATTTTCCGTGCAAAGAAAATGAAAACTCCCTTAGGCAACATTGTTTGGAATTCCAATATGCACCGTTGTGCACAATATGAGATCATTTGAACAAACTATGCCATGAATGTGGCCATAAGAGTGATCATTTGGCTTGAAAGCCATGAATCTTCATGCATGATAGCTCATTTCAGAGAACACATTTTTAAATTATTTACCCTAATACAAGTTTATATTTTTTGCTGGTAACTTGGCCACATATGATGACACGATGCGGAGGTTTTCCAATTTTTTGAATTTTTTTGAATTTTTTATGCCCGTTTCAAAATGCGGTCAAAACGGCAGGCTTGACCGTTCCTAGCTAGTGGTTGAATCTTGGATTTTTTTGGTGTTTCTCTGATTTAATAGATACTTATGTACCTAGAAATGATTTTTGGAAAAATTAAAGAGCAAACTATGAGGCAGCTTCAGTTCAAATTTGATCCCCTTCCAGCTGAATCGGCGGGAATTTGTCTTTTTCACGAGAGGTGGATCAAAACTTTTTACACCCAACCATTTGGTCAATTGTGCATTAAATATGTCCTAGTATTTTATAAAATTGATTTGGTACAATTTTGCAAAAAAAATCTATGGTAGGTCCTTCACAAAAAAAACCTCATTTCGAGCACTCGAGAAATAGAAAATGAATTTTCCGTGCAAAGAAAATGAAAACTCCCTTAGGCAACATTGTTTGGAATTCCAATATGCACCGTTGTGCACAATATGAGATCATTTGAACAAACTATGCCATGAATGTGGCCATAAGAGTGATCATTTGGCTTGAAAGCCATGAATCTTCACGCATGATAGCTCATTTCAGAGAACACTTTTTTAAATTATTTACCCTACTACAAGTTTATAATTTTTGCTGGTAACTTGGCCACATATGATGACACGATGCGGAGGTTTTCCAATTTTTTGAAATTTTTTGAATTTTTTATGCCCGTTTCAAAATGCGGTCAAAACGGTGGGCTTGACCGTTCCTAGCTAGTGGTTGAATCTTGGATTTTTTTTGGTGTTTCTCTGATTAAATAGATACTTATGTACCTAGAAATAATTTTTGGAAAAATTAAAGAACAAACTATGAGGCAGTTGCAGTTCAAATTTGACCCCCTTCCAGCTGAATCAGCGGGAATTTGCCTTTTTCACGAGAGGAGGATCAAAACTTTTCACACCCAACCATTTGGTCAATTGTGCATTAAATATGTCCTAGTATTTTATAAAATTGATTTGGTACCATTTTGCAAAAAAAATCTATGGTAGGTCCTTCACAAAAAAACCTCATTTCGAGCACTCGAGAAATAGAAAATGAATTTTCCGTGCAAAGAAAATGAAAACTCCCTTAGGCAACATTGTTTGGAATTCCAATATGCACCATTGTGCACAATATGAGATCATTTGAACAAACTATACCATGAATGTGGCCATAAGAGTGATCATTTGGCTTGAAAGCCATGAATCTTCATGCATGATAGCTCATTTCAGAGAACACTTTTTTAAATTATTTACCCTACTACAAGTTTATATTTTTTGTTGGTAACTTGGCCACATATGATGACATGATGCGGAGGTTTTCCAATTTTTTGAATTTTTTTTGAATTTTTTATGCCCGTTTCAAAATGCAGTCAAAACGGTGGGCTTGACCGTTCCTAGCTAGTGGTTGAATCTTGGATTTTTTTGGTGTTTCTCTGATTTAATATATACTTATGTACCTAGAAATGATTTTTGGAAAAATTAAAGAGCAAACTATGAGGAACCTAGAGTTCAAATTTGACCCCCCTTCCAACTGAATCGGCGGGAATTTGTCTTTTTCACGAGAGCTGGATCAAAACTTTTTACACCCAACCATTTGCTCAATTGTGAATTAAATATGTCCTAGTATTTTATAAAATTGATTTGGTACAATTTTGCAAAAAAAATCTATGGTAGGTCCTACACAAAAAAAACCTCATTTCGAGCACTCGAGAAATAGAAAATGAATTTTCCGTGCAAAGAAAATGAAAACTCCCTTAGGCAACATTGTTTGGAATTCCAATATGCACCGTTGTGCACAATATGAGATCATTTGGACAAACTATGCCATGAATGTGGCCATAAGAGTGATCATTTGGCTTGAAAGCCATGAATCGTCATGCATGATAGCTCATTTCAGAGAACACTTTTTTAAATTATTTACCCTACTACAAGTTTATATTTTTTGCTGGTAACTTGGCCACATATGATGACACGATGCGGAGGTTTTCCAATTTTTTGAATTTTTTTGAATTTTTTATGCCCGTTTCAAAATGCGGTCAAAACGGTGGGCTTGACCGTTCCTAACTAGTGGTTGAATCTTGGATTTTTTTTGGTGTTTCTCTGATTAAATAGATACTTATGTACCTAGAAATGATTTTTGGAAAAATTGAAGAGCAAACTATGAGGCAGCTGCAGTTCAAATTTGACCCCCTTCCAGCTGAATCGGCGGGAATTTGCCTTTTTCACGAGAGGTGGATCAAAACTTTTTACACCCAACCATTTGGTCAATTGTGCATTAAATATGTCCTAGTATTTTATAAAATTTATTTGGTACTATTTTGCAAAAAAATCTATGGTAGGTCCTTCACAAAAAAACCTCATTTCGAGCACTCGAGAAATAGAAAATGAATTTTCCGTGCAAAGAAAATGAAAACTCCCTTAGGCAACATTGTTTGGAATTCCAATATGCACCGTTGTGCACAATATGAGATCATTTGAACAAACTATGCCATCAATGTGGCCATAAGAGTGATCATTTGGCTTGAAAGCCATGAATCTTCACACATGATAGCTCATTTCAGAGAACACTTTTTTAAATTATTTACCCTACTACAATTTTATAATTTTTGCTGGTAACTTGGCCACATATGATGACACGATGCGGAGGTTTTCCAATTTTTTGAATTTTTTTGAATTTTTTATACCCGTTTCAAAATGCGGTCAAAACGGCGGGCTTGACCGTTCCTAGCTAGTGGTTGAATCTTGGATTTTTTTGGTGTTTCTCTGATTTAATATATACTTATGTACCTAGAAATGATTTTTGGAAAAATTAAAGAGCAAACTATGAGGCACCTAGAGTTCAAATTTGACCCCCCTTCCAACTGAATCGGCGGGAATTTGTCTTTTTCACGAGAGGTGGATCAAAACTTTTTACACCCAACCATTTGGTCAATTGTGCATTAAATATGTCCTAGTATTTTATAAAATTGATTTGGTACAATTTTGCAAAAAAAATCTATGGTAGGTCCTTCACAAAAAAACCTCATTTCGAGCACTCGAGAAATAGAAAATGAATTTTCCGTGCAAAGAAAATGAAAACTCCCTTAGGCAACATTGTTTGGAATTCCAATATGCACCGTTGTGCACAATATGAGATCATTTGAACAAACTATGCCATGAATGTGGCCATAAGAGTGATCATTTGGCTTGAAAGCCATGAATCTTCACACATGATAGCTCATTTCAGAGAACACTTTTTTAAATTATTTACCCTACTACAATTTTATAATTTTTGCTGGTAACTTGGCCACATATGATGACACGATGCGGAGGTTTTCCAATTTTTTGAATTTTTTTGAATTTTTTATGCCCGTTTCAAAATGCGGTCAAAACGGTGGGCTTGACCGTTCCTAGCTAGTGGTTGAATCTTGGATTTTTTTGGTGTTTCTCTGATTAAATATATACTTATGTACCTAGAAATGATTTTTGGAAAAATTAAAGACCAAACTATGAGGCAGCTGCAGTTCGAATTTGACCCCCTTCCACCTGAATCGGCGGGAATTTGTCTTTTTCACGAGAGGTGGATCAAAACTTTTTACACCCAACCATTTGCTCAATTGTGCATTAAATATGTCCAAGTATTTTATAAAATTGATTTGGTACAATTTTGCAAAAAAAATCTATGGTAGGTCCTTCACAAAAAAACCTCATTTCGAGCACTCGAGAAATAGAAAATGAATTTTCCATCTAAAGAAAATGAAAACTCCCTTAGGCAACATTGTTTGGAATTCCAATATGCACCGTTGTGCACAATATGAGATCATTTGGACAAACTATGCCATGAATGTGGCCATAAGAGTATCATTTGGCTTGAAAGCCATGAATCTTCATGCATGATAGCTCATTTCAGAGAACACTTTTTTAAATTATTTACCCTACTACAAGTTTATATTTTTTGCTGGTAACTTGGCCACATATGATGACACGATGCGGAGGTTTTCCAATTTTTTGAATTTTTTATGCCCGTTTCAAAATGCGGTCAAAACGGTGGGCTTGACCGTTCCTAGCTAGTGGTTGAATCTTGGATTTTTTTGGTGTTTCTCTGATTTAATATATACTTATGTACCTAGAAATGATTTTTGGAAAAATTAAAGAGCAAACTATGAGGCACCTAGAGTTCAAATTTGACCCCCCTTCCAACTGAATCGGCGGGAATTTGTCTTTTTCACGAGAGGTGGATCAAAACTTTTTACACCCAACCATTTGGTCAATTGTGCATTAAATATGTCCTAGTATTTTATAAAATTGATTTGGTACAATTTTGCAAAAAAAAATCTATGGTAGGTCCTTCACAAAAAAACCTCATTTCGAGCACTCGAGGAATAGAAAATGAATTTTCCGTGCAAAGAAAATGAAAACTCCCTTAGGCAACATTGTTTGGAATTCCAATATGCACCGTTGTGCACAATATGAGATCATTTGAACAAACTATGCCATGAATGTGGCCATAAGAGTGATCATTTGGCTTGAAAGCCATGAATCTTCACACATGATAGCTCATTTCAGAGAACACTTTTTTAAATTATTTACCCTACTACAATTTTATAATTTTTGCTGGTAACTTGGCCACATATGATGACACGATGCGGAGGTTTTCCAATTTTTTGAATTTTTTTGAATTTTTTATGCCCGTTTCAAAATGCGGTCAAAACGGTGGGCTTGACCGTTCCTAGCTAGTGGTTGAATCTTGGATTTTTTTGGTGTTTCTCTGATTAAATATATACTTATGTACCTAGAAATGATTTTTGGAAAAATTAAAGACCAAACTATGAGGCAGCTGCAGTTCGAATTTGACCCCCTTCCACCTGAATCGGCGGGAATTTGTCTTTTTCACGAGAGGTGGATCAAAACTTTTTACACCCAACCATTTGCTCAATTGTGCATTAAATATGTCCAAGTATTTTATAAAATTGATTTGGTACAATTTTGCAAAAAAAATCTATGGTAGGTCCTTCACAAAAAAACCTCATTTCGAGCACTCGAGAAATAGAAAATGAATTTTCCATCTAAAGAAAATGAAAACTCCCTTAGGCAACATTGTTTGGAATTCCAATATGCACCGTTGTGCACAATATGAGATCATTTGGACAAACTATGCCATGAATGTGGCCATAAGAGTGATCATTTGGCTTGAAAGCCATGAATCTTCATGCATGATAGCTCATTTCAGAGAACACTTTTTTAAATTATTTACCCTACTACAAGTTTATATTTTTTGCTGGTAACTTGGCCACATATGATGACACGATGCGGAGGTTTTCCAATTTTTTGAATTTTTTTGAATTTTTTATGCCCGTTTCAAAATGCGGTCAAAACGGCGGGCTTGACCGTTCCTAGCTAGTGGTTGAATCTTGGATTTTTTTGGTGTTTCTCTGATTAAATATATACTTATGTACCTAGAAATGATTTTTGGAAAAATTAAAGAGCAAACTATGAGGCAGCTGCAGTTTAAATTTGACCCCCTTCCAGCTGAATCGGCGGGAATTTGTCTTTTTCACGAGAGGTGGATCAAAACTTTTTACACCCAACCATTTGCTCAATTGTGCATTAAATATGTCCAAGTATTTTATAAAATTGATTTGGTACAATTTTGCAAAAAAAATCTATGGTAGGTCCTTCACAAAAAAACCTCATTTCGAGCACTCGAGAAATAGAAAATGAATTTTCCATCTAAAGAAAATGAAAACTCCCTTAGGCAACATTGTTTGGAATTCCAATATGCACCGTTGTGCACAATATGAGATCATTTGGACAAACTATGCCATCAATGTGGCCATAAGAGTGATCATTTGGCTTGAAAGCCATGAATCTTCACACATGATAGCTCATTTCAGAGAACACTTTTTTAAATTATTTACCCTACTACAAGTTTATAACTTTTGCTGGTAACTTGGCCACATATGATGACACGATGCGGAGGTTTTCCATTTTTCTGAATTTTTTTGAATTTTTTATGCCTGTTTCAAAATGCGGTCAAAACGGTGGGCTTGACCGTTCCTAGCTAGTGGTTGAATCTTGGATTTTTTTGGTGTTTCTCTTATTAAATAGATACTTATGTACCTAGAAATGATTTTTGGAAAAATTAAAGACCAAACTATGAGGCAGCTGCAGTTCAAATTTGACCCCCTTCCACCTGAATCGGCGGGAATTTGTCTTTTTCACGAGAGCTGGATCAAAACTTTTTACACCCAACCATTTGCTCAATTGTGAATTAAATATGTCCTAGTATTTTATAAAATTGATTTGGTACAATTTTGCAAAAAAAATCTATGGTAGGTCCTTCACAAAAAAAACCTCATTTCGAGCACTCGAGAAATAGAAAATGAATTTTCCGTGCAAAGAAAATGAAAACTCCCTTAGGCAACATTGTTTGGAATTCCAATATGCACCGTTGTGCACAATATGAGATCATTTGGACAAACTATGCCATGAATGTGGCCATAAGAGTGATCATTTGGCTTGAAAGCCATGAATCTTCATGCATGATAGCTCATTTCAGAGAACACTTTTTTAAATTATTTACCCTACTACAAGTTTATATTTTTTGCTGGTAACTTGGCCACATATGATGACACGATGCAGAGGTTTTCCAATTTTTTGAATTTTTTTGAATTTTTTATGGCCGTTTGAAAATGCGGTCAAAACGGTGGGCTTGACCGTTCCTAACTAGTGGTTGAATCTTGGATTTTTTTTGGTGTTTCTCTGATTAAATAGATACTTATGTACCTAGAAATGATTTTTGGAAAAATTAAAGACCAAACTATGAGGCAGCTGCAGTTCAAATTTGACCCCCTTCCACCTGAATCGGCGGGAATTTGTCTTTTTCACGAGAGCTGGATCAAAACTTTTTACACCCAACCATTTGCTCAATTGTGAATTAAATATGTCCTAGTATTTTATAAAATTGATTTGGTACTATTTTGCAAAAAAAATCTATGGTAGGTCCTTCACAAAAAAAACCTCATTTCGAGCACTCGAGAAATAGAAAATGAATTTTCCGTGCAAAGAAAATGAAAACTCCCTTAGGCAACATTGTTTGGAATTCCAATATGCACCGTTGTGCACAATATGAGATCATTTGGACAAACTATGCCATGAATGTGGCCATAAGAGTGATCATTTGGCTTGAAAGCCATGAATCTTCATGCATGATAGCTCATTTCAGAGAACACTTTTTTAAATTATTTACCCTACTACAAGTTTATATTTTTTGCTGGTAACTTGGCCACATATGATGACACGATGCAGAGGTTTTCCAATTTTTTGAATTTTTTTGAATTTTTTATGGCCGTTTGAAAATGCGGTCAAAACGGTGGGCTTGACCGTTCCTAACTAGTGGTTGAATCTTGGATTTTTTTTGGTGTTTCTCTGATTAAATAGATACTTATGTACCTAGAAATGATTTTTGGAAAAATTGAAGAGCAAACTATGAGGCAGCTGCAGTTCAAATTTGACCCCCTTCCAACTGAATCGGCGGGAATTTGCCTTTTTCACGAGAGGTGGATCAAAACTTTTTACACCCAACCATTTGGTCAATTGTGCATTAAATATGTCCTAGTATTTTATAAAATTTATTTGGTACTATTTTGCAAAAAAATCTATGGTAGGTCCTTCACAAAAAAACCTCATTTCGAGCACTCGAGAAATAGAAAATGAATTTTCCGTGCAAAGAAAATGAAAACTCCCTTAGGCAACATTGTTTGGAATTCCAATATGCACCGTTGTGCACAATATGAGATCATTTGAACAAACTATGCCATCAATGTGGCCATAAGAGTGATCATTTGGCTTGAAAGCCATGAATTTTCACACATGATAGCTCATTTCAGAGAACACTTTTTTAAATTATTTACCCTACTACAAGTTTATAACTTTTGCTGGTAACTTGGCCACATATGATGACACGATGCGGAGGTTTTCCATTTTTTTGAATTTTTTTGAATTTTTTATGCCTGTTTCAAAATGCGGTCAAAACGGTGGGCTTGACCGTTCCTAGCTAGTGGTTGAATCTTGGATTTTTTTTGGTGTTTCTCTGATTAAATAGATACTTATGTACCTAGAAATGATTTTTGGAAAAATTAAAGACCAAACTATGAGGCAGCTGCAGTTCAAATTTGACCCCCTTCCACCTGAATCGGCGGGAATTTGTCTTTTTCACGAGAGCTGGATCAAAACTTTTTACACCCAACCATTTGCTCAATTGTGAATTAAATATGTCCTAGTATTTTATAAAATTGATTTGGTACAATTTTGCAAAAAAAATCTATGGTAGGTCCTTCACAAAAAAACCTCATTTCGAGCACTCGAGAAATAGAAAATGAATTTTCCGTGCAAAGAAAATGAAAACTCCCTTAGGCAACATTGTTTTGAATTCCAATATGCACCGTTGTGCACAATATGAGATCATTTGGACAAACTATGCCATGAATGTGGCCATAAGAGTGATCATTTGGCTTGAAAGCCATGAATCTTCATGCATGATAGCTCATTTCAGAGAACACTTTTTTAAATTATTTACCCTACTACAAGTTTATATTTTTTGCTGGTAACTTGGCCACATATGATGACACGATGCGGAGGTTTTCCAATTTTTTGAATTTTTTTGAATTTTTTATGCCTGTTTCAAAATGCGGTCAAAACGATGGGCTTGACCGTTCCTAGCTAGTGGTTGAATCTTGGATTTTTTTTTGGTGTTTCTCTGATTAAATAGATACTTATGTACCTAGAAATGATTTTTGGAAAAATTAAAGACCAAACTATGAGGCAGCTGCAGTTCAAATTTGACCCCCTTCCACCTGAATCGGCGGGAATTTGTCTTTTTCACGAGAGCTGGATCAAAACTTTTTACACCCAACCATTTGCTCAATTGTGAATTAAATATGTCCTAGTATTTTATAAAATTGATTTGGTACAATTTTGCAAAAAAAATCTATGGTAGGTCCTTCACAAAAAAACCTCATTTCGAGCACTCGAGAAATAGAAAATGAATTTTCCGTGCAAAGAAAATGAAAACTCCCTTAGGCAACATTGTTTGGAATTCCAATATGCACCGTTGTGCACAATATGAGATCATTTGGACAAACTATGCCATGAATGCGGCCATAAGAGTGATCATTTGGCTTGAAAGCCATGAATCTTCACACATGATAGCTCATTTCAGAGAACACTTTTTTAAATTATTTACCCTACTACAATTTTATAATTTTTGCTGGTAACTTGGCCACATATGATGACACGATGCGGAGGTTTTCCAATTTTTTGAATTTTTTTGAATTTTTTATACCCGTTTCAAAATGCGGTCAAAACGGCGGGCTTGACTGTTCCTAGCTAGTGGTTGAATCTTGGATTTTTTTGGTGTTTCTCTGATTTAATATATACTTATGTACCTAGAAATGATTTTTGGAAAAATTAAAGAGCAAACTATGAGGCACCTAGAGTTCAAATTTGACCCCCCTTCCAACTGAATCGGCGGGAATTTGTCTTTTTCACGAGAGGTGGATCAAAAATTTTTACACCCAACCATTTGGTCAATTGTGCATTAAATATGTCCTAGTATTTTATAAAATTGATTTGGTACAATTTTGCAAAAAAAATCTATGGTAGGTCCTTCACAAAAAAACCTCATTTCGAGCACTCGAGAAATAGAAAATGAATTTTCCGTGCAAAGAAAATGAAAACTCCCTTAGGCAACATTGTTTGGAATTCCAATATGCACCGTTGTGCACAATATGAGATCATTTGAACAAACTATGCCATGAATGTGGCCATAAGAGTGATCATTTGGCTTGAAAGCCATGAATCTTCACACATGATAGCTCATTTCAGAGAACACTTTTTTAAATTATTTACCCTACTACAATTTTATAATTTTTGCTGGTAACTTGGCCACATATGATGACACGATGCGGAGGTTTTCCAATTTTTTGAATTTTTTTGAATTTTTTATGCCCGTTTCAAAATGCGGTCAAAACGGTGGGCTTGACCGTTCCTAGCTAGTGGTTGAATCTTGGATTTTTTTGGTGTTTCTCTGATTAAATATATACTTATGTACCTAGAAATGATTTTTGGAAAAATTAAAGACCAAACTATGAGGCAGCTGCAGTTCAAATTTGACCCCCTTCCACCTGAATCGGCGGGAATTTGTCTTTTTCACGAGAGGTGGATCAAAACTTTTTACACCCAACCATTTGCTCAATTGTGCATTAAATATGTCCAAGTATTTTATAAAATTGATTTGGTACAATTTTGCAAAAAAAATCTATGGTAGGTCCTTCACAAAAAAACCTTATTTCGAGCACTCGAGAAATAGAAAATGAATTTTCCATCTAAAGAAAATGAAAACTCCCTTAGGCAACATTGTTTGGAATTCCAATATGCACCGTTGTGCACAATATGAGATCATTTGGACAAACTATGCCATGAATGTGGCCATAAGAGTGATCATTTGGCTTGAAAGCCATGAATCTTCATGCATGATAGCTCATTTCAGAGAACACTTTTTTAAATTATTTACCCTACTACAAGTTTATATTTTTTGCTGGTAACTTGGCCACATATGATGACACGATGCGGAGGTTTTCCAATTTTTTGAATTTTTTTGAATTTTTTATGCCCGTTTCAAAATGCGGTCAAAACGGCGGGCTTGACCGTTCCTAGCTAGTGGTTGAATCTTGGATTTTTTTGGTGTTTCTCTGATTAAATATATACTTATGTACCTAGAAATGATTTTTGGAAAAATTAAAGACCAAACTATGAGGCAGCTGCAGTTCAAATTTGACCCCCTTCCACTTGAATCGGCGGGAATTTGTCTTTTTCACGAGAGGTGGATCAAAACTTTTTACACCCAACCATTTGCTCAATTGTGCATTAAATATGTCCAAGTATTTTATAAAATTGATTTGGTACAATTTTGCAAAAAAAATCTATGGTAGGTCCTTCACAAAAAAACCTCATTTCGAGCACTCGAGAAATAGAAAATGAATTTTCCATCTAAAGAAAATGAAAACTCCCTTAGGCAACATTGTTTGGAATTCCAATATGCACCGTTGTGCACAATATGAGATCATTTGGACAAACTATGCCATGAATGTGGCCATAAGAGTGATCATTTGGCTTGAAAGCCATGAATCTTCATGCATGATAGCTCATTTCAGAGAACACTTTTTTAAATTATTTACCCTACTACAAGTTTATATTTTTTGCTGGTAACTTGGCCACATATGATGACACGATGCGGAGGTTTTCCAATTTTTTGAATTTTTTTGAATTTTTTATGCCCGTTTCAAAATGCGGTCAAAACGGCGGGCTTGACCGTTCCTAGCTAGTGGTTGAATCTTGGATTTTTTTGGTGTTTCTCTGATTTAATATATACTTATGTACCTAGAAATGATTTTTGGAAAAATTAAAGAGCAAACTATGAGGCACATAGAGTTCAAATTTGACCCCCCTTCCAACTGAATCGGCGGGAATTTGTCTTTTTCACGAGAGGTGGATCAAAACTTTTTACACCCAACCATTTGGTCAATTGTGCATTAAATATGTCCTAGTATTTTATAAAATTGATTTGGTACAATTTTGCAAAAAAAATCTATGGTAGGTCCTTCACAAAAAAACCTCATTTCGAGCACTCGAGAAATAGAAAATGAATTTTCCGTGCAAAGAAAATGAAAACTCCCTTAGGCAACATTGTTTGGAATTCCAATATGCACCGTTGTGCACAATATGAGATCATTTGAACAAACTATGCCGTGAATGTGGCCATAAGAGTGATCATTTGGCTTGAAAACCATGAATCTTCACGCATGATAGCTCATTTCAGAGAACACTTTTTTAAATTATTTACCCTATTACAAGTTTATAATTTTTGCTGGTAACTTGTCCACATATGATGACACGATGCGAAGGTTTTCCAATTTTTTGAATTTTTTTGATTTTTTTATGCCCGTTTCAAAATGCGGTCAAAACGGTGGGCTTGACCGTTCCTAACTAGTGGTTGAATCTTGGATTTTTTTTGGTGTTTCTCTGATTAAATAGATACTTATGTACCTAGAAATGATTTTTGGAAAAATTGAAGAGCAAACTATGAGGCAGTTGCAGTTTAAATTTGACCCCCTTCCAGCTGAATCGGCGGGAATTTGCCTTTTTCACGAGAGGTGGATCAAAACTTTTTACACCCAACCATTTGGTCAATTGTGCATTAAATATGTCCTAGTATTTTATAAAATTTATTTGGTACTATTTTGCAAAAAAATCTATGGTAGGTCCTTCACAAAAAAACCTCATTTCGAGCACTCGAGAAATAGAAAATGAATTTTCCGTGCAAAGAAAATGAAAACTCCCTTAGGCAACATTGTTTGGAATTCCAATATGCACCGTTGTGCACAATATGAGATCATTTGAACAAACTATGCCATCAATGTGGCCATAAGAGTGATCATTTGGCTTGAAAGCCATGAATCTTCACACATGATAGCTCATTTCAGAGAACACTTTTTTAAATTATTTACCCTACTACAAGTTTATAACTTTTGCTGGTAACTTGGCCACATATGATGACACGATGCGGAGGTTTTCCATTTTTCTGAATTTTTTTGAATTTTTTATGCCTGTTTCAAAATGCGGTCAAAACGGTGGGCTTGACCGTTCCTAGCTAGTGGTTGAATCTTGGATTTTTTTGGTGTTTCTCTTATTAAATAGATACTTATGTACCTAGAAATGATTTTTGGAAAAATTAAAGACCAAACTATGAGGCAGCTGCAGTTCAAATTTGACCCCCTTCCACCTGAATCGGCGGGAATTTGTCTTTTTCACGAGAGCTGGATCAAAACTTTTTACACCCAACCATTTGCTCAATTGTGAATTAAATATGTCCTAGTATTTTATAAAATTGATTTGGTACAATTTTGCAAAAAAAATCTATGGTAGGTCCTTCACAAAAAAAACCTCATTTCGAGCACTCGAGAAATAGAAAATGAATTTTCCGTGCAAAGAAAATGAAAACTCCCTTAGGCAACATTGTTTGGAATTCCAATATGCACCGTTGTGCACAATATGAGATCATTTGGACAAACTATGCCATGAATGTGGCCATAAGAGTGATCATTTGGCTTGAAAGCCATGAATCTTCATGCATGATAGCTCATTTCAGAGAACACTTTTTTAAATTATTTACCCTACTACAAGTTTATATTTTTTGCTGGTAACTTGGCCACATATGATGACAGGATGCAGAGGTTTTCCAATTTTTTGAATTTTTTTGAATTTTTTATGGCCGTTTGAAAATGCGGTCAAAACGGTGGGCTTGACCGTTCCTAACTAGTGGTTGAATCTTGGATTTTTTTTGGTGTTTCTCTGATTAAATAGATACTTATGTACCTAGAAATGATTTTTGGAAAAATTAAAGACCAAACTATGAGGCAGCTGCAGTTCAAATTTGACCCCCTTCCACCTGAATCGGCGGGAATTTGTCTTTTTCACGAGAGCTGGATCAAAACTTTTTACACCCAACCATTTGCTCAATTGTGAATTAAATATGTCCTAGTATTTTATAAAATTGATTTGGTACTATTTTGCAAAAAAAATCTATGGTAGGTCCTTCACAAAAAAAACCTCATTTCGAGCACTCGAGAAATAGAAAATGAATTTTCCGTGCAAAGAAAATGAAAACTCCCTTAGGCAACATTGTTTGGAATTCCAATATGCACCGTTGTGCACAATATGAGATCATTTGGACAAACTATGCCATGAATGTGGCCATAAGAGTGATCATTTGGCTTGAAAGCCATGAATCTTCATGCATGATAGCTCATTTCAGAGAACACTTTTTTAAATTATTTACCCTACTACAAGTTTATATTTTTTGCTGGTAACTTGGCCACATATGATGACACGATGCAGAGGTTTTCCAATTTTTTGAATTTTTTTGAATTTTTTATGGCCGTTTGAAAATGCGGTCAAAACGGTGGGCTTGACCGTTCCTAACTAGTGGTTGAATCTTGGATTTTTTTTGGTGTTTCTCTGATTAAATAGATACTTATGTACCTAGAAATGATTTTTGGAAAAATTGAAGAGCAAACTATGAGGCAGCTGCAGTTCAAATTTGACCCCCTTCCAACTGAATCGGCGGGAATTTGCCTTTTTCACGAGAGGTGGATCAAAACTTTTTACACCCAACCATTTGGTCAATTGTGCATTAAATATGTCCTAGTATTTTATAAAATTTATTTGGTACTATTTTGCAAAAAAATCTATGGTAGGTCCTTCACAAAAAAACCTCATTTCGAGCACTCGAGAAATAGAAAATGAATTTTCCGTGCAAAGAAAATGAAAACTCCCTTAGGCAACATTGTTTGGAATTCCAATATGCACCGTTGTGCACAATATGAGATCATTTGAACAAACTATGCCATCAATGTGGCCATAAGAGTGATCATTTGGCTTGAAAGCCATGAATCTTCACACATGATAGCTCATTTCAGAGAACACTTTTTTAAATTATTTACCCTACTACAAGTTTATAACTTTTGCTGGTAACTTGGCCACATATGATGACACGATGCGGAGGTTTTCCATTTTTTTGAATTTTTTTGAATTTTTTATGCCTGTTTCAAAATGCGGTCAAAACGGTGGGCTTGACCGTTCCTAGCTAGTGGTTGAATCTTGGATTTTTTTTGGTGTTTCTCTGATTAAATAGATACTTATGTACCTAGAAATGATTTTTGGAAAAATTAAAGACCAAACTATGAGGCAGCTGCAGTTCAAATTTGACCCCCTTCCACCTGAATCGGCGGGAATTTGTCTTTTTCACGAGAGCTGGATCAAAACTTTTTACACCCAACCATTTGCTCAATTGTGAATTAAATATGTCCTAGTATTTTATAAAATTGATTTGGTACAATTTTGCAAAAAAAATCTATGGTAGGTCCTTCACAAAAAAACCTCATTTCGAGCACTCGAGAAATAGAAAATGAATTTTCCGTGCAAAGAAAATGAAAACTCCCTTAGGCAACATTGTTTGGAATTCCAATATGCACCGTTGTGCACAATATGAGATCATTTGGACAAACTATGCCATGAATGTGGCCATAAGAGTGATCATTTGGCTTGAAAGCCATGAATCTTCATGCATGATAGCTCATTTCAGAGAACACTTTTTTAAATTATTTACCCTACTACAAGTTTATATTTTTTGCTGGTAACTTGGCCACATATGATGACACGATGCGGAGGTTTTCCAATTTTTTGAATTTTTTTGAATTTTTTATGCCTGTTTCAAAATGCGGTCAAAACGGTGGGCTTGACCGTTCCTAGCTAGTGGTTGAATCTTGGATTTTTTTTGGTGTTTCTCTGATTAAATAGATACTTATGTCCCTAGAAATGATTTTTGGAAAAATTAAAGACCAAACTATGAGGCAGCTGCAGTTCAAATTTGACCCCCTTCCACCTGAATCGGCGGGAATTTGTCTTTTTCACGAGAGCTGGATCAAAACTTTTTACACCCAACCATTTGCTCAATTGTGAATTAAATATGTCCTAGTATTTTATAAAATTGATTTGGTACAATTTTGCAAAAAAAATCTATGGTAGGTCCTTCACAAAAAAACCTCATTTCGAGCACTCGAGAAATAGAAAATGAATTTTCCGTGCAAAGAAAATGAAAACTCCCTTAGGCAACATTGTTTGGAATTCCAATATGCACCGTTGTGCACAATATGAGATCATTTGAACAAACTATGCCATCAATGTGGCCATAAGAGTGATCATTTGGCTTGAAAGCCATGAATCTTCACACATGATAGCTCATTTCAGAGAACACTTTTTTAAATTATTTACCCTACTACAAGTTTATAACTTTTGCTGGTAACTTGGCCACATATGATGACACGATGCGGAGGTTTTCCATTTTTCTGAATTTTTTTGAATTTTTTATGCCTGTTTCAAAATGCGGTCAAAACGGTGGGCTTGACCGTTCCTAGCTAGTGGTTGAATCTTGGATTTTTTTGGTGTTTCTCTTATTAAATAGATACTTATGTACCTAGAAATGATTTTTGGAAAAATTAAAGACCAAACTATGAGGCAGCTGCAGTTCAAATTTGACCCCCTTCCACCTGAATCGGCGGGAATTTGTCTTTTTCACGAGAGCTGGATCAAAACTTTTTACACCCAACCATTTGCTCAATTGTGAATTAAATATGTCCTAGTATTTTATAAAATTGATTTGGTACAATTTTGCAAAAAAAATCTATGGTAGGTCCTTCACAAAAAAAACCTCATTTCGAGCACTCGAGAAATAGAAAATGAATTTTCCGTGCAAAGAAAATGAAAACTCCCTTAGGCAACATTGTTTGGAATTCCAATATGCACCGTTGTGCACAATATGAGATCATTTGGACAAACTATGCCATGAATGTGGCCATAAGAGTGATCATTTGGCTTGAAAGCCATGAATCTTCATGCATGATAGCTCATTTCAGAGAACACTTTTTTAAATTATTTACCCTACTACAAGTTTATATTTTTTGCTGGTAACTTGGCCACATATGATGACACGATGCAGAGGTTTTCCAATTTTTTGAATTTTTTTGAATTTTTTATGGCCGTTTGAAAATGCGGTCAAAACGGTGGGCTTGACCGTTCCTAACTAGTGGTTGAATCTTGGATTTTTTTTGGTGTTTCTCTGATTAAATAGATACTTATGTACCTAGAAATGATTTTTGGAAAAATTAAAGACCAAACTATGAGGCAGCTGCAGTTCAAATTTGACCCCCTTCCACCTGAATCGGCGGGAATTTGTCTTTTTCACGAGAGCTGGATCAAAACTTTTTACACCCAACCATTTGCTCAATTGTGAATTAAATATGTCCTAGTATTTTATAAAATTGATTTGGTACAATTTTGCAAAAAAAATCTATGGTAGGTCCTTCACAAAAAAAACCTCATTTCGAGCACTCGAGAAATAGAAAATGAATTTTCCGTGCAAAGAAAATGAAAACTCCCTTAGGCAACATTGTTTGGAATTCCAATATGCACCGTTGTGCACAATATGAGATCATTTGGACAAACTATGCCATGAATGTGGCCATAAGAGTGATCATTTGGCTTGAAAGCCATGAATCTTCATGCATGATAGCTCATTTCAGAGAACACTTTTTTAAATTATTTACCCTACTACAAGTTTATATTTTTTGCTGGTAACTTGGCCACATATGATGACACGATGCAGAGGTTTTCCAATTTTTTGAATTTTTTTGAATTTTTTATGGCCGTTTGAAAATGCGGTCAAAACGGAGGGCTTGACCGTTCCTAACTAGTGGTTGAATCTTTGATTTTTTTTGGTGTTTCTCTGATTAAATAGATACTTATGTACCTAGAAATGATTTTTGGAAAAATTAAAGACCAAACTATGAGGCAGCTGCAGTTCAAATTTGACCCCCTTCCACCTGAATCGGCGGGAATTTGTCTTTTTCACGAGAGCTGGATCAAAACTTTTTACACCCAACCATTTGCTCAATTGTGAATTAAATATGTCCTAGTATTTTATAAAATTGATTTGGTACAATTTTGCAAAAAAAATCTATGGTAGGTCCTTCACAAAAAAAACCTCATTTCGAGCACTCGAGAAATAGAAAATGAATTTTCCGTGCAAAGAAAATGAAAACTCCCTTAGGCAACATTGTTTGGAATTCCAATATGCACCGTTGTGCACAATATGAGATCATTTGGACAAACTATGCCATGAATGTGGCCATAAGAGTGATCATTTGGCTTGAAAGCCATGAATCTTCATGCATGATAGCTCATTTCAGAGAACACTTTTTTAAATTATTTACCCTACTACAAGTTTATATTTTTTGCTGGTAACTTGGCCACATATGATGACACGATGCAGAGGTTTTCCAATTTTTTGAATTTTTTTGAATTTTTTATGGCCGTTTGAAAATGCGGTCAAAACGGTGGGCTTGACCGTTCCTAACTAGTTGTTGAATCTTGGATTTTTTTGGTGTTTCTCTGATTAAATAGATACTTATGTACCTAGAAATGATTTTTGGAAAAATTGAAGAGCAAACTATGAGGCAGCTGCAGTTCAAATTTGACCCCCTTCCAGCTGAATCGGCGGGAATTTGCCTTTTTCACGAGAGGTGGATCAAAACTTTTTACACCCAACCATTTGGTCAATTGTGCATTAAATATGTCCTAGTATTTTATAAAATTTATTTGGTACTATTTTGCAAAAAAATCTATGGTAGGTCCTTCACAAAAAAACCTCATTTCGAGCACTCGAGAAATAGAAAATGAATTTTCCGTGCAAAGAAAATGAAAACTCCCTTAGGCAACATTGTTTGGAATTCCAATATGCACCGTTGTGCACAATATGAGATCATTTGAACAAACTATGCCATCAATGTGGCCATAAGAGTGATCATTTGGCTTGAAAGCCATGAATCTTCACACATGATAGCTCATTTCAGAGAACACTTTTTTAAATTATTTACCCTACTACAAGTTTATAACTTTTGCTGGTAACTTGGCCACATATGATGACACGATGCGGAGGTTTTCCATTTTTTTGAATTTTTTTGAATTTTTTATGCCTATTTCAAAATGCGGTCAAAACGGTGGGCTTGACCGTTCCTAGCTAGTGGTTGGATCTTGGATTTTTTTTGGTGTTTCTCTGATTAAATAGATACTTATGTACCTAGAAATGATTTTTGGAAAAATTAAAGACCAAACTATGAGGCAGCTGCAGTTCAAATTTGACCCCCTTCCACCTGAAACGGCGGGAATTTGTCTTTTTCACGAGAGCTGGATCAAAACTTTTTACACCCAACCATTTTCTCAATTGTGAATTAAATATGTCCTAGTATTTTATAAAATTGATTTGGTACAATTTTGCAAAAAAAATCTATGGTAGGTCCTTCACAAAAAAACCTCATTTCGAGCACTCGAGAAATAGAAAATGAATTTTCCGTGCAAAGAAAATGAAAACTCCCTTAGGCAACATTGTTTGGAATTCCAATATGCACCGTTGTGCACAATATGAGATCATTTGGACAAACTATGCCATGAATGTGGCCATAAGAGTGATCATTTGGCTTGAAAGCCATGAATCTTCATGCATGATAGCTCATTTCAGAGAACACTTTTTTAAATTATTTACCCTACTACAAGTTTATATTTTTTGCTGGTAACTTGGCCACATATGATGACACGATGCGGAGGTTTTCCAATTTTTTGAATTTTTTTGAATTTTTTATGCCTGTTTCAAAATGCGGTCAAAACGGTGGGCTTGACCGTTCCTAGCTAGTGGTTGAATCTTGGATTTTTTTTGGTGTTTCTCTGATTAAATAGATACTTATGTACCTAGAAATGATTTTTGGAAAAATTAAAGACCAAACTATGAGGCAGCTGCAGTTCAAATTTGACCCCCTTCCACCTGAATCGGCGGGAATTTGTCTTTTTCACGAGAGCTGGATCAAAACTTTTTACACCCAACCATTTGCTCAATTGTGAATTAAATATGTCCTAGTATTTTATAAAATTGATTTGGTACAATTTTGCAAAAAAAATCTATGGTAGGTCCTTCACAAAAAAAACCTCATTTCGAGCACTCGAGAAATAGAAAATGAATTTTCCGTGCAAAGAAAATGAAAACTCCCTTAGGCAACATTGTTTGGAATTCCAATATGCACCGTTGTGCACAATATGAGATCATTTGAACAAACTATGCCATCAATGTGGCCATAAGAGTGATCATTTGGCTTGAAAGCCATGAATCTTCACACATGATAGCTCATTTCAGAGAACACTTTTTTAAATTATTTACCCTACTACAAGTTTATATTTTTTGCTGGTAACTTGGCCACATATGATGACACGATGCAGAGGTTTTCCAATTTTTTGAATTTTTTTGAATTTTTTATGGCCGTTTGAAAATGCGGTCAAAACGGTGGGCTTGACCGTTCCTAACTAGTGGTTGAATCTTGGATTTTTTTTGGTGTTTCTCTGATTAAATAGATACTTATGTACCTAGAAATGATTTTTGGAAAAATTGAAGAGCAAACTATGAGGCAGCTGCAGTTCAAATTTGACCCCCTTCCAGCTGAATCGGCGGGAATTTGCCTTTTTCACGAGAGGTGGATCAAAACTTTTTACACCCAACCATTTGGTCAATTGTGCATTAAATATGTCCTAGTATTTTATAAAATTTATTTGGTACTATTTTGCAAAAAAATCTATGGTAGGTCCTTCACAAAAAAACCTCATTTCGAGCACTCGAGAAATAGAAAATGAATTTTCCGTGCAAAGAAAATGAAAACTCCCTTAGGCAACATTGTTTGGAATTCCAATATGCACCGTTGTGCACAATATGAGATCATTTGAACAAACTATGCCATCAATGTGGCCATAAGAGTGATCATTTGGCTTGAAAGCCATGAATCTTCATGCATGATAGCTCATTTCAGAGAACACTTTTTTAAATTATTTACCCTACTACAAGTTTATATTTTTTGCTGGTAACTTGGCCACATATGATGACACGACGCAGAGGTTTCCCAATTTTTTGAATTTTTTTGAATTTTTTATGGCCGTTTGAAAATGCGGTCAAAACGGTGGGCTTGACCGTTCCTAACTAGTGGTTGAATCTTTGATTTTTTTTGGTGTTTCTCTGATTAAATAGATACTTATGTACCTAGAAATGATTTTTGGAAAAATTAAAGACCAAACTATGAGGCAGCTGCAGTTCAAATTTGACCCCCTTCCACCTGAATCGGCGGGAATTTGTCTTTTTCACGAGAGCTGGATCAAAACTTTTTACACCCAACCATTTGCTCAATTGTGAATTAAATATGTCCTAGTATTTTATAAAATTGATTTGGTACAATTTTGCAAAAAAAATCTATGGTAGGTCCTTCACAAAAAAAACCTCATTTCGAGCACTCGAGAAATAGAAAATGAATTTTCCGTGCAAAGAAAATGAAAACTCCCTTAGGCAACATTGTTTGGAATTCCAATATGCACCGTTGTGCACAATATGAGATCATTTGGACAAACTATGCCATGAATGTGGCCATAAGAGTGATCATTTGGCTTGAAAGCCATGAATCTTCATGCATGATAGCTCATTTCAGAGAACACTTTTTTAAATTATTTACCCTACTACAAGTTTATATTTTTTGCTGGTAACTTGGCCACATATGATGACACGATGCGGAGGTTTTCCAATTTTTTGAATTTTTTTGAATTTTTTATGCCTGTTTCAAAATGCGGTCAAAACGGTGGGCTTGACCGTTCCTAGCTAGTGGTTGAATCTTGGATTTTTTTTGGTGTTTCTCTGATTAAATAGATACTTATGTACCTAGAAATGATTTTTGGAAAAATTAAAGACCAAACTATGAGGCAGCTGCAGTTCAAATTTGACCCCCTTCCACCTGAATCGGCGGGAATTTGTCTTTTTCACGAGAGCTGGATCAAAACTTTTTACACCCAACCATTTGCTCAATTGTGAATTAAATATGTCCTAGTATTTTATAAAATTGATTTGGTACAATTTTGCAAAAAAAATCTATGGTAGGTCCTTCACAAAAAAAACCTCATTTCGAGCACTCGAGAAATAGAAAATGAATTTTCCGTGCAAAGAAAATGAAAACTCCCTTAGGCAACATTGTTTGGAATTCCAATATGCACCGTTGTGCACAATATGAGATCATTTGAACAAACTATGCCATCAATGTGGCCATAAGAGTGATCATTTGGCTTGAAAGCCATGAATCTTCACACATGATAGCTCATTTCAGAGAACACTTTTTTAAATTATTTACCCTACTACAAGTTTATATTTTTTGCTGGTAACTTGGCCACATATGATGACACGATGCAGAGGTTTTCCAATTTTTTGAATTTTTTTGAATTTTTTATGGCCGTTTGAAAATGCGGTCAAAACGGTGGGCTTGACCGTTCCTAACTAGTGGTTGAATCTTGGATTTTTTTTGGTGTTTCTCTGATTAAATAGATACTTATGTACCTAGAAATGATTTTTGGAAAAATTGAAGAGCAAACTATGAGGCAGCTGCAGTTCGAATTTGACCCCCTTCCAGCTGAATCGGTGGGAATTTGCCTTTTTCACGAGAGGTGGATCAAAACTTTTTACACCCAACCATTTGGTCAATTGTGCATTAAATATGTCCTAGTATTTTATAAAATTTATTTGGTACTATTTTGCAAAAAAATCTATGGTAGGTCCTTCACAAAAAAACCTCATTTCGAGCACTCGAGAAATAGAAAATGAATTTTCCGTGCAAAGAAAATGAAAACTCCCTTAGGCAACATTGTTTGGAATTCCAATATGCACCGTTGTGCACAATATGAGATCAGTTGAACAAACTATGCCATCAATGTGGCCATAAGAGTGATCATTTGGCTTGAAAGCCATGAATCTTCATGCATGATAGCTCATTTCAGAGAACACTTTTTTAAATTATTTACCCTACTACAAGTTTATATTTTTTGCTGGTAACTTGGCCACATATGATGACACGACGCAGAGGTTTCCCAATTTTTTGAATTTTTTTGAATTTTTTATGGCCGTTTGAAAATGCGGTCAAAACGGTGGGCTTGACCGTTCCTAACTAGTGGTTGAATCTTTGATTTTTTTTGGTGTTTCTCTGATTAAATAGATACTTATGTACCTAGAAATGATTTTTGGAAAAATTAAAGACCAAACTATGAGGCAGCTGCAGTTCAAATTTGACCCCCTTCCACCTGAATCGGCGGGAATTTGTCTTTTTCACGAGAGCTGGATCAAAACTTTTTACACCCAACCATTTGCTCAATTGTGAATTAAATATGTCCTAGTATTTTATAAAATTGATTTGGTACAATTTTGCAAAAAAAATCTATGGTAGGTCCTTCACAAAAAAAACCTCATTTCGAGCACTCGAGAAATAGAAAATGAATTTTCCGTGCAAAGAAAATGAAAACTCCCTTAGGCAACATTGTTTGGAATTCCAATATGCACCGTTGTGCACAATATGAGATCATTTGGACAAACTATGCCATGAATGTGGCCATAAGAGTGATCATTTGGCTTGAAAGCCATGAATCTTCATGCATGATAGCTCATTTCAGAGAACACTTTTTTAAATTATTTACCCTACTACAAGTTTATATTTTTTGCTGGTAACTTGGCCACATATGATGACACGATGCGGAGGTTTTCCAATTTTTTGAATTTTTTTGAATTTTTTATGCCTGTTTCAAAATGCGGTCAAAACGGTGGGCTTGACCGTTCCTAGCTAGTGGTTGAATCTTGGATTTTTTTTGGTGTTTCTCTGATTAAATAGATACTTATGTACCTAGAAATGATTTTTGGAAAAATTAAAGACCAAACTATGAGGCAGCTGCAGTTCAAATTTGACCCCCTTCCACCTGAATCGGCGGGAATTTGTCTTTTTCACGAGAGCTGGATCAAAACTTTTTACACCCAACCATTTGCTCAATTGTGAATTAAATATGTCCTAGTATTTTATAAAATTGATTTGGTACAATTTTGCAAAAAAAATCTATGGTAGGTCCTTCACAAAAAAAACCTCATTTCGAGCACTCGAGAAATAGAAAATGAATTTTCCGTGCAAAGAAAATGAAAACTCCCTTAGGCAACATTGTTTGGAATTCCAATATGCACCGTTGTGCACAATATGAGATCATTTGAACAAACTATGCCATCAATGTGGCCATAAGAGTGATCATTTGGCTTGAAAGCCATGAATCTTCACACATGATAGCTCATTTCAGAGAACACTTTTTTAAATTATTTACCCTACTACAAGTTTATATTTTTTGCTGGTAACTTGGCCACATATGATGACACGATGCAGAGGTTTTCCAATTTTTTGAATTTTTTTGAATTTTTTATGGCCGTTTGAAAATGCGGTCAAAACGGTGGGCTTGACCGTTCCTAACTAGTGGTTGAATCTTGGATTTTTTTTGGTGTTTCTCTGATTAAATAGATACTTATGTACCTAGAAATGATTTTTGGAAAAATTGAAGAGCAAACTATGAGGCAGCTGCAGTTCAAATTTGACCCCCTTCCAGCTGAATCGGCGGGAATTTGCCTTTTTCACGAGAGGTGGATCAAAACTTTTTACACCCAACCATTTGGTCAATTGTGCATTAAATATGTCCTAGTATTTTATAAAATTTATTTGGTACTATTTTGCAAAAAAATCTATGGTAGGTCCTTCACAAAAAAACCTCATTTCGAGCACTCGAGAAATAGAAAATGAATTTTCCGTGCAAAGAAAATGAAAACTCCCTTAGGCAACATTGTTTGGAATTCCAATATGCACCGTTGTGCACAATATGAGATCATTTGAACAAACTATGCCATCAATGTGGCCATAAGAGTGATCATTTGGCTTGAAAGCCATGAATCTTCATGCATGATAGCTCATTTCAGAGAACACTTTTTTAAATTATTTACCCTACTACAAGTTTATATTTTTTGCTGGTAACTTGGCCACATATGATGACACGACGCAGAGGTTTCCCAATTTTTTGAATTTTTTTGAATTTTTTATGGCCGTTTGAAAATGCGGTCAAAACGGTGGGCTTGACCGTTCCTAACTAGTGGTTGAATCTTTGATTTTTTTTGGTGTTTCTCTGATTAAATAGATACTTATGTACCTAGAAATGATTTTTGGAAAAATTAAAGACCAAACTATGAGGCAGCTGCAGTTCAAATTTGACCCCCTTCCACCTGAATCGGCGGGAATTTGTCTTTTTCACGAGAGCTGGATCAAAACTTTTTACACCCAACCATTTGCTCAATTGTGAATTAAATATGTCCTAGTATTTTATAAAATTGATTTGGTACAATTTTGCAAAAAAAATCTATGGTAGGTCCTTCACAAAAAAAACCTCATTTCGAGCACTCGAGAAATAGAAAATGAATTTTCCGTGCAAAGAAAATGAAAACTCCCTTAGGCAACATTGTTTGGAATTCCAATATGCACCGTTGTGCACAATATGAGATCATTTGGACAAACTATGCCATGAATGTGGCCATAAGAGTGATCATTTGGCTTGAAAGCCATGAATCTTCATGCATGATAGCTCATTTCAGAGAACACTTTTTTAAATTATTTACCCTACTACAAGTTTATAACTTTTGCTGGTAACTTGGCCACATATGATGACACGGTGCGGAGGTTTTCCATTTTTTTGAATTTTTTTGAATTTTTTATGCCTGTTTCAAAATGCGGTCAAAACGGTGGGCTTGACCGTTCCTAGCTAGTGGTTGGATCTTGGATTTTTTTTGGTGTTTCTCTGATTAAATAGATACTTATGTACCTAGAAATGATTTTTGGAAAAATTAAAGACCAAACTATGAGGCAGCTGCAGTTCAAATTTGACCCCCTTCCACCTGAAACGGCGGGAATTTGTCTTTTTCACGAGAGCTGGATCAAAACTTTTTACACCCAACCATTTTCTCAATTGTGAATTAAATATGTCCTAGTATTTTATAAAATTGATTTGGTACAATTTTGCAAAAAAAATCTATGGTAGGTCCTTCACAAAAAAACCTCATTTCGAGCACTCGAGAAATAGAAAATGAATTTTCCGTGCAAAGAAAATGAAAACTCCCTTAGGCAACATTGTTTGGAATTCCAATATGCACCGTTGTGCACAATATGAGATCATTTGGACAAACTATGCCATGAATGTGGCCATAAGAGTGATCATTTGGCTTGAAAGCCATGAATCTTCATGCATGATAGCTCATTTCAGAGAACACTTTTTTAAATTATTTACCCTACTACAAGTTTATATTTTTTGCTGGTAACTTGGCCACATATGATGACACGATGCGGAGGTTTTCCAATTTTTTGAATTTTTTTGAATTTTTTATGCCTGTTTCAAAATGCGGTCAAAACGGTGGGCTTGACCGTTCCTAGCTAGTGGTTGAATCTTGGATTTTTTTTGGTGTTTCTCTGATTAAATAGATACTTATGTACCTAGAAATGATTTTTGGAAAAATTAAAGACCAAACTATGAGGCAGCTGCAGTTCAAATTTGACCCCCTTCCACCTGAATCGGCGGGAATTTGTCTTTTTCACGAGAGCTGGATCAAAACTTTTTACACCCAACCATTTGCTCAATTGTGAATTAAATATGTCCTAGTATTTTATAAAATTGATTTGGTACAATTTTGCAAAAAAAATCTATGGTAGGTCCTTCACAAAAAAACCTCATTTCGAGCACTCGAGAAATAGAAAATGAATTTTCCGTGCAAAGAAAATGAAAACTCCCTTAGGCAACATTGTTTGGAATTCCAATATGCACCGTTGTGCACAATATGAGATCATTTGAACAAACTATGCCATCAATGTGGCCATAAGAGTGATCATTTGGCTTGAAAGCCATGAATCTTCACACATGATAGCTCATTTCAGAGAACACTTTTTTAAATTATTTACCCTACTACAAGTTTATATTTTTTGCTGGTAACTTGGCCACATATGATGACACGATGCAGAGGTTTTCCAATTTTTTGAATTTTTTTGAATTTTTTATGGCCGTTTGAAAATGCGGTCAAAACGGTGGGCTTGACCGTTCCTAACTAGTGGTTGAATCTTGGATTTTTTTTGGTGTTTCTCTGATTAAATAGATACTTATGTACCTAGAAATGATTTTTGGAAAAATTGAAGAGCAAACTATGAGGCAGCTGCAGTTCAAATTTGACCCCCTTCCAGCTGAATCGGCGGGAATTTGCCTTTTTCACGAGAGGTGGATCAAAACTTTTTACACCCAACCATTTGGTCAATTGTGCATTAAATATGTCCTAGTATTTTATAAAATTTATTTGGTACTATTTTGCAAAAAAATCTATGGTAGGTCCTTCACAAAAAAACCTCATTTCGAGCACTCGAGAAATAGAAAATGAATTTTCCGTGCAAAGAAAATGAAAACTCCCTTAGGCAACATTGTTTGGAATTCCAATATGCACCGTTGTGCACAATATGAGATCATTTGAACAAACTATGCCATCAATGTGGCCATAAGAGTGATCATTTGGCTTGAAAGCCATGAATCTTCATGCATGATAGCTCATTTCAGAGAACACTTTTTTAAATTATTTACCCTACTACAAGTTTATATTTTTTGCTGGTAACTTGGCCACATATGATGACACGACGCAGAGGTTTTCCAATTTTTTGAATTTTTTTGAATTTTTTATGGCCGTTTGAAAATGCGGTCAAAACGGTGGGCTTGACCGTTCCTAACTAGTGGTTGAATCTTTGATTTTTTTTGGTGTTTCTCTGATTAAATAGATACTTATGTACCTAGAAATGATTTTTGGAAAAATTAAAGACCAAACTATGAGGCAGCTGCAGTTCAAATTTGACCCCCTTCCACCTGAATCGGCGGGAATTTGTCTTTTTCACGAGAGCTGGATCAAAACTTTTTACACCCAACCATTTGCTCAATTGTGAATTAAATATGTCCTAGTATTTTATAAAATTGATTTTGTACAATTTTGCAAAAAAAATCTATGGTAGGTCCTTCACAAAAAAAACCTCATTTCGAGCACTCGAGAAATAGAAAATGAATTTTCCGTGCAAAGAAAATGAAAACTCCCTTAGGCAACATTGTTTGGAATTCCAATATGCACCGTTGTGCACAATATGAGATCATTTGGACAAACTATGCCATGAATGTGGCCATAAGAGTGATCATTTGGCTTGAAAGCCATGAATCTTCATGCATGATAGCTCATTTCAGAGAACACTTTTTTAAATTATTTACCCTACTACAAGTTTATATTTTTTGCTGGTAACTTGGCCACATATGATGACACGATGCAGAGGTTTTCCAATTTTTTGAATTTTTTTGAATTTTTTATGGCCGTTTGAAAATGCGGTCAAAACGGTGGGCTTGACCGTTCCTAACTAGTGGTTGAATCTTGGATTTTTTTTGGTGTTTCTCTGATTAAATAGATACTTATGTACCTAGAAATGATTTTTGGAAAAATTGAAGAGCAAACTATGAGGCAGCTGCAGTTCAAATTTGACCCCCTTCCAGCTGAATCGGCGGGAATTTGCCTTTTTCACGAGAGGTGGATCAAAACTTTTTACACCCAACCATTTGGTCAATTGTGCATTAAATATGTCCTAGTATTTTATAAAATTTATTTGGTACTATTTTGCAAAAAAATCTATGGTAGGTCCTTCACAAAAAAACCTCATTTCGAGCACTCGAGAAATAGAAAATGAATTTTCCGTGCAAAGAAAATGAAAACTCCCTTAGGCAACATTGTTTGGAATTCCAATATGCACCGTTGTGCACAATATGAGATCATTTGAACAAACTATGCCATCAATGTGGCCATAAGAGTGATCATTTGGCTTGAAAGCCATGAATCTTCACACATGATAGCTCATTTCAGAGAACACTTTTTTAAATTATTTACCCTACTACAAGTTTATAACTTTTGCTGGTAACTTGGCCACATATGATGACACGATGCGGAGGTTTTCCATTTTTTTGAATTTTTTATGCCTGTTTCAAAATGCGGTCAAAACGGTGGGCTTGACCGTTCCTAGCTAGTGGTTGAATCTTGGATTTTTTTTGGTGTTTCTCTGATTAAATAGATACTTATGTACCTAGAAATGATTTTTGGAAAAATTAAAGACCAAACTATGAGGCAGCTGCAGTTCAAATTTGACCCCCTTCCACCTGAATCGGCGGGAATTTGTCTTTTTCACGAGAGCTGGATCAAAACTTTTTACACCCAACCATTTGCTCAATTGTGAATTAAATATGTCCTAGTATTTTATAAAATTGATTTGGTACAATTTTGCAAAAAAAATCTATGGTAGGTCCTTCACAAAAAAACCTCATTTCGAGCACTCGAGAAATAGAAAATGAATTTTCCGTGCAAAGAAAATGAAAACTCCCTTAGGCAACATTGTTTGGAATTCCAATATGCACCGTTGTGCACAATATGAGATCATTTGGACAAACTATGCCATGAATGTGGCCATAAGAGTGATCATTTGGCTTGAAAGCCATGAATCTTCATGCATGATAGCTCATTTCAGAGAACACTTTTTTAAATTATTTACCCTACTACAAGTTTATATTTTTTGCTGGTAACTTGGCCACATATGATGACACGATGCGGAGGTTTTCCAATTTTTTGAATTTTTTTGAATTTTTTATGCCTGTTTCAAAATGCGGTCAAAACGGTGGGCTTGACCGTTCCTAGCTAGTGGTTGAATCTTGGATTTTTTTTGGTGTTTCTCTGATTAAATAGATACTTATGTACCTAGAAATGATTTTTGGAAAAATTAAAGACCAAACTATGAGGCAGCTGCAGTTCAAATTTGACCCCCTTCCACCTGAATCGGCGGGAATTTGTCTTTTTCACGAGAGCTGGATCAAAACTTTTTACACCCAACCATTTGCTCAATTGTGAATTAAATATGTCCTAGTATTTTATAAAATTGATTTGGTACAATTTTGCAAAAAAAATCTATGGTAGGTCCTTCACAAAAAAACCTCATTTCGAGCACTCGAGAAATAGAAAATGAATTTTCCGTGCAAAGAAAATGAAAACTCCCTTAGGCAACATTGTTTGGAATTCCAATATGCACCGTTGTGCACAATATGAGATCATTTGGACAAACTATGCCATGAATGTGGCCATAAGAGTGATCATTTGGCTTGAAAGCCATGAATCTTCATGCATGATAGCTCATTTCAGAGAACACTTTTTTAAATTATTTACCCTACTACAAGTTTATATTTTTTGCTGGTAACTTGGCCACATATGATGACACGATGCGGAGGTTTTCCAATTTTTTGAATTTTTTTGAATTTTTTATGCCTGTTTCAAAATGCGGTCAAAACGGTGGGCTTGACCGTTCCTAGCTAGTGGTTGAATCTTGGATTTTTTTTGGTGTTTCTCTGATTAAATAGATACTTATGTACCTAGAAATGATTTTTGGAAAAATTAAAGACCAAACTATGAGGCAGCTGCAGTTCAAATTTGACCCCCTTCCACCTGAATCGGCGGGAATTTGTCTTTTTCACGAGAGCTGGATCAAAACTTTTTACACCCAACCATTTGCTCAATTGTGAATTAAATATGTCCTAGTATTTTATAAAATTGATTTGGTACAATTTTGCAAAAAAAATCTATGGTAGGTCCTTCACAAAAAAACCTCATTTCGAGCACTCGAGAAATAGAAAATGAATTTTCCGTGCAAAGAAAATGAAAACTCCCTTAGGCAACATTGTTTGGAATTCCAATATGCACCGTTGTGCACAATATGAGATCATTTGAACAAACTATGCCATCAATGTGGCCATAAGAGTGATCATTTGGCTTGAAAGCCATGAATCTTCACACATGATAGCTCATTTCAGAGAACACTTTTTTAAATTATTTACCCTACTACAAGTTTATAACTTTTGCTGGTAACTTGGCCACATATGATGACACGATGCGGAGGTTTTCCATTTTTCTGAATTTTTTTGAATTTTTTATGCCTGTTTCAAAATGCGGTCAAAACGGTGGGCTTGACCGTTCCTAGCTAGTGGTTGAATCTTGGATTCTTTTGGTGTTTCTCTGATTAAATAGATACTTATGTACCTAGAAATGATTTTTGGAAAAATTAAAGACCAAACTATGAGGCAGCTGCAGTTCAAATTTGACCCCCTTCCACCTGAATCGGCGGGAATTTGTCTTTTTCACGAGAGCTGGATCAAAACTTTTTACACCCAACCATTTGCTCAATTGTGAATTAAATATGTCCTAGTATTTTATAAAATTGATTTGGTACAATTTTGCAAAAAAAATCTATGGTAGGTCCTTCACAAAAAAAACCTCATTTCGAGCACTCGAGAAATAGAAAATGAATTTTCCGTGCAAAGAAAATGAAAACTCCCTTAGGCAACATTGTTTGGAATTCCAATATGCACCGTTGTGCACAATATGAGATCATTTGGACAAACTATGCCATGAATGTGGCCATAAGAGTGATCATTTGGCTTGAAAGCCATGAATCTTCATGCATGATAGCTCATTTCAGAGAACACTTTTTTAAATTATTTACCCTACTACAAGTTTATATTTTTTGCTGGTAACTTGGCCACATATGATGACACGATGCAGAGGTTTTCCAATTTTTTGAATTTTTTTGAATTTTTTATGGCCGTTTGAAAATGCGGTCAAAACGGTGGGCTTGACCGTTCCTAACTAGTGGTTGAATCTTGGATTTTTTTTGGTGTTTCTCTGATTAAATAGATACTTATGTACCTAGAAATGATTTTTGGAAAAATTGAAGAGCAAACTATGAGGCAGCTGCAGTTCAAATTTGACCCCCTTCCAGCTGAATCGGCGGGAATTTGCCTTTTTCACGAGAGGTGGATCAAAACTTTTTACACCCAACCATTTGGTCAATTGTGCATTAAATATGTCCTAGTATTTCATAAAATTTATTTGGTACTATTTTGCAAAAAAATCTATGGTAGGTCCTTCACAAAAAAACCTCATTTCGAGCACTCGAGAAATAGAAAATGAATTTTCCGTGCAAAGAAAATGAAAACTCCCTTTGGCAACATTGTTTGGAATTCCAATATGCACCGTTGTGCACAATATGAGATCATTTGAACAAACTATGCCATCAATGTGGCCATAAGAGTGATCATTTGGCTTGAAAGCCATGAATCTTCACACATGATAGCTCATTTCAGAGAACACTTTTTTAAATTATTTACCCTACTACAAGTTTATAACTTTTGCTGGTAACTTGGCCACATATGATGACACGATGCGGAGGTTTTCCATTTTTTTGAATTTTTTTGAATTTTTTATGCCTGTTTCAAAATGCGGTCAAAACGGTGGGCTTGACCGTTCCTAGCTAGTGGTTGAATCTTGGATTTTTTTTGGTGTTTCTCTGATTAAATAGATACTTATGTACCTAGAAATGATTTTTGGAAAAATTAAAGACCAAACTATGAGGCAGCTGCAGTTCAAATTTGACCCCCTTCCACCTGAATCGTCGGGAATTTGTCTTTTTCACGAGAGCTGGATCAAAACTTTTTACACCCAACCATTTGCTCAATTGTGAATTAAATATGTCCTAGTATTTTATAAAATTGATTTGGTACAATTTTGCAAAAAAAATCTATGGTAGGTCCTTCACAAAAAAACCTCATTTCGAGCACTCGAGAAATAGAAAATGAATTTTCCGTGCAAAGAAAATGAAAACTCCCTTAGGCAACATTGTTTGGAATTCCAATATGCACTGTTGTGCACAATATGAGATCATTTGGACAAACTATGCCATGAATGTGGCCATAAGAGTGATCATTTGGCTTGAAAGCCATGAATCTTCATGCATGATAGCTCATTTCAGAGAACACTTTTTTAAATTATTTACCCTACTACAAGTTTATATTTTTTGCTGGTAACTTGGCCACATATGATGACACGATGCGGAGGTTTTCCAATTTTTTGAATTTTTTTGAATTTTTTATGCCCGTTTCAAAATGCGGTCAAAACGGCGGGCTTGACCGTTCCTAGCTAGTTGTTGAATCTTGGATTTTTTTGGTGTTTCTCTGATTTAATATATACTTATGTACCTAGAAATGATTTTTGGAAAAATTAAAGAGCAAACTATGAGGCACCTGCAGTTCAAATTTGATCCCCCTTCCAACTGAATCGGCGGGAATTTGTCTTTTTCACGAGAGGTGGATCAAAACATTTTACACCCAACCATTTGGTCAATTGTGCATTAAATATGTCCCAGTATTTTATAAAATTGATTTGGTACAATTTTGCAAAAAAAAATCTATGGTAGGTCCTTCACAAAAAAACCTCATTTCGAGCACTCGAGAAATAGAAAATGAATTTTCCGTGCAAAGAAAATGAAAACTCCCTTAGGCAACATTGTTTGGAATTCCAATATGCACCGTTGTGCACAATATGAGATCATTTGAACAAACTATGCCATGAATGTGGCCATAAGAGTGATCATTTGGCTTGAAAGCCATGAATCTTCATGCATGATAGCTCATTTCAGAGAACACATTTTTAAATTATTTACCCTAATACAAGTTTATATTTTTTGCTGGTAACTTGGCCACATATGATGACACGATGCGGAGGTTTTCCAATTTTTTGAATTTTATTGAATTTTTTATGCCCGTTTCAAAATGCGGTCAAAATGGCGGGCTTGACCGTTCCTAGCTAGTGGTTGAATCTTGGATTTTTTTGGTGTTTCTCTGATTTAATAGATACTTATGTACCTAGAAATGATTTTTGGAAAAATTGAAGAGCAAACTATGAGGCAGATGCAGTTCAAATTTGACCCCCCTTCCAACTGAATCGGCTGGAATTTGTCTTTTTCACGAGAGGTGGATCAAAACTTTTTATACCCAACCATTTGGTCAATTGTGCATTAAATATGTCCTAGTATTTTCTAAAATTTATTTGGTAGAATTTTGCAACAAATCTATGGTAGGTCCTTCACAAAAAACCCTCATTTCGAGCACTCGAAAAATAGAAAATGAATTTTCTGTGCAAAGAAAATGAAAACTCCCTTAGGCAACATGGTTTGGAATTCCAAGATGCACCTTTGTCCACAATATGAGATCTTTTGAACAAACTATGCCATGAATGTGGCCATAAGAGTGTTGATATGGCTTGAAAGCCATGAATCTTCACGCATGATAGCTCATTTCACAGAACACTTTTTTAAAGTAATTACCGTATTACAAGTTTATAATTTTTGCTGGTAACTTGGCTACATATGATGAAACAATGTGGAGGTTTTCCAATTTTTTGAATATTTGATGTCCGTTTCAAAATGCGGTAAAAACGGTGGGCTTGACCGTTCCTATCTAGTGGTTGAATCTTGGATTTTTTTTGGTGTTTCTCTGATTAAATAGATACTTACGTACCTAGAAATGATTTTTGGAAAAATTAAAGAGCAAACTATGAGGCAGCTTCAGTTCAAATTTGATCCCCTTCCAGCTGAATCGGCGGGAATTTGTCTTTTTCACGAGAGGTGGATCAAAACTTTTTACACCCAACCATTTGGTCAATAGTGCATTAAATATGTCCTAGTATTTTATAAAATTGATTTGGTACAATTTTGCAAAAAAATCTATGGTAGGTCCTTCACAAAAAAAACCTCATTTCGAGCACTCGAGAAATAGAAAATGAATTTTCCGTGCAAAGAAAATGAAAACTCCCTTAGGCAACATTGTTTGGAATTCCAATATGCACCGTTGTGCACAATATGAGATCATTTGAACAAACTATGCCATGAATGTGGCCATAAGAGTGATCATTTGGCTTGAAAGCCATGAATCTTCACGCATGATAGCTCATTTCAGAGAACACTTTTTTAAATTATTTACCCTACTAAAAGTTTATAATTTTTGCTGGTAACTTGGCCACATATGATGACACGATGCGGAGGTTTTCCAATTTTTTGAAATTTTTTGAATTTTTTATGCCCATTTGAAAATGCGGTCAAAACGGTGGGCTTGACCGTTCCTAGCTAGTGGTTGAATCTTGGATTTTTTTTGGTGTTTCTCTGATTAAATAGATACTTATGTACCTAGAAATAATTTTTGGAAAAATTAAAGAACAAACTATGAGGCAGTTGCAGTTCAAATTTGACCCCCTTCCAGCTGAATCAGCGGGAATTTGCCTTTTTCACGAGAGGAGGATCAAAACTTTTCACACCCAACCATTTGGTCAATTGTGCATTAAATATGTCCTAGTATTTTATAAAATTGATTTGGTACCATTTTGCAAAAAAAATCTATGGTAGGTCCTTCACAAAAAAACCTCATTTCGAGCACTCGAGAAATAGAAAATGAATTTTCCGTGCAAAGAAAATGAAAACTCCCTTAGGCAACATTGTTTGGAATTCCAATATGCACCATTGTGCACAATATGAGATCATTTGAACAAACTATACCATGAATGTGGCCATAAGAGTGATCATTTGGCTTGAAAGCCATGAATCTTCATGCATGATAGCTCATTTCAGAGAACACTTTTTTAAATTATTTACCCTACTACAAGTTTATATTTTTTGCTGGTAACTTGGCCACATATGATGACATGATGCGGAGGTTTTCCAATTTTTTGATTTTTTTTTGAATTTTTTATGCCCGTTTCAAAATGCGGTCAAAACGGCGGGCTTGACCGTTCCTAGCTAGTGGTTGAATCTTGGATTTTTTTGGTGTTTCTCTGATTTAATAGATACTTATGTACCTAGAAATGATTTTTGGAAAAATTAAAGAGCAAACTATGAGGCAGCTGTAGTTCAAATTTGACCCCCCTTCCAACTGAATCGGCGGGAATTTGTCTTTTTCACGAGAGGTGGATCAAAACTTTTTACACCCAACCATTTGGTCAATTGTGCATTAAATATGTCCTAGTATTTTATAAAATTGATTTGGTACAATTTTGCAAAAAAAATCTATGGTAGGTCCTTCACAAAAAAATCTCATTTCGAGCACTCGAGAAATAGAAAATGAATTTTCCGTGCAAAGAAAATGAAAACTCCCTTAGGCAACATTGTTTGGAATTCCAATATGCACCGTTGTGCACAATATGAGATCATTTGAACAAACTATGCCGTGAATGTGGCCATAAGAGTGATCATTTGGCTTGAAAACCATGAATCTTCACGCATGATAGCTCATTTCAGAGAACACTTCTTTAAATTATTTACCCTATTACAAGTTTATAATTTTTGCTGGTAACTTGTCCACATATGATGACACGATGCGAAGGTTTTCCAATTTTTTGATTTTTTTTGAATTTTTTATGCCCGTTTCAAAATGCGGTCAAAACGGTGGGCTTGACCGTTCCTAACTAGTGGTTGAATCTTGGATTTTTTTGGTGTTTCTCTGATTAAATAGATACTTATGTACCTAGAAATGGTTTTTGGAAAAATTGAAGAGCAAACTATGAGGCAGCTGCAGTTCAAATTTGACCCCCTTCCAGCTGAATCGGCGGGAATTTGCCTTTTTCACGAGAGGTGGATCAAAACTTTTTACACCCAACCATTTGGTCAATTGTGCATTAAATATGTCCTAGTATTTTATAAAATTTATTTTGTACAATTTTGCAAAAAAAATCTATGGTAGGTCCTTCACAAAAAAACCTCATTTCGAGCACTCGAGAAATAGAAAATGAATTTTCCGTGCAAAGAAAATGAAAACTCCCTTAGGCAACATTGTTTGGAATTCCAATATGCACCGTTGTGCACAATATGAGATCATTTGAACAAACTATGCCATGAATGTGGCCATAAGAGTGATCATTTGGCTTGAAAGCCATGAATCTTCACACATGATAGCTCATTTCAGAGAACCCTTTTTTAAATTATTTACCCTACTACAAGTTTATAACTTTTGCTGGTAACTTGGCCACATATGATGACACGATGCGGAGGTTTTCCAATTTTTTGAATTTTTTTGAATTTTTTATGCCTGTTTCAAAATGCGGTCAAAACGGTGGGCTTGACCGTTCCTAGCTAGTGGTTGAATCTTGGATTTTTTTGGTGTTTCTCTGATTAAATAGATACTTATGTACCTAGAATTGATTTTTGGAAAAATTAAAGACCAAACTATGAGGCAGCTGCAGTTCAAATTTGACCCCCTTCCACCTGAATCGGCGGGAATTTGTCTTTTTCACGAGAGCTGGATCAAAACTTTTTACACCCAACCATTTGCTCAATTGTGAATTAAATATGTCCTAGTATTTTATAAAATTGATTTGGTACAATTTTGCAAAAAAAATCTATGGTAGGTCCTTCACAAAAAAACCTCATTTCGAGCACTCGAGAAATAGAAAATGAATTTTCCGTGCAAAGAAAATGAAAACTCCCTTAGGCAACATTGTTTGGAATTCCAATATGCACCGTTGTGCACAATATGAGATCATTTGAACAAACTATGCCGTGAATGTGGCCATAAGAGTGATCATTTGGCTTGAAAACCATGAATCTTCACGCATGATAGCTCATTTCAGAGAACACTTCTTTAAATTATTTAACCTATTACAAGTTTATAATTTTTGCTGGTAACTTGTCCACATATGATGACACGATGCGAAGGTTTTCCAATTTTTTGATTTTTTTTTAATTTTTTATGCCCGTTTCAAAATGCGGTCAAAACGGTGGGCTTGACCGTTCCTAACTAGTGGTTGAATCTTGGATTTTTTTGGTGTTTCTCTAATTAAATAGATACTTATGTACCTATAAATGATTTTTGGAAAAATTGAAGAGCAAACTATGAGGCAGCTGCAGTTCAAATTTGACCCCCTTCCAGCTGAATCGGCGGGAATTTGCCTTTTTCACGAGAGGTGGATCAAAACTTTTTACACCCAACCATTTGGTCAATTGTGCATTAAATATGTCCTAGTATTTTATAAAATTTATTTGGTACAATTTTGCAAAAAAATCTATGGTAGGTCCTTCACAAAAAAACCTCATTTCGAGCACTCGAGAAATAGAAAATGAATTTTCCGTGCAAAGAAAATGAAAACTCCCTTAGGCAACATTGTTTGGAATTCCAATATGCACCGTTGTGCACAATATGAGATCATTTGAACAAACTATGCCATGAATGTGGCCATAAGAGTGATCATTTGGCTTGAAAGCCATGAATCTTCACACATGATAGCTCATTTCAGAGAACCCTTTTTTAAATTATTTACCCTACTACAAGTTTATAACTTTTGCTGGTAACTTGGGCACATATGATGACACGATGCGGAGGTTTTCCAATTTTTTGAATTTTTTTGAATTTTTTATGCCTGTTTCAAAATGCGGTCAAAACGGTGGGCTTGACCGTTCCTAGCTAGTGGTTGAATCTTGGATTTTTTTGGTGTTTCTCTGATTAAATAGATACTTATGTACCTAGAAATGATTTTTGGAAAAATTAAAGACCAAACTATGAGGCAGCTGCAGTTCAAATTTGACCCCCTTCCACCTGAATCGGCGGGAATTTGTCTTTTTCACGAGAGCTGGATCAAAACTTTTTACACCCAACCATTTGCTCAATTGTGAATTAAATATGTCCTAGTATTTTATAAAATTGATTTGGTACAATTTTGCAAAAAAAATCTATGGTAGGTCCTTCACAAAAAAACCTCATTTCGAGCACTCGAGAAATAGAAAATGAATTTTCCGTGCAAAGAAAATGAAAACTCCCTTAGGCAACATTGTTTGGAATTCCAATATGCACCGTTGTGCACAATATGAGATCATTTGGACAAACTATGCCATGAATGTGGCCATAAGAGTGATCATTTGGCTTGAAAGCCATGAATCTTCATGCATGATAGCTCATTTCAGAGAACACTTTTTTAAATTATTTACCCTACTACAAGTTTATATTTTTTGCTGGTAACTTGGCCACATATGATGACACGATGCGGAGGTTTTCCAATTTTTTGAATTTTTTTGAATTTTTTATGCCCGTTTCAAAATGCGGTCAAAACGGCTGGCTTGACCGTTCCTAGCTAGTGGTTGAATCTTGGATTTTTTTGGTGTTTCTCTGATTAAATAGATACTTATGTACCTAGAAATGATTTTTGGAAAAATTAAAGAGCAAACTATGAGGCAACTGCAGTTCAAATTTGACCCCCCTTCCAACTGAATCGGCGGGAATTTGTCTTTTTCACGAGAGGTGGATCAAAACTTTTTACACCCAACCATTTGGTCAATTATGCATTAAATATGTCCTAGTATTTTATAAAATTGATTTGGTACAATTTTGCAAAAAAAATCTGTGGTAGGTCCTTCACAAAAAAACCTCATTTCGAGCACTCGAGAAATAGAAAATGAATTTTCCGTGCAAAGAAAATGAAAACTCCCTTAGGCAACATTGTTTGGAATTCCAATATGCACCGTTGTGCACAATATGAGATCATTTGAACAAACTATGCCATGAATGTGGCCATAAGAGTGATCATTTGGCTTGAAAGCCATGAATCTTCATGCATGATAGCTCATTTCAGAGAACACATTTTTAAATTATTTACCCTGATACAAGTTTATATTTTTTGCTGGTAACTTGGCCACATATGATGACACGATGCGGAGGTTTTCCAATTTTTTGAATTTTTTTGAATTTTTTATGCCCGTTTCAAAATGCGGTCAAAACGGCGGGGTTGACCGTTCCTAGCTAGTGGTTGAATCTTGGATTTTTTTGGTGTTTCTCTGATTTAATAGATACTTATGTACCTAGAAATGATTTTTGGAAAAATTGAAGAGCAAACTATGAGGCAGATGCAGTTCAAATTTGACCCCCCTTCCAACTGAATCGGCTGGAATTTGTCTTTTTCACGAGAGGTGGATCAAAACTTTTTATACCCAACCATTTGGTCAATTGTGCATTAAATATGTCCTAGTATTTTCGAAAATTTATTTGGTAGAATTTTGCAACAAATCTATGGTAGGTCCTTCACAAAAAACCCTCATTTCGAGCACTCGAAAAATAGAAAATGAATTTTCTGTGCAAAGAAAATGAAAACTCCCTTAGGCAACATGGTTTGGAATTCCAAGATGCACCTTTGTCCACAATATGAGATCTTTTGAACAAACTATGCCATGAATGTGGCCATAAGAGTGTTCATATGGCTTGAAAGCCATGAATCTTCACGCATGATAGCTCATTTCAGAGAACACTTTTTTAAAGTAATTACCGTATTACAAGTTTATAATTTTTGCTGGTAACTTGGCTACATATGATGAAACAATGTGGAGGTTTTCCAATTTTTTGAATATTTGATGTCCGTTTCAAAATGCGGTAAAAACGTTGGGCTTGACCGTTCCTATCTAGTGGTTGAATCTTGGATTTTTTTGGTGTTTCTCTGATTAAATAGATACTTATGTACCTAGAAATGATTTTTGGAAAAATTAAAGAGCAAACTATGAGGCAGCTTCAGTTCAAATTTGATCCCCTTCCAGCTGAATCGGCGGGAATTTGTCTTTTTGACGAGAGGTGGATCAAAACTTTTTACACCCAACCATTTGGTCAATTGTGCATTAAATATGTCCTAGTATTTTATAAAATTGATTTTGGTACAATTTTGCAAAAAAATCTATGGTAGGTCCTTCACAAAAAAAACCTCATTTCAAGCACTCGAGAAATAGAAAATGAATTTTCCGTGCAAAGAAAATGAAAACTCCCTTAGGCAACATTGTTTGGAATTCCAATATGCACCGTTGTGCACAATATGAGATCATTTGAACAAACTATGCCATGAATGTGGCCATAAGAGTGATCATTTGGCTTGAAAGCCATGAATCTTCACGCATGATAGCTCATTTCAGAGAACACTTTTTTAAATTATTTACCCTACTACAAGTTTATAATTTTTGCTGGTAACTTGGCCACATATGATGACACGATGCGGAGGTTTTCCAATTTTTTGAAACTTTTTGAATTTTTTATGCCCGTTTCAAAATGCGGTCAAAACGGTGGGCTTGACCGTTCCTAGCTAGTGGTTGAATCTTGGATTTTTTTGGTGTTTCTCTGATTAAATAGATACTTATGTACCTAGAAATAATTTTTGGAAAAATTAAAGAACAAACTATGAGGCAGTTGCAGTTCAAATTTGACCCCCTTCCAGCTGAATCAGCGGGAATTTGCCTTTTTCACGAGAGGTGGATCAAAACTTTTCCCACCCAACCATTTGGTCAATTGTGCATTAAATATGTCCTAGTATTTTATAAAATTGATTTGGTACCATTTTGCAAAAAAAATCTATGGTAGGCCCTTCACAAAAAAACCTCATTTCAAGCACTCGAGAAATAGAAAATGAATTTTCCGTGCAAAGAAAATGAAAACTCCCTTAGGCAACATTGTTTGGAATTCCAATATGCACCATTGTACACAATATGAGATCATTTGAACAAACTATACCATGAATGTGGCCATAAGAGTGATCATTTGGCTTGAAAGCCATGAATCTTCATGCATGATAGCTCATTTCAGAGAACACTTTTTAAAATTATTTACCCTACTACAAGTTTATATTTTTTGCTGGTAACTTGGCCACATATGATGACATGATGCGGAGGTTTTCCAATTTTTTGAATTTTTTTTGAATTTTTTATGCCCGTTTCAAAATGCGGTCAAAACGGCGGGCTTGACCGTTCCTAGCTAGTGGTTGAATCTTCGATTTTTTGGTGTTTCTCTGATTTTAATAGATACTTATGTACCTAGAAATGATTTTTGGAAAAATTAAAGAGCAAACTATGAGGCAGCTGTAGTTCAAATTTGACCCCCCTTCCAACTGAATCGGCGGGAATTTGTCTTTTTCACGAGAGGTGGATCAAAACTTTTTACACCCAACCATTTGGTCAATTGTGCATTAAATATGTCCTAGTATTTTATAAAATTGATTTCGTACCATTTTGCAAAAAAAATCTATGGTAGGTCCTTCACAAAAAAACCTCATTTCGAGCACTCGAGAAATAGAAAATGAATTTTCCGTGCAAAGAAAATGAAAACTCCCTTAGGCAACATTGTTTGGAATTTTAATATGCACCGTTGTGCATAATATGAGATCATTTGAACAAACTATGCCATGAATGTGGCCATAAGAGTGATCATTTGGCTTGACAGCCATGAATCTTCATGCATGATAGCTCATTTCAGAGAACACTTTTTTAAATTATTTACCCTACTACAAGTTTATATTTTTTGCTGGTAACTTGGCCACATATGATGACACGATGCGGAGGTTTTCCAATTTTTTGAATTTTTTTGAATTTTTTATGCCCGTTTCAAAATGCGGTCAAAACGGCGGGCTTGACCGTTCCTAGCTAGTGGTTGAATCTTGGATTTTTTTGGTGTTTCTCTGATTTAATAGATACTTATGCACCTAGAAATGATTTTTGGAAAAATTAAAGAGCAAACTATGAGGCAGCTTCAGTTCAAATTTGACCCCCTTCCAACTAAATCGGCGGGAATTTGTCTTTTTCACGAGAGGTGGATCAAAACTTTTTACACCCAACCATTTGGTCAATTGTGCATTAAATATATCCTAGTATTTTATAAAATTTATTTGGTAGAATTTTGCAACAAATCTATGGTAGGTCCTTCACAAAAAAACCTCATTTCGAGCACTCGAAAAATAGAAAATGAATTTTCCGTGCAAAGAAAATGAAAACTCCCTTAGGCAACATGGTTTGGAATTCCAAGATGCACCTTTGTGCACAATATGAGATCATTTGAACAAACTATGCCATGAATGTGGCCATAAGAGTGATCATTTGGCTTGAAAGCCATGAATCTTCACGCATGATAGCTCATTTCAAAGAACACTTTTTAAAAGTAATTACCGTATTACAAGTTTATAATTTTTGCTGGTAACTTGGCTACATATGATGAAACAATGCGGAGGTTTTCCAATTTTTTGAATTTTTTATGTCCGTTTCAAAATGCGGTCAAAACGGTGGGCTTGACCGTTCCTATCTAGTTGTTGAATCTTGGATTTTTTTGGTGTTTCTCTGATTAAATAGATACTTATGTACCTAGAAATGATTTTTGGAAAAATTAAAGAACAAACTATGAGGCAGCTGCAGTTCAAATTTGACCCCCTTCCAACTGAATCAACGGGAATTTGTCTTTTTCACGAGAGGTGGATCAAAATTTTTACACCCAACCATTTGGTCAATTGTGCATTAAATATGTCCTAGTATTTTTTAAAATTGATTTGGTACAATTTTTCAAAAAAATCTATGGTTGGTCCTTCACAAAAAAACCTCATTTCAAGCACTCGAGAAATAGAAAATGAATTTTCCGTGCAAAGAACATGAAAACTCCCTTAGGCAACATTGTTTGGAATTCCAATATGCACCGTTGTGCACAATATGAGATCATTTGAACAAACTATGCCATGAATGTGGCCATAAGAGTGATCATTTGGCTTGACAGCCATGAATCTTCATGCATGATAGCTCATTTCAGAGAACACTTTTTTAAATTATTTACCCTACTACAAGTTTATATTTTTTGCTGGTAACTTGGCCACATATGATGACACGGTGCGGAGGTTTTCCAATTTTTTGAATTTTTTTGAATTTTTTATGCCCGTTTCAAAATGCGGTCAGAACGGCGGGCTTGACCGTTCCTAGCTAGTGGTTGAATCTTGGATTTTTTTGGTGTTTCTCTGATTTAATAGATAATTATGCACCTAGAAATGATTTTTGGAAAAATTAAAGAGTAAACTATGAGGCAGCTTCAGTTCAAATTTGACCCCCTTCCAACTGAATCGGTGGGAATTTGTCTTTTTCACGAGAGGTGGATCAAAACTTTTTACACCCAACCATTTGGTCAATTGTGCATTAAATATGTCCTAGTATTTTGGAAAATTGATTTGGTACAATTTTGGAACAAATCTATGGTAGGTCCTTCACAAAAAAACCTCATTTCGAGCACTCGAAAAATAGAAAATAAATTTTCCGTGCAAAGAAAATGAAAACTCCCTTAGGCAACATTGTTTGGAATTCCAATATGCACCATTGTGCACAATATGAGATCATTTGAACAAACTATGCCATGAATGTGGCCATAAGAGTGATCATTTTGCTTGAAAGCCATGAATCTTCACGCATGATAGCTCATTTTAGAGAACACTTTTTTAAATTATTTACCCTACTACAAGTTTATATTTTTTGCTGGTAACTTGGCCACATATGATGACACGATGCGGAGGTTTTCCAATTTTTTGAATTTTTTTGAATTTTTTATGCCCATTTCAAAATGCGGTCAAAACAGCGGGCTTGACCGTTCCTAGCTAGTGGTTGAATCTTGGATTTTTTGGTGTTTCTCTGATTTAATAGATACTTATGTACCTAGAAATGATTTTTGGAAAAATTAAAGAGCAAACTATGAGGAAGATGCAGTTCAAATTTGACCCCCCTTCCAACTGAATCGGCGGGAATTTGTCTTTTTCACGAGAGGTGGATCAAAACTTTTTAGACCCAACCATTTGGTCAATTGTGCATTAAATATATCCTAGTATTTTATAAAATTTATTTGGTAGAATTTTGCAACAAATCTATGGTAGGTCCTTCACAAAAAAACCTCATTTCGAGCACTCGAAAAATAGAAAATGAATTTTCCGTGCAAAGAAAATGAAAACTCCCTTAAGCAACATGGTTTGGAATTCCAAGATGCACCTTTGTGCACAATATGAGATCATTTGAACAAACTATGGCATGAATGTGGCCATAGGAGTGATCATTTGGCTTGAAAGCCATGAATCTTCACGCATGATAGCTCATTTCAGAGAACACTTTTTTAAAGTAATTACCGTATTACAAGTTTATAATTTTTGCTGGTAACTTGGCCACATATGATGAAACAATGCGGAGGTTTTCCAATTTTCCGAACTTTTTTTGAATTTTTTATGTCCGTTTCAAAATGCGGTCAAAACGGCGGGCTTGACTGTTCCTATCTAGTGGTTGAATCTTTGATTTTTTTTGGTGTTTCTCTGATTAAATAGATACTTATGCACCTAGAAATGATTTTTGGAAAAATTAAAGAGCAAACTATGAGGCAGCTTCAGTTCAAATTTGACCCCCTTCCAACTGAATCGGTGGGAATTTGTCTTTTTCAGGAGAGGTGGATCAAAACTGTTTACACCCAACCATTTGGTCAATTGTGCATTAAATATGTCTTAGTATTTTATAAAATTGATTTGGTACAATTTTGGAACAAATCTATGGTAGGTCCTTCACAAAAAAACCTCATTTCGAGCACTCGAAAAATAGAAAATAAATTTTCCGTGCAAAGAAAATGAAAACTCCCTTAGGCAACATTGTTTGGAATTCCAATATGCACCGTTGTGCACAATATGAGATCATTTGAACAAACTATGCCATGAATGTGGCCATAAGAGTGATCATTTGGCTTGAAAGCCATGAATCTTCACGCATGATAGCTCATTTCAGAGAACACTTTTTTAAAGTAATTACACTATTAAAAGTTTATATTTTTTGCTGGTAACTTGGCCACATATGATGACACGATGCGGAGGTTTTCCAATTTTTTGAATTTTTTTGAATTTTTTATGCCCGTTTCAAAATGCGGTCAAGACGGTGGGCTTGACCGTTCCTAGCTAGTGGTTGAATCTTGGATTTTTTTTGGTGTTTCTCTGATTAAATAGATAATTATGTACCTAGAAAAGATTTTTGGAAAAATTAAAGAGCAAACTATGAGGAAGATGCAGTTCAAATTTGAACCCCCTTCCAACTGAATCGGCGGGAATTTGTCTTTTTCATGAGAGGTGGATCAAAACTTTAGACCCAACCATTTGGTCAATTGTGCATTAAATATATCCTAGTATTTTATAAAATTTATTTGGTAGAATTTTGCAACAAATCTATGGTAGGTCCTTCACAAAAAAACCTCATTTCGAGCACTCGAAAAATAGAAAATGAATTTTCCGTGCAAAGATAATGAAAACTCCCTTAGGCAACATGGTTTGGAATTCCAAGATGCACCTTTGTGCACAATATGAGATCATTTGAACAAACTATGGCATGAATGTGGCCATAAGAGTGATCATTTGGCTTGAAAGCCATGAATCTTCACGCATGATAGCTCATTTCAGAGAACACTTTTTTAAAGTAATTACCGTATTACAAGTTTATAATTTTTGCTGGTAACTTGGCCACATATGATGAAACAATGCGGAGGTTTTCCAATTTTTTGAAATTTTTTGAATTTTTTATGTCCGTTTCAAAATGCGGTCAAAACGGCGGGCTTGACTGTTCCTATCTAGTGGTTGAATCTTTGATTTTTTTGGTGTTTCTCTGATTAAATAGATACTTATGCACCTAGAAATGATTTTTGGAAAAATTAAAGAGCAAACTATGAGGCAGCTTCAGTTCAAATTTGACCCCCTTCCAACTGAATCGGTGGGAATTTGTCTTTTTCACGAGAGGTGGATCAAAACTTTTTACACCCAACCATTTGGTCAATTGTGCATTAAATATGTCCTAGTATTTTAGAAAATTGATTTGGTACAATTTTGGAACAAATCTATGGTAGGTCCTTCACAAAAAAACCTCATTTCGAGCACTCGAAAAAAAGAAAATAAATTTTCCGTGCAAAGAAAATGAAAACTCCCTTAGGCAACATTGTTTGGAATTCCAATATGCACCGTTGTGCACAATATGAGATCATTTGAACAAACTATGCCTTGAATGTGGCCATAAGAGTGATCATTTGGCTTAAAAGCCATGAATCTTCACGCATGATAGCTCATTTCAGAGAACACTTTTTTAAAGTAATTACACTATTAAAAGTTTATATTTTTTGCTGGTAACTTGGCCACATATGATGACACAATGCGGAGGTTTTCCAATTTTTTGAATTTTTTTGAATTTTTTATGCCCGTTTCAAAATGCGGTCAAGACGGCGGGCTTGACCGTTCCTAGCTAGTGGTTGAATCTTGGATTTTTTTGGTGTTTCTCTGATTAAATAGATAATTATGTACCTAGAAAAGATTTTTGGAAAAATTAAAGAGCAAACTATGAGGCAGCTGCAGTTCAAATTTGACCCCTTCCATCTGAATCGACGGGAATTTGTCTCTTTCACGAGAGGTGGATCAAAACTTTTTGCACCCAACCATTTGGTTAATTGTGCATTAAATATGTCCTAGTATTTTATAAAATTTATTTGGTACAATTTTGCAAAAAAATCTATGGTAGGTCCTTCACAAAAAAACCTCACTTCAAGCACTCGAGAAATAAAAAATGAATTTTCCGTGCAAAGAAAATGAAAACTCCCTTAGGCAACATTGTTTGGAATTCCAATATGCACCGTTGTGCACAATATGAGATCATTTGAACAAACTATGCCATGAATGTGGCCATAAGAGTGATCATTTGGCTTGACAGCCATGAATCTTCATGCATGATAGCTCATTTCAGAGAACACTTTTTTAAATTATTTACCCTACTACAAGTTTATATTTTTTGCTGGTAACTTGGCCACATATGATGACACGGTGCGGAGGTTTTCCAATTTTTTGAATTTTTTTGAATTTTTTATGCCCGTTTCAAAATGCGGTCAGAACGGCGGGCTTGACCGTTCCTAGCTAGTGGTTGAATCTTGGATTTTTTTGGTGTTTCTCTGATTTAATAGATAATTATGCACCTAGAAATGATTTTTGGAAAAATTAAAGAGTAAACTATGAGGCAGCTTCAGTTCAAATTTGACCCCCTTCCAACTGAATCGGTGGGAATTTGTCTTTTTCACGAGAGGTGGATCAAAACTTTTTACACCCAACCATTTGGTCAATTGTGCATTAAATATGTCCTAGTATTTTGGAAAATTGATTTGGTACAATTTTGGAACAAATCTATGGTAGGTCCTTCACAAAAAAACCTCATTTCGAGCACTCGAAAAATAGAAAATAAATTTTCCGTGCAAAGAAAATGAAAACTCCCTTAGGCAACATTGTTTGGAATTCCAATATGCACCATTGTGCACAATATGAGATCATTTGAACAAACTATGCCATGAATGTGGCCATAAGAGTGATCATTTTGCTTGAAAGCCATGAATCTTCACGCATGATAGCTCATTTTAGAGAACACTTTTTTAAATTATTTACCCTACTACAAGTTTATATTTTTTGCTGGTAACTTGGCCACATATGATGACACGATGCGGAGGTTTTCCAATTTTTTGAATTTTTTTGAATTTTTTATGCCCATTTCAAAATGCGGTCAAAACAGCGGGCTTGACCGTTCCTAGCTAGTGGTTGAATCTTGGATTTTTTGGTGTTTCTCTGATTTAATAGATACTTATGTACCTAGAAATGATTTTTGGAAAAATTAAAGAGCAAACTATGAGGAAGATGCAGTTCAAATTTGACCCCCCTTCCAACTGAATCGGCGGGAATTTGTCTTTTTCACGAGAGGTGGATCAAAACTTTTTAGACCCAACCATTTGGTCAATTGTGCATTAAATATATCCTAGTATTTTATAAAATTTATTTGGTAGAATTTTGCAACAAATCTATGGTAGGTCCTTCACAAAAAAACCTCATTTCGAGCACTCGAAAAATAGAAAATGAATTTTCCGTGCAAAGAAAATGAAAACTCCCTTAAGCAACATGGTTTGGAATTCCAAGATGCACCTTTGTGCACAATATGAGATCATTTGAACAAACTATGGCATGAATGTGGCCATAGGAGTGATCATTTGGCTTGAAAGCCATGAATCTTCACGCATGATAGCTCATTTCAGAGAACACTTTTTTAAAGTAATTACCGTATTACAAGTTTATAATTTTTGCTGGTAACTTGGCCACATATGATGAAACAATGCGGAGGTTTTCCAATTTTTCGAACTTTTTTTGAATTTTTTATGTCCGTTTCAAAATGCGGTCAAAACGGCGGGCTTGACTGTTCCTATCTAGTGGTTGAATCTTTGATTTTTTTTGGTGTTTCTCTGATTAAATAGATACTTATGCACCTAGAAATGATTTTTGGAAAAATTAAAGAGCAAACTATGAGGCAGCTTCAGTTCAAATTTGACCCCCTTCCAACTGAATCGGTGGGAATTTGTCTTTTTCAGGAGAGGTGGATCAAAACTGTTTACACCCAACCATTTGGTCAATTGTGCATTAAATATGTCTTAGTATTTTATAAAATTGATTTGGTACAATTTTGGAACAAATCTATGGTAGGTCCTTCACAAAAAAACCTCATTTCGAGCACTCGAAAAATAGAAAATAAATTTTCCGTGCAAAGAAAATGAAAACTCCCTTAGGCAACATTGTTTGGAATTCCAATATGCACCGTTGTGCACAATATGAGATCATTTGAACAAACTATGCCATGAATGTGGCCATAAGAGTGATCATTTGGCTTGAAAGCCATGAATCTTCACGCATGATAGCTCATTTCAGAGAACACTTTTTTAAAGTAATTACACTATTAAAAGTTTATATTTTTTGCTGGTAACTTGGCCACATATGATGACACGATGCGGAGGTTTTCCAATTTTTTGAATTTTTTTGAATTTTTTATGCCCGTTTCAAAATGCGGTCAAGACGGTGGGCTTGACCGTTCCTAGCTAGTGGTTGAATCTTGGATTTTTTTTGGTGTTTCTCTGATTAAATAGATAATTATGTACCTAGAAAAGATTTTTGGAAAAATTAAAGAGCAAACTATGAGGAAGATGCAGTTCAAATTTGAACCCCCTTCCAACTGAATCGGCGGGAATTTGTCTTTTTCATGAGAGGTGGATCAAAACTTTAGACCCAACCATTTGGTCAATTGTGCATTAAATATATCCTAGTATTTTATAAAATTTATTTGGTAGAATTTTGCAACAAATCTATGGTAGGTCCTTCACAAAAAAACCTCATTTCGAGCACTCGAAAAATAGAAAATGAATTTTCCGTGCAAAGATAATGAAAACTCCCTTAGGCAACATGGTTTGGAATTCCAAGATGCACCTTTGTGCACAATATGAGATCATTTGAACAAACTATGGCATGAATGTGGCCATAAGAGTGATCATTTGGCTTGAAAGCCATGAATCTTCACGCATGATAGCTCATTTCAGAGAACACTTTTTTAAAGTAATTACCGTATTACAAGTTTATAATTTTTGCTGGTAACTTGGCCACATATGATGAAACAATGCGGAGGTTTTCCAATTTTTTGAAATTTTTTGAATTTTTTATGTCCGTTTCAAAATGCGGTCAAAACGGCGGGCTTGACTGTTCCTATCTAGTGGTTGAATCTTTGATTTTTTTGGTGTTTCTCTGATTAAATAGATACTTATGCACCTAGAAATGATTTTTGGAAAAATTAAAGAGCAAACTATGAGGCAGCTTCAGTTCAAATTTGACCCCCTTCCAACTGAATCGGTGGGAATTTGTCTTTTTCACGAGAGGTGGATCAAAACTTTTTACACCCAACCATTTGGTCAATTGTGCATTAAATATGTCCTAGTATTTTAGAAAATTGATTTGGTACAATTTTGGAACAAATCTATGGTAGGTCCTTCACAAAAAAACCTCATTTCGAGCACTCGAAAAAAAGAAAATAAATTTTCCGTGCAAAGAAAATGAAAACTCCCTTAGGCAACATTGTTTGGAATTCCAATATGCACCGTTGTGCACAATATGAGATCATTTGAACAAACTATGCCTTGAATGTGGCCATAAGAGTGATCATTTGGCTTAAAAGCCATGAATCTTCACGCATGATAGCTCATTTCAGAGAACACTTTTTTAAAGTAATTACACTATTAAAAGTTTATATTTTTTGCTGGTAACTTGGCCACATATGATGACACAATGCGGAGGTTTTCCAATTTTTTGAATTTTTTTGAATTTTTTATGCCCGTTTCAAAATGCGGTCAAGACGGCGGGCTTGACCGTTCCTAGCTAGTGGTTGAATCTTGGATTTTTTTGGTGTTTCTCTGATTAAATAGATAATTATGTACCTAGAAAAGATTTTTGGAAAAATTAAAGAGCAAACTATGAGGCAGCTGCAGTTCAAATTTGACCCCTTCCATCTGAATCGACGGGAATTTGTCTCTTTCACGAGAGGTGGATCAAAACTTTTTGCACCCAACCATTTGGTTAATTGTGCATTAAATATGTCCTAGTATTTTATAAAATTTATTTGGTACAATTTTGCAAAAAAATCTATGGTAGGTCCTTCACAAAAAAACCTCACTTCAAGCACTCGAGAAATAAAAAATGAATTTTCCGTGCAAAGAAAATGAAAACTCCCTTAGGCAACATTGTTTGGAATTCCAATATGCACCGTTGTGCACAATATGAGATCATTAGAACAAACTATGCCATGAATGTGGCCATAAGAGTGATCATTTTGCTTGAAAGCCATGAATCTTCACGCATGATAGCTCATTTTAGAGAACACTTTTTAAAATTATTTACCCTACTACAAGTTTATATTTTTTGCTGGTAACTTGGCCACATATGATGACACGATGCGGAGGTTTTCCAATTTTTTGAATTTTTTTGAATTTTTTATGCCCATTTCAAAATGCGGTCAAAACGACGGGCTTGACCGTTCCTAGCTAGTGGTTGAATCTTGGATTTTTTGGTGTTTCTCTGATTTAATAGATACTTATGTACCTAGAAATGATTTTTGGAAAAATTAAAGAGCAAACTATGAGGAAGATGCAGTTCAAATTTGACCCCCCTTCCAACTGAATCGGCGGGAATTTGTCTTTTTCACGAGAGGTGGATCAAAACTTTTTAGACCCAACCATTTGGTCAATTGTGCATTAAATATGTCCTAGTATTTTATAAAATTGATTTGGTACAATTTTGCAACAAATCTATGGTAGGTCCTTCACAAAAAAACCTCATTTCGAGCACTCGAAAAATAGAAAATGAATTTTCCGTGCAAAGAAAATGAAAACTCCCTTAGGCAACATGGTTTGGAATTCCAAGATGCACCTTTGTGCACAATATGAGATCATTTGAACAAACTATGGCATGAATGTGGCCATAGGAGTGATCATTTGGCTTGAAAGCCATGAATCTTCACGCATGATAGCTCATTTCAGAGAACACTTTTTTAAAGTAATTACCGTATTACAAGTTTATAATTTTTGCTGGTAACTTGGCCACATATGATGAAACAATGCGGAGGTTTTCCAATTTTTCGAATTTTTTTGAATATTTTATGTCCGTTTCAAAATGCGGTCAAAACGGCGGGCTTGACTGTTCCTATCTAGTGGTTGAATCTTTGATTTTTTTTTGGTGTTTCTCTGATTAAATAGATACTTATGCACCTAGAAATGATTTTTGGAAAAATTAAAGAGCAAACTATGAGGCAGCTTCAGTTCAAATTTGACCCCCTTCCAACTGAATCGGTGGGAATTTGTCTTTTTCAGGAGAGGTGGATCAAAACTGTTTACACCCAACCATTTGGTCAATTGTGCATTAAATATGTCTTAGTATTTTATAAAATTGATTTGGTACAATTTTGGAACAAATCTATGGTAGGTCCTTCACAAAAAAACCTCATTTCGAGCACTCGAAAAATAGAAAATAAATTTTCCGTGCAAAGAAAATGAAAACTCCCTTAGGCAACATTGTTTGGAATTCCAATATGCACCGTTGTGCACAATATGAGATCATTTGAACAAACTATGCCATGAATGTGGCCATAAGAGTGATCATTTGGCTTGAAAGCCATGAATCTTCACGCATGATAGCTCATTTCAGAGAACACTTTTTTAAAGTAATTACACTATTAAAAGTTTATATTTTTTGCTGGTAACTTGGCCACATATGATGACACGATGCGGAGGTTTTCCAATTTTTTGATTTTTTTTTTGAAGTTTATATTCCCGTTTCAAAATGCGGTCAAAACGGTGGGATTGACCGTTCCTAGCTAGTGGTTGAATCTTGGATTTTTTTGGTGTTTCTATGATTAAATAGATACTTATGTACCTAGAAATGATTTTTGGAAAAATTAAAGAGCAAACTATGAGGCAGCTTCAGTTCAAATTTGACCCCCTTCCAACTGAATCGGCGGGAATTTGTCTTTCTCACGAGAGGTGGATAAAAACTTTTTACACCCAACCATTTGGTAAATTGTGCATTAAATATGTACTAGTATTTTATAAAATTGATTTGGTAGAATTTTGCAACAAATCTATGGTAGGTCCTTCACAAAAAAACCTCATTTCGAGCACTCGAGAAATAGAAAAGGAATTTTCAGTGGAAAGAAAATGAAAACTCCCTTAGGCAACATTGTTTGGAATTCCAATATGCACCGTTGTGCACAATATGAGATCATTTGAACAAACTATGCCATGAATGTGGCCATAAGAGTGATCATTTGGCTTGAAAGCCATGAATCTTCACGCATGATAGCTCATTTCAGAGAACACTTTTTTAAATTATTTACCCTATTACAAGTTTATAATTTTTGCTGGTAACTTGGCCACATATGATGACACGATGCGGAGGTTTTCCAATTTTTTGAAGTTTTTTGAATTTTTTATGCCCGTTTCAAAATGCGGTCAAAACGGCGGGCTTGACCGTTCCTTAGCTAGTGGTTGAATCTTGGATTTTTTTTGGTGTTTCTCTGATTAAATAGATACTTATGTACCTAGAAATGATTTTTGGAAAAATTAAAGAGCAAACTATGTGGCAGCTGCAGTTCAAATTTGACCCCCTTCCAACTGAATCGGCGGGAATTTGTCTTTTTCACGAGAGGTGGATCAAAACTTTTTACACCCAACCATTTGGTCAATTGTGCATTAAATATGTCCTAGTATTTTATAAAATTGATTTGGTACAATTTTGCAAAAAAATCTATGGTAGGTCCTTCACAAAAAAAACTCATTTCGAGCACTCGAGAAATAGAAAATGAATTTTCCGTGCAAAGAAAATGAAAACTCACATAGGCAACATTGTTTGGAATTCCAATATGCACCGTTGTGCACAATATGAGATCATTTGAACAAACTATGCCATGAATGTGGCCATAAGAGTGATCATTTGGCTTGAAAGCCATGAATCTTCACGCATGATAGCTCATTTCAGAGAACACTTTGTTAAATTATTTACCCTATTACAAGTTTATAATTTTTGCTGGTAACTTGGCCACATATGATGACACGATGCGGAGGTTTTCCAATTTTTTGGATTTTTTTGAATTTTTTATGCCCGTTTCAAAATGCGGTCAAAACGGCGGGCTTGAACGTTCCTAGCTAGTGGTTGAATCTTGGATTTTTTTGGTGTTTCTCTGATTAAATAGATACTTATGTACCTAGAAATGATTTTTGGAAAAATTAAAGAGCAAACTATGAGGCAGCTGCAGTTCAAATTTGACCCCCTTCCAACTGAATCGGCGGGAATTTGTCTTTTTCACGAGAGGTGGATCAAAACTTTTTACACCCAACCATTTGGTCAATTGTGCATTAAATATGTCCTAGTATTTTATAAAATTGATTTGGTACAATTTTGCAAAAAAATCTATGGTAGGTCCTTCACAAAAAAACCTCATTTCGAGCACTCGAGAAATAGAAAATGCATTTTCCGTGCAAAGAAAATGGAAACTCCCTTAGGCAACATTGTTTGGAATTTTAATATGCACCGTTGTGCATAATATGAGATCATTTGAAAAAACTATGCCATGAATGTGGCCATATGAGTGATCATTTGGCTTGAAAGCCATGAATCTTCACGCATGATAGCTCATTTCAGAGAAAACTTTTTTAAATTATTTACCCTATTACAGGTTTATAATTTTTGCTGGTAACTTGGCCACATATGATGACACGATGCGGAGGTTTTCCAATTTTTTAATTTTTTTTGAATTTTTTATGCCCGTTTCAAAATGCGGTCAAAACGACGGGCTTGACCGTTCGTAGCTAGTGGTTGAATCTTGGATTTTTTTGGTGTTTCTCTGATTAAATAGATAGTTATGTACCTATAAATGATTTTTGGAAAAATTAAAGAGCAAACTATGAGGCAGCTGCAGTTCAAATTTGACCCCCTTCCAACTGAATCGGCGGGAATTTGTCTTTTTCATGAGAGGTGGATCAAAACTTTTTACACCCAACCATTTGGTCAGTTGTGCATTAAATATGTCCTAGTATTTTATAAAATTGATTTGGTACAATTTTGCAAAAAAAATCTATGGTAGGTCTTTCACAAAAAAACCTCATTTCGAGCACTCGAGAAATAGAAAATGAATTTTCTGTGCAAAGAAAATGAAAACTCCCTTAGGCAACATTGTTTGGAATTCCAATATGCACCGTTGTGCACAATATGAGATTATTTGAAGAAACTATGCCATGAATGTGGTCATAAGAGTGATCATTTGGCTTGAAAGCCATGAATCTTCACGCATGATAGCTCATTTCAGAGAACACTTTTTTAAATTATTTACCCTATTACAAGCTTATAATTTTTGCTGGTAACTTGGTCACATATGATGACACGATGCGGAGGTTTTCCAATTTTTTGGATTTTTTTTTGAATTTTTTATGCCCGTTTCAAAATGCGGTCAAAACGGCGTGCTTGACCGTTCCTAGCTAGTGGTTGAATCTTGGATTTTTTGGTGTTTCTCTGATTAAATAGATACTTATGTACCTAGAAATGATTTTTGGAAAAATTAAAGAGCAAACTATGAGGCAGCTGCAGTTCAGATTTGACCCCCTTCCAACTGAATCGGCGGGAATTTGTCTTTTTCACGAGAGGTGGATCAAAACTTTTTACACCCAACCATTTGGTCAATTGTGCATTAAATAGGTCCTAGTATTTTATAAAATTGATTTGGTACAATTTTGCAAAAAAATCTATGGTAGGTCCTTCACAAAAAAACCTCATTTCGAGCACTCGAGAAATAGAAAATGAATTTTCCGTGCAAAGAAAATGGAAACTCCCTTAGGCAACATTGTTTGGAATTTTAATATGCACCGTTGTGCACAATATGAGTTCATTTGAACAAACTATGCCATGAATGTGGCCATAAGAGTGATCATTTCGATTGAAAGCCATGAATCTTCACGCATGATAGCTCATTTCAGAGAACACTTTTGTCCGTGTACTAAAATAGGGGTACCTTAGTACCCCGAACCTGTGCACGGGCAGTCGTAGCGTCCCGCGGCAAGGCTTGCCAGGTGACCGCCAAAAACCCTCCGTGGTCCCTTTTGGGCCATCCAAGAACAAAGTATTTAAGCCAAGACACAAGGCCCCGGCAAGAGGAGCTTGCCGGGAAGGCCGCACGAAGAGAGCAGGGCCCCGGCAAGAGGAGCTTGCCGGGACGACCGCTCGAAGCACAAGACCCCGGCAAGAGGAGCTTGCTGGGAAGGCCAACCAAGGCGCGACAAGAGACTTGCCGCGGCGCGCCCCGCGTCCCGGCAAGGCCCGGTGAGCGACAAGCTCCTGGGCGCGACAAGACATCGACCGCGGCAAGGCGCTTGCCGCGACATGTCACCACCCCGTGCCTGCGCTCCAGCTCATCTACCAACGTGTCGCTCTGGGGCAATCCCAGGCGTACGTGGCGAGAGGCTGTGCAGCCAAGGGCATGTGGTGGCGAAGCAACGCTGACAGGATAGCCATCGTGGCAAACGGTGGCGTCCCTGACGGTCCTTTTTCTGCACTGTTTGGGCGACCCAGACGGGCATTAAATGCCCTTGTCCCCTGCCGTCAGAGTTAGGTACGATAGCACTGTACAGGCAGCTGTACCCCTCACAGCGCTTTCCCAGTTTTGCCCCTACCTACGTTGCCACCTGTTGGTGACCAGTTTAGCATATAAAAGGAGGCCCATGCGCAACGTAGAAGAGAGGAGGACACCCATTCACGTCCAGGCTCGCGAGCAGCTCGAGTGTACTGTAGCACCCAGCGCTCTCGAGCAAGAAGACAATACAATCCACAAAGCAGCAGTAGGGTTTTACGCATCCGTGCGGCCCGAAGCTGGGTAAACCCCTCGTGTGCCTCTCCTCGATCCGCTCTTCGCGCAACCTCCGCCCCCCGCCGAACCAAGAAGGGGCTCCGTCCCCATAGGTGTTCGCGGAGGCCGATTTCCCCCGACATCTTTGGCGCGCCAGGTAGGGGGCGTCGAGGTTGTGTGAACCTGATCCGGCGTCCGCACAGGCGAGATCTCCATCATTTTCGTCGACATGCCACCAAAGAAGAAGGCTCCGGAGGTGGCTGGTCCGTCCGCGTCGAACCCACCGCCCCTGGAGCAAACGGGTGGTGGGGAAGGCACCGGCGGAGGAACGGGCGTCGTCGAACCAGCTCATGGTGCCACAGCGTCCGAACTTGCACCGCGCCCCTCTCAGGAGGCGCGGGACCGGCAGCGTCTTGGTACCCACGGTACCATACGCTCGCTGGACCCAGATCGAGCTGGCGGATCCCAGGGCGCTCAAGGCCAGCATACGCACCAACGTGCTGGCGCGAGCGTGGCACGGCTGCCTGGACCGGGTACTGCTCCTTCTAACGTAGTTAGAAGTTCGAGCACATCCCGCTCCACGCACCGTTCGCCACCGCTGCCCGCCACTCCAGCAGAAGCTCTAGCACGAGCTCAACTGCTCCTAGACTACCCTCCAACGGCGGACAAGCTCGACGATTGGAGGGCCACCATTCAGAGTCTCATCGGCTTTGCCAACGGCGACACCCCGCGACAGCCCAGTGCGTCGCAGCCGTGGCAGGCCGGCCAGGCGAGAACCGATGGCGCCAAGACCGGTGGGGGTGCGACCACCATGCACTCCCCGCCCCAAAGGCCAAGATCGCCGACTCGCTGGAACCATCACGACAATGACTCCACCGCGTCGTCAAATCCGCGAACTCGTCGCGATCAACGCCAAGTTCTTCACGAACGAAAGCAAGAATACGCTCGTACCCGCAACGAGCGTCAAAGAGAAGCGCGGCGTCAATCAGGCCAGCGCGCTGAGCCCTCTGTCGACATGCATGCGCTAGGGGAACCAGGCAACCTGCCATACGCGGTAGGCTGCCCTGCGTTTACCCATGAGCTGCGGCAAGTCCAGTGGCTCAGCATGAAGAATTTCAAGCCAGACGTACCAGAGAAGTACGACGGCAAGTCGCATCCGTCGGAGTTCCTCGGCATCTACACCATTGCGGTGCAGGCTGCTGGGGGGCGAGACGACAAGATCCTTGCCAACTACTTCCCGCTGGTACTCAAGTCTAACGTCAGGTCCTGGCTCATGCACTTGCCGGACAACTCCATAACCTCCTGGGCAGACTTGTGCCATCAGTTTGTTGGCGCTTTTACAGGCGGCCACAAACCCCATGGCCAAGCGAGCGACCTTCATCTGCTCGTCCAGAAGGAAGGGGAGCCCTTGCGCAAGTTCATCCAGAGATTCAGCCGTGTACACTACAACATCCCAGACGTCCACCCTGCCGCGGACATCAGCGCGTTCCATCAGAACGTGCGTAACCGCAGGATGCGGCAGGAGATGGCGATGTGCAAGATCAAAGACGTCAGCGAGCTATATGCCCTGGCCGACAAGTGTGCGCGTGCTGAGGAGGGGAGGAAACTCCCCGGAGAGAACACTGGAGCAGGAGAATCTGATAGTGAGGATACCGCCCCGGCGAGGAAAAACCGGCGGCGGAACAACAGGAAGAAGAAGAGCCAAGAATTACTGGTTGTCGAGCAGTCCGGCGATGAAGGCGCCACCGAGAAAGCCCAGGCTGGTGGCTCCGGCAAGGAGGTTGCCGGATGCACCAACTGCAAGGCTGTGGCGGTCGCCGACAAGCGGGACGGCACCAACAAGCAGTACTGCAAGATCCACCGCACCAAGGGCCATGACCTCCAGAGCTGCAAGCAGGTCGAGCGGCTCGTCGAGCTGCACAAGGCCGAGTACGAGCGGCGCGACAAGGAGAAAGCCCAAGGAGGTGGCGGGGGATCGGGCACGAAGCGCCCCGGTCAGGGAGAACGCCGTGGCAAGGACAAGCAGCGGCAAGCAGACAGACCTCCCCGCGGCCGCGACAAGGACGAAGACGACGACGACGAAGACATGGATGATGTCGAGACAAGTGAGCAGGAGTTTCAGAAAGCCACAGAAGGCTTGTGCGTTGACGGCGGTGCTTCCCTGCATACTTCTCACCGCCAACTCAAGCAGTGGGCGCGGGAAGTCAATGCGGCGGAACCGCCCGTCGAGTCACGCAAGCCTCTGAAATGGTCCAGCACGCCTATCGTCTTTGATATTGAGGACCACCCTGATCGCACAACTGCGATCGGGTGCCTGCCGATGTTGGTTTCACCAACAGTCCGCAACCTCAAGGTCACCAAGATGATAGTTGACGGCGGGGCCGGCTTGAACCTGATCTCCTCCGCTGTGCTCCAGAAACTCCAAGTCCCCGACAGCGAGCTCGAAGAGACCGGCACATTCCAAGGGATCAACCCGGGAAGGAGCAAGCCGAAGGGGAAGATCACGTTGCCGGTGACATTTGGCAGCGAGTTGAACTTCAGGACTGAGAGGGTCACCTTTGACGTTGCCGATTTCCCACTGCCTTACAATGGGATCCTCGGTCGTCCAGCGCTCGCCAAGTTCATGGCGGCCTCTCACTATGCATACAACATGCTCAAGATGCCAGGCCCGATAAGCGTCATCTCTGTCCCTGGCGACTAGAAGGATGCCCTTATCTGTGCCGATAAGATATACCGGGAAGCGGCGGCCGCAACAGATCGCAAATCACTTGCCGCTGAAGCTCCCGGGGAAAAGAAGAAGACCAAGTCCGGCAAGAGCTCTGATGCCTACTCCGGCAAGCGCGCCTCTTCGGAGTGCTGCGCTACCGTCGAGGACGCACCATCGAGCTCCACCGGCAAGTGTAAGAAGACGATGGTAGCTCCGCCAGCAACCAAGAAGGTGCCCGCCAAGGAGGACGACACTGGTGGTACCTTCACCATCAGTGCCACTCTCGACCCCAAATAGGAAAGCGCGCTCGTTGCTTTCCTGCGGGCGAGTGTCGATGTGTTTGCCTGGCAACCATCTGACATCCCCGGTGTTCCCAGGAAAGTGATTGAGCACCACCTTGCCGTCTGTCCTCATGCGCGGCCCATCAAGCAGAAAGTCAGGAAGCAAGCAGTGGAGCGCCAAGAGTTCATCGCAAAAGAGATCAAGAAGTTGGAAGCAGCAGGCCTTGTCAGAGGTGTGCTCCATCCGACATGGTTGGCCAATCCTGTTGTCGTGCGCAAAGCAAATGGGAAATGGAGACTTTGCATCGACTTCACCGATGTTAACAAAGCTTGTCCCAAAGATCCATTTCCCTTGCCGCGCATTGACCAGATTGTTGACTCCATGGCCGGATGTGACCTGCCTTCATTTCTTGACGCATACACAGGATACCATCAGATCTTCATGGCTGAAGAAGATGAGGAGAAGACCGCATTCATCACTCCACGTGGCACGTACTGTTTCGTACGGATGCCTTTCGGTTTGAAGAATGCTGGTTCGACGTTTGCAAGGGTTGTCCATACCGCTTTTGAGCCACAAATCCACAGAAATGTGGAGGCCTACATGGATGATATAGTGGTCAAGAGCAAGGACGGGGCGACCCTGATTCAAGATCTAGAAGAGACTTTTGCAAATCTGCGCAAGATCAGCCTAAAGCTTAACCCCGAGAAGTGCGTGTTTGGAGTTCCTCCGGCAAGCTTCTCGGGTTCTTCGTGTCTCAGCGGGGAATCGAAGCCAACCCCGACAAGATCAAGGCCATCAAGCAGATTGAAGCACCAACACGCGTCAAGGATGTACGAAGACTCGCCGGCTGCGTGGCGGCTCTTAGCAGGTTTATTTCCAAATATGTGGAACGCGCCCTTCCATTTTTCAAAATTTTGAAAAAGGCGGGTCCAGTGAAATGGACTCCGAAAGCGGAGGCTGCGCTGCAGGATTTGAAGAAATACCTATCCTCCGCTCCAATACTTGTCGCGCCTAAGCCACAAGAGAAGTTGCTGCTGTACTCGGCGGCAACCAATCAAGTGGTTAGTGCTGCGTTAGTAGCGGAGAGGGAGGCTGTCGGGGCGGACGGCGTCCCCCGCGAGCACCTATGGGGCCGGAGCCCCTTTCGTTGTTCGGTGAGGGGGGCGGAGGGAGCACGGAGAGCAGATCGAGGCGAGCACACGGGCGGTTTACCCAGGTTCGGGCCGCGATGGACGCGTAAAACCCTACTCCTGCTTGGTTGTATTGAACTGGGGAGCTCGGGAGCTTGGAGAGCTAGCTACACCGAGCGTATGGCTGTCTGGGTTACCAATCTCCGAACCCCGGAACCCCTTCTACGTTGCACACGGGCCTCCTTTTATAGCGCAAAGGGGTCACCGACAGGTGTCAACGTAAGAGAAAGGGGTAAAAGTGTAATAGGGGTGGAAGTTGTAACAGTGCGGGAACAGTGGCGCTGCAGCGCGGCACAGTGTTATCATACCTACTTCTGACGGTAGGGGACAAGGGCATTAAATGCCCGTCACGGTCGCCTGGACAGCACCGAGGCAGACCGTTAGGTGCGCCACCGCTCGCCACGGAGGTGGCTGCATGCCACCGCATACCCCAGGCTGCGCGGTGCCCCGCCACGTGCCCTTGGGGGAAACCCCGGAGCGACGCGTGGGCGGGTGAGCTGGGGCGCAGTCCTGAGGTGGCGATTTGCCGCGGCAAGTGGCTTGCCGCGGGGGTCGTCTTCCTGTGCCTGATAGCTTGCCGGCTATCAAGCCTTGCCGGGGCGCCTGGCGCGCCGCGGCGGGCTTCTCTTGTGGTGCCTGGGTTCGGCCTTCCCGACAAGCTCCTCTTGTCGGGGTCTCGATCTTCTGTCTCGTATACTTTGTTCTTGGATGGTATTACATGGGCTTAGCCGTCCCGGCAAGCTCCTCTTGCCGGGGTCTTGTCTTCCTGGCCCGGCAAGCTCCTCTTGCCGGGGGCCTTGTCTTGAATGCTTGGTCTTCTCTTGGCGCTTCCTGGGCGGGCCTCGCCGCAGGGTGCTACAACTGCCCGTGCACAAGTCTGGGGTACTAAGGTACCCCTACTTTAGTACACCGACAGGAGCCCCCGGGCCTGGGCCACACACGGTGCCGAGCGTCGTTGGGCCAGGCCCTAACAGTGCACGGGCACGCGTGGCCTTGGTCGCGCTGCTCCTTAACTCCGCATCCGTCGCACCTTCCCCAGGCGGCGCGCGCTTATCGCGGCGTCGTGGGGGCGAAAACACCCGTTCCCTCTTTAAGTGGAGGGAGGTGCAGAGGCGCGGCTCGATAAATGAACGGGGGTGAGGCGCGGCTTCCGAGGCGTCCGTTCCCCATAACCATGGGATGGGGGGGAGGTCGTCCCACCCGTCGTCTCGGTCCTGCGCGCCCACCGCGTGGTCCTCATGCACTCGGTGTCGCGGCGGCGGAGGCAGGGAGTCGGGCCGGCGCGGGTCGATGCAGTGGGTCGGCCCGAGTCGCCTGCCCTTCCTCCGCTTCTATTGGAGGAGCGAGGCGGCCGCGTCCCCACTCCGCCCCTTTATAAGGAGCGAAAGGGGGGCAACGGAAATCCGCACTCCATCTCCTCCCTCCTTAAGGCTCCTCCTCGAGCGAGAGTGACGAGGAGGGGAGCGATAGCGACGACGAGGGGAGCAGCCGCCGGGATGACGGGTCCGACTAGGCGTCGGTCGCAGCTCCGTGTGGCACCGGCGGCCCCATCATCCGCGCCGGGCTCCGTGAACTCCCCGGGGTCGTCTCCTTGGGCGGCCGGCGTAGGGGGGCTGCTGAGGAGGACAGAGGGCGGACGTCGAAGGCCGCGAAGTCGGAGTACGGGCCGACTTCGACAGCTGGCTGACGCTCCGGTGCCTCGTGTTCCAGATGCGCCCCAGACGCCGTCATCACCCTCGCTCTCGGTGACGACCACCGGGGTCTTCTTTTCGGCCCGGCAAGCTCCTCTTGCCGGGGGCTTGATCTCCTCGGGCGGCCGGAGTGGCGAGGCTGGGGAAGAGGAAGAGGCTGGCGGCAAGGCCGTTGCCTCTTCTTCCAGCTCTGCCTCCGCCGCCTCCGTCTTCTTCAGCCTCCGGAGACCCCCGGGCGGAGCCCCCGGATCTTCTCTTGGTGCCTTCTGCCACCCGTAGCTCGCCTAGGTGTCTCTTTCGCCCTCTTCGCCTACTTGCCCTACCTCCTGAGGAGAGAGACAAGAAAGGGATTACGGGCACCTTATCTCTTTTCAGCTTGTAAGCCTTCGGGCCTTAGTTGCGTTTAAGCCTTGTAATCCCTTCTTTCATGTTCTTCATTCTCTCTGAACTGTACCTGGGTGGAATGTTTTTAATGAAAAGGGGATGTTTGCCGGATCATTTGTCTCGCGGGTGGAAACCGCGGTAAGGAACGATTCCTTTACATCGTTAAGATAGACAATTTCTTGCCCGGCAACAGGCCCAGCCGCTCCCCCGCACTGCTCGACCTTTCTCACGCCCTTGGCGGAGGCGGGGAGCAGGCGGGTTCCGGCCCCTCGCTTCCCTCCCTCTTGCTGCCGCGGCTGCTATCGAAACGGGCCCCAGGAACGCGCTCTGGGGCTTGCCGCTAAGAGAGCACGGTAGCTTTTCAGGAGGAAAGGAGGCTTTCAAATTCCATAGTCCATAAGAGAATGCATGATGAGGGATGCAAAAACTTATCTGAGGTTGCAGCCCCCGGCGACTCTGGCTCGCCGGGGCATAGGTGTTGGCTCGTCCTTCTCCTCTTCCTTGTCCTCGAGCGGCCCGGCAAGGACATTCAATTCCTGCGAGTCAAAGGGAAAGGACGGGAAAAAGACGCGGACTCGACCTCTAAGTTAGGGGTTAGCGACAGTTAGGAACTGACAACCCTAATAAAGGACGAGACTCTGACTCAGCATGCATGCTAAAATCTAGGGCGCCAGCGCTTCTTTATCTTCGGCCAGGGGCTTCGCCTGGCTTTGTACGAGGGCTTACATGCAACATCGGCAAGGCCTGCACAAACCGGTGGTTGCCGGAGCGGATCACGGCAACCGCGCCTTATGGGCGAAACTTGCGAAGATGCTCTATGTTCCCAGGAGTTGCTCACTGGTAGGCCCTCTTCGGTCTTGAGGTGGACAGCGCCGGGCCTCGCGACTCGTCTCACCCGATAAGGGCCTTCCTGCTTCGGCGTCGACTTGTTATAATTCTTGGCCGACTGAACGTGCCTAAGAACAAGGTCGCCTAACAGGGCAGCTTTATCTGATGCCAGGGGCTTCGCCTGGCTTTGTACAAGGGGTTACATGCAGCAGCGGCAAGGCCTGTACAAACCGATGGTTGCCGGAGCGGATCACGGCAACCGCGCCTTATGGGCGAGACTTGCGAAGATGCTCTATGTTCCCAGGAGTTGCTCACTGGTAGGCCCTCTTCGGTCTTGAGGTGGACAGCGCCGGACCTCGCGACTCGTCTCACCCGATAAGGGCCTTCCTGCTTCGGCGTCGACTTGTTATAATCCTTGGCCGACTGAACGTGCCTAAGAACAAGGTCGCCTAGCAGGGCAACTTTATCTGGTGCCAGGGGCTTCGCCTGGCTTTGTACAAGGGGTTACATGCAACAGCGGCAAGGCCTGTACAAACCGATGGTTGCCGGAGCGGGTCACGGCAACCGCGCCTTATGGGCGAGACTTGCGAAGATGCTCTATGTTCCCAGGAGTTGCTCACTGGTAGGCCCTCTTCGGTCTTGAGGTGGACAGCGCCGGACCTCGCGACTCGTCTCACCCGATAAGGGCCTTCCTGCTTCGGCGTCGACTTGTTATAATCCTTGGCCGACTGAACGTGCCTAAGAACAAGGTCGCCTAGCAGGGCAACTTTATCTGGTGCCAGGTGCTTCGCCTGGCTTTGTACAAGGGGTTACATGCAACAGCGGCAAGGCCTGTACAAACCGATGGTTGCCGGAGCGGGTCACGGCAACCGCTCCTTATGGGTGAAACTTGCGAAGATGCTCTATGTTCCAGGAGCTGCTCACTGGTACGCCTTCTTCGGTCTCGAGGCGGACAGCGCCAGGCCTCGTGACTTGTCTCACCCGATAAGGTCCTTCCCACTTTGGCGTCAACTTGTTGGAATCCTTGGCCGACTGAGTGCGCCGAAGAACAAGGTCGCCCTCCTCGAGACTCCTGGCTTTGACCTTGCGGCTATGGTAGCGTCGCAAGGCTTGCTGGTATCGAGCAGCTCGTACCGCAGCCTGGAGACGTCCTTCCTCAAGGAGCAGCGCGTCATCTTGGCGCAGCCGCTCTTGCTCGAGCTCGTCATAAGCGAGCACCCGAGGAGATCCGTATACGAGTTCCGTGGGGATAACTGCTTCTGCTCCATAGACTAGAGCAAAGGGTGTCTGTCCGGTGGCTCGACTCGGTGTCGTTCTGATTGACCAAAGAGCCGCCGGCAGCTCCTCAATCCAATTTCTTCCGCACTTGTGCAGCCTGTCGAAGGTCCTGGTCTTGAGTCCGCGCAGCACTTCAGCGTTGGCCCTTTCTGCTTGACCGTTGCTCCTGGGGTGAGCAACCGAAGCGAAACAGACCTTGGCGCCGAGATCCTGGGCGTATTGCATGAAGGCGCGACTTGTGAATTGTGTCCCGTTGTCGGTGATGATTCTGTTGGGGATTCCGAAACGGCAGACGATCGACCGGAAGAACTTGACTGCTGACTGCGCGGTCACCTTCCTCACTGGCTCCACTTCTGGCCACTTCGTGAACTTGTCGATTGCAACGTACAAGTACTCGAAGCCCCCGACGGCTCGGGGAAAAGGGCAGAGGATATCGAGCCCCCAGACCGAGAAGGGCCAGGATAAAGGAATTGTTTGGAGAGCTTGAGCTGGCTGATGAATCTGTTTTGCATGGAACTGGCACGCTTCACACTTGGTTACTAGTGCAGTTGCATCTTGGAGGGCTTCTTGCCAGAAGAACCCTTGCCGGAAAGCTTTCCCGACAAGTGCTCTTGCGCCAATGTGATGGCCGCATATGCCTCCGTGTATCTCTGCCAACAGCTTCTGTCCGTCTTCCCTGGAGATGCACTTCAATCTGACACCGTTGAGTCTCCTTCTGTACAGCTCGTTGTCCACGAACTGGTACATACTTGACTGTCTGGTGATCTTCTCCATCTCTTCTGGGTCGTCGGGAAGTTCTCCAGTTTGCAGAAAACGGACGATCTGCTGCGCCCATGCCGGAGCCCGGGGCTCGACGGCAAGGACTAAAGGCATGAAGGCCGCTGCGGGGACCCCGGCTTCTACGGCAAGAACCTCTGGTTCCGCCGGAGCCGGTGATCCCCCGGCAAGCTTGCCGGGGCAAAGCTTGTCGGGAACCCCCGCTTCAACTGGACAGATCCTCGGATCCGCAGGAGCGGACTGTTCCTCAGCGTTCAGACTGCCGATCCGCTTGCCGGAGCAAGGCTTATCGGGGACACCTGCTTCGACTGGACGGATCCTGGGATCCGCAGGAGCGGGCTGTCCCTCGGCGTTCAGACTGCTGATCTGCTTGTCGGAGCAAGGCTTATCGGGGACACCTGCTCCGACTGGACGGATCCTGGGATCCGCAGGAGCGGGCTGTCCCTCGGCGTTCTGGTTGTTGATCTTGGGGACCTTGGCGGCGGCCTCAGGAAGGTCCGCCTGCAAGTAGTCGCCGGAGACCAACTTCCTTTTCTTGGACTGCCCAACTGATGGTGTAACGGATGGTTGAGTCAGCTTGAGTAAGAAGGTCCCTGGTTCCACAGGTAACTTCAACGAAGCACACTTCGAAAGGCCGTCTGCTATCTCATTCTGAGCTCTCGGGACGTGCTCCATTTGCAGCCCTTCAAAGTGTCCTTCCAGCTTCCTCACTTCATCTACGTAAGCTTCCATCAGAGGGCTCTGGTAGCTCTTGTTGACTTGCCGGACCACCAGTTGAGAATCTCCCCGCACAATCAGCTTTCTGATCCCAAGTTCGGCCGCAATCCTGAGGCCGGCGAGCAAGCCTTCATACTCAGCAGTATTGTTGGTTGCCTGCTCTCTTGGGAAGTGCATCTGGATAACATACTTGAGGTGCTCTCCGGTGGGCGCGATGAGTACTACGCCAGCACCGGCGCCTTGCAGCGAGAAGGCACCATCGAAGTACATTACCCACTCGCTTGTTGCTTCTTGTACGGGCGCGCTTGTTTCTTGGGCTTCTCCATCTGGCGTCGGGGTCCACTCAGCTATGAATTCTGCCAAAGCTCGGCTCTGTATGGTTGAAGTACTTTCAAACTTGAGTCCAAAGCTCGACAGCTCCAGTGCCCACTCGACGATCCTGCCTGTTGCCTCGGGATTGTGCAATATCCTCTTCAGCGGAAAGCGAGTGACTACTGTTATCTCATGTGCTTGGAAGTAATGGCGCAGCTTTCTCGAGGCCATGAGGAGGCCGAAAAGCAACTTCTGCACCCCAGAGTATCTTGATCTAGCCCCCTGCAAGAGGGAACTCACAAAATACACCGGGCGCTGCACCATCTTCTTCCGCGCTCCATCCTGTCCCTGCGCAGGGTTGTCCTTGTCGGGGCCAGAGCTTGCCGGAGCCGTCCTGCTTGTCGGCTGCCGCCACGGGGGCAGGCTCCTTGCCGGAGCCGCCAGCCTGCGCTTGCTTGGCGGGAGCCTCCTTGCCGGACTCTTCGATGGCAAGCACCTCTTTCCTGTTCTTCCTTCTATTATTCCGCCGCTGGCTTCTCTTCGCCGGGGCGGTGTCGTCACTGTCGCTTTCTCCTGCGCCAGCATCCTCTCCGGGGAGTTTCCTCCCCTCCTCCGCGCGCGCGCACTTGTCAGCCAGGGCATATAGCTCGCTGACGTCCCGGATCTTGGTCATGGCCATCTCTTCACGCATGCGGCGGTTACGCACGTTCTGGTGGAACGCGCTGATAACCGCGGCAGGGTGAACGTCGGGGATGTTGCGATGCACGCAGCTGAAGCGCTGGATGTACTTGCGCAGGGATTCTCCTTCCTTCTGGGCTAGGATGTGGAGGTCGCTATCCTGGCCATGAGGTTTGTGGCCGCCTGTGAAGGCGCCAACAAACTGATGGCAAAGATCCGCCCAGGAAGAAATGGAGCCTTCCGGTAAGTGCATAAGCCACGAACGAACGTTCGGCTTAAGCACGAGCGGGAAGTAGTTCGCCAATATCCTCTCGTCGCGCCCCCCGGCAGCTTGCACAGCGATCGTGTAGATGCTGAGAAACTCCGAGGGGTGCGTCCTGCCGTCGTACTTCTCCGGCACGTCGGGCTTGAAGTTCTTCGTGCTGGGCCACCGGACGCGCCGCAGCTCACGGGTGAACGCAGGGCAACCTGCCGCGTACGGTAAGTCACCTGGTTCACCGGGCGCGTGCGCGTCGACAGCGTTCCCAGCCCGCTGGTCTGATTGCCGCCGAGTTTCTCGGCGGCGCTCAATCCTTGTTCGAGCGTCTTCTTGCTGCCGCTCGTCGAGGACTCGGCGCTGGTCCCGGCGAGTCCGCGGGTCTGACGACGCTGTAGAGCCGTCGTCGGCGTTGCTCCAGCGGGGCGGCGTCTTCTGCTTCTGCGCCGGGGAGTGCATGGTGGTTGCACCTCCGGCGGTCTTGTCGCCGTCGGCCTTCGTCTTCTCGACCTGCCGCGGCCGTGAGGTCGCCGGCTGCTGCGGCGTGTCGTTGTTGGCGAAGGCGATCAGGCTCTGGATGGTGGCCCTCCAGCCCTCGGCCTTGTCAGCCGCTGGAGGGTAGTCGAGGAGCAGTTGCGCTCTCGCGAGCGCTTCTGCCGGAGTGGAGGGGAACGGGGGCGAGTGGCGCGAGGAGCGGGATACGCTCGGACTCCTAACAATGTTAGAAAGAGCGGGGTCCCTCCCCGGCGCCTTCGCCTTGCCCGTGTCCGGACGGGGGCCCGTGGCGTCCCGTGAACCTCCAGTTTGCCCTTGGTCCAGCAAGTGGATGCCACCTCCCGTGGCATGGCGCTGCTGGGTCGTCGTTTGTCGGGACGGATGCGTCGCGTCCTCGGAGGCCGAGGCTCGGTCGTCCGCCCTGTTCTTGGATTTGGTGGCGCCGCGAGTGTTCTCGCCGGTGGCCACCCCTCCGACGGCGTCTCCCCCGCCCACCGTTGGCTCCGGTAGCGGTGGAAGAGACGCGGACGGGCCCGCGACCTCCGAAGCCTTCTTCTTCGGGGCCATGGTGTTGATGAAGCTAGCGAATTCGGAGAAGCTGACGAAGAGCGCGCTCGCGCGAACGCCGGATCTGATCCGCACAACCTCGACGCGCCCCCTACCTGGCGCGCCAAAGATGTCGGGGCGGACGGCGTCCCCCGCGAGCACCTATGGGGCCGGAGCCCCTTTCGTTGTTCGGTGAGGGGGGCGGAGGGAGCACGGAGAGCAGATCGAGGCGAGCACACGGGCGGTTTACCCAGGTTCGGGCCGCGATGGACGCGTAAAACCCTACTCCTGCTTGGTTGTATTGAACTGGGGAGCTCGGGAGCTTGGAGAGCTAGCTACACCGAGCGTATGGCTGTCTGGGTTACCAATCTCCGAACCCCGGAACCCCTTCTACGTTGCACACGGGCCTCCTTTTATAGCGCAAAGGGGTCACCGACAGGTGTCAACGTAAGAGAAAGGGGTAAAAGTGTAATAGGGGTGGAAGTTGTAACAGTGCGGGAACAGTGGCGCTGCAGCGCGGCACAGTGTTATCATACCTACTTCTGACGGTAGGGGACAAGGGCATTAAATGCCCGTCACGGTCGCCTGGATAGCACCGAGGCGGACCGTTAGGTGCGCCACCGCTCGCCACGGAGGTGGCTGCATGCCACCGCATACCCCAGGCTGCGCGGTGCCCCGCCACGTGCCCTTGGGGGAAACCCCGGAGCGACGCGTGGGCGGGTGAGCTGGGGCGCAGTCCTGAGGTGGCGATTTGCCGCGGCAAGTGGCTTGCCGCGGGGGTCGTCTTCCTGTGCCTGATAGCTTGCCGGCTATCAAGCCTTGCCGGGGCGCCTGGCGCGCCGCGGCGGGCTTCTCTTGTGGTGCCTGGGTTCGGCCTTCCCGACAAGCTCCTCTTGTCGGGGTCTCGATCTTCTGTCTCGTATACTTTGTTCTTGGATGGTATTACATGGGCTTAGCCGTCCCGGCAAGCTCCTCTTGCCGGGGTCTTGTCTTCCTGGCCCGGCAAGCTCCTCTTGCCGGGGGCCTTGTCTTGAATGCTTGGTCTTCTCTTGGCGCTTCCTGGGCGGGCCTCGCCGCAGGGTGCTACAACTGCCCGTGCACAAGTCTGGGGTACTAAGGTACCCCTACTTTAGTACACCGACAGAGGCAGATGATGAGCCAGCAACCGCGGCAACCGCATCCAGCGACAAGCAGGGGGCTTCCCCGACAAGCTCTGGCCCCGACAAGGATGGATCTGCGCAGGTGCAAGGAGAGTTGCGGAAGAAGATGGTGCAGCGCCCAGTTTACTTTGTTAGTTCCCTCTTGCAGGGGGCTAGGTCAAGGTACTCTGGTGTGCAGAAATTGCTTTTCGGCCTCCTTATGGCCTCGAGAAAGCTGCGCCATTATTTTCAAGCGCATGAGATCACAGTTGTCACTCGCTTTCCGCTGAAGAGGATATTGCAGAATCCAGAAGCAACAGGCAGGATTGTCGAGTGGGCACTGGAACTGTCAAGCTTTAGCCTCAAGTTCGAGAGCACTTCAACTATCCAAAGCAGAGCATTGGCAGAATTCATAGCAGAGTGGACGCCGACACCAGATGAGGAAATTCCAGAGACGAGCATCCCCGTCAAAGAAGCAAGCAAAGAGTGGCTGATGTACTTTGATGGTGCCTTCTCGCTGCAAGGCGCCGGTGCTGGCGTACTGCTTATCGCACCCACCGGAGAGCACCTCAAGTACATAGTCCAGATGCACTTTCCCAAGGAGCAAGCAACCAACAATACTGCAGAGTACGAAGGCTTGCTTGCCGGTCTCAGGATCGCGGCAGAACTTGGGATCAAGAAGCTCATTGTCAGGTGTGACTCGCAGCTTGTCGTCCGCCAAGTGAACAAAGACTACCAGAGTCCGTTGATGGAAGCTTATGTTGATGAAGTGAGGAAGCTAGAAGAGCGCTTTGACGGCCTGCAAATGGAACATGGTCCAAGAGCGGAGAACGACATTGCTGATGGCCTGTCAAAGTGCACAGCACTTAAGTTGCCTGTGGAACCAGGAACCTTTGTGCTCAAGCTGACTCAGCCATCCGTAACACCATCAACTGGACAGATCAAGAAGAGGAAGTTGGTCTCCGGCGACTATCTTCCGGCAGAGCTCCCCGGAGCCGCCGCCAAGAAGGTCCCCAAGATCGACGCCAAGAGTGCTGAGGAGCAGTCTGCTCCGGCAAACCCCAGGGTTTGTTCCGTCGAAGAAGGCGCTCCCGACAAGTTTTGCTCCGGCAAGCTTGCCGAGGAACATCAAGCTCCGGCCGAGCCCCAGATTCTCGCCATAGAAGCTGATGTTCCCGCAGCCGCAGACATGCCTTTAGTCCTTGTTGTCGAGCCGCAAGCTCCGACATGGGTACAGCAGATCGTCCGTTTCCTTCAGACAGGAGAACTTCCCGAACAGCAAGAAGAAGCGGAAAGAGTAGCCCGGCAGTCCAGTATGTACCAGTTTGTTGACAGCACACTGTACAGAAGAGGACGCAATGGGGTGAAATTGAAGTGTATCCACCGGGAAGACGGACAGAAGCTGTTGGCAGAGATACATGGAGGCATATGTGGTCACCACATTGGCGCAAGAGCACTTGCCGGCAAAGCATTCCGGCAAGGTTTCTTCTGGCCGACAGCCCTCCAGGATGCAACTGCACAAGTAACCAAGTGTGAAGCGTGCCAGTTCCATTCCAAGCAGATACACCAACCAACTCAAGCTCTCCAGACGATCCCTTTATCCTGACCATTTTCGGTCTGGGGGCTCGACATCCTCGGCTCCTTCCCCCGACCTGTCGGGGGCTTTGAGTACTTGTACGTCGCAATCGACAAGTTCACAAAGTGGCCGGAAGTGGAACCAGTGAGGAAGGTGACAGCACAGTCAGCAGTCAAGTTCTTCAGGTCAATTGTTTGTCGCTTCGGGATCCCCAACTGGATTATCACCGACAACGGTACGCAATTCACAAGCCGCACCTTCAAGCAATACGTCCAAGATCTTGGCGCCAAGGTCTGCTTCGCTTCTGTTGCTCACCCTAGAAGCAACGGTCAAGCGGAGCGGGCCAATGCTGAAGTGATGCGCGGGCTCAAGACCAGAACTTTCGACAGGCTGCACAATTGCGGAAGAAACTGGATCGAGGAGCTGCCGGTGGCTCTTTGGTCGATCAGAACGACGCCAAATCGAGCCACTGGCCAGACACCATTTGCTCTAGTCTATGGAGCAGAAGTAGTTACCCCCACGGAACTCCTATACGGGTCACCTCGAGTGCTCGCTTATGATGAGCTTGAGCAAGAGCGGCTGCGTGAAGATGACGCGCTGCTCCTTGAGGAAGATCGTCTTCAGGCTGCTGTGCGAGCCGCTCGCTACCAGCAAGCTTTGCGTCGCTACCATAGCCACAAAGTTAAAGCCAGAAGCTTCGAGGAAGGCGACCTTGTTCTTCGGCGCGCTCCGTCCGCCAAGAATTCCAACAAGTTGACGCCGAAGTGGGAAGGCCCTTATCGGGTGAAACGAGTCACGAGGCCCGGCGCTGTCCACCTTGAGACCGAAGATGGCATTCCGGTGAGCAACTCCTGGAATATCGAGCATCTTCGTAAGTTTTACCCGTAAGGCGCGGTTGTCGGACCCCGTCCGGCAACCACCCTTTTGTACAAGTCTTGCCGCTGTTGCATGTAATCCTTTGTACAAAGCCAGGCGCAGACCCTGAGCATCAGTAAATGAAGCGCTGGCGCCCTAAGTTTTAGCATGCATGCTGAGTCGAGTCTCGTCCTTGGTTAGGGTTGATAGTGCCTAACAGCTGCTAACCCCTAGCTTAGAGGTCGAGTCTGCGTCCCTTTTCCTGTTCTTTCGTTTCCTTTGGTTTGCAGGGTTTTGCATATCCTCGCCAGACCGCTTGAGGACGAAGAAGAGAAGAAGGGCGGACCAGCATCTGGTCCCCGGCAAACCAGTGTTGCCGGGGGCTGCAAGTGCAAGGATTCACCCACGGCAACCAAAGTTGTCGGGGGCTGCAATCTCAGATAAGTTTCTCATCCCTTGTCATGCATTCTCTTATGGACTGAGGAATGCAAAAACCTTGTTTCTTCCTAAAAAGCTACCGTGCTCCCTTAACTCTAGGCCCTAGAGCGCGTTCCTGGGGCCAGTTTTGGTAGTAGCCGTGCCAGCAAAGGGGTGAAACGAGGAGCCCGAACCCGCCTCATCCCTGCCTCCGCCAAGAGCGTGAGAAAGGTCGAGCGACGTGGGAAGACGGCAGGGCCTGTTGCTGGGCAAGGAAGTGTCTATCATAACGATGCAAAGGATTCGCTCCTTGGCGCGGGTTTTTACCCGCGAGACAAATGGCCCGGCATACATCCCCTTTTCATTAAAAACATTCCGCCCAGGTACAGTTCAGAGAGAATGAAAAACATGAAAGATGGGATTACAAGTTTTAAATGCAACTAAGGCCCGAGGGCTTACAGACGAAAAAGAGATAAGGTGCCCGTAATCCCTTTCTTGTCTCTCTCCTCAGGAGGTAGGACAAGGAGGCGAGAAGGGCAAAAGGGGCGCCTAGGCGAGCTACGGGTGGCAGAAGACACCAACAGAACATCCCGGGGGCCGTCAGAGGGCTGAATGGTGGTGGCGATGCCGGAAGCAGGGCTCGACGAGGCGGCAGGACGTCAGCACGCTGTCGAGGGCACCTCGCCCTCGTACTCCGACTTGACGGCCTTGCCGCCAGCCCCTTCCTCTTCCGCAGCCTCGCCACTCCAGCCGCCCAAGGAGACGACCCCGGGAAGTTCAAGGAGCCGGCGACGCGGATGATGGGGTCACCGGTGCCACACGGAGCTGCGACCGACGCCTAGTCGGACCCGTCATCCCGACGACCGCTACCCTCGTCGTCGCTGTCGCTCCCCTCCTCGTCACTCTCGCTCGAGGAGGAGCCTTCGCTGTCGGAGGAGCTATCCACGCAGCACCGGGCCCTGGTCCCGTAGCACCCGAAGACCTTGACGGAGAGGAGATCGCCCTCCATCAACTTAAAATGGAGGGTGAACCCCTCCATCAAGCTGTGGATGCGGGCGAACGACTTCCACCCTCGACCAAGATACATCACGCCGGGGGCTGGGGACTCAACGTGAACTCGCGTACCGCTGATCCCACAGCCCCTCATGTGCAGTCTCAGCGTCTCGGGTTGTTCCATCTCCATCATGATCGCGAAGGGAGCCGGGAGACGGAGGCGACGACGAGGCGCCCGGCGCAGCCTGACGAAGAACTCGCAAGGGTCGTCCCCGATATGGACCGCCGTGAGAAGAGGAGCCACTGGCGGAGGCGAGGCCGGCGCACCGCCCCGTCCACCTCGTCCCCGAGCGCCTCGGCCTCGTCCACGACCTCGTCCACGACCTCGCCCCCTCCCCCTTCCCCTTACGGCTGGCTCTGCCACCACGGGTGCGAGGGGAGGAGGGGCGCGCTGCCTAGCAGCGACCCTCGCCGCCACCGATGAAGGACCAGGGTTCCCTTTCTCCATGGCGAATGGGAGAGAGGGGATTTGAAGCTGAAGAGAAGAAGAGATGAAGAACATGCGGGCTTCCGTCGCCCCCCCGCTCCTTATAAAGCAGTGAGGTGGGGGCTCGGCCGCCCAGCTCAGCCAATCAAGATGCGGGAGAGCAGGGGACTAGGACCGACCTGCTACCTCAACCCGCAACAGTCCGGTTTCCTGCCTCCGCCGTTCGCGACCCCAAGTGCATGGGAGCCACGTGGCAGGCGTGCAGAGCCGAGGCGACGGGTGAAGCGACCTCTCCCCCACCCCGTGATCGTGGGGAGTGGACACCTCAAAAACCGCACGTCGGCCACATTCAGTAAATGAACCACGCCTCCACGCCTCCCTCCGTTTATGGGGAGGGTGCGAACCGTTCCCTTTACTACGGCGTGACGCATGCGTGCGGGGCTCTACCCCACGCACGCCGCCCACGTCACCCACGCCCCTCTCCACGATGACGCGTTTGACGCGTGCCGTTTGGGGAGGGCGTGGTAGATGCAAAGAAAGATGCAGCGTGACCCAGGCCGCGCGTGCCCGTGCACTGTTTTGGGCCTGGCCCAACAGCGCTCGGCACTGTGTGTGGCCCAGGACCGGGGGCTCCTGTCGGTGTACTAAAATAGGGGTACCTTAGTACCCCGAACCTGTGCACGGGCAGTTGCAGCATCCCGCGGCAAGGCTTGCCAGGTGACCGCCAAAAACCCTCTGTGGTCCCTTTTGGGCCATCCAAGAACAAAGTATTTAAGCCAAGACACAAGGCCCCGGCAAGAGGAGCTTGCCGGGAAGGCCGCCCGAAGAGAGCAGGGCCCCGGCAAGAGGAGCTTGCCGGGACGACCGCTCAAAGCACAAGACCCCGGCAAGAGGAGCTTGCCGGGAAGGCCAACCAAGGCGGGACAAGAGACTTGCCGCGGCGCGCCCCGCGTCCCGGCAAGGCCCTGTGAGCGACAAGCTCCCGGGCGCGACAAGACATCGACCGTGGCAAGGCGCTTGCCGTGACAAGTCACCACCCCGTGCCTGCGCTCCAGCTCATCTACCAACGTGTCGCTCTGGGGCAATCCCAGGCGTACGTGGCGAGAGGCTGTGCAGCCAAGGGCATGCGGTGGCGAAGCAACGCTGACAGGGTAGCCATCGTGGCAAACGGTGGCGCCCCTGACGGTCCTTTTTCTGCACTGTTTGGGCGACCCAGAAGGGCATTAAATGCCCTTGTCCCCTGCCGTCAGAGTTAGGTACGATAGCACTGTACAGGCAGCTGTACCCCTCACAGCGCTTTCCCAGTTTTGCCCCTACCTACGTTGCCACCTGTTGGTTACCCCTTTAGCATATAAAAGGAGGCCCATGCGCAACGTAGAAGAGAGGAGGAAACCCATTCACGTCCAGGCTCGCGAGCAGCTCGAGTGTACTATAGCACCCAGCGCTCTCGAGCAAGAACACAATAAAATCCACAAAGCAGCAGCAGGGTTTTACGCATCCGTGCGGCCCGAAGCTGGGTAAACCCCTCGTGTGCCTCGCCTCGATCCGCTCTTCGCGCAACCTCCGCCCCCCGCCGAACCGAGAAGGGGCTCCGTCCCCATAGGTGTTCGCGGAGGCCGATTTCCCCCGACAACTTTTTTAAATTATTTACCCTATTACAAGTTTATAATTTTTGCTGGTAACTTGGCCACATATGATGACACTATGCGGAGGTTTTCCAATTTTTTGATTTTTTTTGAATTTTTTATGCCCGTTTCAAAATGCGGTCAAAACGGCGGGCTTAACCGTTCCTAGCTAGTGGTTGAATCTTGGATTTTTTTTGGTGTTTCTCTGATTAAATAGATACTTATGTACCTAGAAATGATTTTTGGAAAAATTAAAGAGCAAACTATGAGGCAGCCGCAGTTCAAATTTGACCCCCTTCCAACTGAATCGGCGGGAATTTGTCTTTTTCACGAGAGGTGGATCAAAACTTTTTACACCCAACCATTTGGTCAATTGTGCATTAAATATGTCCTAGTATTTTATAAAATTTATTTGGTACAATTTTGCAAAAAAATCTATGGTAGGTCCTTCACAAAAAAACCTCATTTCGAGCACTCGAGAAATAGAAAATGAATTTTCCGTGCAAAGAAAATGAAAACTCACATAGGCAACATTGTTTGGAATTCCAATATGCACCGTTGTGCACAATATGAGATCATTTGAACAAACTATGCCATGAATGTGGCCATAAGAGTGATCATTTGGCTTGAAAGCCATGAATCTTCACGCATGATAGCTCATTTCAGAGAACACTTTTTAAAATTATTTACCCTGTTACAAGTTTATAATTTTTGCTGGTAACTTGGCCACGTATGATGACACGATGCGGAGGTTTTCCAATTTTTTGGCTTTTTTTGAATTGTTTATGACTGTTTCAAAATGCGGTCAAAACGGCGGGCTTGACCGTTCATAGCTAGTGGTTGAATCTTGGATTTTTTTGGTGTTTCTCTGATTAAATAGATACTTATGTACCTAGAAATGATTTTTGGAAAAATTAAAAAGCAAACTATGAGGCAGCTGCAGTTCAAATTTGACCCCCTTCCAACTGAATCGGCGGGAATTTGTCTTTTTCACGAGAGGTGGATCAAAACTTTTTACACCCAACCATTAGGTCAATTGTGCATTAAATATGCCCTAGTATTTTATATAATTGATTTGGTACAATTTCGCAAAAAAATCTATGGTAGGTCCTTCACAAAAAAACCTCATTTCGAGCACTCTAGAAATAGAAAATGCATTTTCCGTGCAAAGAAAATGGAAACTCCCTTAGGCAACATCGTTTGGAATTTTAATATGCACCGTTGTGCACAATATGAGATCATTTGAACAAACTATGCCATGAATGTGGCCATAAGAGTGATCATTTGGCTTGTAAGCCATGAATCTTCACGTATGATAGCTCATTTCAGGGAAAACTTTTTCAAATTATTTACCCTATCACAGGTTTATAATTTTTGCTGGTAACTTGGCCACATATGATGACACGATGCGGAGGTTTTCCAATTTTTTGGATTTTTTTGAATTTTTTATGCCCATTTCAAAATGCGGTCAAAACGGCGGGCTTGACCGTTCCTAGCTAGTGGTTGAATCTTGGATTTTTTTGGTGTTTCTCTGATTAAATAGATACTTATGTACCTTGAAATGATTTTTGGAAAAATTAAAGAGCAAACTATGAGGCAGCCGCAGTTCAAATTTGACCCCCTTCCAACTGAATCGGCGGGAATTTGTCTTTTACACGAGAGGTGGATCAAAACTTTTTACACCCAACCATTTGGTCAATTGTGCATTAAATATGTCCTAGTATTTTATAAAATTTATTTGGTACAATTTTGCAAAAAAATCTATGGTAGGTCCTTCACAAAAAAACCTCATTTCGAGTACTCGAGAAACAGAAAATGAATTTTCCGTGCAAAGAAAATGAAAACTCACATAGGCAACATTGTTTGGAATTCCAATATGCACCGTTGTGCACAATATGAGATCATTTGAACAAACTATGCCATGAATGTGGCCATAAGAGTGATCATCTGGCTTGAAAGGCATGAATCTTCACGCATGATAGCTCATTTCAGAGAACACTTTTTAAAATTATTTACCCTGTTACAAGTTTATAATTTTTGCTGGTAACTTGGCCACATATGATGACACGATGCGGAGGTTTTCCAATTTTTTGGATTTTTTTGAATTTTTTATGCCCATTTCAAAATGCGGTCAAAACAGCGGGCTTGACCGTTCCTAGCTAGTGGTTGAATCTTGGATTTTTTTAGTGTTTCTCTGATTAAATAGATACTTATGTACCTAGAAATGATTTTTGGAAAAATTAAAGAGCAAACTATGAGGCAGCCGCAGTTCAAATTTGACCCCCTTCCAACTGAATCGGCGGGAATTTGTCTTTTTCACGAGAGGTGGATCAAAACTTTTTACACCCAACCATTTGGTCAATTGTGCATTAAATATGTCCTAGTATTTTATAAAATTTATTTGGTACAATTTTGCAAAAAAATCTATGGTAGGTCCTTCACAAAAAAACCTCATTTCGAGTACTCGAGAAACAGAAAATGAATTTTCCGTGCAAAGAAAATGAAAACTCACATAGGCAACATTGTTTGGAATTCCAATATGCACCGTTGTGCACAATATGAGATCATTTGAACAAACTATGCCATGAATGTGGCCATAAGAGTGATCATTTGGCTTGAAAGGCATGAATCTTCACGCATGATAGCTCATTTCAGAGAACACTTTTTAAAATTATTTACCCTGCTACAAGTTTATAATTTTTGCTGGTAACTTGGCCACATATGATGACACGATGCGGAGGTTTTCCAATTTTTTGGATTTTTTTGAATTTTTTATGCCCATTTCAAAATGCGGTCAAAACAGCGGGCTTGACCGTTCCTAGCTAGTGGTTGAATCTTGGATTTTTTTAGTGTTTCTCTGATTAAATAGATACTTATGTACCTAGAAATGATTTTTGGAAAAATTAAAGAGCAAACTATGAGGCAGCCGCAGTTCAAATTTGACCCCCTTCCAACTGAATCGGCGGGAATTTGTCTTTTTCACGAGAGGTGAATCAAAACTTTTTACACCCAACCATTTGGTCAATTGTGCATTAAATATGTCCTAGTATTTTATAAAATTTATTTGGTACAATTTTGCAAAAAAATCTATGGTAGGTCCTTCACAAAAAAACCTCATTTCGAGTACTCGAGAAACAGAAAATGAATTTTCCGTGCAAAGAAAATGAAAACTCACATAGGCAACATTGTTTGGAATTCCAATATGCACCGTTGTGCACAATATGAGATCATTTGAACAAACTATGCCATGAATGTGGCCATAAGAGTGATCATTTGGCTTGAAAGGCATGAATCTTCACGCATGATAGCTCATTTCAGAGAACACTTTTTAAAATTATTTACCCTGTTACAAGTTTATAATTTTTGCTGGTAACTTGGCCACGTATGATGACACGATGCGGAGGTTTTCCAATTTTTTGGCTTTTTTTGAATTGTTTATGACTGTTTCAAAATGCGGTCAAAACGGCGGGCTTGACCGTTCATAGCTAGTGGTTGAATCTTGGATTTTTTTGGTGTTTCTCTGATTAAATAGATACTTATGTACCTAGAAATGATTTTTGGAAAAATTAAAAAGCAAACTATGAGGCAGCTGCAGTTCAAATTTGACCCCCTTCCAACTGAATCGGCGGGAATTTGTCTTTTTCACGAGAGGTGGATCAAAACTTTTTACACCCAACCATTAGGTCAATTGTGCATTAAATATGCCCTAGTATTTTATATAATTGATTTGGTACAATTTCGCAAAAAAATCTATGGTAGGTCCTTCACCAAAAAACCTCATTTCGAGCACTCGAGAAATAGAAAATGCATTTTCCGTGCAAAGAAAATGGAAACTCCCTTAGGCAACATCGTTTGGAATTTTAATATGCACCGTTGTGCACAATATGAGATCATTTGAACAAACTATGCCATGAATGTGGCCATAAGAGTGATCATTTGGCTTGTAAGCCATGAATCTTCACGTATGATAGCTCATTTCAGAGAAAACTTTTTCAAATTATTTACCCTATCACAGGTTTATAATTTTTGCTGGTAACTTGGCCACATATGATGACACGATGCGGAGGATTTCCAATTTTTTAATTTTTTGTGAATTTTTTATGCCCGTTGCAAAATGCGGTCAAAACGACGGGCTTGACTGATCCTAGCTAGTGGTTGAATCTTGGATTTTTTTGGTGTTTCTCTGATTAAATAGATACTTATGTACCTATAAATGATTTTTGGAAAAATTAAAGAGCAAACTATGAGGCAGCTGCAGTTCAAATTTGGCCCCCTTCCAACTGAATCGGCGGGAATTTGTCTTTTTCACGAGAGGTGGATCAAAACTTTTTACACCCAACCATTTGGTCAGTTGTGCATTAAATATGTCCTAGTATTTTATAAAATTGATTTGGTACAATTTTGCAAAAAAATCTATGGTAGGTCCTTCACAAAAAAAACTCATTTTTGAGCACTCGAGAAATAGAAAATGAATTTTCGTTGCAAAGAAAATGAAAACTCCCTCAGGCAACATTGTTTGGAATTCCAATATGCACCGTTGTGCACAATATGAGATCATTTGAACAAACTATGCCTTGAATGTGGCCATAAGAGTGATCATTTGGCTTGAAAGCCATGAATCTTCACGCATGATAGCTCATTTCAGAGAACACTTTTTTAAATTATTTACCCTGTTACAAGTTTATAATTTTTGCTGGTAACTTGGCCACATATGATGACACGATGCGGAGGTTTTCCAATTTTTTGAATTTTTTTGAATTTTTTATGCCCGTTTCAAAATGCGGTCAAAACGGAGGCTTGACCGTTCCTAGCTAGTGGTTGAATCTTGGATTTTTTTTGGTGTTTCTCTAATTAAATAGATACTTATGTACCTAGAAATGATTTTTGGAAAAATTAAAGAGCAAACTATGAGGCAGATCAGTTCAAATTTGACCCCCTTCCACCTGAATCGGCGGGAATTTGTCTTTTTCACGAGAGGTGGATCAAAACTTTTTACGCCCAACCATTTGGTCAATTGTGCATTAAATATGTCCTAGTATTTTATAAAATTGATTTGGTACAATTTTGCAAAAAAATCTATGGTTGGTCCTTCACAAAAAAACCTCATTTCGAGCACCCGAGAAATAGAAAATGAATTTTCCGTGCAAAGAAAAGGAAAACTCCCTTAGGCAACATTGTTTGGAATTCCAATATGCACCGTTGTGCACAATATGAGATCATTTGAACAAACTATGCCATGAATGTGGCCATAAGAGTGATCATTTGGCTTGAAAGCAATGAATCTTCACGCATGATAGCTCATTTCAGAGAAAACTTTTTTAAATTATTTACCCTATTACAAGTTTATAATTTTTTCTGATAACTTGGCCACATATGGTGACACGATGCGGAGGTTTTCCATTTTTTTGATTTTTTTTGAATTTTTTATGCCCGTTTTAAAATGCGGTCAAAACGGCGGGCTTGACCGTTCCTAGCTAGTGGTTGAATCTTGGATTTTTTTGGTGTTTCTCTGATTAAATAGATACTTATGTACCTAGAAATGATTTTTGGAAAAATTAAAGAGCAAACTATGAGGCAGCCGCAGTTCAAATTTGACCCCCTTCCAACTGAATCGGCGGGAATTTGTCTTTTTCACGAGAGGTGGATCAAAACTTTTTACACCCAACCATTTGGTCAATTGTGCATTAAATATGTCCTAGTATTTTATAAAATTTATTTGGTACAATTTTGCAAAAAAATCTATGGTAGGTCCTTCACAAAAAAACCTCATTTCGAGTACTCGAGAAACAGAAAATGAATTTTCCGTGCAAAGAAAATGAAAACTCACATAGGCAACATTGTTTGGAATTCCAATATGCACCGTTGTGCACAATATGATATCATTTGAACAAACTATGCCATGAATGTGGCCATAAGACTGATCATTTGGCTTGAAAGGCATGAATCTTCACGCATGATAGCTCATTTCAGAGAACACTTTTTTAAATTATTTACCCTGTTACAAGTTTATAATTTTTGCTGGTAACTTGGCCACATATGATGACACGATGCGGAGGTTTTCCAATTTTTTGGATTTTTTTGAATTTTTTATGCCCATTTCAAAATGCGGTCAAAACAGCGGGCTTGACCGTTCCTAGCTAGTGGTTGAATCTTGGATTTTTTTAGTGTTTCTCTGATTAAATAGATACTTATGTACCTAGAAATAATTTTTGGAAAAATTAAAGAGCAAACTATGAGGCAGCCGCAGTTCAAATTTGACCCCCTTCCAACTGAATCGGCGGGAATTTGTCTTTTTCACGAGAGGTGGATCAAAACTTTTTACACCCAACCATTTGGTCAATTGTGCATTAAATATGTCCTAGTATTTTATAAAATTTATTTGGTACAATTTTGCAAAAAAATCTATGGTAGGTCCTTCACAAAAAAACCTCATTTCGAGCACTCTAGAAATAGAAAATGAATTTTCCGTGCAAAGAAAATGAAAACTCACATAGGCAACATTGTTTGGAATTCCAATATGCACCGTTGTGCACAATATGAGATCATTTGAACAAACTATGCCATGAATGTGGCCATAAGAGTGATCATTTGGCTTGAAAGCCATGAATCTTCACGCATGATAGCTCATTTCAGAGAACACTTTTTTAAATTATTTACCCTATTACATGTTTATAAATTTTTCTCGTAAATTGGCCACATATGATGACACGATGCGGAGGTTTTCCAATTTTTTGGATTTCTTTGAATTTTTTATGCCCATTTCAAAATGCGGTCAAAACGGCGGGCTTGACCATTCCTAGCTAGTGGTTGAATCTTGGATTTTTTTGGTGTTTCTCTGATTAAATAGATACTTATGTACCTAGAAATGATTTTTGTAAACATTAAAGAGCAAACTATTTGGCAGCTGCAGTTCAAATTTGACCCCCTTCCAACTGAATCGGCGGGAATTTGTCTTTTTCACGAGAGGTGGATCAAACCTTTTTACACCCAACCATTTGGGCAATTGTGCATTAAATATGTCCTAGTATTTTATAAAATTGATTTGGTACAATTTTGCAAAAAAAATCTATGGTAGGTCCTTCACAAAAAAACCTCATTTCGAGCACTCTAGAAATAGAAAATGCATTTTCCGTGCAAAGAAAATGGAAACTCCCTTAGGCAACATTGTTTGGAATTCCAAGATGCACCGTTGTGCACAATATGAGATCATTTGAACAAATTATGCCATGAATGTGGCCATAAGAGTGATCATTTGGCTTGAAAGCCATGAATCTTCACGCATGATAGCTCATTTCAGAGAAAACTTTTTTAAATTATTTACTCTATTACAAGTTTATAACATTTGCTGGTAACTTGGCCACATATGATGACACGATGCGGAGGTTTTCCAATTTTTTGGATTTTTTTGAATTTTTTATGCCCATTTCAAAATGCGGTCAAAACGGCGGGCTTGACCGTTCCTAGCTAGTGGTTGAATCTTGGATTTTTTTGGTGTTTCTCTGATTAAATAGATACTTATGTACCTAGAAATGATTTTTGGAAAAATTAAAGAGCAAACTATGAGGCAGCCGCAGTTCAAATTTGACCCCCTTCCAACTGAATCGGCGGGAATTTGTCTTTTTCACGAGAGGTGGATCAAAACTTTTTACACCCAACCATTTGGTCAATTGTGCATTAAATATGTCCTAGTATTTTATAAAATTTATTTGGTACAATTTTGCAAAAAAATCTATGGTAGGTCCTTCACAAAAAAACCTCATTTCGAGTACTCGAGAAACAGAAAATGAATTTTCCGTGCAAAGAAAATGAAAACTCACATAGGCAACATTGTTTGGAATTCCAATATGCACCGTTGTGCACAATATGAGATCATTTGAACAAACTATGCCATGAATGTGGCCATAAGACTGATCATTTGGCTTGAAAGGCATGAATCTTCACGCATGATAGCTCATTTCAGAGAACACTTTTTAAAATTATTTACCCTGTTACAAGTTTATAATTTTTGCTGGTAACTTGGCCACATATGATGACACGATGCGGAGGTTTTCCAATTTTTTGGATTTTTTTGAATTTTTTATGCCCATTTCAAAATGCGGTCAAAACAGCGGGCTTGACCGTTCCTAGCTAGTGGTTGAATCTTGGATTTTTTTAGTGTTTCTCTGATTAAATAGATACTTATGTACCTAGAAATGATTTTTGGAAAAATTAAAGAGCAAACTATGAGGCAGCCGCAGTTCAAATTTGACCCCCTTCCAACTGAATCGGCGGGAATTTGTCTTTTTCACGAGAGGTGGATCAAAACTTTTTACACCCAACCATTTGGTCAATTGTGCATTAAATATGTCCTAGTATTTTATAAAATTTATTTGGTACAATTTTGCAAAAAAATCTATGGTAGGTCCTTCACAAAAAAACCTCATTTCGAGTACTCGAGAAACAGAAAATGAATTTTCCGTGCAAAGAAAATGAAAACTCACATAGGCAACATTGTTTGGAATTCCAATATGCACCGTTGTGCACAATATGAGATCATTTGAACAAACTATGCCATGAATGTGGCCATAAGAGTGATCATTTGGCTTGAAAGGCATGAATCTTCACGCATGATAGCTCATTTCAGAGAACACTTTTTTAAATTATTTACCCTGTTACAAGTTTATAAATTTTTCTCGTAAATTGGCCACATATGATGACACGATGCGGAGGTTTTCCAATTTTTTGGATTTCTTTGAATTTTTTATGCCCATTTCAAAATGCGGTCAAAACGGCGGGCTTGACCATTCCTAGCTAGTGGTTGAATCTTGGATTTTTTTGGTGTTTCTCTGATTAAATAGATACTTATGTACCTAGAAATGATTTTTGTAAACATTAAAGAGCAAACTATTTGGCAGCTGCAGTTCAAATTTGACCCCCTTCCAACTGAATCGGCGGGAATTTGTCTTTTTCACGAGAGGTGGATCAAACCTTTTTACACCCAACCATTTGGGCAATTGTGCATTAAATATGTCCTAGTATTTTATAAAATTGATTTGGTACAATTTTGCAAAAAAAATCTATGGTAGGTCCTTCACAAAAAAACCTCATTTCGAGCACTCTAGAAATAGAAAATGCATTTTCCGTGCAAAGAAAATGGAAACTCCCTTAGGCAACATTGTTTGGAATTCCAAGATGCACCGTTGTGCACAATATGAGATCATTTGAACAAATTATGCCATGAATGTGGCCATAAGAGTGATCATTTGGCTTGAAAGCCATGAATCTTCACGCATGATCAGCGTCTCGGGTTGTTCCATCTCCACCATGATCGCGAAGGGAGCCGGGAGACGGAGGCGACGACGAGGCGCCCGGCGCAGCCTGACGAAGAACTCGCAAGGGTCGTCCCCGATATGGACCGCCGTGAGAAGAGGAGCCACTGGCGGAGGCGAGGCCGGCGCACCGCCCCGTCCACCTCGTCCCCGAGCGCCTCGGCCTCGTCCACGACCTCGTCCACGACCTCGCCCCCTCCCCCTTCCCCTTACGGCTGGCTCTGCCACCACGGGTGCGAGGGGAGGAGGGGCGCGCTGCCTAGCAGCGACCCTCGCCGCCACCGATGAAGGACCAGGGTTCCCTTTCTCCATGGCGAATGGGAGAGAGGGGATTTGAAGCTGAAGAGAAGAAGAGATGAAGAACATGCGGGCTTCCGTCGCCCCCCCGCTCCTTATAAAGCAGTGAGGTGGGGGCTCGGCCGCCCAGCTCAGCCAATCAAGATGCGGGAGAGCAGGGGACTAGGACCGACCTGCTACCTCAACCCGCAACAGTCCGGTTTCCTGCCTCCGCCGTTCGCGACCCCAAGTGCATGGGAGCCACGTGGCAGGCGTGCAGAGCCGAGGCGACGGGTGAAGCGACCTCTCCCCCACCCCGTGATCGTGGGGAGTGGACACCTCAAAAACCGCACGTCGGCCACATTCAGTAAATGAACCACGCCTCCACGCCTCCCTCCGTTTATGGGGAGGGTGCGAACCGTTCCCTTTACTACGGCGTGACGCATGCGTGCGGGGCTCTACCCCACGCACGCCGCCCACGTCACCCACGCCCCTCTCCACGATGACGCGTTTGACGCGTGCTGTTTGGGGAGGGCGTGGTAGATGCAAAGAAAGATGCAGCGTGACCCAGGCCGCGCGTGCCCGTGCACTGTTTTGGGCCTGGCCCAACAGCGCTCGGCACTGTGTGTGGCCCAGGACCGGGGGCTCCTGTCGGTGTACTAAAATAGGGGTACCTTAGTACCCCGAACCTGTGCACGGGCAGTTGCAGCATCCCGCGGCAAGGCTTGCCAGGTGACCGCCAAAAACCCTCTGTGGTCCCTTTTGGGCCATCCAAGAACAAAGTATTTAAGCCAAGACACAAGGCCCCGGCAAGAGGAGCTTGCCGGGAAGGCCGCCCGAAGAGAGCAGGGCCCCGGCAAGAGGAGCTTGCCGGGACGACCGCTCAAAGCACAAGACCCCGGCAAGAGGAGCTTGCCGGGAAGGCCAACCAAGGCGGGACAAGAGACTTGCCGCGGCGCGCCCCGCGTCCCGGCAAGGCCCTGTGAGCGACAAGCTCCCGGGCGCGACAAGACATCGACCGTGGCAAGGCGCTTGCCGTGACAAGTCACCACCCCGTGCCTGCGCTCCAGCTCATCTACCAACGTGTCGCTCTGGGGCAATCCCAGGCGTACGTGGCGAGAGGCTGTGCAGCCAAGGGCATGCGGTGGCGAAGCAACGCTGACAGGGTAGCCATCGTGGCAAACGGTGGCGCCCCTGACGGTCCTTTTTCTGCACTGTTTGGGCGACCCAGAAGGGCATTAAATGCCCTTGTCCCCTGCCGTCAGAGTTAGGTACGATAGCACTGTACAGGCAGCTGTACCCCTCACAGCGCTTTCCCAGTTTTGCCCCTACCTACGTTGCCACCTGTTGGTTACCCCTTTAGCATATAAAAGGAGGCCCATGCGCAACGTAGAAGAGAGGAGGAAACCCATTCACGTCCAGGCTCGCGAGCAGCTCGAGTGTACTGTAGCACCCAGCGCTCTCGAGCAAGAACACAATAAAATCCACAAAGCAGCAGCAGGGTTTTACGCATCCGTGCGGCCCGAAGCTGGGTAAACCCCTCGTGTGCCTCGCCTCGATCCGCTCTTCGCGCAACCTCCGCCCCCCGCCGAACCGAGAAGGGGCTCCGTCCCCATAGGTGTTCGCGGAGGCCGATTTCCCCCGACAACTTTTTTAAATTATTTACCCTATTACAAGTTTATAATTTTTGCTGGTAACTTGGCCACATATGATGACACTATGCGGAGGTTTTCCAATTTTTTGATTTTTTTTGAATTTTTTATGCCCGTTTCAAAATGCGGTCAAAACGGCGGGCTTAACCGTTCCTAGCTAGTGGTTGAATCTTGGATTTTTTTTGGTGTTTCTCTGATTAAATAGATACTTATGTACCTAGAAATGATTTTTGGAAAAATTAAAGAGCAAACTATGAGGCAGCTTCAGTTCAAATTTGACCCCCTTCCAACTGAATCGGCGGAAATTTATCTTTTTCACGAGAGGTGGATCAAAACTTTTTACACCCAACCATTGGGTCAATTGTGCATTAAATATGTCCTAGTATTTTATAAAATTGATTTGGTACAATTTTGCAAAAAAATCTATGGTTGGTCCTTCACAAAAAAACCTCATTTCGAGCACTCGAGAAATAGAAAATGAATTTTCCGTGCAAAGAAAATGGAAACTCCCTTAGGCAACATTGTTTGGAATTCCAAATGCACCGTTGTGCACAATATGAGATCATTTGAACAAACTATGCCACGAATGTGGCCATAAGAGTGATCATTTGGCTTGAAAGCCATGAATCTTCACGCATGATAGCTCATTTCAGAGAACACTTTTTTAAATTATTTACCCTATTACAAGTTTATAATTTTTTCTGGTAACTTGGCCACATATGATGACACAATGCGGAGGTTTTCCAATTTTTTGGATTTTTTTGAATTTTTTATGCCCGTTTCAAAATGCGGTTAAAACGGCGGGCTTGACCGTTCCTAGCTAGTGGTTGAATCTTGGATTTTTTTGGTGTTTCTCTGATTAAATAGATACTTATGTACCTAGAAATGATTTTTGGAAAAATTAAAGAGCAAACTATGAGGCAGCTGCAGTTCAAATTTGACCCCCTTCCAACTGAATCGGCGGGAATTTGTCTTTTTCACGAGAGGTGGATCAAAACTTTTTACACCCAACCATTTGGTCAATTGTGCATTAAATAGGTCCTAGTATTTTATAAAATTGATTTGGTACAATTTTGCAAAAAAATCTATGGTAGGTCCTTCACAAAAAAACCTCATTTCGAGCACTCGAGAAATAGAAAATGAATTTTCCGTGCAAAGAAAATGAAAACTCACATAGGCAACATTGTTTGGAATTCCAATATGCACCGTTGTGCACAATATGAGATCATTTGAACAAACTATGCCATGAATGTGGCCATAAGAGTGATCATTTGGCTTGAAAGCCATGAATCTTCACGCATGATAGCTCATTTCAGAGAACACTTTTTTAAATTATTTACCCTATTACATGTTTATAATTTTTTCTGGTAACTTGGCCACATATGATGACACGATGCGGAGGTTTTCCAATTTTTTGGATTTTTGTAAATTTTTTATGCCCGTTTCAAAATGCGGTCAAAACGGCGGGCTTGACCGTTACTAGCTAGTGGTTGAATCTTGAATTTTTTTGGTGTTTCTCTGATTAAATAGATACTTATGTACCTAGAAATGATTTTTGTAAAAATTAAAGAGCAAACTATGAGGCAGCTGCAGTTCAAATTTGACCCCCTTCCAACTAAATCGGCGGGAATTTGTCTTTTTCACGAGAGGTGGATCAAAACTTTTTACACCCAACCATTTGGTCAATTGTGCATTATATATGTCCTAGTATTTTACAAAATTGATTTGGTACAATTTTGCAAAAAAATCTATGGTAGGTCCTTCACAAAAAAACCTCATTTCGAGCACTCTAGAAATAGAAAATGCATTTTCCATGCAAAGAAAATGGAAACTCCCTTAGGCAACATTGTTTGGAATTCCAAGATGCACCGTTGTGCACAATATGAGATCATTTGAACAAACTATGCCATGAATGTGGCCATAAGAGTGATCATTTGGCTTGAAAGCCATGAATCTTCACGCATGATAGCTCATTAAAGAGAACACTTTTTTAAATTATTTACCCTATTACAAGTTTATAATTTTTGCTGGTAACTTGGCCACATATGATGACACGATGCGGAGGTTTTCCAATTTTTTGGATTTTTTTGAATTGTTTATGCCTGTTTCAAAATGCGGTCAAAACGGCGGGCTTGACCGTTCCTAGATAGTGGTTGAATCTTGGATTTTTTTGGTGTTTCTCTGATTAAATAGATACTTATGTACCTAGAAATGATTTTTGGAAAAATTAAAAAGCAAACTATGAGGCAGCTGCAGTTCAAATTTGACCCCCTTCCAACTGAATCAGCGGGAATTTGTCTTTTTCACGAGAGGTGGATCAAAACTTTTTACACCCAACCATTTGGTCAATTGTGCATTAAATAGGTCCTAGTATTTTATAAAATTGATTTGGTACAATTTTGCAAAAAAATCTATGGTAGGTCCTTCACAAAAAAACCTCATTTCGAGCACTCGAGAAATAGAAAATGAATTTTCCGTGCAAAGAAAATGAAAACTCACATAGGCAACATTGTTTGGAATTCCAATATGCACCGTTGTGCACAATATGAGATCATTTGAACAAACTATGCCATGAATGTGGCCATAAGAGTGATCATTTGGCTTGAAAGCCATGAATCTTCACCCATGATAGCTCATTTCAGAGAACACTTTTTCAAATTATTTACCCTATTTCATGTTTATAATTTTTTCTGGTAACTTGGCCACATATGATGACACGATGCGGAGGTTTTCCAATTTTTTGGATTTTTTTAAATTTTTATGCCCGTTTCAAAATGCGGTCAAAACGGCGGGCTTGACCGTTCCTAGCTAGTGGTTGAATCTTGAATTTTTTTGGTGTTTCTCTGATTAAATAGATACTTATGTACCTAGAAATGATTTTTGTAATAATTAAAGAGCAAACTATGAGGCAGCTGCAGTTCAAATTTGACCGCCTTCCAACTGAATCGGCGGGAATTTGTCTTTTTCACGAGAGGTGGATCAAAACTTTTTACACCCAACCTTTTGGTCAATGTTGCATTAAATATGTCCTAGTATTTTATAAAATTGATTTGGTACAATTTTGCAAAAAAATCTATGGTAGGTCCTTCACAAAAAAACCTCATTTCGAGCACTCTAGAAATAGAAAATGCATTTTCCGTGCAAAGAAAATGGAAACTCCCTTAGGCAACATTGTTTGGAATTCCAAGATGCACCGTTGTGCACAATATGAGATCATTTGAACAAACTATGCCATGAATGTGGCCATAAGAGTGATCATTTGGCTTGAAAGCCATGAATCTTCACGCATGATAGCTCATTTCAGAGGACACTTTTTTAAATTATTTACCCTATTACAAGTTTATAATTTTTGCTGGTAACTTGGCCACATATGATGACACGATGCGGAGGTTTTCCAATTTTTTGGATTTTTATGAATTGTTTATGCCTGTTTCAAAATGCGGTCAAAACGGCGGGCTTGACCGTTCCTAGCTAGTGGTTGAATCTTGGATTTTTTTGATGTTTCTCTAATTAAATAGATACTTATGTACCTAGAAATGATTTTTGTAAAAATTAAAGAGCAAACTATGAGGCAGCTGCAGTTCAAATTTGACCCCCTTCCAACTGAATCGGCGGGAATTTGTCTTTTTCACGAGAGGTGGATCAAAACTTTTTACACCCAACCATTTGGTCAATTGTGCATTAAATATGTCCTAGTATTTTATAAAATTGATTTGGTACAATTTTACAAAAAAATCTATGGTAGGTCCTTCACAAAAAAACCTCATTTCGAGCACTCTAGAAATAGAAAATGCATTTTCCGTGCAAAGAAAATGGAAACTCCCTTAGGCAACATTGTTTGGAATTCCAAGATGCACCGTTGCGCACAATATGAGATCATTTGAACAAACTATGCCATGAATGTGGCCATAAGAGTGATCATTTGGCTTGAAAGCCATGAATCTTCACGCATGATAGCTCATTTAAGAGAACACTTTTTTAAATTATTTACCCTATTACAAGTTTATAATTTTTGCTGGTAACTTGGCCACGTATGATGACACGATGCGGAGGTTTTCCAATTTTTTGGCTTTTTTTGAATTGTTTATGACTGTTTCAAAATGCGGTCAAAACGGCGGGCTTGACCGTTCATAGCTAGTGGTTGAATCTTGGATTTTTTTGGTGTTTCTCTGATTAAATAGATACTTATGTACCTAGAAATGATTTTTGGAAAAATTAAAAAGCAAACTATGAGGCAGCTGCAGTTCAAATTTGACCCCCTTCCAACTGAATCGGCGGGAATTTGTCTTTTTCACGAGAGGTGGATCAAAACTTTTTACACCCAACCATTAGGTCAATTGTGCATTAAATATGCCCTAGTATTTTATATAATTGATTTGGTACAATTTCGCAAAAAAATCTATGGTAGGTCCTTCACCAAAAAACCTCATTTCGAGCACTCGAGAAATAGAAAATGCATTTTCCGTGCAAAGAAAATGGAAACTCCCTTAGGCAACATCGTTTGGAATTTTAATATGCACCGTTGTGCACAATATGAGATCATTTGAACAAACTATGCCATGAATGTGGCCATAAGAGTGATCATTTGGCTTGTAAGCCATGAATCTTCACGTATGATAGCTCATTTCAGAGAAAACTTTTTCAAATTATTTACCCTATCACAGGTTTATAATTTTTGCTGGTAACTTGGCCACATATGATGACACGATGCGGAGGATTTCCAATTTTTTAATTTTTTGTGAATTTTTTATGCCCGTTGCAAAATGCGGTCAAAACGACGGGCTTGACTGATCCTAGCTAGTGGTTGAATCTTGGATTTTTTTGGTGTTTCTCTGATTAAATAGATACTTATGTACCTATAAATGATTTTTGGAAAAATTAAAGAGCAAACTATGAGGCAGCTGCAGTTCAAATTTGGCCCCCTTCCAACTGAATCGGCGGGAATTTGTCTTTTTCACGAGAGGTGGATCAAAACTTTTTACACCCAACCATTTGGTCAGTTGTGCATTAAATATGTCCTAGTATTTTATAAAATTGATTTGGTACAATTTTGCAAAAAAATCTATGGTAGGTCCTTCACAAAAAAAACTCATTTTCGAGCACTCGAGAAATAGAAAATGAATTTTCGTTGCAAAGAAAATGAAAACTCCCTCAGGCAACATTGTTTGGAATTCCAATATGCACCGTTGTGCACAATATGAGATCATTTGAACAAACTATGCCTTGAATGTGGCCATAAGAGTGATCATTTGGCTTGAAAGCCATGAATCTTCACGCATGATAGCTCATTTCAGAGAACACTTTTTTAAATTATTTACCCTGTTACAAGTTTATAATTTTTGCTGGTAACTTGGCCACATATGATGACACGATGCGGAGGTTTTCCAATTTTTTGAATTTTTTTGAATTTTTTATGCCCGTTTCAAAATGCGGTCAAAACGGAGGCTTGACCGTTCCTAGCTAGTGGTTGAATCTTGGATTTTTTTTGGTGTTTCTCTAATTAAATAGATACTTATGTACCTAGAAATGATTTTTGGAAAAATTAAAGAGCAAACTATGAGGCAGATCAGTTCAAATTTGACCCCCTTCCACCTGAATCGGCGGGAATTTGTCTTTTTCACGAGAGGTGGATCAAAACTTTTTACGCCCAACCATTTGGTCAATTGTGCATTAAATATGTCCTAGTATTTTATAAAATTGATTTGGTACAATTTTGCAAAAAAATCTATGGTTGGTCCTTCACAAAAAAACCTCATTTCGAGCACCCGAGAAATAGAAAATGAATTTTCCGTGCAAAGAAAAGGAAAACTCCCTTAGGCAACATTGTTTGGAATTCCAATATGCACCGTTGTGCACAATATGAGATCATTTGAACAAACTATGCCATGAATGTGGCCATAAGAGTGATCATTTGGCTTGAAAGCAATGAATCTTCACGCATGATAGCTCATTTCAGAGAAAACTTTTTTAAATTATTTACCCTATTACAAGTTTATAATTTTTTCTGATAACTTGGCCACATATGGTGACACGATGCGGAGGTTTTCCATTTTTTTGATTTTTTTTGAATTTTTTATGCCCGTTTTAAAATGCGGTCAAAACGGCGGGCTTGACCGTTCCTAGCTAGTGGTTGAATCTTGGATTTTTTTGGTGTTTCTCTGATTAAATAGATACTTATGTACCTAGAAATGATTTTTGGAAAAATTAAAGAGCAAACTATGAGGCAGCCGCAGTTCAAATTTGACCCCCTTCCAACTGAATCGGCGGGAATTTGTCTTTTTCACGAGAGGTGGATCAAAACTTTTTACACCCAACCATTTGGTCAATTGTGCATTAAATATGTCCTAGTATTTTATAAAATTGATTTGGTACAATTTTGCAAAAAAATCTATGGTAGGTCCTTCACAAAAAAACCTCATTTCGAGTACTCGAGAAACAGAAAATGAATTTTCCGTGCAAAGAAAATGAAAACTCACATAGGCAACATTGTTTGGAATTCCAATATGCACCGTTGTGCACAATATGATATCATTTGAACAAACTATGCCATGAATGTGGCCATAAGACTGATCATTTGGCTTGAAAGGCATGAATCTTCACGCATGATAGCTCATTTCAGAGAACACTTTTTTAAATTATTTACCCTGTTACAAGTTTATAATTTTTGCTGGTAACTTGGCCACATATGATGACACGATGCGGAGGTTTTCCAATTTTTTGGATTTTTTTGAATTTTTTATGCCCATTTCAAAATGCGGTCAAAACAGCGGGCTTGACCGTTCCTAGCTAGTGGTTGAATCTTGGATTTTTTTAGTGTTTCTCTGATTAAATAGATACTTATGTACCTAGAAATAATTTTTGGAAAAATTAAAGAGCAAACTATGAGGCAGCCGCAGTTCAAATTTGACCCCCTTCCAACTGAATCGGCGGGAATTTGTCTTTTTCACGAGAGGTGGATCAAAACTTTTTACACCCAACCATTTGGTCAATTGTGCATTAAATATGTCCTAGTATTTTATAAAATTTATTTGGTACAAATTTGCAAAAAAATCTATGGTAGGTCCTTCACAAAAAAACCTCATTTCGAGCACTCTAGAAATAGAAAATGAATTTTCCGTGCAAAGAAAATGAAAACTCACATAGGCAACATTGTTTGGAATTCCAATATGCACCGTTGTGCACAATATGAGATCATTTGAACAAACTATGCCATGAATGTGGCCATAAGAGTGATCATTTGGCTTGAAAGCCATGAATCTTCACGCATGATAGCTCATTTCAGAGAACACTTTTTTAAATTATTTACCCTATTACATGTTTATAAATTTTTCTCGTAAATTGGCCACATATGATGACACGATGCGGAGGTTTTCCAATTTTTTGGATTTCTTTGAATTTTTTATGCCCATTTCAAAATGCGGTCAAAACGGCGGGCTTGACCATTCCTAGCTAGTGGTTGAATCTTGGATTTTTTTGGTGTTTCTCTGATTAAATAGATACTTATGTACCTAGAAATGATTTTTGTAAACATTAAAGAGCAAACTATTTGGCAGCTGCAGTTCAAATTTGACCCCCTTCCAACTGAATCGGCGGGAATTTGTCTTTTTCACGAGAGGTGGATCAAACCTTTTTACACCCAACCATTTGGGCAATTGTGCATTAAATATGTCCTAGTATTTTATAAAATTGATTTGGTACAATTTTGCAAAAAAAATCTATGGTAGGTCCTTCACAAAAAAACCTCATTTCGAGCACTCTAGAAATAGAAAATGCATTTTCCGTGCAAAGAAAATGGAAACTCCCTTAGGCAACATTGTTTGGAATTCCAAGATGCACCGTTGTGCACAATATGAGATCATTTGAACAAATTATGCCATGAATGTGGCCATAAGAGTGATCATTTGGCTTGAAAGCCATGAATCTTCACGCATGATAGCTCATTTCAGAGAAAACTTTTTTAAATTATTTACTCTATTACAAGTTTATAACATTTGCTGGTAACTTGGCCACATATGATGACACGATGCGGAGGTTTTCCAATTTTTTGGATTTTTTTGAATTTTTTATGCCCATTTCAAAATGCGGTCAAAACGGCGGGCTTGACCGTTCCTAGCTAGTGGTTGAATCTTGGATTTTTTTGGTGTTTCTCTGATTAAATAGATACTTATGTACCTAGAAATGATTTTTGGAAAAACTAAAGAGCAAACTATGAGGCAGCCGCAGTTCAAATTTGACCCCCTTCCAACTGAATCGGCGGGAATTTGTCTTTTTCACGAGAGGTGGATCAAAACTTTTTACACCCAACCATTTGGTCAATTGTGCATTAAATATGTCCTAGTATTTTATAAAATTTATTTGGTACAATTTTGCAAAAAAATCTATGGTAGGTCCTTCACAAAAAAACCTCATTTCGAGTACTCGAGAAACAGAAAATGAATTTTCCGTGCAAAGAAAATGAAAACTCACATAGGCAACATTGTTTGGAATTCCAATATGCACCGTTGTGCACAATATGAGATCATTTGAACAAACTATGCCATGAATGTGGCCATAAGAGTGATCATTTGGCTTGAAAGGCATGAATCTTCACGCATGATAGCTCATTTCAGAGAACACTTTTTAAAATTATTTACCCTGTTACAAGTTTATAATTTTTGCTGGTAACTTGGCCACATATGATGACACGATGCGGAGGTTTTCCAATTTTTTGGATTTTTTTGAATTTTTTATGCCCATTTCAAAATGCGGTCAAAACAGCGGGCTTGACCGTTCCTAGCTAGTGGTTGAATCTTGGATTTTTTTAGTGTTTCTCTGATTAAATAGATACTTATGTACCTAGAAATAATTTTTGGAAAAATTAAAGAGCAAACTATGAGGCAGCCGCAGTTCAAATTTGACCCCCTTCCAACTGAATCGGCGGGAATTTGTCTTTTTCACGAGAGGTGGATCAAAACTTTTTACACCCAACCATTTGGTCAATTGTGCATTAAATATGTCCTAGTATTTTATAAAATTTATTTGGTACAATTTTGCAAAAAAATCTATGGTAGGTCCTTCACAAAAAAACCTCATTTCGAGCACTCTAGAAATAGAAAATGAATTTTCCGTGCAAAGAAAATGAAAACTCACATAGGCAACATTGTTTGGAATTCCAATATGCACCGTTGTGCACAATATGAGATCATTTGAACAAACTATGCCATGAATGTGGCCATAAGAGTGATCATTTGGCTTGAAAGCCATGAATCTTCACGCATGATAGCTCATTTCAGAGAACACTTTTTTAAATTATTTACCCTATTACATGTTTATAAATTTTTCTCGTAAATTGGCCACATATGATGACACGATGCGGAGGTTTTCCAATTTTTTGGATTTCTTTGAATTTTTTATGCCCATTTCAAAATGCGGTCAAAACGGCGGGCTTGACCATTCCTAGCTAGTGGTTGAATCTTGGATTTTTTTGGTGTTTCTCTGATTAAATAGATACTTATGTACCTAGAAATGATTTTTGTAAACATTAAAGAGCAAACTATTTGGCAGCTGCAGTTCAAATTTGACCCCCTTCCAACTGAATCGGCGGGAATTTGTCTTTTTCACGAGAGGTGGATCAAACCTTTTTACACCCAACCATTTGGGCAATTGTGCATTAAATATGTCCTAGTATTTTATAAAATTGATTTGGTACAATTTTGCAAAAAAAATCTATGGTAGGTCCTTCACAAAAAAACCTCATTTCGAGCACTCTAGAAATAGAAAATGCATTTTCCGTGCAAAGAAAATGGAAACTCCCTTAGGCAACATTGTTTGGAATTCCAAGATGCACCGTTGTGCACAATATGAGATCATTTGAACAAATTATGCCATGAATGTGGCCATAAGAGTGATCATTTGGCTTGAAAGCCATGAATCTTCACGCATGATAGCTCATTTCAGAGAAAACTTTTTTAAATTATTTACCCTATTACAAGTTTATAACATTTGCTGGTAACTTGGCCACATATGATGACACGATGCGGAGGTTTTCCAATTTTTTGGATTTTTTTGAATTTTTTATGCCCATTTCAAAATGCGGTCAAAACGGCAGGCTTGACCGTTCCTAGCTAGTGGTTGAATCTTGGATTTTTTTGGTGTTTCTCTGATTAAATAGATACTTATGTACCTAGAAATGATTTTTGGAAAAATTAAAGAGCAAACTATGAGGCAGCCGCAGTTCAAATTTGACCCCCTTCCAACTGTATCGGCGGGAATTTGTCTTTTTCACGAGAGGTGGATCAAAACTTTTTACACCCAACCATTTGGTCAATTGTGCATTAAATATGTCCTAGTATTTTATAAAATTTATTTGGTACAATTTTGCAAAAAAATCTATGGTAGGTCCTTCACAAAAAAACCTCATTTCGAGCACTCTAGAAATAGAAAATGAATTTTCCGTGCAAAGAAAATGAAAACTCACATAGGCAACATTGTTTGGAATTCCAATATGCACCGTTGTGCACAATATGAGATCATTTGAACAAACTATGCCATGAATGTGGCCATAAGAGTGATCATTTGGCTTGAAAGCCATGAATCTTCACGCATGATAGCTCATTTCAAAGAACACTTTTTTAAATTATTTACCCTATTACATGTTTATAAATTTTTCTCGTAAATTGGCCACATATGATGACACGATGCGGAGGTTTTCCAATTTTTTGGATTTCTTTGAATTTTTTATGCCCATTTCAAAATGCGGTCAAAACGGCGGGCTTGACCATTCCTAGCTAGTGGTTGAATCTTGGATTTTTTTGGTGTTTCTCTGATTAAATAGATACTTATGTACCTAGAAATGATTTTTGTAAACATTAAAGAGCAAACTATTTGGCAGCTGCAGTTCAAATTTGACCCCCTTCCAACTGAATCGGCGGGAATTTGTCTTTTTCACGAGAGGTGGATCAAACCTTTTTACACCCAACCATTTGGGCAATTGTGCATTAAATATGTCCTAGTATTTTATAAAATTGATTTGGTACAATTTTGCAAAAAAAATCTATGGTAGGTCCTTCACAAAAAAACCTCATTCCGAGCACTCTAGAAATAGAAAATGCATTTTCCGTGCAAAGAAAATGGAAACTCCCTTAGGCAACATTGTTTGGAATTCCAAGATGCACCGTTGTGCACAATATGAGATCATTTGAACAAATTATGCCATGAATGTGGCCATAAGAGTGATCATTTGGCTTGAAAGCCATGAATCTTCACGCATGATAGCTCATTTCAGAGAAAACTTTTTTAAATTATTTACCCTATTACAAGTTTATAACATTTGCTGGTAACTTGGCCACATATGATGACACGATGCGGAGGTTTTCCAATTTTTTGGATTTTTTTGAATTTTTTATGCCCATTTCAAAATGCGGTCAAAACGGCAGGCTTGACCGTTCCTAGCTAGTGGTTGAATCTTGGATTTTTTTGGTGTTTCTCTGATTAAATAGATACTTATGTACCTAGAAATGATTTTTGGAAAAATTAAAGAGCAAACTATGAGGCAGCCGCAGTTCAAATTTGACCCCCTTCCAACTGTATCGGCGGGAATTTGTCTTTTTCACGAGAGGTGGATCAAAACTTTTTACACCCAACCATTTGGTCAATTGTGCATTAAATATGTCCTAGTATTTTATAAAATTTATTTGGTACAATTTTGCAAAAAAATCTATGGTAGGTCCTTCACAAAAAAACCTCATTTCGAGTACTCGAGAAACAGAAAATGAATTTTCCGTGCAAAGAAAATGAAAACTCACATAGGCAACATTGTTTGGAATTCCAATATGCACCGTTGTGCACAATATGAGATCATTTGAACAAACTATGCCATGAATGTGGCCACAAGAGTGATCATTTGGCTTGAAAGCCATGAATCTTCACGCATGATAGCTCATTTCAGAGATTTTTTTTTAAAATTATTTACCCTATTACAAGTTTATAATTTTTGTTGGTAACTTGGCCACATATGATGACACGATGCGGAGGTTTTCCAATTTTTGATTTTTTTGAATTTTTTATGCCCGTTTCAAAATGCGGTCAAAACGGCGGGCTTGACCGTTCCTAGCTAGTGGTTGAATCTTGGATTTTTTTGGTGTTTCTCTGATTAAATAGATACTTATGTACCTAGAAATGATTTTTGGAAAAATTAAAGAGCAAACTATGAGGCAGCTGCAGTTCAAATTTGACCCCCTGCCAACTGAATCGGCGGGAATTTGTCTTTTTCACGAGAGGTGGATCAAACCTTTTTACACCCAACCATTTGGTCAATTGTGCATTAAATATGTCCTAGTATTTTATAAAATTGATTTGGTACAATTTTGCAAAAAAAAATCTATGGTAGGTCCTTCACAAAAAAACCTCATTTCGAGCACTCTAGAAATAGAAAATGCATTTTCCGTGCAAAGAAAATGGAAACTCCCTTAGGCAACATTGTTTGGAATTCCAAGATGCACCGTTGTGCACAATATGAGATCATTTGAACAAATTATGCCATGAATGTGGCCATAAGAGTGATCATTTGGCTTGAAAGCCATGAATCTTCACGCATGATAGCTCATTTCAGAGAAAACTTTTTTAAATTATTTACCCTATTACAAGTTTATAACATTTGCTGGTAACTTGGCCACATATGATGACACGATGCGGAGGTTTTCCAATTTTTTGGATTTTTTTGAATTTTTTATGCCCATTTCAAAATGCGGTCAAAACGGCGGGCTTGACCGTTCCTAGCTAGTGGTTGAATCTTGGATTTTTTTGGTGTTTCTCTGATTAAATAGATACTTATGTACCTAGAAATGATTTTTGGAAAAATTAAAGAGCAAACTATGAGGCAGCCGCAGTTCAAATTTGACCCCCTTCCAACTGAATCGGCGGGAATTTGTCTTTTTCACGAGAGGTGGATCAAAACTTTTTACACCCAACCATTTGGTCAATTGTGCATTAAATATGTCCTAGTATTTTATAAAATTTATTTGGTACAATTTTGCAAAAAAATCTATGGTAGGTCCTTCACAAAAAAACCTCATTTCGAGTACTCGAGAAACAGAAAATGAATTTTCCGTGCAAAGAAAATGAAAACTCACATAGGCAACATTGTTTGGAATTCCAATATGCACCGTTGTGCACAATATGAGATCATTTGAACAAACTATGCCATGAATGTGGCCATAAGAGTGATCATTTGGCTTGAAAGCCATGAATCTTCACGCATGATAGCTCATTTCAGAGAATTTTTTTTAAAATTATTTACCCTATTACAAGTTTATAATTTTTGTTGGTAACTTGGCCACATATGATGACACGATGCGGAGGTTTTCCAATTTTTGATTTTTTTTGAATTTTTTATGCCCGTTTCAAAATGCGGTCAAAACGGCGGGCTTGACCGTTCCTAGCTAGTGGTTGAATCTTGGATTTTTTTGGTGTTTCTCTGATTAAATAGATACTTATGTACCTAGAAATGATTTTTGGAAAAATTAAAGAGCAAACTATGAGGCAGCTGCAGTTCAAATTTGACCCCCTGCCAACTGAATCGGCGGGAATTTGTCTTTTTCACGAGAGGTGGATCAAACCTTTTTACACCCAACCATTTGGTCAGTTGTGCATTAAATAGGTCCTAGTATTTTATAAAATTGATTTGGTACAATTTTGCAAAAAAAATCTATGGTAGGTCCTTCACAAAAAAACCTCATTTCGAGCACTCTAGAAATAGAAAATGCATTTTCCGTGCAAAGAAAATGGAAACTCCCTTAGGCAACATTGTTTGGAATTCCAAGATGCACCGTTGTGCACAATATGAGATCATTTGAACAAATTATGCCATGAATGTGGCCATAAGAGTGATCATTTGGCTTGAAAGCCATGAATCTTCACGCATGATAGCTCATTTCAGAGAATTTTTTTTAAAATTATTTACCCTATTACAAGTTTATAATTTTTGTTGGTAACTTGGCCACATATGATGACACGATGCGGAGGTTTTCCAATTTTTGAATTTTTTTGAATTTTTTATGCCCGTTTCAAAATGCGGTCAAAACGGCGGGCTTGACCGTTCCTAGCTAGTGGTTGAATCTTGGATTTTTTTGGTGTTTCTCTGATTAAATAGATACTTATGTACCTAGAAATGATTTTTGGAAAAATTAAAGAGCAAACTATGAGGCAGCTGCAGTTCAAATTTGACCCCCTGCCAACTGAATCGGCGGGAATTTGTCTTTTTCACGAGAGGTGGATCAAACCTTTTTACACCCAACCATTTGGTCAGTTGTGCATTAAATAGGTCCTAGTATTTTATAAAATTGATTTGGTACAATTTTGCAAAAAAGATCTATGGTAGGTCCTTCACAAAAAAACCTCATTTCGAGCACTCTAGAAATAGAAAATGCATTTTCCGTGCAAAGAAAATGGAAACTCCCTTAGGCAACATTGTTTGGAATTCCAAGATGCACCGTTGTGCACAATATGAGATCATTTGAACAAATTATGCCATGAATGTGGCCATAAGAGTGATCATTTGGCTTGAAAGCCATGAATCTTCACGCATGATAGCTCATTTCAGAGAAAACTTTTTTAAATTATTTACCCTATTACAAGTTTATAACATTTGCTGGTAACTTGGCCACATATGATGACACGATGCGGAGGTTTTCCAATTTTTTGGATTTTTTTGAATTTTTTATGCCCATTTCAAAATGCGGTCAAAACGGCGGGCTTGACCGTTCCTAGCTAGTGGTTGAATCTTGGATTTTTTTGGTGTTTCTCTGATTAAATAGATACTTATGTACCTAGAAATGATTTTTGGAAAAATTAAAGAGCAAACTATGAGGCAGCCGCAGTTCAAATTTGACCCCCTTCCAACTGAATCGGCGGGAATTTGTCTTTTTCACGAGAGGTGGATCAAAACTTTTTACACCCAACCATTTGGTCAATTGTGCATTAAATATGTCCTAGTATTTTATAAAATTTATTTGGTACAATTTTGCAAAAAAATCTATGGTAGGTCCTTCACAAAAAAACCTCATTTCGAGTACTCGAGAAACAGAAAATGAATTTTCCGTGCAAAGAAAATGAAAACTCACATAGGCAACATTGTTTGGAATTCCAATATGCACCGTTGTGCACAATATGAGATCATTTGAACAAACTATGCCATGAATGTGGCCATAAGAGTGATCATTTGGCTTGAAAGCCATGAATCTTCACGCATGATAGCTCATTTCAGAGAATTTTTTTTAAAATTATTTACCCTATTACAAGTTTATAATTTTTGTTGGTAACTTGGCCACATATGATGACACGATGCGGAGGTTTTCCAATTTTTGATTTTTTTTGAATTTTTTATGCCCGTTTCAAAATGCGGTCAAAACGGCGGGCTTGACCGTTCCTAGCTAGTGGTTGAATCTTGGATTTTTTTGGTGTTTCTCTGATTAAATAGATACTTATGTACCTAGAAATGATTTTTGGAAAAATTAAAGAGCAAACTATGAGGCAGCTGCAGTTCAAATTTGACCCCCTGCCAACTGAATCGGCGGGAATTTGTCTTTTTCACGAGAGGTGGATCAAACCTTTTTACACCCAACCATTTGGTCAGTTGTGCATTAAATAGGTCCTAGTATTTTATAAAATTGATTTGGTACAATTTTGCAAAAAAAATCTATGGTAGGTCCTTCACAAAAAAACCTCATTTCGAGCACTCTAGAAATAGAAAATGCATTTTCCGTGCAAAGAAAATGGAAACTCCCTTAGGCAACATTGTTTGGAATTCCAAGATGCACCGTTGTGCACAATATGAGATCATTTGAACAAATTATGCCATGAATGTGGCCATAAGAGTGATCATTTGGCTTGAAAGCCATGAATCTTCACGCATGATAGCTCATTTCAGAGAATTTTTTTTAAAATTATTTACCCTATTACAAGTTTATAATTTTTGTTGGTAACTTGGCCACATATGATGACACGATGCGGAGGTTTTCCAATTTTTTAATTTTTTTGAATTTTTTATGCCCGTTTCAAAATGCGGTCAAAACGGCGGGCTTGACCGTTCCTAGCTAGTGGTTGAATCTTGGATTTTTTTGGTGTTTCTCTGATTAAATAGATACTTATGTACCTAGAAATGATTTTTGGAAAAATTAAAGAGCAAACTATGAGGCAGCTGCAGTTCAAATTTGACCCCCTGCCAACTGAATCGGCGGGAATTTGTCTTTTTCACGAGAGGTGGATCAAACCTTTTTACACCCAACCATTTGGTCAGTTGTGCATTAAATAGGTCCTAGTATTTTATAAAATTGATTTGGTACAATTTTGCAAAAAAGATCTATGGTAGGTCCTTCACAAAAAAACCTCATTTCGAGCACTCTAGAAATAGAAAATGCATTTTCCGTGCAAAGAAAATGGAAACTCCCTTAGGCAACATTGTTTGGAATTCCAAGATGCACCGTTGTGCACAATATGAGATCATTTGAACAAATTATGCCATGAATGTGGCCATAAGAGTGATCATTTGGCTTGAAAGCCATGAATCTTCACGCATGATAGCTCATTTCAGAGAAAACTTTTTTAAATTATTTACCCTATTACAAGTTTATAACATTTGCTGGTAACTTGGCCACATATGATGACACGATGCGGAGGTTTTCCAATTTTTTGGATTTTTTTGAATTTTTTATGCCCATTTCAAAATGCGGTCAAAACGGCGGGCTTGACCGTTCCTAGCTAGTGGTTGAATCTTGGATTTTTTTGGTGTTTCTCTGATTAAATAGATACTTATGTACCTAGAAATGATTTTTGGAAAAATTAAAGAGCAAACTATGAGGCAGCCGCAGTTCAAATTTGACCCCCTTCCAACTGAATCGGCGGGAATTTGTCTTTTTCACGAGAGGTGGATCAAAACTTTTTACACCCAACCATTTGGTCAATTGTGCATTAAATATGTCCTAGTATTTTATAAAATTTATTTGGTACAATTTTGCAAAAAAATCTATGGTAGGTCCTTCACAAAAAAACCTCATTTCGAGTACTCGAGAAACAGAAAATGAATTTTCCGTGCAAAGAAAATGAAAACTCACATAGGCAACATTGTTTGGAATTCCAATATGCACCGTTGTGCACAATATGAGATCATTTGAACAAACTATGCCATGAATGTGGCCATAAGAGTGATCATTTGGCTTGAAAGCCATGAATCTTCACGCATGATAGCTCATTTCAGAGAATTTTTTTTAAAATTATTTACCCTATTACAAGTTTATAATTTTTGTTGGTAACTTGGCCACATATGATGACACGATGCGGAGGTTTTCCAATTTTTGATTTTTTTTTTGAATTTTTTATGCCCGTTTCAAAATGCGGTCAAAACGGCGGGCTTGACCGTTCCTAGCTAGTGGTTGAATCTTGGATTTTTTTGGTGTTTCTCTGATTAAATAGATACTTATGTACCTAGAAATGATTTCTGGAAAAATTAAAGAGCAAACTATGAGGCAGCCGCAGTTCAAATTTGACCCCCTTCCAACTGAATCGGCGGGAATTTGTCTTTTTCACGAGAGGTGGATCAAAACTTTTCACACCCAACCATTTGGTCAATTGTGCATTAAATAGGTCCTAGTATTTTATAAAATTTATTTGGTACAATTTTGCAAAAAAATCTATGGTAGGTCCTTCACAAAAAAACCTCATTTCGAGTACTCGAGAAACAGAAAATGAATTTTCCGTGCAAAGAAAATGAAAACTCACATAGGCAACATTGTTTGGAATTCCAATATGCACCGTTGTGCACAATATGAGATCATTTGAACAAACTATGCCATGAATGTGGCCATAAGAGTGATCATTTGGCTTGAAAGCCATGAATCTTCACGCATGATAGCTCATTTCAGAGAATTTTTTTTAAAATTATTTACCCTATTACAAGTTTATAATTTTTGTTGGTAACTTGGCCACATATGATGACACGATGCGGAGGTTTTCCAATTTTTGATTTTTTTTTTGAATTTTTTATGCCCGTTTCAAAATGCGGTCAAAACGGCGGGCTTGACCGTTCCTAGCTAGTGGTTGAATCTTGGATTTTTTTGGTGTTTCTCTGATTAAATAGATACTTATGTACCTAGAAATGATTTTTGGAAAAATTAAAGAGCAAACTATGAGGCAGCTGCAGTTCAAATTTGACCCCCTTCCAACTGAATCGGCGGGAATTTGTCTTTTTCACGAGAGGTGGATCAAACCTTTTTACACCCAACCATTTGGTCAGTTGTGCATTAAATAGGTCCTAGTATTTTATAAAATTGATTTGGTACAATTTTGCAAAAAAATCTATGGTAGGTCCTTCACAAAAAACCTCATTTCGAGTACTCGAGAAACAGAAAATGTTCCGTGCAAAGAAAATGAAAACTCCCTTAGGCAACATTGTTTGGAATTCCAAGATGCACCGTTGTGCACAATATGAGATCATTTGAACAAACTATGCCATGAATGTGGCCATAAGACTGATCATTTGGCTTGAAAGCCATGAATCTTCACGCATGATAGCTCATTTCAGAGAACACTTTTTTAAATTATTTACCCTGTTACAAGTTTATAATTTTTGCTGGTAACTTGGCCACATATGATGACACGATGCAGAGGTTTTCCAATTTTTTGGATTTTTTTGAATTTGTTATGCCCATTTCAAAATGCGGTCAAAACGGCGGGCTTGACCGTTCCTAGCTAGTGGTTGAATCTTGGATTTTTTTGGTGTTTCTCTGATTAAATAGATACTTATGTACCTAGAAATGATTTTTGTAAAAATTAAAGAGCAAACTATTTGGCAGCTGCAGTTCAAATTTGACCCCCTTCCAACTGAATCGGCGGGAATTTGTCTTTTTCACGAGAGGTGGATCAAAACTTTTTACACCCAACCATTTGGTCAATTGTGCATTAAATATGTCCTAGTATTTTATAAAATTGATTTGGTACAATTTTGCAAAAAAAATCTATGGTAGGTCCTTCACAAAAAAACCTCATTTCGAGCACTCTAGAAATAGAAAATGAATTTTCCGTGCAAAGAAAATGAAAACTCACATAGGCAACATTGTTTGGAATTCCAATATGCACCGTTGTGCACAATATGAGATCATTTGAACAAACTATGCCATGAATGTGGCCATAAGAGTGATCATTTGGCTTGAAAGCCATGAATCTTCACGCATGATAGCTCATTTCAGAGAACACTTTTTTAAATTATTTACCCTATTACATGTTTATAAATTTTTCTCGTAACTTGGCCACATATGATGACACGATGCGGAGGTTTTCCAATTTTTTGGATTTCTTTGAATTTTTTATGCCTGTTTCAAAATGCGGTCAAAACGGCGGGCTTGACCATTCCTTGCTAGTGGTTGAATCTTGGATTTTTTTGGTGTTTCTCTGATTAAATAGATACTTATGTACCTAGAAATGATTTTTGTAAACATTAAAGAGCAAACTATTTGGCAGCTGTAGTTCAAATTTGACCCCCTTCCAACTGAATCGGCGGGAATTTGTCTTTTTCACGAGAGGTGGATCAAAACTTTTTACACCCAACCATTTGGGAAATTGTGCATTAAATATGTCCTAGTATTTTATAAAATTGATTTGGTACAATTTTGCAAAAAAAATCTATGGTAGGTCCTTCACAAAAAAACCTCATTTCGAGCACCCTAGAAATAGAAAATGCATTTTCCGTGCAAAGAAAATGGAAACTCCCTTAGGCAACATTGTTTGGAATTCCAAGATGCACCGTTGTGCACAATATGAGATCATTTGAACAAATTATGCCATGAATGTGGCCATAAGAGTGATCATTTGGCTTGAAAGCCATGAATCTTCACGCATGATAGCTCATTTCAGAGAAAACTTTTTTAAATTATTTACCCTATTACAAGTTTATAACATTTGCTGGTAACTTGGCCACATATGATGACACGATGCGGAGGTTTTCCAATTTTTTGGATTTTTTTGAATTTTTTATGCCCATTTCAAAATGCGGTCAAAACGGCGGGCTTGACCGTTCCTAGCTAGTGGTTGAATCTTGAATTTTTTTGGTGTTTCTCTGATTAAATAGATACTTATGTACCTAGAAATGATTTTTGGAAAAATTAAAGAGCAAACTATGAGGCAGCCGCAGTTCAAATTTGACCCCCTTCCAACTGAATCGGCGGGAATTTGTCTTTTTCACGAGAGGTGGATCAAAACTTTTTACACCCAACCATTTGGTCAATTGTGCATTAAATATGTCCTAGTATTTTATAAAATTGATTTGGTACAATTTTGCAAAAAAATCTATGGTAGGTCCTTCACAAAAAAACCTCATTTCGAGTACTCGAGAAACAGAAAATGAATTTTCCGTGCAAAGAAAATGAAAACTCACATAGGCAACATTGTTTGGAATTCCAATATGCACTGTTGTGCACAATATGAGATCATTTGAACAAACTATGCCATGAATGTGGCCACAAGAGTGATCATTTGGCTTGAAAGCCATGAATCTTCACGCATGATAGCTCATTTCAGAGAATTTTTTTTAAATTATTTACCCTATTACAAGTTTATAATTTTTGTTGGTAACTTGGCCACATATGATGACACGATGCGGAGGTTTTCCAATTTTTGAGTTTTTTTGAATTTTTTATGCCCGTTTCAAAATGCGGTCAAAACGGCGGGCTTGACCGTTCCTAGCTAGTGGTTGAATCTTGGATTTTTTTGGTGTTTCTCTGATTAAATAGATACTTATGTACCTAGAAATGATTTTTGGAAAAATTAAAGAGCAAACTATGAGGCAGCTGCAGTTCAAATTTGACCCCCTGCCAACTTAATCGGCGGGAATTTGTCTTTTTCACGAGAGGTGGATCAAACCTTTTTACACCCAACCATTTGGTCAGTTGTGCATTAAATAGGTCCTAGTATTTTATAAAATTGATTTGGTACAATTTTGCAAAAAAAAATCTATGGTAGGTCCTTCACAAAAAAACCTCATTTCGAGCACTCTAGAAATAGAAAATGCATTTTCCGTGCAAAGAAAATGGAAACTCCCTTAGGCAACATTGTTTGGAATTCCAAGATGCACCGTTGTGCACAATATGAGATCATTTGAACAAATTATGCCATGAATGTGGCCATAAGAGTGATCATTTGGCTTGAAAGCCATGAATCTTCACGCATGATAGCTCATTTCAGAGAAAACTTTTTTAAATTATTTACCCTATTACAAGTTTATAACATTTGCTGGTAACTTGGCCACATATGATGACACGATGCGGAGGTTTTCCAATTTTTTGGATTTTTTTGAATTTTTTATGCCCATTTCAAAATGCGGTCAAAACGGCGGGCTTGACCGTTCCTAGCTAGTGGTTGAATCTTGGATTTTTTTGGTGTTTCTGTGATTAAATAGATACTTATGTACCTAGAAATGATTTTTGGAAAAATTAAAGAGCAAACTATGAGGCAGCCGCAGTTCAAATTTGACCCCCTCCCAACTGAATCGGCGGGAATTTGTCTTTTTCACGAGAGGTGGATCAAAACTTTTTACACCCAACCATTTGGTCAATTGTGCATTAAATATGTCCTAGTATTTTATAAAATTTATTTGGTACAATTTTGCAAAAAAATCTATGGTAGGTCCTTCACAAAAAAACCTCATTTCGAGTACTCGAGAAACAGAAAATGAATTTTCCGTGCAAAGAAAATGAAAACTCACATAGGCAACATTGTTTGGAATTCCAATATGCACCGTTGTGCACAATATGAGATCATTTGAACAAACTATGCCATGAATGTGGCCATAAGAGTGATCATTTGGCTTGAAAGCCATGAATCTTCACGCATGATAGCTCATTTCAGAGATTTTTTTTTAAAATTATTTACCCTATTTCAAGTTTATAATTTTTGTTGGTAACTTGGCCACATATGATGACACGATGCGGAGGTTTTCCAATTTTTGATTTTTTTTTGAATTTTTTATGCCCGTTTCAAAATGCGGTCAAAACGGCGGGCTTGACCGTTCCTAGCTAGTGGTTGAATCTTGGATTTTTTTGGTGTTTCTCTGATTAAATAGATACTTATGTACCTAGAAATGATTTCTGGAAAAATTAAAGAGCAAACTATGAGGCAGCCGCAGTTCAAATTTGACCCCCTTCCAACTGAATCGGCGGGAATTTGTCTTTTTCACGAGAGGTGGATCAAAACTTTTTACACCCAACCATTTGGTCAATTGTGCATTAAATATGTCCTAGTATTTTATAAAATTTATTTGGTACAATTTTGCAAAAAAATCTATGGTAGGTCCTTCACAAAAAAACCTCATTTCGAGTACTCGAGAAACAGAAAATGAATTTTCCGTGCAAAGAAAATGAAAACTCACATAGGCAACATTGTTTGGAATTCCAATATGCACCGTTGTGCACAATATGAGATCATTTGAACAAACTATGCCATGAATGTGGCCATAAGAGTGATCATTTGGCTTGAAAGCCATGAATCTTCACGCATGATAGCTCATTTCAGAGAATTTTTTTAAAATTATTTACCCTATTACAAGTTTATAATTTTTGTTGGTAACTTGGCCACATATGATGACACGATGCGGAGGTTTTCCAATTTTTGATTTTTTTTTGAATTTTTTATGCCCGTTTCAAAATGCGGTCAAAACGGCGGGCTTGACCGTTCCTAGCTAGTGGTTGAATCTTGGATTTTTTTGGTGTTTCTCTGATTAAATAGATACTTATGTACCTCGAAATGATTTTTGGAAAAATTAAAGAGCAAACTATGAGGCAGCTGCAGTTCAAATTTGACCCCCTTCCAACTGAATCGGCGGGAATTTGTCTTTTTCACGAGAGGTGGATCAAACCTTTTTACACCCAACCATTTGGTCAGTTGTGCATTAAATAGGTCCTAGTATTTTATAAAATTGATTTGGTACAATTTTGCAAAAAAATCTATGGTAGGTCCTTCACAAAAAACCTCATTTCGAGTACTCGAGAAACAAAAAATGTTCCGTGCAAAGAAAATGAAAACTCACATAGGCAACATTGTTTGGAATTCCAATATGCACCGTTGTGCACAATATGAGATCATTTGAACAAACTATGCCATGAATGTGGCCATAAGACTGATCATTTGGCTTGAAAGCCATGAATCTTCACGCATGATAGCTCATTTCAGAGAACACTTTTTTAAATTATTTACCCTGTTACAAGTTTATAATTTTTGCTGGTAACTTGGCCACATATGATGACACGATGCAGAGGTTTTCCAATTTTTTGGATTTTTTTGAATTTTTTATGCCCGTTTCAAAATGCGGTCAAAACGGCGGGCTTGACCATTCCTAGCTAGTGGTTGAATCTTGGATTTTTTTGGTGTTTCTCTGATTAAATAGATACTTATGTACCTAGAGATGATTTTTGTAAAAATTAAAGAGCAAACTATTTGGCAGCTGCAGTTCAAATTTGACCCCCTTCCAACTGAATCGGCGGGAATTTGTCTTTTTCACGAGAGGTGGATCAAAACTTTTTACACCCAACCATTTGGTCAATTGTGCATTAAATATGTCCTAGTATTTTATAAAATTGATTTGGTACAATTTTGCAAAAAAAATCTATGGTAGGTCCTTCACAAAAAAACCTCATTTCGAGCACTCTAGAAATAGAAAATGAATTTTCCGTGCAAAGAAAATGAAAACTCACATAGGCAACATTGTTTGGAATTCCAATATGCACCGTTGTGCACAATATGAGATCATTTGAACAAACTATGCCATGAATGTGGCCATAAGAGTGATCATTTGGCTTGAAAGCCATGAATCTTCACGCATGATAGCTCATTTCAGAGAACACTTTTTTAAATTATTTACCCTATTACATGTTTATAAATTTTTCTCGTAACTTGGCCACATATGATGACACGATGCGGAGGTTTTCCAATTTTTTGGATTTCTTTGAATTTTTTATGCCCGTTTCAAAATGCGGTCAAAACGGCGGGCTTGACCATTCCTTGCTAGTGGTTGAATCTTGGATTTTTTTGGTGTTTCTCTGATTAAATAGATACTTATGTACCTAGAAATGATTTTTGTAAACATTAAAGAGCAACCTATTTGGCAGCTGCAGTTCAAATTTGACCCCCTTCCAACTAAATCGGCGGGAATTTGTCTTTTTCACGAGAGGTGGATCAAAACTTTTTACACCCAACCATTTGGGCAATTGTGCATTAAATATGTCCTAGTATTTTATAAAATTGATTTGGTACAATTTTGCAAAAAAAATCTATGGTAGGTCCTTCACAAAAAAACCTCATTTCGAGCACCCTAGAAATAGAAAATGCATTTTCCGTGCAAAGAAAATGGAAACTCCCTTAGGCAACATTGTTTGGAATTCCAAGATGCACCGTTGTGCACAATATGAGATCATTTGAACAAATTATGCCATGAATGTGGCCATAAGAGTGATCATTTGGCTTGAAAGCCATGAATCTTCACGCATGATAGCTCATTTCAGAGAAAACTTTTTTAAATTATTTACCCTATTACAAGTTTATAACATTTGCTGGTAACTTGGCCACATATGATGACACGATGCGGAGGTTTTCCAATTTTTTGGATTTTTTTGAATTTTTTATGCCCATTTCAAAATGCGGTCAAAACGGCGGGCTTGACCGTTCCTAGCTAGTGGTTGAATCTTGAATTTTTTTGGTGTTTCTCTGATTAAATAGATACTTATGTACCTAGAAATGATTTTTGGAAAAATTAAAGAGCAAACTATGAGGCAGCCGCAGTTCAAATTTGACCCCCTTCCAACTGAATCGGCGGGAATTTGTCTTTTTCACGAGAGGTGGATCAAAACTTTTTACACCCAACCATTTGGTCAATTGTGCATTAAATATGTCCTAGTATTTTATAAAATTTATTTGGTACAATTTTGCAAAAAAATCTATGGTAGGTCCTTCACAAAAAAACCTCATTTCGAGTACTCGAGAAACAGAAAATGAATTTTCCGTGCAAAGAAAATGAAAACTCACATAGGCAACATTGTTTGGAATTCCAATATGCACCGTTGTGCACAATATGAGATCATTTGAACAAACTATGCCATGAATGTGGCCACAAGAGTGATCATTTGGCTTGAAAGCCATGAATCTTCACGCATGATAGCTCATTTCAGAGAATTTTTTTTAAATTATTTACCCTATTACAAGTTTATAATTTTTGTTGGTAACTTGGCCACATATGATGACACGATGCGGAGGTTTTCCAATTTTTGATTTTTTTTGAATTTTTTATGCCCGTTTCAAAATGCGGTCAAAACGGCGGGCTTGACCGTTCCTAGCTAGTGGTTGAATCTTGGATTTCTTTGGTGTTTCTCTGATTAAATAGATACTTATGTACCTAGAAATGATTTTTGGAAAAATTAAAGAGCAAACTATGAGGCAGCTGCAGTTCAAATTTGACCCCCTGCCAACTGAATCGGCGGGAATTTGTCTTTTTCACGAGAGGTGGATCAAACCTTTTTACACCCAACCATTTGGTCAGTTGTGCATTAAATAGGTCCTAGTATTTTATAAAATTGATTTGGTACAATTTTGCAAAAAAATCTATGGTAGGTCCTTCACAAAAATCCTCATTTCGAGTACTCGAGAAACAGAAAATGAATTTTCCGTGCAAAGAAAATGAAAACTCACATAGGCAACATTGTTTGGAATTCCAATATGCACCGTTGTGCACAATATGAGATCATTTGAACAAACTATGCCATGAATGTGGCCATAAGAGTGATCATTTGGCTTGAAAGCCATGAATCTTCACGCATGATAGCTCATTTCAGAGAACACTTTTTTAAATTATTTACCCTGTTACAAGTTTATAATTTTTGCTGGTAACTTGGCCACATATGATGACACGATGCAGAGGTTTTCCAATTTTTTGGATTTTTTTGAATTTTTTATGCCCATTTCAAAATGCGGTCAAAACGGCGGGCTTGACCATTCCTAGCTAGTGGTTGAATCTTGGATTTTTTTGGTGTTTCTCTGATTAAATAGATACTTATGTACCTAGAAATGATTTTTGTAAAAATTAAAGAGCAAACTATGAGGCAGCCGCAGTTCAAATTTGACCCCCTTCCAACTGAATCGGCGGGAATTTGTCTTTTTCACGAGAGGTGGATCAAAACTTTTTACACCCAACCATTTGGTCAATTGTGCATTAAATATGTCCTAGTATTTTATAAAATTGATTTGGTACAATTTTGCAAAAAAAATCTATGGTAGGTCCTTCACAAAAAAACCTCATTTCGAGCACTCTAGAAATAGAAAATGCATTTTCCGTGCAAAGAAAATGGAAACTCCCTTAGGCAACATTGTTTGGAATTCCAAGATGCACCGTTGTGCACAATATGAGATCATTTGAACAAATTATGCCATGAATGTGGCCATAAGAGTGATCATTTGGCTTGAAAGCCATGAATCTTCACGGATGATAGCTCATTTCAGAGAAAACTTTTTTAAATTATTTACCCTATTACAAGTTTATAACATTTGCTGGTAACTTGGCCACATATGATGACAAGATGCGGAGGTTTTCCAATTTTTTGGATTTTTTTGAATTTTTTATGCCCATTTCAAAATGCGGTCAAAACGGCGGGCTTGACCGTTCCTAGCTAGTGGTTGAATCTTGGATTTTTTTTGGTGTTTCTCTGATTAAATAGATACTTATGTACCTAGAAATGATTTTTGGAAAAATTAAAGAGCAAACTATGAGGCAGCCGCAGTTCAAATTTGACCCCCTTCCAACTGAATCGGCGGGAATTTGTCTTTTTCACGAGAGGTGGATCAAACCTTTTTACACCCAACCATTTGGTCAGTTGTGCATTAAATAGGTCCTAGTATTTTATAAAATTGATTTGGTACAATTTTGCAAAAAAATCTATGGTAGGTCCTTCACAAAAAACCTCATTTCGAGTACTCGAGAAACAGAAAATGAATTTTGCGTGCAAAGAAAATGAAAACTCACATAGGCAACATTGTTTGGAATTCCAATATGCACCGTTGTGCACAATATGAGATCATTTGAACAAACTATGCCATGAATGTGGCCATAAGACTGATCATTTGGCTTGGAAGCCATGAATCTTCACGCATGATAGCTCATTTCAGAGAACACTTTTTTAAATTATTTACCCTGTTACAAGTTTATAATTTTTGCTGGTAACTTGGCCACATATGATGACACGATGCAGAGGTTTTCCAATTTTTTGGATTTTTTTGAATTTTTTATGCCCGTTTCAAAATGCGGTCAAAACGGCGGGCTTGACCATTCCTAGCTAGTGGTTGAATCTTGGATTTTTTTGGTGTTTCTCTGATTAAATAGATACTTATGTACCTAGAAATGATTTTTGTAAAAATTAAAGAGCAAACTATTTGGCAGCTGCAGTTCAAATTTGACCCCCTTCCAACTGAATCGGCGGGAATTTGTCTTTTTCACGAGAGGTGGATCAAAACTTTTTACACCCAACCATTTGGTCAATTGTGCATTAAATATGTCCTAGTATTTTATAAAATTGATTTGGTACAATTTTGCAAAAAAAATCTATGGTAGGTCCTTCACAAAAAAACCTCATTTCGAGCACTCTAGAAATAGAAAATGCATTTTCCGTGCAAAGAAAATGGAAACTCCCTTAGGCAACATTGTTTGGAATTCCAAGATGCACCGTTGTGCACAATATGAGATCATTTGAACAAATTATGCCATGAATGTGGCCATAAGAGTGATCATTTGGCTTGAAAGCCATGAATCTTCACGCATGATAGCTCATTTCAGAGACAACTTTTTTAAATTATTTACCCTATTACAAGTTCATAACATTTGCTGGTAACTTGGCCACATATGATGACAAGATGCGGAGGTTTTCCAATTTTTTGGATTTTTTTGAATTTTTTATGCCCATTTCAAAATGCGGTCAAAACGGCGGGCTTGACCGTTCCTAGCTAGTGGTTGAATCTTGGATTTTTTTTTGGTGTTTCTCTGATTAAATAGATACTTATGTACCTAGAAATGATTTTTGGAAAAATTAAAGAGCAAACTATGAGGCAGCCGCAGTTCAAATTTGACCCCCTTCCAACTGAATCGGCGGGAATTTGTCTTTTTCACGAGAGGTGGATCAAACCTTTTTACACCCAACCATTTGGTCAGTTGTGCATTAAATAGGTCCTAGTATTTTATAAAATTGATTTGGTACAATTTTGCGAAAAAATCTATGGTAGGTCCTTCACAAAAAACCTCATTTCGAGTACTCGAGAAACAGAAAATGAATTTTCCGTGCAAAGAAAATGAAAACTCACATAGGCAACATTGTTTGGAATTCCAATATGCACCGTTGTGCACAATATGAGATCATTTGAACAAACTATGCCATGAATGTGGCCATAAGACTGATCATTTGGCTTGAAAGCCATGAATCTTCACGCATGATAGCTCATTTCAGAGAACACTTTTTTAAATTATTTACCCTGTTACAAGTTTATAATTTTTGCTGGTAACTTGGCCACATATGATGACACGCTGCGGAGGTTTTCCAATTTTTTGGATTTTTTTGAATTTTTTATGCCCGTTTCAAAATGCGGTCAAAACGGCGGGCTTGACCATTCCTAGCTAGTGGTTGAATCTTGGATTTTTTTGGTGTTTCTCTGATTAAATAGATACTTATGTACCTAGAAATGATTTTTGGAAAAATTAAAGAGCAAACTATGAGGCAGCCGCAGTTCAAATTTGACCCCCTTCCAACTGAATCGGCGGGAATTTGTCTTTTTCACGAGAGGTGGATCAAACCTTTTTACACCCAACCATTTGGTCAGTTGTGCATTAAATAGGTCCTAGTATTTTATAAAATTGATTTGGTACAATTTTGCGAAAAAATCTATGGTAGGTCCTTCACAAAAAACCTCATTTCGAGTACTCGAGAAACAGAAAATGAATTTTCCGTGCAAAGAAAATGAAAACTCACATAGGCAACATTGTTTGGAATTCCAATATGCACCGTTGTGCACAATATGAGATCATTTGAACAAACTATGCCATGAATGTGGCCATAAGACTGATCATTTGGCTTGAAAGCCATGAATCTTCACGCATGATAGCTCATTTCAGAGAACACTTTTTTAAATTATTTACCCTGTTACAAGTTTATAATTTTTGCTGGTAACTTGGCCACATATGATGACACGATGCGGAGGTTTTCCAATTTTTTGGATTTTTTTGAATTTTTTATGCCCGTTTCAAAATGCGGTCAAAACGGCGGGCTTGACCATTCCTAGCTAGTGGTTGAATCTTGGATTTTTTTGGTGTTTCTCTGATTAAATAGATACTTATGTACCTAGAAATGATTTTTGTAAAAATTAAAGAGCAAACTATTTGGCAGCTGCAGTTCAAATTTGACCCCCTTCCAACTGAATCGGCGGGAATTTGTCTTTTTCACGAGAGGTGGATCAAAACTTTTTACACCCAACCATTTGGTCAATTGTGCATTAAATATGTCCTAGTATTTTATAAAATTGATTTGGTACAATTTTGCAAAAAAAATCTATGGTAGGTCCTTCACAAAAAAACCTCATTTCGAGCACTCTAGAAATAGAAAATGCATTTTCCGTGCAAAGAAAATGGAAACTCCCTTAGGCAACATTGTTTGGAATTCCAAGATGCACCGTTGTGCACAATATGAGATCATTTGAACAAATTATGCCATGAATGTGGCCATAAGAGTGATCATTTGGCTTGAAAGCCATGAATCTTCACGGATGATAGCTCATTTCAGAGAAAACTTTTTTAAATTATTTACCCTATTACAAGTTTATAACATTTGCTGGTAACTTGGCCACATATGATGACAAGATGCGGAGGTTTTCCAATTTTTTGGATTTTTTTGAATTTTTTATGCCCATTTCAAAATGCGGTCAAAACGGCGGGCTTGACCGTTCCTAGCTAGTGGTTGAATCTTGGATTTTTTTTGGTGTTTCTCTGATTAAATAGATACTTATGTACCTAGAAATGATTTTTGGAAAAATTAAAGAGCAAACTATGAGGCAGCCGCAGTTCAAATTTGACCCCCTTCCAACTGAATCGGCGGGAATTTGTCTTTTTCACGAGAGGTGGATCAAACCTTTTTACACCCAACCATTTGGTCAGTTGTGCATTAAATAGGTCCTAGTATTTTATAAAATTGATTTGGTACAATTTTGCAAAAAAATCTATGGTAGGTCCTTCACAAAAAACCTCATTTCGAGTACTCGAGAAACAGAAAATGAATTTTGCGTGCAAAGAAAATGAAAACTCACATAGGCAACATTGTTTGGAATTCCAATATGCACCGTTGTGCACAATATGAGATCATTTGAACAAACTATGCCATGAATGTGGCCATAAGACTGATCATTTGGCTTGAAAGCCATGAATCTTCACGCATGATAGCTCATTTCAGAGAACACTTTTTTAAATTATTTACCCTGTTACAAGTTTATAATATTTGCTGGTAACTTGGCCACATATGATGACACGATGCAGAGGTTTTCCAATTTTTTGGATTTTTTTGAATTTTTTATGCCCGTTTCAAAATGCGGTCAAAACGGCGGGCTTGACCATTCCTAGCTAGTGGTTGAATCTTGGATTTTTTTGGTGTTTCTCTGATTAAATAGATACTTATGTACCTAGAAATGATTTTTGTAAAAATTAAAGAGCAAACTATTTGGCAGCTGCAGTTCAAATTTGACCCCCTTCCAACTGAATCGGCGGGAATTTGTCTTTTTCACGAGAGGTGGATCAAAACTTTTTACACCCAACCATTTGGTCAATTGTGCATTAAATATGTCCTAGTATTTTATAAAATTGATTTGGTACAATTTTGCAAAAAAAATCTATGGTAGGTCCTTCACAAAAAAACCTCATTTCGAGCACTCTAGAAATAGAAAATGCATTTTCCGTGCAAAGAAAATGGAAACTCCCTTAGGCAACATTGTTTGGAATTCCAAGATGCACCGTTGTGCACAATATGAGATCATTTGAACAAATTATGCCATGAATGTGGCCATAAGAGTGATCATTTGGCTTGAAAGCCATGAATCTTCACGGATGATAGCTCATTTCAGAGAAAACTTTTTTAAATTATTTACCCTATTACAAGTTTATAACATTTGCTGGTAACTTGGCCACATATGATGACAAGATGCGGAGGTTTTCCAATTTTTTGGATTTTTTTGAATTTTTTATGCCCATTTCAAAATGCGGTCAAAACGGCGGGCTTGACCGTTCCTAGCTAGTGGTTGAATCTTGGATTTTTTTTGGTGTTTCTCTGATTAAATAGATACTTATGTACCTAGAAATGATTTTTGGAAAAATTAAAGAGCAAACTATGAGGCAGCCGCAGTTCAAATTTGACCCCCTTCCAACTGAATCGGCGGGAATTTGTCTTTTTCACGAGAGGTGGATCAAACCTTTTTACACCCAACCATTTGGTCAGTTGTGCATTAAATAGGTCCTAGTATTTTATAAAATTGATTTGGTACAATTTTGCAAAAAAATCTATGGTAGGTCCTTCACAAAAAACCTCATTTCGAGTACTCGAGAAACAGAAAATGAATTTTGCGTGCAAAGAAAATGAAAACTCACATAGGCAACATTGTTTGGAATTCCAATATGCACCGTTGTGCACAATATGAGATCATTTGAACAAACTATGCCATGAATGTGGCCATAAGACTGATCATTTGGCTTGAAAGCCATGAATCTTCACGCATGATAGCTCATTTCAGAGAACACTTTTTTAAATTATTTACCCTGTTACAAGTTTATAATTTTTGCTGGTAACTTGGCCACATATGATGACACGATGCAGAGGTTTTCCAATTTTTTGGATTTTTTTGAATTTTTTATGCCCGTTTCAAAATGCGGTCAAAACGGCGGGCTTGACCATTCCTAGCTAGTGGTTGAATCTTGGATTTTTTTGGTGTTTCTCTGATTAAATAGATACTTATGTACCTAGAAATGATTTTTGTAAAAATTAAAGAGCAAACTATTTGGCAGCTGCAGTTCAAATTTGACCCCCTTCCAACTGAATCGGCGGGAATTTGTCTTTTTCACGAGAGGTGGATCAAAACTTTTTACACCCAACCATTTGGTCAATTGTGCATTAAATATGTCCTAGTATTTTATAAAATTGATTTGGTACAATTTTGCAAAAAAAATCTATGGTAGGTCCTTCACAAAAAAACCTCATTTCGAGCACTCTAGAAATAGAAAATGCATTTTCCGTGCAAAGAAAATGGAAACTCCCTTAGGCAACATTGTTTGGAATTCCAAGATGCACCGTTGTGCACAATATGAGATCATTTGAACAAATTATGCCATGAATGTGGCCATAAGAGTGATCATTTGGCTTGAAAGCCATGAATCTTCACGCATGATAGCTCATTTCAGAGACAACTTTTTTAAATTATTTACCCTATTACAAGTTCATAACATTTGCTGGTAACTTGGCCACATATGATGACAAGATGCGGAGGTTTTCCAATTTTTTGGATTTTTTTGAATTTTTTATGCCCATTTCAAAATGCGGTCAAAACGGCGGGCTTGACCGTTCCTAGCTAGTGGTTGAATCTTGGATTTTTTTGGTGTTTCTCTGATTAAATAGATACTTATGTACCTAGAAATGATTTTTGGAAAAATTAAAGAGCAAACTATGAGGCAGCCGCAGTTCAAATTTGACCCCCTTCCAACTGAATCGGCGGGAATTTGTCTTTTTCACGAGAGGTGGATCAAACCTTTTTACACCCAACCATTTGGTCAGTTGTGCATTAAATAGGTCCTAGTATTTTATAAAATTGATTTGGTACAATTTTGCGAAAAAATCTATGGTAGGTCCTTCACAAAAAACCTCATTTCGAGTACTCGAGAAACAGAAAATGAATTTTCCGTGCAAAGAAAATGAAAACTCACATAGGCAACATTGTTTGGAATTCCAATATGCACCGTTGTGCACAATATGAGATCATTTGAACAAACTATGCCATGAATGTGGCCATAAGACTGATCATTTGGCTTGAAAGCCATGAATCTTCACGCATGATAGCTCATTTCAGAGAACACTTTTTTAAATTATTTACCCTGTTACAAGTTTATAATTTTTGCTGGTAACTTGGCCACATATGATGACACGATGCGGAGGTTTTCCAATTTTTTGGATTTTTTTGAATTTTTTATGCCCGTTTCAAAATGCGGTCAAAACGGCGGGCTTGACCATTCCTAGCTAGTGGTTGAATCTTGGATTTTTTTGGTGTTTCTCTGATTAAATAGATACTTATGTACCTAGAAATGATTTTTGTAAAAATTAAAGAGCAAACTATTTGGCAGCTGCAGTTCAAATTTGACCCCCTTCCAACTGAATCGGCGGGAATTTGTCTTTTTCACGAGAGGTGGATCAAAACTTTTTACACCCAACCATTTGGTCAATTGTGCATTAAATATGTCCTAGTATTTTATAAAATTGATTTGGTACAATTTTGCAAAAAAAATCTATGGTAGGTCCTTCACAAAAAAACCTCATTTCGAGCACTCTAGAAATAGAAAATGCATTTTCCGTGCAAAGAAAATGGAAACTCCCTTAGGCAACATTGTTTGGAATTCCAAGATGCACCGTTGTGCACAATATGAGATCATTTGAACAAATTATGCCATGAATGTGGCCATAAGAGTGATCATTTGGCTTGAAAGCCATGAATCTTCACGCATGATAGCTCATTTCAGAGAAAACTTTTTTAAATTATTTACCCTATTACAAGTTCATAACATTTGCTGGTAACTTGGCCACATATGATGACAAGATGCGGAGGTTTTCCAATTTTTTGGATTTTTTTGAATTTTTTATGCCCATTTCAAAATGCGGTCAAAACGGCGGGCTTGACCGTTCCTAGCTAGTGGTTGAATCTTGGATTTTTTTTGGTGTTTCTCTGATTAAATAGATACTTATGTACCTAGAAATGATTTTTGGAAAAATTAAAGAGCAAACTATGAGGCAGCCGCAGTTCAAATTTGACCCCCTTCCAACTGAATCGGCGGGAATTTGTCTTTTTCACGAGAGGTGGATCAAACCTTTTTACACCCAACCATTTGGTCAGTTGTGCATTAAATAGGTCCTAGTATTTTATAAAATTGATTTGGTACAATTTTGCGAAAAAATCTATGGTAGGTCCTTCACAAAAAACCTCATTTCGAGTACTCGAGAAACAGAAAATGAATTTTCCGTGCAAAGAAAATGAAAACTCACATAGGCAACATTGTTTGGAATTCCAATATGCACCGTTGTGCACAATATGAGATCATTTGAACAAACTATGCCATGAATGTGGCCATAAGACTGATCATTTGGCTTGAAAGCCATGAATCTTCACGCATGATAGCTCATTTCAGAGAACACTTTTTTAAATTATTTACCCTGTTACAAGTTTATAATTTTTGCTGGTAACTTGGCCACATATGATGACACGATGCGGAGGTTTTCCAATTTTTTGGATTTTTTTGAATTTTTTATGCCCGTTTCAAAATGCGGTCAAAACGGCGGGCTTGACCATTCCTAGCTAGTGGTTGAATCTTGGATTTTTTTGGTGTTTCTCTGATTAAATAGATACTTATGTACCTAGAAATGATTTTTGTAAAAATTAAAGAGCAAACTATTTGGCAGCTGCAGTTCAAATTTGACCCCCTTCCAACTGAATCGGCGGGAATTTGTCTTTTTCACGAGAGGTGGATCAAAACTTTTTACACCCAACCATTTGGTCAATTGTGCATTAAATATGTCCTAGTATTTTATAAAATTGATTTGGTACAATTTTGCAAAAAAAATCTATGGTAGGTCCTTCACAAAAAAACCTCATTTCGAGCACTCTAGAAATAGAAAATGCATTTTCCGTGCAAAGAAAATGGAAACTCCCTTAGGCAACATTGTTTGGAATTCCAAGATGCACCGTTGTGCACAATATGAGATCATTTGAACAAATTATGCCATGAATGTGGCCATAAGAGTGATCATTTGGCTTGAAAGCCATGAATCTTCACGCATGATAGCTCATTTCAGAGAAAACTTTTTTAAATTATTTACCCTATTACAAGTTCATAACATTTGCTGGTAACTTGGCCACATATGATGACAAGATGCGGAGGTTTTCCAATTTTTTGGATTTTTTTGAATTTTTTATGCCCATTTCAAAATGCGGTCAAAACGGCGGGCTTGACCGTTCCTAGCTAGTGGTTGAATCTTGGATTTTTTTTGGTGTTTCTCTGATTAAATAGATACTTATGTACCTAGAAATGATTTTTGGAAAAATTAAAGAGCAAACTATGAGGCAGCCGCAGTTCAAATTTGACCCCCTTCCAACTGAATCGGCGGGAATTTGTCTTTTTCACGAGAGGTGGATCAAACCTTTTTACACCCAACCATTTGGTCAGTTGTGCATTAAATAGGTCCTAGTATTTTATAAAATTGATTTGGTACAATTTTGCGAAAAAATCTATGGTAGGTCCTTCACAAAAAACCTCATTTCGAGTACTCGAGAAACAGAAAATGAATTTTCCGTGCAAAGAAAATGAAAACTCACATAGGCAACATTGTTTGGAATTCCAATATGCACCGTTGTGCACAATATGAGATCATTTGAACAAACTATGCCATGAATGTGGCCATAAGACTGATCATTTGGCTTGAAAGCCATGAATCTTCACGCATGATAGCTCATTTCAGAGAACACTTTTTTAAATTATTTACCCTGTTACAAGTTTATAATTTTTGCTGGTAACTTGGCCACATATGATGACACGATGCAGAGGTTTTCCAATTTTTTGGATTTTTTTGAATTTTTTATGCCCGTTTCAAAATGCGGTCAAAACGGCGGGCTTGCCCATTCCTAGCTAGTGGTTGAATCTTGGATTTTTTTGGTGTTTCTCTGATTAAATAGATACTTATGTACCTAGAAATGATTTTTGTAAAAATTAAAGAGCAAACTATTTGGCAGCTGCAGTTCAAATTTGACCCCCTTCGAACTGAATCGGCGGGAATTTGTCTTTTTCACGAGAGGTGGATCAAAACTTTTTACACCCAACCATTTGGTCAATTGTGCATTAAATACGTCCTAGTATTTTATAAAAGTGATTTGGTACAATTTTGCAAAAAAAATCTATGGTAGGTCCTTCACAAAAAAACCTCATTTCGAGCACTCTAGAAATAGAAAATGAATTTTCCGTGCAAAGAAAATGAAAACTCACATAGGCAACATTGTTTGGAATTCCAATATGCACCGTTGTGCACAATATGAGATCATTTGAACAAACTATGCCATGAATGTGGCCATAAGAGTGATCATTTGGCTTGAAAGCCATGAATCTTCACGCATGATAGCTCATTTCAGAGAACACTTTTTTAAATTATTTACCCTATTACATGTTTATAAATTTTTCTCGTAACTTGGCCACATATGATGACACGATGCGGAGGTTTCCCAATTTTTTGGATTTCTTTGAATTTTTTATGCCCGTTTCAAAATGCGGTCAAAACGGCGGGCTTGACCATTCCTAGCTAGTGGTTGAATCTTGGATTTTTTTGGTGTTTCTCTGATTAAATAGATACTTATGTACCTAGAAATGATTTTTGTAAACATTAAAGAGCAAACTATTTGGCAGCTGCAGTTCAAATTTGACCCCCTTCCAACTGAATCGGCGGGAATTTGTCTTTTTCACGAGAGGTGGATCAAAACTTTTTACACCCAACCATTTGGGCAATTGTGCATTAAATATGTCCTAGTATTTTATAAAATTGATTTGGTACAATTTTGCAAAAAAAATCTATGGTAGGTCCTTCACAAAAAAACCTCATTTCGAGCACTCTAGAAATAGAAAATGCATTTTCCGTGCAAAGAAAATGGAAACTCCCTTAGGCAACATTGTTTGGAATTCCAAGATGCACCGTTGTGCACAATATGAGATCATTTGAACAAATTATGCCATGAATGTGGCCATAAGAGTGATCATTTGGCTTGAAAGCCATGAATCTTCACGCATGATAGCTCATTTCAGAGAAAACTTTTTTAAATTATTTACCCTATTACAAGTTTATAACATTTGCTGGTAACTTGGCCACATATGATGACACGATGCGGAGGTTTTCCAATTTTTTGGATTTTTTTGAATTTTTTATGCCCATTTCAAAATGCGGTCAAATCGGCGGGCTTGACCGTTCCTAGCTAGTGGTTGAATCTTGGATTTTTTTGGTGTTTCTCTGATTAAATAGATACTTATGTACCTAGAAATGATTTTTGGAAAAATTAAAGAGCAAACTATGAGGCAGCCGCAGTTCAAATTTGACCCCCTTCCAACTGAATCGGCGGGAATTTGTCTTTTTCACGAGAGGTGGATCAAAACTTTTTACACCCAACCATTTGGTCAATTGTGCATTAAATATGTCCTAGTATTTTATAAAATTTATTTGGTACAATTTTGCAAAAAAATCTATGGTAGGTCCTTCACAAAAAAACCTCATTTCGAGTACTCGAGAAACAGAAAATGAATTTTCCGTGCAAAGAAAATGAAAACTCACATAGGCAACATTGTTTGGAATTCCAATATGCACCGTTGTGCACAATATGAGATCATTTGAACAAACTATGCCATGAATGTGGCTACAAGAGTGATCATTTGGCTTGAAAGCCATGAATCTTCACGCATGATAGCTCATTTCAGAGAATTTTTTTTAAAATTATTTACCCTATTACAAGTTTATAATTTTTGTTGGTAACTTGGCCACATATGATGACACGATGCGGAGGTTTTCCAATTTTTGATTTTTGTTGAATTTTTTATGCCCGTTTCAAAATGCGGTCAAAACGGCGGGCTTGACCGTTCCTAGCTAGTGGTTGAATCTTGGATTTTTTTGGTGTTTCTCTGATTAAATAGATACTTATGTACCTAGAAATGATTTTTGTAAAAATTAAAGAGCAAACTATGAGGCAGCTGCAGTTCAAATTTGACCCCCTGCCAACTGAATCGGCGGGAATTTGTCTTTTTCACGAGAGGTGGATCAAACCTTTTTACACCCAACCATTTGGTCAGTTGTGCATTAAATAGGTCCTAGTATTTTATAAAATTGATTTGGTACAATTTTGCAAAAAAAATCTATGGTAGGTCCTTCACAAAAAAACCTCATTTCGAGCACTCTAGAAATAGAAAATGCATTTTCCGTGCAAAGAAAATGGAAACTCCCTTAGGCAACATTGTTTGGAATTCCAAGATGCACCGTTGTGCGCAATATGAGATCATTTGAACAAATTATGCCATGAATGTGGCCATAAGAGTGATCATTTGGCTTGAAAGCCATGAATCTTCACGCATGATAGCTCATTTCAGAGAAAACTTTTTTAAATTATTTACCCTATTACAAGTTTATAACATTTGCTGGTAACTTGGCCACATATGATGACACGATGCGGAGGTTTTCCAATTTTTTGGATTTTTTTGAATTTTTTATGCCCATTTCAAAATGCGGTCAAAACGGCGGGCTTGACCGTTCCTAGCTAGTGGTTGAATCTTGGATTTTTTTGGTGTTTGTCTGATTAAATAGATACTTATGTACCTAGAAATGATTTTTGGAAAAATTAAAGAGCAAACTATGAGGCAGCCGCAGTTCAAATTTGACCCCCTTCCAACTGAATCGGCGGGAATTTGTCTTTTTCACGAGAGGTGGATCAAAACTTTTTACACCCAACCATTTGGTCAATTGTGCATTAAATATGTCCTAGTATTTTATAAAATTTATTTGGTACAATTTTGCAAAAAAATCTATGGTAGGTCCTTCACAAAAAAACCTCATTTCGAGTACTCGAGAAACAGAAAATGAATTTTCCGTGCAAAGAAAATGAAAACTCACATAGGCAACATTGTTTGGAATTCCAATATGCACCGTTGTGCACAATATGAGATCATTTGAACAAACAATGCCATGAATGTGGCCATAAGAGTGATCATTTGGCTTGAAAGCCATGAATCTTCACGCATGATAGCTCATTTCAGAGAATTTTTTTTAAAATTATTTACCCTATTACAAGTTTATAATTTTTGTTGGTAACTTGGCCACATATGATGACACGATGCGGAGGTTTTCCAATTTTTGATTTTTTTTTGAATTTTTTATGCCCGTTTCAAAATGCGGTCAAAACGGCGGGCTTGACCGTTCCTAGCTAGTGGTTGAATCTTGGATTTCTTTGGTGTTTCTCTGATTAAATAGATACTTATGTACCTAGAAATGATTTTTGGAAAAATTAAAGAGCAAACTATGAGGCAGCTGCAGTTCAAATTTGACCCCCTGCCAACTGAATCGGCGGGAATTTGTCTTTTTCACGAGAGGTGGATCAAACCTTTTTACACCCAACCATTTGGTCAGTTGTGCATTAAATAGGTCCTAGTATTTTATAAAATTGATTTGGTACAATTTTGCAAAAAAATCTATGGTAGGTCCTTCACAAAAAACCTCATTTCGAGTACTCGAGAAACAGAAAATGAATTTTCCGTGCAAAGAAAATGAAAACTCACATAGGCAACATTGTTTGGAATTCCAATATGCACCGTTGTGCACAATATGAGATCATTTGAACAAACTATGCCATGAATGTGGCCATAAGACTGATCATTTGGCTTGAAAGCCATGAATCTTCACGCATGATAGCTCATTTCAGAGAACACTTTTTTAAATTATTTACCCTGTTACAAGTTTATAATTTTTGCTGGTAACTTGGCCACATATGATGACACGATGCAGAGGTTTTCCAATTTTTTGGATTTTTTTGAATTTTTTATGCCCGTTTCAAAGTGCGGTCAAAACGGCGGGCTTGACCATTCCTAGCTAGTGGTTGAATCTTGGATTTTTTTGGTGTTTCTCTGATTAAATAGATACTTATGTACCTAGAAATGATTTTTGTAAAAATTAAAGAGCAAACTATTTGGCAGCTGCAGTTCAAATTTGACCCCCTTCCAACTGAATCGGCGGGAATTTGTCTTTTTCACGAGAGGTGGATCAAAACTTTTTACACCCAACCATTTGGTCAATTGTGCATTAAATATGTCCTAGTATTTTATAAAATTGATTTGGTACAATTTTGCAAAAAAAAATCTATGGTAGGTCCTTCACAAAAAAACCTCATTTCGAGCACTCTAGAAATAGAAAATGCATTTTCCGTGCAAAGAAAATGGAAACTCCCTTATGCAACATTGTTTGGAATTCCAAGATGCACCGTTGTGCACAATATGAGATCATTTGAACAAATTATGCCATGAATGTGGCCATAAGAGTGATCATTTGGCTTGAAAGCCATGAATCTTCACGCATGATAGCTCATTTCAGAGAATTCTTTTTTAAATTATTTACCCTATTACAAGTTTATAACATTTGCTGGTAACTTGGCCACATATGATGACAAGATGCGGAGGTTTTCCAATTTTTTGGATTTTTTTGAATTTTTTATGCCCATTTCAAAATGCAGTCAAAACGGCGGGCTTAACCGTTCCTAGCTAGTGGTTGAATCTTGGATTTTTTTTTGGTGTTTCTCTGATTAAATAGATACTTATGTACCTAGAAATGATTTTTGGAAAAATTAAAGAGCAAACTATGAGGCAGCCGCAGTTCAAATTTGACCCCCTTCCAACTAAATCGGCGGGAATTTGTCTTTTTCACGAGAGGTGGATCAAAACTTTTTACACCCAACCATTTGGTCAATTGTGCATTAAATATGTCCTAGTATTTTATAAAATTTATTTGGTACAATTTTGCAAAAAAATCTATGGTAGGTCCTTCAAAAAAAAACCTCATTTCGAGTACTCGAGAAACAGAAAATGAATTTTCCGTGCAAAGAAAATGAAAACTCACATAGGCAACATTGTTTGGAATTCCAATATGCACCGTTGTGCACAATATGAGATCATTTGAACAAACTATGCCATGAATGTGGCCATAAGAGTGATCATTTGGCTTGAAAGCCATGAATCTTCACGCATGATAGCGCATTTCAGAGAATTTTTTTTAAAATTATTTACCCTATTACAAGTTTATAATTTTTGTTGGTAACTTGGCCACATATGATGACACGATGCGGAGGTTTTCCAATTTTTGATTTTTTTTTGAATTTTTTATGCCCGTTTCAAAATGCGGTCAAAACGGCGGGCTTGACCGTTCCTAGCTAGTGGTTGAATCTTGGATTTCTTTGGTGTTTCTCTGATTAAATAGATACTTATGTACCTAGAAATGATTTTTGGAAAAATTAAAGAGCAAACTATGAGGCAGCTGCAGTTCAAATTTGACCCCCTGCCAACTGAATCGGCGGGAATTTGTCTTTTTCACGAGAGGTGGATCAAACCTTTTTACACCCAACCATTTGGTCAGTTGTGCATTAAATAGGTCCTAGTATTTTATAAAATTGATTTGGTACAATTTTGCAAAAAAATCTATGGTAGGTCCTTCACAAAAAACCTCATTTCGAGTACTCGAGAAACAGAAAATGAATTTTCCGTGCAAAGAAAATGAAAACTCACATAGGCAACATTGTTTGGAATTCCAATATGCACCGTTGTGCACAATATGAGATCATTTGAACAAACTATGCCATGAATGTGGCTACAAGAGTGATCATTTGGCTTGAAAGCCATGAATCTTCACGCATGATAGCTCATTTCAGAGAATTTTTTTTAAAATTATTTACCCTATTACAAGTTTATAATTTTTGTTGGTAACTTGGCCACATATGATGACACGATGCGGAGGTTTTCCAATTTTTGATTTTTGTTGAATTTTTTATGCCCGTTTCAAAATGCGGTCAAAACGGCGGGCTTGACCGTTCCTAGCTAGTGGTTGAATCTTGGATTTTTTTGGTGTTTCTCTGATTAAATAGATACTTATGTACCTAGAAATGATTTTTGTAAAAATTAAAGAGCAAACTATGAGGCAGCTGCAGTTCAAATTTGACCCCCTGCCAACTGAATCGGCGGGAATTTGTCTTTTTCACGAGAGGTGGATCAAACCTTTTTACACCCAACCATTTGGTCAGTTGTGCATTAAATAGGTCCTAGTATTTTATAAAATTGATTTGGTACAATTTTGCAAAAAAAATCTATGGTAGGTCCTTCACAAAAAAACCTCATTTCGAGCACTCTAGAAATAGAAAATGCATTTTCCGTGCAAAGAAAATGGAAACTCCCTTAGGCAACATTGTTTGGAATTCCAAGATGCACCGTTGTGCGCAATATGAGATCATTTGAACAAATTATGCCATGAATGTGGCCATAAGAGTGATCATTTGGCTTGAAAGCCATGAATCTTCACGCATGATAGCTCATTTCAGAGAAAACTTTTTTAAATTATTTACCCTATTACAAGTTTATAACATTTGCTGGTAACTTGGCCACATATGATGACACGATGCGGAGGTTTTCCAATTTTTTGGATTTTTTTGAATTTTTTATGCCCATTTCAAAATGCGGTCAAAACGGCGGGCTTGACCGTTCCTAGCTAGTGGTTGAATCTTGGATTTTTTTGGTGTTTGTCTGATTAAATAGATACTTATGTACCTAGAAATGATTTTTGGAAAAATTAAAGAGCAAACTATGAGGCAGCCGCAGTTCAAATTTGACCCCCTTCCAACTGAATCGGCGGGAATTTGTCTTTTTCACGAGAGGTGGATCAAAACTTTTTACACCCAACCATTTGGTCAATTGTGCATTAAATATGTCCTAGTATTTTATAAAATTTATTTGGTACAATTTTGCAAAAAAATCTATGGTAGGTCCTTCACAAAAAAACCTCATTTCGAGTACTCGAGAAACAGAAAATGAATTTTCCGTGCAAAGAAAATGAAAACTCACATAGGCAACATTGTTTGGAATTCCAATATGCACCGTTGTGCACAATATGAGATCATTTGAACAAACAATGCCATGAATGTGGCCATAAGAGTGATCATTTGGCTTGAAAGCCATGAATCTTCACGCATGATAGCTCATTTCAGAGAATTTTTTTTAAAATTATTTACCCTATTACAAGTTTATAATTTTTGTTGGTAACTTGGCCACATATGATGACACGATGCGGAGGTTTTCCAATTTTTGATTTTTTTTTGAATTTTTTATGCCCGTTTCAAAATGCGGTCAAAACGGCGGGCTTGACCGTTCCTAGCTAGTGGTTGAATCTTGGATTTCTTTGGTGTTTCTCTGATTAAATAGATACTTATGTACCTAGAAATGATTTTTGGAAAAATTAAAGAGCAAACTATGAGGCAGCTGCAGTTCAAATTTGACCCCCTGCCAACTGAATCGGCGGGAATTTGTCTTTTTCACGAGAGGTGGATCAAACCTTTTTACACCCAACCATTTGGTCAGTTGTGCATTAAATAGGTCCTAGTATTTTATAAAATTGATTTGGTACAATTTTGCAAAAAAATCTATGGTAGGTCCTTCACAAAAAACCTCATTTCGAGTACTCGAGAAACAGAAAATGAATTTTCCGTGCAAAGAAAATGAAAACTCACATAGGCAACATTGTTTGGAATTCCAATATGCACCGTTGTGCACAATATGAGATCATTTGAACAAACTATGCCATGAATGTGGCCATAAGACTGATCATTTGGCTTGAAAGCCATGAATCTTCACGCATGATAGCTCATTTCAGAGAACACTTTTTTAAATTATTTACCCTGTTACAAGTTTATAATTTTTGCTGGTAACTTGGCCACATATGATGACACGATGCAGAGGTTTTCCAATTTTTTGGATTTTTTTGAATTTTTTATGCCCGTTTCAAAGTGCGGTCAAAACGGCGGGCTTGACCATTCCTAGCTAGTGGTTGAATCTTGGATTTTTTTGGTGTTTCTCTGATTAAATAGATACTTATGTACCTAGAAATGATTTTTGTAAAAATTAAATAGCAAACTATTTGGCAGCTGCAGTTCAAATTTGACCCCCTTCCAACTGAATCGGCGGGAATTTGTCTTTTTCACGAGAGGTGGATCAAAACTTTTTACACCCAACCATTTGGTCAATTGTGCATTAAATATGTCCTAGTATTTTATAAAATTGATTTGGTACAATTTTGCAAAAAAAAATCTATGGTAGGTCCTTCACAAAAAAACCTCATTTCGAGCACTCTAGAAATAGAAAATGCATTTTCCGTGCAAAGAAAATGGAAACTCCCTTATGCAACATTGTTTGGAATTCCAAGATGCACCGTTGTGCACAATATGAGATCATTTGAACAAATTATGCCATGAATGTGGCCATAAGAGTGATCATTTGGCTTGAAAGCCATGAATCTTCACGCATGATAGCTCATTTCAGAGAATTCTTTTTTAAATTATTTACCCTATTACAAGTTTATAACATTTGCTGGTAACTTGGCCACATATGATGACAAGATGCGGAGGTTTTCCAATTTTTTGGATTTTTTTGAATTTTTTATGCCCATTTCAAAATGCAGTCAAAACGGCGGGCTTAACCGTTCCTAGCTAGTGGTTGAATCTTGGATTTTTTTTTGGTGTTTCTCTGATTAAATAGATACTTATGTACCTAGAAATGATTTTTGGAAAAATTAAAGAGCAAACTATGAGGCAGCCGCAGTTCAAATTTGACCCCCTTCCAACTAAATCGGCGGGAATTTGTCTTTTTCACGAGAGGTGGATCAAAACTTTTTACACCCAACCATTTGGTCAATTGTGCATTAAATATGTCCTAGTATTTTATAAAATTTATTTGGTACAATTTTGCAAAAAAATCTATGGTAGGTCCTTCAAAAAAAAACCTCATTTCGAGTACTCGAGAAACAGAAAATGAATTTTCCGTGCAAAGAAAATGAAAACTCACATAGGCAACATTGTTTGGAATTCCAATATGCACCGTTGTGCACAATATGAGATCATTTGAACAAACTATGCCATGAATGTGGCCATAAGAGTGATCATTTGGCTTGAAAGCCATGAATCTTCACGCATGATAGCGCATTTCAGAGAATTTTTTTTAAAATTATTTACCCTATTACAAGTTTATAATTTTTGTTGGTAACTTGGCCACATATGATGACACGATGCGGAGGTTTTCCAATTTTTGATTTTTTTTTGAATTTTTTATGCCCGTTTCAAAATGCGGTCAAAACGGCGGGCTTGACCGTTCCTAGCTAGTGGTTGAATCTTGGATTTCTTTGGTGTTTCTCTGATTAAATAGATACTTATGTACCTAGAAATGATTTTTGGAAAAATTAAAGAGCAAACTATTTGGCAGCTGCAGTTCAAATTTGACCCCCTTCCAACTGAATCGGCGGGAATTTGTCTTTTTCACGAGAGGTGGATCAAAACTTTTTACACCCAACCATTTGGTCAATTGTGCATTAAATATGTCCTAGTATTTTATAAAATTGATTTGGTACAATTTTGCAAAAAAAAATCTATGGTAGGTCCTTCACAAAAAAACCTCATTTCGAGCACTCTAGAAATACAAAATGCATTTTCCGTGCAAAGAAAATGGAAACTCCCTTAGGCAACATTGTTTGGAATTCCAAGATGCACCGTTGTGCACAATATGAGATCATTTGAACAAATTATGCCATGAATGTGGCCATAAGAGTGATCATTTGGCTTGAAAGCCATGAATCTTCACGCATGATAGCTCATTTCAGAGAAAACTTTTTTAAATTATTTACCCTATTACAAGTTTATAACATTTGCTGGTAACTTGGCCACATATGATGACAAGATGCGGAGGTTTTCCAATTTTTTGGATTTTTTTGAATTTTTTATGCCCATTTCAAAATGCGGTCAAAACGGCGGGCTTGACCGTTCCTAGCTAGTGGTTGAATCTTGGATTTTTTTTGGTGTTTCTCTGATTAAATAGATACTTATGTACCTAGAAATGATTTTTGGAAAAATTAAAGAGCAAACTATGAGGCAGCCGCAGTTCAAATTTGACCCCCTTCCAACTAAATCGGCGGGAATTTGTCTTTTTCACGAGAGGTGGATCAAAAATTTTTACACCCAACCATTTGGTCAATTGTGCATTAAATATGTCCTAGTATTTTATAAAATTTATTTGGTACAATTTTGCAAAAAAATCTATGGTAGGTCCTTCACAAAAAAACCTCATTTCGAGCACTCTAGAAATAGAAAATGAATTTTCCGTGCAAAGAAAATGAAAACTCACATAGGCAACATTGTTTGGAATTCCAATATGCACCGTTGTGCACAATATGAGATCATTCGAACAAACTATGCCATGAATGTGGCCATAAGAGTGATCATTTGGCTTGAAAGCCATGAATCTTCACGCATGATAGCTCATTTCAGAGAACACTTTTTTAAATTATTTACCCTATTACATGTTTATAATTTTTTCTCGTAACTTGGCCACATATGATGACACGATGCGGAGGTTTTCCAATTTTTTGGATTTTTTTTAAATTTTTTATGCCCGTTTCAAAATGCGGTCAAAACGGCGGGCTTGACCATTCCTAGCTAGTGGTTGAATCTTGGATTTTTTTGGTGTTTCTCTGATTAAATAGATACTTATGTACCTAGAATTTTTTTTTGTAAAAATTAAAGAGCAAACTATTTGGTAGCTGCAGTTCAAATTTGACCCCCTTCCAACTGAATCGGCGGGAATTTGTCTTTTTCACGAGAGGTGGATCAAAACTTTTTACACCCAACCATTTGGTCAATTGTGCATTAAATATGTCCTAGTATTTTATAAAATTGATTTGGTACAATTTTGCAAAAAAAATCTATGGTAGGTCCTTCACAAAAAAACCTCATTTCGAGCACTCTAGAAATAGAAAATGCATTTTCCGTGCAAAGAAAATGGAAACTCCCTTAGGCAACATTGTTTGGAATTCCAAGATGCACCGTTGTGCACAATATGAGATCATTTGAACAAATTATGCCATGAATGTGGCCATAAGAGTGATCATTTGGCTTGAAAGCCATGAATCTTCACGCATGATAGCTCATTTCAGAGAAAACTTTTTTAAATTATTTACCCTATTACAAGTTTATAACATTTGCTGGTAACTTGGCCACATATGATGACACGATGCGGAGGTTTTCCATCTTTTTGGATTTTTTTGAATTTTTTATGCCCATTTCAAAATGCGGTCAAAACGGCGGGCTTGACTGTTCCTAGCTAGTGGTTGAATCTTGGATTTTTTTGCTGTTTCTCTGATTAAATAGATACTTATGTACCTAGAAATGATTTTTGGAAAAATTAAAGAGCAAACTATGAGGCAGCCGCAGTTCAAATTTGACCCCCTTCCAACTGAATAGGCGGGAATTTGTCTTTTTCACGAGAGGTGGATCAAAACTTTTTACACCCAACCATTTGGTAAATTGTGCATTAAATATGTCCTAGTATTTTATAAAATTTATTTGGTACAATTTTGCAAAAAAATCTATGGTAGGTCCTTCACAAAAAAACCTCATTTCGAGCACTCTAGAAACAGAAAATGAATTTTCCGTGCAAAGAAAATGAAAACTCACATAGGCAACATTGTTTGGAATTCCAATATGCACCGTTGTGCACAATATGAGATCATTTGAACAAACTATGCCATGAATGTGGCCATAAGAGTGATCATTTGGCTTGAAAGCCATGAATCTTCACGCATGATAGCTCATTTCAGAGAATTTTTTTAAAATTATTTACCCTATTACAAGTTTATAATTTTTGCTGGTAACTTGGCCACATATGATGACACGATGCGGAGGTTTTCCAATTTTTGATTTTTTTTGAATTTTTTATGCCCGTTTCAAAATGCGGTCAAAACGGCGGGCTTGACCGTTCCTAGCTAGTGGTTGAATCTTGGATTTTTTTGGTGTTTCTCTGATTAAATAGATACTTATGTACCTAGAAATGATTTTTGGAAAAATTAAAGAGCAAACTATGAGGCAGCTGCAGTTCAAATTTGTCCCCCTTAGACTGAATCGACGGGAATTTGTCTTTTTCACGAGAGGTGGATCAAACCTTTTTACACCCAACCATTTGGTCAGTTGTGCATTAAATAGGTCCTAGTATTTTATAAAATTGATTTGGTACAATTTTGCAAAAAAATCTATGGTAGGTCCTTCACAAAAAACCTCATTTCGAGTACTCGAGAAACAGAAAATGAATTTTCCGTGCAAAGAAAATGAAAACTCACATAGGCAACATTGTTTGGAATTCCAATATGCACCGTTGTGCACAATATGAGATCATTTGAACAAACTATGCCATGAATGTGGCCATAAGACTGATCATTTGGCTTGAAAGCCATGAATCTTCACGCATGATAGCTCATTTCAGAGAACACTTTTTTAAATTATTTACCCTGTTACAAGTTTATAATTTTTGCTGGTAACTTGGCCACATATGATGACACGATGCAGAGGTTTTCCAATTTTTTGGATTTTTTTGAATATTTTATGCCCGTTTCAAAATGCGGTCAAAACGGCGGGCTTGACCATTCCTAGCTAGTGGTTGAATCTTGGATTTTTTTGGTGTTTCTCTGATTAAATAGATACTTATGTACCTAGAAATGATTTTTGTAAAAATTATAGAGCAAACTATTTGGCAGCTGCAGTTCAAATTTGACCCCCTTCCAACTGAATCGGCGGGAATTTGTCTTTTTCACGAGAGGTGGATCAAAACTTTTTACACCCAACCATTTGGTCAATTGTGCATTAAATATGTCCTAGTATTTTATAAAATTGATTTGGTACAATTTTGCAAAAAAATCTATGGTAGGTCCTTCACCAAAAAACCTCATTTCGAGCACTCGAGAAATAGAAAATGCATTTTCCGTGCAAAGAAAATGGAAACTCCCTTAGGCAACATTGTTTGGAATTCCAATATGCACCGTTGTGCACAATATGAGATCATTTGAACAAACTATGCCATGAATGTGGCCATAAGAGTGATCATTTGGCTTGAAAGCCATGAATCTTCACGCATGATAGCTCATTTCAGAGAATTTTTTTAAAATTATTTACCCTATTACAAGTTTATAATTTTTGCTGGTAACTTGGCCACATATGATGACACGACGCGGAGGTTTTCCGATTTTTGATTTTTTTTGAATTTTTTATGCCCGTTTCAAAATGCGGTCAAAACGGCGGGCTTGACCGTTCCTAGCTAGTGGTTGAATCTTGGATTTTTTTGGTGTTTCTCTGATTAAATAGATACTAATGTACCTAGAAATGATTTTTGTAAAAATTAAAGAGCAAACTATTTGGCAGCTGCAGTTCAAATTTGACCCCCTTCCAACTGAATCGGCGGGAATTTGTCTTTTTCACGAGAGGTGGATCAAAACTTTTTACACCCAACCATTTGGTCAATTGTGCATTAAATATGTCCTAGTATTTTATAAAATTGATTTGGTACAATTTTGCAAAAAAATCTATGGTAGGTCCTTCACAAAAAAACCTCATTTCGAGCACTCTAGAAATAGAAAATTAATTTTCCGTGCAAAGAAAATGAAAACTCACATAGGAAACATTGTTTGGAATTCCAATATGCACCGTTCTGCACAATATGAGATCATTTGAACAAACTATGCCATGAATGTGGCCATAAGAGTGATCATTTGGCTTGAAAGCCATGAATCTTCACGCATGATAGCTCATTTCAGAGAACACTTTTTTAAATTATTTACCCTATTACATGTTTATAATTTTTTTCTTGTAACTTGGCAACATATGATGACACGATGCGGAGGTTTTCCAATTTTTTGGATTTTTTTGAATTTTTTATGCCCATTTCAAAATGCGGTCAAAACGGCGGGCTTGACCATTCCTAGCTAGTGGTTGAATCTTGGATTTTTTTCGTGTTTCTCTGATTAAATAGATACTTATGTACCTAGAAATGATTTTTGTAAAAATTAAAGAGCAAACTATTTGGCAGCTGCAGTTCAAATTTGACCCCCTTCCAACTGAATCGGCGGGAATTTGTCTTTTTCACGAGAGGTGGATCAAACCTTTTTACACCCAACCATTTGGTCAGTTGTGCATTAAATAGGTCCTAGTATTTTATAAAATTGATTTGGTACAATTTTGCAAAAAAATCTATGGTAGGTCCTTCACAAAAAACCTCATTTCGAGTACTCGAGAAACAGAAAATGAATTTTCCGTGCAAAGAAAATGAAAACTCACATAGGCAACATTGTTTGGAATTCCAATATGCACCGTTGTGCACAATATGAGATCATTTGAACAAACTATGCCATGAATGTGGCCATAAGACTGATCATTTGGCTTGAAAGCCATGAATCTTCACGCATGATAGCTCATTTCAGAGAACACTTTTTTAAATTATTTACCCTGTTACAAGTTTATAATTTTTGCTGGTAACTTGGCCACATATGATGACACGATGCAGAGGTTTTTCAATTTTTGGATTTTTTTGAATCTTTTATGCCCGTTTCAAAATGCGGTCAAAACGGCGGGCTTGACCATTCCTAGCTAGTGGTTGAATCTTGGATTTTTTTTTGGTGTTTCTCTGATTAAATAGATACTTATGTACCTAGAAATGATTTTTGTAAAAATTAAAGAGCAAACTATTTGGCAGCTGCAGTTCAAATTTGACCCCCTTCCAACTGAATCGGCGGGAATTTGTCTTTTTCACGAGAGGTGGATCAAAACTTTTTACACCCAACCATTTGGTCAATTGTGCATTAAATATGTCCTAGTATTTTATAAAATTGATTTGGTACAATTTTGCAAAAAAATCTATGGTAGGTCCTTCACCAAAAAACCTCATTTCGAGCACTCGAGAAATAGAAAATGCATTTTCCGTGCAAAGAAAATGGAAACTCCCTTAGGCAACATTGTTTGGAATTCCAATATGCACCGTTGTGCACAATATGAGATCATTTGAACAAACTATGCCATGAATGTGGCCATAAGAGTGATCATTTGGCTTGAAAGCCATGAATCTTCACGCATGATAGCTCATTTCAGAGAAATTTTTTAAAATTATTTACCCTATTACAAGTTTATAATTTTTGCTGGTAACTTGGCCACATATGATGACACGATGCGGAGGTTTTCCAATTTTTGATTTTTTTTGAATTTTTTATGCCCGTTTCAAAATGCGGTCAAAACGGCGGGCTTGACCATTCCTAGCTAGTGGTTGAATCTTGGATTTTTTTGGTGTTTCTCTGATTAAATAGATACTTATGTACCTAGAAATGATTTTTGGAAAAATTAAAGAGCAAACTATGAGGCGGCTGCAGTTCAAATTTGACCCCCTTCCAACTGAATCGGCGGGAATTTGTCTTTTTCACGAGAGGTGGATCAAAACTTTTTACACCCAACCATTTGGTCAATTGTGCATTAAATAGGTCCTAGTATTTTATAAAATTGATTTGGTACAATTTTGCAAAAAAATCTATGGTAGGTCCTTCACAAAAAAACCTCATTTTCGAGCACTCGAGAAATAGAAAATGAATTTTCCGTGCAAAGAAAATGAAAACTCACATAGGCAACATTGTTTGGAATTCCAATATGCACCGTTGTGCACAATATGAGATCATTTGAACAAACTATGCCATGAATGTGGCCATAAGAGTGATCATTTGGCTTGAAAGCCATGAATCTTCATGCATGATAGCTCATTTCAGAGAAATTTTTTAAAATTATTTACCCTATTACAAGTTTATAATTTTTGCTGGTAACTTGGCCACATATGATGACACGATGCGGAGGTTTTCCAATTTTTGATTTTTTTTGAATTTTTTATGCCCGTTTCAAAATGCGGTCAAAACGGCGGGCTTGATCGTTCCTAGCTAGTGGTTGAATCTTGGATTTTTTTGGTGTTTCTCTGATTAAATAGATACTTATGTACCTAGAAATGATTTTTGGAAAAATTAAAGAGCAAACTATGAGGCAGCCGCAGTTCAAATTTGACCCCCTTCCAACTGAATCGGCGGGAATTTGTCTTTTTCACGAGAGGTGGATCAAAACTTTTTACACCCAACCATTTGGTCAATTGTGCATTAAATATGTCCTAGTATTTTATAAAATTTATTTGGTACAATTTTGCAAAAAATTCTATGGTAGGTCCTTCACAAAAAACCTCATGTCGAGTACTCGAGAAACAGAAAATGAATTTTACGTGCAAAGAAAATGAAAACTCACATAGGCAACATTGTTTGGAATTCCAATATGCACCATTGTGCACAATATGAGATCATTTGAACAAACTATGCCATGAATGTGGCCATAAGACTGATCATTTGGCTTGAAAGCCATGAATCTTCACGCATGATAGCTCATTTCAGAGAACACTTTTTTAAATTATTTACCCTGTTACAAGTTTATAATTTTTGCTGGTAACTTGGCCACATATGATGACACGATGCGGAGGTTTTCCAATTTTTTTGGATTTTTTTGAATTTTTTATGCCCATTTCAAAATGCGGTCAAAACGGCGGGCTTGACCGTTCCTAGTTAGTGGTTGAATCTTGGATTTTTTTGGTGTTTCTTTGATTAAATAGATACTTATGTACCTAGAAATGATTTTTGGAAAAATTAGAGAGCAAACTATGAGGCGGCTGCAGTTCAAATTTGACCCCCTTCCAACTGAATCGGCGGGAATTTGTCTTTTTCACGAGAGGTGGATCAAACCTTTTTACACCCAACCATTTGGTCAGTTGTGCATTAAATAGGTCCTAGTATTTTATAAAATTGATTTGGTACAATTTTGCAAAAAAATCTATGGTAGGTCCTTCACAAAAAAATCTCATTTTCGAGCACTCGAGAAATAGAAAATGAATTTTCCGTGCAAAGAAAATGAAAACTCACATAGGCAACATTGTTTGGAATTCCAATATGCACCGTTGTGCACAATATGAGATCATTTGAACAAACTATGCCATGAATGTGGCCATAAGAGTGATCATTTGGCTTGAAAGCCATGAATCTTCACGCATGATAGCTCATGTCAGAGAACACTTTTTTAAATTATTTACCCTGTTACAAGTTTATAATTTTTGCTGGTAACTTGGCCAGATATGATGACACGATGCGGAGGTTCTCCAATATTTTTGGATTTTTTTGAATTTTTTATGCCCGTTTCAAAATGCGGTCAAAACGGCGGGCTTGACCGTTCCTAGCTAGTGGTTGAATCTTGGATTTTTTTGGTGTTTCTCTGATTAAATAGATACTTATGTACCTAGAAATGATTTTTGGAAAAATTAGAGAGCAAACTATGAGGCGGCTGCAGTTCAAATTTGACCCCCTTCCAACTGAATCGGCGGGAATTTGTCTTTTTCACGAGAGGTGGATCAAACCTTTTTACACCCAACCATTTGGTCAGTTGTGCATTAAATAGGTCCTAGTATTTTATAAAATTGATTTGGTACAATTTTGCAAAAAAATCTATGGTAGGTCCTTTACAAAAAAACCTCATTTTCGAGCACTCGAGAAATAGAAAATGAATTTTCCGTGCAAAGAAAATGAAAACTCACATCGGCAACATTGTTTGGAATTCCAATATGCACCGTTGTGCACAATATGAGATCATTTGAACAAACTATGCCATGAATGTGGCCATAAGAGTGATCATTTGGCTTGAAAGCCATGAATCTTCACGCATGATAGCTCATTTCAGAGAAATTTTTTAAAATTATTTACCCTATTACAAGTTTATAATTTTTGCTGGTAACTTGGCCACATATGATGACACGATGCGGAGGTTTTCCAATTTTTGATTTTTTTTGAATTTTTTATGCCCGTTTCAAAATGCGGTCAAAACGGCGGGCTTGATCGTTCCTAGCTAGTGGTTGAATCTTGGATTTTTTTTGGTGTTTCTCTGATTAAATAGATACTTATGTACCTAGAAATGATTTTTGGAAAAATTAAAGAGCAAACTATGAGGCAGCCGCAGTTCAAATTTGACCCCCTTCCAACTGAATCGGCGGGAATTTGTCTTTTTCACGAGAGGTGGATCAAAAATTTTTACACCCAACCATTTGGTCAATTGTGCATTAAATATGTCCTAGTATTTTATAAAATTTATTTGGTACAATTTTGCAAAAAAATCTATGGTAGGTCCTTCACAAAAAAACCTCATTTCGAGTACTCGAGAAACAGAAAATGAATTTTACGTGCAAAGAAAATGAAAACTCACATAGGCAACATTGTTTGGAATTCCAATATGCACCATTGTGCACAATATGAGATCATTTGAACAAACTATGCCATGAATGTGGCCATAAGACTGATCATTTGGCTTGAAAGCCATGAATCTTCACGCATGATAGCTCATTTCAGAAAACACTTTTTTAAATTATTTACCCTGTTACAAGTTTATAATTTTTGCTGGTAACTTGGCCACATATGATGACACGATGCAGAGGTTTTCCAATTTTTTTGGATTTTTTTGAATTTTTTATGCCCGTTTCAAAATGCGGTCAAAACGGCGGGCTTGATCGTTCCTAGCTAGTGGTTGAATCTTGGATTTTTTGTGGTGTTTCTCTGATTAAATAGATACTTATGTACCTAGAAATGATTTTTGGAAAAATTAAAGAGCAAACTATGAGGCGGCTGCAGTTCAAATTTGACCCCCTTCCAACTGAATCGGCGGGAATTTGTCTTTTTCACGAGAGGTGGATCAAACCTTTTTACACCCAACCATTTGGTCAGTTGTGCATTAAATAGGTCCTAGTATTTTATAAAATTGATTTGGTACAATTTTGCAAAAAAATCTATGGTAGGTCCTTCACAAAAAAACCTCATTTTCGAGCACTCGAGAAATAGAAAATGAATTTTCCGTGCAAAGAAAATGAAAACTCACATAGGCAACATTGTTTGGAATTCCAATATGCACCGTTGTGCACAATATGAGATCATTTGAACAAACTATGCCATGAATGTGGCCATAAGAGTGATCATTTGGCTTGAAAGCCATGAATCTTCACGCATGATAGCTCATTTCAGAGAACACTTTTTTAAATTATTTACCCTGTTACAAGTTTATAATTTTTGCTGGTAACTTGGCCACATATGATGACACGATGCAGAGGTTTTCCAATTTTTTTGGATTTTTTTGAATTTTTTATGCCCGTTTCAAAATGCGGTCAAAACGGCGGGCTTGATCGTTCCTAGCTAGTGGTTGAATCTTGGATTTTTTTTGGTGTTTCTCTGATTAAATAGATACTTATGTACCTAGAAATGATTTTTGGAAAAATTAAAGAGCAAACTATGAGGCGGCTACAGTTCAAATTTGACCCCCTTCCAACTGAATCGGCGGGAATTTGTCTTTTTCACGAGAGGTGGATCAAACCTTTTTACACCCAACCATTTGGTCAGTTGTGCATTAAATAGGTCCTAGTATTTTATAAAATTGATTTGGTACAATTTTGCAAAAAAATCTATGGTAGGTCCTTCACAAAAAAACCTCATTTTCGAGCACTCGAGAAATAGAAAATGAATTTTCCGTGCAAAGAAAATGAAAACTCACATAGGAAACATTGTTTGGAATTCCAATATGCACCGTTGTGCACAATATGAGATCATTTGAACAAACTATGCCATGAATGTGGCCATAAGAGTGATCATTTGGCTTGAAAGCCATGAATCTTCACGCATGATAGCTCATTTCAGAGAATTTTTTTAAAATTATTTACCCTATTACAAGTTTATAATTTTTGCTGGTAACTTGGCCACATATGATGACACAATGCGGAGGTTTTCCAATTTTTGATTTTTTTTGAATTTTTTATGCCCGTTTCAAAATGCGGTCAAAACGGCCGGCTTGACCGTTCCTAGCTAGTGGTTGAATCTTGGATTTTTTTGGTGTTTCTCTGATTAAATAGATACTTATGTACCTAGAAATGATTTTTGGAAAAATTAAAGAGCAAACTATGAGGCAGCCGCAGTTCAAATTTGACCCCCTTCCAACTGAATCGGCGGGAATTTGTCTTTTTCACGAGAGGTGGATCAAACCTTTTTACACCCAACCATTTGGTCAGTTGTGCATTAAATAGGTCCTAGTATTTTATAAAATTGATTTGGTACAATTTTGCAAAAAAATCTATGGTAGGTCCTTCACAAAAAAACCTCATTTTCGAGCACTCGAGAAATAGAAAATGAATTTTCCGTGCAAAGAAAATGAAAACTCACATAGGCAACATTGTTTGGAATTCCAATATGCACCGTTGTGCACAATATGAGATCATTTGAACAAACTATGCCATGAATGTGGCCATAAGAGTGATCATTTGGCTTGAAAGCCATGAATCTTCACGCATGATAGCTCATTTCAGAGAACACTTTTTTAAATTATTTACCCTGTTACAAGTTTATAATTTTTGCTGGTAACTTGGCCACATATGATGACACGATGCAGAGGTTTTCCAATTTTTTTGGATTTTTTTGAATTTTTTATGCCCGTTTCAAAATGCGGTCAAAACGGCGGGCTTGATCGTTCCTAGCTAGTGGTTGAATCTTGGATTTTTTTTGGTGTTTCTCTGATTAAATAGATACTTATGTACCTAGAAATGATTTTTGGAAAAATTAAAGAGCAAACTATGAGGCGGCTACAGTTCAAATTTGACCCCCTTCCAACTGAATCGGCGGGAATTTGTCTTTTTCACGAGAGGTGGATCAAACCTTTTTACACCCAACCATTTGGTCAGTTGTGCATTAAATAGGTCCTAGTATTTTATAAAATTGATTTGGTACAATTTTGCAAAAAAATCTATGGTAGGTCCTTCACAAAAAAACCTCATTTTCGAGCACTCGAGAAATAGAAAATGAATTTTCCGTGCAAAGAAAATGAAAACTCACATAGGAAACATTGTTTGGAATTCCAATATGCACCGTTGTGCACAATATGAGATCATTTGAACAAACTATGCCATGAATGTGGCCATAAGAGTGATCATTTGGCTTGAAAGCCATGAATCTTCACGCATGATAGCTCATTTCAGAGAATTTTTTTAAAATTATTTACCCTATTACAAGTTTATAATTTTTGCTGGTAACTTGGCCACATATGATGACACAATGCGGAGGTTTTCCAATTTTTGATTTTTTTTGAATTTTTTATGCCCGTTTCAAAATGCGGTCAAAACGGCCGGCTTGACCGTTCCTAGCTAGTGGTTGAATCTTGGATTTTTTTGGTGTTTCTCTGATTAAATAGATACTTATGTACCTAGAAATGATTTTTGGAAAAATTAAAGAGCAAACTATGAGGCAGCCGCAGTTCAAATTTGACCCCCTTCCAACTGAATCGGCGGGAATTTGTCTTTTTCACGAGAGGTGGATCAAAACTTTTTACACCCAACCATTTGGTCAATTGTGCATTACATATGTCCTAGTATTTTATAAAATTTATTTGGTACAATTTTGCAAAAAAATCTATGGTAGGTCCTTCACAAAAAAACCTCATTTCGAGTACTCGAGAAACAGAAAATGAATTTTACGTGCAAAGAAAATGAAAACTCACATAGGCAACATTGTTTGGAATTCCAATATGCACCATTGTGCACAATATGAGATCATTTGAACAAACTATGCCATGAATGTGGCCATAAGACTGATCATTTGGCTTGAAAGCCATGAATCTTCACGCATGATAGCTCATTTCAGAGAACACTTTTTTAAATTATTTACCCTGTTACAAGTTTATAATTTTTGCTGGTAACTTGGCCACATATGATGACACGATGCGGAGGTTTTCCAATTTTTTTGGATTTTTTTTGAATTTTTTATGCCCGTTTCAAAATGCGGTCAAAACGGCGGGCTTGACCGTTCCTAGCTAGTGGTTGAATCTTGGATTTTTTTGGTGTTTCTCTGATTAAATAGATACTTATGTACCTAGAAATGATTTTTGGAAAAATTAAAGAGCAAACTATGAGGCGGCTGCAGTTCAAATTTGACCCCCTTCCAACTGAATCGGCGGGAATTTGTCTTTTTCACGAGAGGTGGATCAAACCTTTTTACACCCAACCATTTGGTCAGTTGTGCATTAAATAGGTCCTAGTATTTTATAAAATTGATTTGGTACAATTTTGCAAAAAAATCTATGGTAGGTCCTTCACAAGAAACCTCATTTTCGAGCACTCGAGAAATAGAAAATGAATTTTCCGTGCAAAGAAAATGAAAACTCACATAGGCAACATTGTTTGGAATTCCAATATGCACCGTTGTGCACAATATGAGATCATTTGAACAAACTATGCCATGAATGTGGCCATAAGAGTGATCATTTGGCTTGAAAGCCATGAATCTTCACGCATGATAGCTCATTTCAGAGAATTTTTTTAAAATTATTTACCCTATTACAAGTTTATAATTTTTGCTGGTAACTTGGCCACATATGATGACACGATGCGGAGGTTTTCCAATTTTTGATTTTTTTTTGAATTTTTTATGCCCGTTTCAAAATGCGGTCAAAACGGCGGGCTTGACCATTCCTAGCTAGTGGTTGAATCTTGGATTTTTTTGGTGTTTCTCTAATTAAATAGATACTTATGTACCTAGAAATGATTTTTGGATAAATTAAAGAGCAAACTATGAGGCAGCCGCAGTTCAAATTTGACCCCCTTCCAACTGAATCGGCGGGAATTTGTCTTTTTCACGAGAGGTGGATGAAAACTTTTTACACCCAACCATTTGGTCAATTGTGCATTAAATATGTCCTAGTATTTTATAAAATTTATTTGGTACAATTTTGCAAAAAAATCTATGGTAGGTCCTTCACAAAAAAACCTCATTTCGAGTACTCGACAAACAGAAAATGAATTTTACGTGCAAAGAAAATGAAAACTCACATAGGCAACATTGTTTGGAATTCCAATATGCACCATTGTGCACAATATGAGATCATTTGAACAAACTATGCCATGAATGTGGCCATAAGACTGATCATTTGGCTTGAAAGCCATGAATCTTCACGCACGATAGCTCATTTCAGAGAACACTTTTTTAAATTATTTACCCTGTTACAAGTTTATAATTTTTGCTGGTAACTTGGCCACATATGATGACACGATGCGGAGGTTTTCCAATTTTTTTGGATTTTTTTGAATTTTTTATGCCCGTTTCAAAATGTGGTCAAAACGGCGGGCTTGACCGTTCCTAGCTAGTGGTTGAATCTTGGATTTTTTTGGTGTTTCTCTGATTAAATAGATACTTATGTACCTAGAAATGATTTTTGGAAAAATTAAAGAGCAAACTATGAGGCGGCTGCAGTTCAAATTTGACCCCCTTCCAACTGAATCGGCGGGAATTTGTCTTTTTCACGAGAGGTGGATCAAACCTTTTTACACCCAACCACTTGGTCAATTGTGCATTAAATATGTCCTAGTATTTTATAAAATTGATTTGGTACAATTTTGCAAAAAAATCTATGGTAGGTCCTTGACAAAAAAACCTCATTTCGAGTACTCGAGAAATAGAAAATGAATTTTACGTGCAAAGAAAATGAAAACTCACATAGGCAACATTGTTTGGAATTCCAATATGCACCGTTGTGCACAATATGAGATCATTTGAACAAACTATGCCATGAATGTGGCCATAAGACTGACCATTTGGCTTGAAAGCCATGAATCTTCACGCATGATAGCTCATCTCAGAGAACACTTTTTTAAATTATTTACCCTGTTACAAGTTTATAATTTTTGCTGGTAACTTGGCCACATATGATGACACGATGCGGAGGTTTTCCAATTTTTTTGGATTTTTTTGAATTTTTTATGCCCGTTTCAAAATGCGGTCAAAACGGCGGGCTTGACCGTTCCTAGCTAGTGGTTGAATCTTGGATTTTTTTGGTGTTTCTCTGATTAAATAGATACTTATGTACCTAGAAATGATTTTTGGAAAAATTAAAGAGCAAACTATGAGGCGGCTGCAGTTCAAATTTGACCCCCTTCCAACTGAATCGGCGGGAATTTGTCTTTTTCACGAGAGGTGGATCAAACCTTTTTACACCCAACCATTTGGTCAGTTGTGCATTAAATAGGTCCTAGTATTTTATAAAATTGATTTGGTACAATTTTGCAAAAAAATCTATGGTAGGTCCTTCACAAAAAAACCTCATTTTCGAGCACTCGAGAAATAGAAAATGAATTTTCCGTGCAAAGAAAATGAAAACTCACATAGGCAACATTGTTTGGAATTCCAATATGCACCGTTGTGCACAATATGAGATCATTTGAACAAACTATGCCATGAATGTGGCCATAAGAGTGATCATTTGGCTTGAAAGCCATGAATCTTCACGCATGATAGCTCATTTCAGAGAAAACTTTTTTAAATTATTTACCCTGTTACAAGTTTAGAATTTTTGCTGGTAACTTGGCCACATATGATGACACGATGCGGAGGTTTTGCAATTGTTTGGATTTTTTGAATTTTTTATGCCCGTTTCAAAATGCGGTCAAAACGGCGGGCTTGACCGTTCCTAGCTAGTGGTTGAATCTTGGATTTTTTTGGTGTTTCTCTGATTAAATAGATACTTATGTACCTAGAAATGATTTTTGGAAAAATTAAATAGCAAACTATGAGGCAGCTTCAGTTCAAATTTGACCCCCTTCCAACTGAATCGGCGGAAATTTATCTTTTTCACGAGAGGTGGATCAAAACTTTTTACACCCAACCATTGGGTCAATTGTGCATTAAATATGTCCTAGTATTTTATAAAATTGATTTGGTACAATTTTGCAAAAAAATCTATGGTTGGTCCTTCACAAAAAAACCTCATTTTCGAGCACTCGAGAAATAGAAAATGAATTTTCCATGCAAAGAAAATGAAAACTCACATAGGCAACATTGTTTGGAATTCCAATATGCACCGTTGTGCACAATATGAGATCATTTGAACAAACTATGCCATGAATGTGGCCATAAGAGTGATCATTTGGCTTGAAAGCCATGAATCTTCACGCATGATAGCTCATGTGAGAGAACACTTTTTTAAATTATTTACCCTGTTACAAGTTTATAATTTTTGCTGGTAACTTGGCCACATATGATGACGGGATGCGGAGGTTTTCCAATTTTTTGAATTTTTTGAATTTTTTATGCCCATTTCAAAGTGCGGTCAAAACGGCGGGCTTGACCGTTCATAGCTAGTGGTTGAATCTTGGATTTTTTTGATGTTTCTCTAATTAAATAGATACTTATGTACCTAGAAATTATTTTTGGAAAAATTAAAGAGCAAACTATGAGGCAGATCAGTTCAAATTTGACCCCCTTCCAACTGAATCGGCGGAAATTTGTCTTTTTCACGAGAGGTGGATCAAAACTTTTTACACCCAACCATTTGGTCAATTGTGCATTAAATATGTCCTAGTATTTTATAAAATTGATTTGGTACAATTTTGCAAAAAAATCTATGGTTGGTCCTTCACAAAAAAACCTCATTTCGAGCACTCGAGAAATAGAAAATGAATTTTCCGTGCAAAGAAAATGGAAACTCCCTTCGGCAACATTGTTTGGAATTCCAATATGCACCGTTGTGCACAATATGAGATCATTTGAACAAACTATGCCATGAATGTGGCCATAAGAGTGATCATTTGGCTTGAAAGCCATGAATCTTCACGCATGATAGCTCATTTCAGAGAACACTTTTTTAAATTATTTACCCTATTACATGTTTATAATTTTTTCTGGTAACTTGGCCACTTATGATGACACGATGCGGAGGTTATCCAATTTTTTGGATTTTGTTAAATTTTTTATGCCCGTTTCAAAATGCGGTCAAAACAGCGGGCTTGACCGTTCCTAGCTAGTGGTTGAATCTTGGATTTTTTTGGTGTTTCTCTGATTAAATAGATAATTATGTACCTAGAAATGATTTTTGGAAAAATTAAAGAGCAAACTATGAGGCAGCTGCAGTTCAAATTTGACCCCCTTCCAACTGAATCGGCGGGAATTTGTCTTTTTCACGAGAGGTGGATCAAAACTTTTTACACCCAACCATTTGGTCAATTGTGCATTAAATATGTCCTAGTATTTTATAAAATTGATTTGGTACAATTTTGCAAAAAAATCTATGGTAGGTCCTTCACAAAAAAACCTCATTTCGAGCACTCTAGAAATAGAAAATGAATTTTCCGTGCAAAGAAAATGAAAACTCACATAGGCAACATTGTTTGGAATTCCAATATGCACCGTTGTGCACAATATGAGATCATTTGAACAAACTATGCCATGAATGTGGCCATAAGAGTGATCATTTGGCTTGAAAGCCATGAATCTTCACGCATGATAGCTCATTTCAGAGAACACTTTTTTAAATTATTTACCCTATTACATGTTTATAAATTTTTCTGGTAACTTGGCCACATATGATGTCACAATGCGGAGGTTTTGCAATTGTTTGGATTTTTTGAATTTTTTATGCCCGTTTCAAAATGCGGTGAAAACGGCGGGCTTGACCGTTCCTAGCTAGTGGTTGAATCTTGGATTTTTTTGGTGTTTCTCTGATTAAATAGATACTTATGTACCTAGAAATGATTTTTGGAAAAATTAAAGAGCAAACTATGAGGCAGCTTCAGTTCAAATTTGACCCCCTTCCAACTGAATCGGCGGAAATTTATCTTTTTCACGAGAGGTGGATCAAAACTTTTTACACCCAACCATTGGGTCAATTGTGCATTAAATATGTCCTAGTATTTTATAAAATTTATTTGGTACAATTTTGCAAAAAAATCTATGGTAGGTCCTTCACAAAAAAACCTCATTTCGAGTACTCGAGAAACAGAAAATGAATTTTACGTGCAAAGAAAATGAAAACTCACATAGGCAACATTGTTTGGAATTCCAATATGCACCATTGTGCACAATATGAGATCATTTGAACAAACTATGCCATGAATGTGGCCATAAGACTGATCATTTGGCTTGAAAGCCATGAATCTTCACGCATGATAGCTCATTTCAGAGAACACTTTTTTAAATTATTTACCCTGTTACAAGTTTATAATTTTTGCTGGTAACTTGGCCACATATGATGACACGATGCGGAGGTTTTCCAATTTTTTTGGATTTTTTTGAATTTTTTATGCCCGTTTCAAAATGCGGTCAAAACGGCGGGCTTGACCGTTCCTAGCTAGTGGTTGAATCTTGGATTTTTTTTGGTGTTTCTCTGATTAAATCGATACTTATGTACCTAGAAATGATTTTTGGAAAAATTAAAGAGCAAACTATGAGGCAGCTGCAGTTCAAATTTGACCCCCTTCCAACTGAATCGGCGGGAATTTGTCTTTTTCACGAGAGGTGGATCAAACCTTTTTAGACCCAACCATTTGGTCAGTTGTGCATTAAATAGGTCCTAGTATTTTATAAAATTGATTTGGTACAATTTTGCAAAAAAATCTATGGTAGGTCCTTCACAAAAAAATCTCATTTTCGAGCACTCGAGAAATAGAAAATGAATTTTCCGTGCAAAGAAAATGAAAACTCACATAGGCAACATTGTTTGGAATTCCAATATGCACCGTTGTGCACAATATGAGATCATTTGAACAAACTATGCCATGAATATGGCCATAAGAGTGATCATTTGGCTTGAAAGCCATGAATCTTCACGCATGATAGCTCATGTCAGAGAACACTTTTTTAAATTATTTACCCTGTTACAAGTTTATAATTTTTGCTGGTAACTTGGCCACATATGATGACGGGATGCGGAGGTTTTCCAGTTTTTTTGGATTTTTTTTGAATTTTTTATGCCCGTTTCAAAATGCGGTCAAAACGGCGGGCTTGACCGTTCCTAGCTAGTGGTTGAATCTTGGATTTTTTTGGTGTTTCTCTGATTAAATAGATACTTATGTACCTAGAAATGATTTTTGGAAAAATTAAAGAGCAAACTATGAGGCGGCTGCAGTTCAAATTTGACCCCCTTCCAACTGAATCGGCGGGAATTTGTCTTTTTCACGAGAGGTGGATCAAACCTTTTTACACCCAACCATTTGGTCAGTTGTGCATTAAATAGGTCCTAGTATTTTATAAAATTGATTTGGTACAATTTTGCAAAAAAATCTATGGTAGGTCCTTCACAAGAAACCTCATTTTCGAGCACTCGAGAAATAGAAAATGAATTTTCCGTGCAAAGAAAATGAAAACTCACATAGGCAACATTGTTTGGAATTCCAATATGCACCGTTGTGCACAATATGAGATCATTTGAACAAACTATGCCATGAATGTGGCCATAAGAGTGATCATTTGGCTTGAAAGCCATGAATCTTCACGCATGATAGCTCATTTCAGAGAATTTTTTTAAAATTATTTACCCTATTACAAGTTTATAATTTTTGCTGGTAACTTGGCCACATATGATGACACGATGCGGAGGTTTTCCAATTTTTGATTTTTTTTTGAATTTTTTATGCCCGTTTCAAAATGCGGTCAAAACGGCGGGCTTGACCGTTCCTAGCTAGTGGTTGAATCTTGGATTTTTTTAGGTGTTTCTCTGATTAAATAGATACTTATGTACCTAGAAATGATTTTTGGAAAAATGAAAGAGCAAACTATGAGGCAGCCGCAGTTCAAATTTGACCCCCTTCCAACTGAATCGGCGGGAATTTCTCTTTTTCATAAGAGGTGGATCAAAACTTTTTACACCCAACCATTTGGTCAATTGTGCATTAAATATGTCCTAGTATTTTATAAAATTTATTTGGTACAATTTGGCAAAAAAATCTATGGTAGGTCCTTCACAAAAAAATCTCATTTCGAGCACTCTAGAAATAGAAAATGAATTTTCCGTGCAAAGAAAATGAAAACTCACATAGGCAACATTGTTTGGAATTCCAATATGCACCGTTGTGCACAATATGAGATCATTTGAACAAACTATGCCATGAATGTGGCCATAAGAGTGATCATTTGGCTTGAAAGCCATGAATCTTCACGCATGATAGCTCATTTCAGAGAAAACTTTTTTAAATTATTTACCCTATTACAAGTTTATAATTTTTGCTGGTAACTTGGCCACATATGATGACACGATGCGGAGGTTTTCCAATTTTTGATTTTTTTTTGAATTTTTTATGCCCGTTTCAAAATGCGGTCAAAACGGCGGGCTTGACCGTTCCTAGCTAGTGGTTGAATCTTGGATTTTTTTGGTGTTTCTCTGATTAAATAGATACTTATGTACCTAGAAATGATTTTTGGAAAAATTAAAGAGCAAACTATGAGGCAGCTTCAGTTCAAATTTAACCCCCTTCCAACTGAATCGGCGGAAATTTATCTTTTTCACGAGAGGTGGATCAAAACTTTTTACACCCAACCATTGGGTCAATTGTGCATTAAATATGTCCTAGTATTTTATAAAATTGATTTGGTACAATTTTGCAAAAAAATCTATGGTTGGTCCTTCACAAAAAAACCTCATTTCGAGCACTCGAGAAATAGAAAATGAATTTTCCGTGCAAAGAAAATGGAAACTCCCTTAGGCAACATTGTTTGGAATTCCAAATGCACCGTTGTGCACAATATGAGATCATTTGAACAAACTATGCCACGAATGTGGCCATAAGAGTGATCATTTGGCTTGAAAGCCATGAATCTTCACGCATGATAGCTCATTTCAGAGAACACTTTTTTAAATTATTTACCCTATTACAAGTTTATAATTTTTTCTGGTAACTTGGCCACATATGATGACACAATGCGGAGGTTTTCCAATTTTTTGGATTTTTTTGAATTTTTTATGCCCGTTTCAAAATGCGGTTAAAACGGCGGGCTTGACCGTTCCTAGCTAGTGGTTGAATCTTGGATTTTTTTGGTGTTTCTCTGATTAAGTAGATACTTATGTACCTAGAAATGATTTTTGGAAAAATTAAAGAGCAAACTATGAGGCAGCTGCAGTTCAAATTTGACCCCCTTCCAACTGAATCGGCGGGAATTTGTCTTTTTCACGAGAGGTGGATCAAAACTTTTTACACCCAACCATTTGGTCAATTGTGCATTAAATAGGTCCTAGTATTTTATAAAATTGATTTGGTACAATTTTGCAAAAAAATCTATGGTAGGTCCTTCACAAAAAAACCTCATTTCGAGCACCCGAGAAATAGAAAATGAATTTTCCGTGCAAAGAAAATGAAAACTCACATATGCAACATTGTTTGGAATTCCAATATGCACCGTTGTGCACAATATGAGATCATTTGAACAAACTATGCCATGAATGTGGCCATAAGAGTGATCATTTGGCTTGAAAGCCATGAATCTTCACGCATGATAGCTCATTTCAGAGAACACTTTTTTAAATTATTTACCCTATTACATGTTTATAAATTTTTCTGGTAACTTGGCCACATATGATGTCACAATGCGGAGGTTTTCCAATTGTTTGGATTTTTTGAATTTTTTATGCCCGTTTCAAAATGCGGTCAAAACGGCGGGCTTGACCGTTCCTAGATAGTGGTTGAATCTTGGATTTTTTGGTGTTTCTCTGATTAAATAGATACTTATGTACCTAGAAATGATTTTTGTAAAAATTAAAGAGCAAACTATGAGGCAGCTGCAGTTCAAATTTGACCCCCTTCCAACTGAATCGGCGGGAATTTGTCTTTTTCCCGAGAGGTGGATCAATACTTTTTACACCCAACCATTTGGTCAATTGTGCATTAAATATGTCCTAGTATTTTATAAAATTGATTTGGTACAATTTTGCAAAAAAATCTATGGTAGGTCCTTCACAAAAAAACCTCATTACGAGCACTCTAGAAATAGAAAATGCATTTTCCGTGCAAAGAAAATGGAAACTCCCTTAGGCAACATTGTTTGGAATTCCAAGATGCACCGTTGTGCACAATATGAGATCATTTGAACAAACTATGCCATGAATTTGGCCATAAGAGTGATCATTTGGCTTGAAAGCCATGAATCTTCACGCATGATAGCTCATTTCAGAGAAAACTTTTTTAAATTATTTACCCTATTACATGTTTATAATTTTTGCTGGTAACTTGGCCACATATGATGACACGATGCGGAGGTTTTCCAATTTTTGATTTTTTTTGAATTTTTTATGCCCGTTTCAAAATGCGGTCAAAACGGCGGGCTTGACCGTTCCTAGCTAGTGGTTGAATCTTGGATTTTTTTTGGTGTTTCTCTGATTAAATAGATACTTATGTACCTAGAAATGATTTTTGGAAAAATTAAAGAGCAAACTATGAGGCAGCCGCAGTTCAAATTTGACCCCCTTCCAACTGAATCGGCGGGAATTTGTCTTTTTCATGAGAGGTGGATCAAAACTTTTTACACCCAACCATTTGGTCAATTGTGCATTAAATATGTCCTAGTATTTTATAAAATTTATTTGGTACAATTTGGCAAAAAAAATCTATGGTAGGTCCTTCACAAAAAAATCTCATTTCGAGCACTCTAGAAATAGAAAATGAATTTTCCGTGCAAAGAAAATGAAAACTCACATAGGCAACATTGTTTGGAATTCCAATATGCACCGTTGTGCACAATATGAGATCATTTGAACAAACTATGCCATGAATGTGGCCATAAGAGTGATCATTTGGCTTGAAAGCCATGAATCTTCACGCATGATAGCTCATTAAAGAGAACACTTTTTTAAATTATTTACCCTGTTACAAGTTTATAATTTTTGCTGGTAACTTGGCCACATATGATGACACGATGCGGAGGTTTTCCAATTTTTTGGATTTTTTTGAATTGTTTATGCCTGTTTCAAAATGCGGTCAAAACGGCGGGCTTGACCGTTCCTAGATAGTGGTTGAATCTTGGATTTTTTTGGTGTTTCTCTGATTAAATAGATACTTATGTACCTAGAAATGATTTTTGGAAAAATTAAAAAGCAAACTATGAGGCAGCTGCAGTTCAAATTTGACCCCCTTCCAACTGAATCGGCGGGAATTTGTCTTTTTCACGAGAGGTGGATCAAAACTTTTTACACCCAACCATTTGGTCAATTGTGCATTAAATAGGTCCTAGTATTTTATAAAATTGATTTGGTACAATTTTGCAAAAAAATCTATGGTAGGTCCTTCACAAAAAAACCTCATTTCGAGCACTCGAGAAATAGAAAATGAATTTTCCGTTCAAAGAAAATGAAAACTCACATAGGCAACATTGTTTGGAATTCCAATATGCACCGTTGTGCACAATATGAGATCATTTGAACAAACTATGCCATGAATGTGGCCATAAGAGTGATCATTTGGCTTGAAAGCCATGAATCTTCACCCATGATAGCTCATTTCAGAGAACACTTTTTCAAATTATTTACCCTATTTCATGTTTATAATTTTTTCTGGTAACTTGGCCACATATGATGACACGATGCGGAGGTTTTCCAATTTTTTGGATTTTTTTAAATTTTTTATGCCCGTTTCAAAATGCGGTCAAAACGGCGGGCTTGACCGTTCCTAGCTAGTGGTTGAATCTTGAATTTTTTTGGTGTTTCTCTGATTAAATAGATACTTAGGTACCTAGAAATGATTTTTGTAATAATTAAAGAGCAAACTATGAGGCAGCTGCAGTTCAAATTTGACCCCCTTCCAACTGAATCGGCGGGAATTTGTCTTTTTCACGAGAGGTGGATCAAAACTTTTTACACCCAACCATTTGGTTAATTGTGCATTAAATATGTCCTAGTATTTTATAAAATTGATTTGGTACAATTTTGCAAAAAAATCTATGGTAGGTCCTTCACAAAAAAACCTCATTTCGAGCACTCTAGAAATAGAAAATGCATTTTCCGTGCAAAGAAAATTTAAACTCCCTTAGGCAACATTGTTTGGAATTCCAAGATGCACCGTTGTGCACAATATGAGATCATTTGAACAAACTATGCCATGAATGTGGCCATAAGAGTGATCATTTGGCTTGAAAGCCATGAATCTTCACGCATGATAGCTCATTTCACAGAACACTTTTTTAAATTACTTACCCTATTACAAGTTTATAATTTTTGCTGGTAACTTGGCCACATATGATGACACGATGCGGAGGTTTTCCAATTTTTTGGATTTTTTTGAATTGTTTATGCCTGTTTCAAAATGCGGTCAAAACGGCGGGCTTGACCGTTCCTAGCTAGTGGTTGAATCTTGGATTTTTTTGGTGTTTCTCTGATTAAATAGATACTTTTGTACCTAGAAATGATTTTTGGAAAAATTAAAAAGCAAACTATGAGGCAGCTGCAGTTCAAATTTGACCCCCTTCCAACTGAATCGGCGGGAATTTGTCTTTTTCATGAGAGGTGGATCAAAACTTTTTACACCCAACCATTTGGTCAATTGTGCATTAAATATGTCCTAGTATTTTATAAAATTGATTTGGTACAATTTCGCAAAAAAATCTATGGTAGGTCCTTCACAAAAAAACCTCATTTCGAGCACTCGCGAAATAGAAAATGCATTTTCTGTGCAAAGAAAATGGAAACTCCCTTAGGCAACATTGTTTGGAATTTTAATATGCACCGTTGTGCACAATATGAGATCATTTGAACAAACTATGCCATGAATGTGGCCATAAGAGTGATCATTTGGCTTGAAAGCCATGAATCTTCACATATGATAGCTCATTTCAGAGAAAACTTTTTCAAATTATTTACCCTATCACAGGTTTATAATTTTTGCTGGTAACTTGGCCACATATGATGACACGATGCGGAGGTTTTCCAATTTTTTAATTTTTTGTGAATTTTTTATGCCCGTTTCAAAATGCGGTCAGAACGGCAGGCTTGACTGTTCCTAGCTAGTGGTTGAATCTTGGATTTTTTTGGTGTTTCTCTGATTAAATAGATACTTATGTACCTATAAATGATTTTTGGAAAAATTAAAGAGCAAACTATGACGCAGCTGCAGTTCAAATTTGACCCCCTTCCAACTGAATCGGCGGGAATTTGTCTTTTTCACGAGAGGTGGATCAAAACTTTTTACACCCAACCATTTGGTCAGTTGTGCATTAAATATGTCCTAGTATTTTATAAAATTGATTTGGTACAATTTTGCAAAAAAATCTATGGTAGGTCCTTCACAAAAAAACCTCATTTTCGAGCACTTGAGAAATAGAAAATGAATTTTCCTTGCAAAGAAAATGAAAACTCCCTCAGGCAACATTATTTGGAATTCCAATATGCACCGTTGTGCACAATATGAGATCATTTGAACAAAGTATGCCATGAATGTGGCCATAAGAGTGATCATTTGGCTTGAAAGCCATGAATTTTCACGCATGATAGCTTATTTCAGAGAACACTTTTTTAAATTATTTACCCTGTTACAAGTTTATAATTTTTGCTGGTAACTTGGCCACATATGATGACACGATGCGGAGGTTTTCCAATGTTTTTGAATTTTTTTGAATTTTTTATGCCCGTTTCAAAATGCGGTCAAAACGGCGGGCTTGACCGTTCCTAGCTAGTGGTTGAATCTTGGATTTTTTTGGTGTTTCTCTAATTAAATAGATACTTATGTACCTAGAAATGATTTTTGGAAAAATTAAAGAGCAAACTATGAGGCAGATCAGTTCAAATTTGACCCCCTTCCAACTAAATCGGCTGGAATTTGTCTTTTTCACGAGAGGTGGATTAAAACTTTTTACGCCCAACCATTTGGTCAATTGTGCATTAAATATGTCCTAGTATTTTATAAAATTGATTTGGTACAATTTTGCAAAAAAATCTATGGTTGGTCCTTCACAAAAAAACCTCATTTCGAGCACTCAAGAAATAGAAAATGAATTGTCCGTGCAAAGAAAAGGAAAACTCCCTTAGGCAACATTGTTTGGAATTCCAATATGCACCGTTGTGCGCAATATGAGATCATTTGAACAAACTATGCCATGAATGTGGCCATAAGAGTGATCATTTGGCTTGAAAGCCATGAATCTTCACGCATGATAGTTCATTTCAAAGAAAACTTTTTTAAATTATTTACCCTATAACAAGTTTATAATTTTTGCTGATAACTTGGCCACATATGATGACACGATGCGGAGGTTTTCCATTTTTTTTGATTTTTTTTGAATTTTTTATGCCCGTTTTAAAATGCGGTCAAAACGGCGGGCTTGACCGTTCCTAGCTAGTGGTTGAATCTTGGATTTTTTTGGTGTTTCTCTGATTAAATAGATACTTATGTACCTAGAAATGATTTTTGGAAAAATTAAAGAGCAAATTATGAGGCAGCTTCAGTTCAAATTTGACCCCCTTCCAGCTGAATCGGCGGAAATTTATCTTTTTCACGAGAGGTGGATCAAAACTTTTTACACCCAACCATTTGGTCAATTGTGCATTAAATATGTCCTAGTATTTTATAAAATTGATTTGGTACAATTTTGCAAAAAAATCTGTGGTTGGTCCTTCACAAAAAAACCTCATTTCGAGCACTCGAGAAATAGAAAATGAATTTTCCGTGCAAAGAAAATGGAAACTCCCTTAGGCAACATTGTTTGGAATTCCAAATGCACCGTTGTGCACAATATGAGATCATTTGAACAAACTATGCCTTGAATGTGGCCATAAGAGTGATCA